>OY796684.1:22912249-24112249 GCA_963680715.1 Tetragnatha montana
AAGAATTTTATAGGAGAAGTTGGAGTGTGCAATTTTCGAAACAATATTCAATCAATAAGTATATTATACTGTAGGATTTGAAAGGAATGACAAAATCCTTCTTCAAGTCAAGTTATAAAAGCAATAGAGTCAGTAGCGGATTTCTAAATAGGCTAGCTAGGCTGAAGGCTACGGCGGCAAATTTTTGACGGTGGATTTTTTTCCGCAAAAAAAAGGAGAAGACAAAGGAAACACAAGCACTGGAAAGACGGAGAACGCTCTTTTCAAATAACCAAAATCCCAACCCCCACCCAGAAGTTTTGAGTAGTTTGATTCAGTAAAGTAACAAATCTAATTACTATTCAATGCTTTCTTTAGACCACATATGGGCAACCTCCAGCCCGCCTCTTCATTTGTTTCGGACCTCGGAACATTTAAAAAATTGTCATGGAGAAAAGTCAAAAGAAAGACTTCAAAAAGTCTCAAAAGGACTTAAAACACTATTTTGAAGATCAAATTTCAAAATTTTTCTGAGGGAGAACCCCCGAACCCGCTCCACAGTTTGGAAGTCTGTCATATAGAGTTTTTCCTTTGAAAATTCTGCCGCTTACAAGAAACGGTTCCCTTTGCGTGTTCCCCAAAGTGGTTTCAAATACACTAGTTTAAGGGGAAAATTTAAAAATTTTCCTGGGGGAGGACCCCCAGCCCCCTCGAAATTTTGACGCCTATTTATAATTTTTTTCCTCCCTTGAAAATTGTGCGGAGTACAAGGTTGTACAAGGTTCCATTCAAATGTTACCCAAAGGGTCACAAAATCAAATAAATCACTACTTTTATAGGCCAATTTAAAAAAAAAAAATCTGGAGCTGACCCATCACAGACCCCCATTTTTACTTGCAGCTAACATTGTAAAATTTTGACATTATGTGCTCACTGTAAGACTAATTTCAATAAGCTGTCCCGGCGTCAGTTGACGCCACTAGGCCCATGTGCACACTGTAAAAAAATCCCATAAAATTTACTATTTTAAACTGGCAGCTGGGTTGGTTGTTGAAAACCGTAAAAATTACTAAGTAAATCCGTAAAAACAAAAAACATGGATTGAAATGGTAAAACACCGTTGTTTTTACGGATTTACTTAGTAATTTTTACGGTTTTCAACAACCAACCAAGCTGCCGGTTTAAAACCGTAAATTTTACGGGAATTTTGTAGTGAATAGGAGGCAATTTTTGGTTCGGCCTATAGGCGGCAGATTTGGAAATCCGCCACTGAATAGAGTTGATTTAGGAGGATGAATTGACAAGAAAACCTTGAAAGAAATAATTAATTAACCACATTATAATTGTGTCTTAAAAGGAAAACAACAATAATTTATAAAAATAACTTCATATACTAGTTCAAGAAATTGTTACTTTAGTGCTACTCATTAAATGACCCCCATTGAATTTTTAATCTAGTGGACATGGGATATAATTTGTACGACCTAAATGATTTCATAATTCCGCTGTGCTCGACCGAATTTCGCCAGAACACACTGACACACCACCACTAGGAATGCATTATGGTGACACACAGCAATTACAGTGCTTAAAAATAATTTAATTAACATATTAAATATAATTTTACACCACATCTTCAATAAACATTCTTTATTACGTTTAAAAGGTAAAATTAATTACTAAAAATTAATTTATTTATTAAAATTTAGACAACTAATCAACAACGTCATAAATAAAACTTCATCTCAGAAGGTTTTCCGGGCTGTTTTTAATTCTGGGGTGATAGAAATTAATACATTTATTATTTTAATTAACTTATTAAGCATTAACATAAATTAATTAAATTAATTAATTAATTTTTCTCCATATTTAAGCAAATTTGGGTATTTTTGAAAAATGCGAAATTCTAACGGATGGTGCGCGCTGAGACCACATGGTCGAAGCGGGCACATCCGGCGGGATTTCGCGCGAAATTCTAACGGATGGTGCGCGCTGAGACCACCTGTTTGGAGTTATGGTCGAAGCGGGCACATCCGGCGGGATTTCGCGCGAAATTCTAACGGATGGTGCGCGCTGAGACCACCTGTTTGGAGTTATGGTCGAAGCGGGCACATCCGGCGGGATTTCGCGCGAAATTCTAACGGATGGTGCGCGCTGAGACCACCTGTTTGGAGTTATGGTCGAAGCGGGCACATCCGGCGGGATTTCGCGCGAAATTCTAACGGATGGTGCGCGCTGAGACCACCTGTTTGGAGTTATGGTCGAAGCGGGTCGAGCGGGAGTTTGGAGTTTGGAGTTTGGAGTTTGGAGTTTGGAGTTTGGAGTTTGGAGTTTGGAGTTTGGAGTTTGGAGTTTGGAGTTTGGAGTTTGGAGTTTGGAGTTTGGAGTTTGGAGTTTGGAGTTTGGAGTTTGGAGTTTGGAGTTTGGAGTTTGGAGTTTGGAGTTTGGAGTTTGGAGTTTGGAGTTTGGAGTTTGGAGTTTGGAGTTTGGAGTTTGGAGTTTGGAGTTTGGAGTTTGGAGTTTGGAGTTTGGAGTTTGGAGTTTGGAGTTTGGAGTTTGGAGTTTGGAGTTTGGAGTTTGGAGTTTGGAGTTTGGAGTTTGGAGTTTGGAGTTTGGAGTTTGGAGTTTGGAGTTTGGAGTTTGGAGTTTGGAGTTTGGAGTTTGGAGTTTGGAGTTTGGAGTTTGGAGTTTGGAGTTTGGAGTTTGGAGTTTGGAGTTTGGAGTTTGGAGTTTGGAGTTTGGAGTTTGGAGTTTGGAGTTTGGAGTTTGGAGTTTGGAGTTTGGAGTTTGGAGTTTGGAGTTTGGAGTTTGGAGTTTGGAGTTTGGAGTTTGGAGTTTGGAGTTTGGAGTTTGGAGTTTGGAGTTTGGAGTTTGGAGTTTGGAGTTTGGAGTTTGGAGTTTGGAGTTTGGAGTTTGGAGTTTGGAGTTTGGAGTTTGGAGTTTGGAGTTTGGAGTTTGGAGTTTGGAGTTTGGAGTTTGGAGTTTGGAGTTTGGAGTTTGGAGTTTGGAGTTTGGAGTTTGGAGTTTGGAGTTTGGAGTTTGGAGTTTGGAGTTTGGAGTTTGGAGTTTGGAGTTTGGAGTTTGGAGTTTGGAGTTTGGAGTTTGGAGTTTGGAGTTTGGAGTTTGGAGTTTGGAGTTTGGAGTTTGGAGTTTGGAGTTTGGAGTTTGGAGTTTGGAGTTTGGAGTTTGGAGTTTGGAGTTTGGAGTTTGGAGTTTGGAGTTTGGAGTTTGGAGTTTGGAGTTTGGAGTTTGGAGTTTGGAGTTTGGAGTTTGGAGTTTGGAGTTTGGAGTTTGGAGTTTGGAGTTTGGAGTTTGGAGTTTGGAGTTTGGAGTTTGGAGTTTGGAGTTTGGAGTTTGGAGTTTGGAGTTTGGAGTTTGGAGTTTGGAGTTTGGAGTTTGGAGTTTGGAGTTTGGAGTTTGGAGTTTGGAGTTTGGAGTTTGGAGTTTGGAGTTTGGAGTTTGGAGTTTGGAGTTTGGAGTTTGGAGTTTGGAGTTTGGAGTTTGGAGTTTGGAGTTTGGAGTTTGGAGTTTGGAGTTTGGAGTTTGGAGTTTGGAGTTTGGAGTTTGGAGTTTGGAGTTTGGAGTTTGGAGTTTGGAGTTTGGAGTTTGGAGTTTGGAGTTTGGAGTTTGGAGTTTGGAGTTTGGAGTTTGGAGTTTGGAGTTTGGAGTTTGGAGTTTGGAGTTTGGAGTTTGGAGTTTGGAGTTTGGAGTTTGGAGTTTGGAGTTTGGAGTTTGGAGTTTGGAGTTTGGAGTTTGGAGTTTGGAGTTTGGAGTTTGGAGTTTGGAGTTTGGAGTTTGGAGTTTGGAGTTTGGAGTTTGGAGTTTGGAGTTTGGAGTTTGGAGTTTGGAGTTTGGAGTTTGGAGTTTGGAGTTTGGAGTTTGGAGTTTGGAGTTTGGAGTTTGGAGTTTGGAGTTTGGAAACCCAAACTACAAACCCAAACTCCAAACCCAAACTCCAAACCCAAACTGCAAACCTAAAGTCCAAACCCAAACTACAAACTACAAACCCAAACTGCAAACCCCAAACCCAAACTACAAACCCCAAACCCAAACTACAAACCCACATTCCAAACTGCAAACCCAAACTGCAAACCCAAACTGCAAACCCAAACTGCAAACCCAAACTCCAAACTGCAAACCTGAACTGCAAACCCAAGCTACAAACTCCAAACCTAAACTTCAAACTACAATCCCAAACTCCAAACCCCAAACCTAAAGTCCAAACCCAAACTAGAAACCCAAACTGCAAACCCAAACTACAAACCCAAACTCCAAACCCAAACTGCAAACCCAAACTCCAAACCTAAAGTCCAAACCCAAACTACAAACTACAAACCCAAACTGCAAACCCACATTCCAAACTGCAAACCCAAACTGCAAACCCAAACTCCAAACTGCAAACCTGAACTGCAAACCCAAGCTACAAACTCCAAACCTATAGTCCAAACCCAAACTACAAACCCAAACTCCAAACTACAAACCCAAACTACAAACCCAAACTCAAACTGCAAACCCAAGCTACAAACTCCAAACCTAAACTCCAAACTACAATCCCAAACTCCAAACCCCAAACCTAAAGTCCAAACCCAAATTAGAAACCCAAACTCCAAACTACAAACCCAAACTACAAACCCAAACTCAAACTGCAAACCCAAGCTACAAACTCCAAACCTAAACTCCAAACTACAATCCCAAACTCCAAACCCCAAACCTAAAGTCCAAACCCAAATTAGAAACCCAAACTCCAAACTAGAAACCCGAACTACAAACCCAAACTACAAACCCAAACTCCAAACTACAAACCCAAACTCCAAACTACAAACCCAAACTGCAAACCCCAAACCCAAACTACAAACCCCAAACCCAAACTACAAACCCACATTCCAAACTGCAAACCCAAACTGCAAACCCAAACTGCAAACCCAAACTGCAAACCCAAACTGCAAACCCAAGCTACAAACCCAAGCTACAAACTCCAAACCTAAAGCGTGTCAGAAAAGGTTGGATTGGACATGCACCACTGTGCTACCACATACACATAGTATACACGGTCAATGAAGGGCGAGTAGAACTGAGGAAAAGTGACCCTAGTTCACAATTACAGGTGTTGCAAAAGACTAAAAACAAAATAAATTCAGCAAACTAAAAACGTTGACGAAAAACTGGGAAGAGTTATCAAACCGTAGTAATTCTAACCAAAATGTCCAAACGGCCTAACTTATCTAAAAAATCGATTGAAAAAAAATCAAGTAGCAGCTCAAAACTTGGGAGGAATATAAACCATCGTTGAGTATCAAATAAAGAGAAAATTAATTTTTTTTTAATCTTAATTGATAAAAATGTAAGTATAAAATGTAAAATAAAATCATTAACGTAGAACAAAACCATTTAATTAATTGCAAGAGTAAAAATGTATTATGAAACTGAATGTAAAATAATGACAACAGTTCTGTTCAACAGGTAACAAATAGTTCTGTCTAAAAGGTATGAAAAACCACCAAACAAATATCACTGCAATTAAATATAGAAAAGGATAGAGTGTAATGGAAATAGATAAACATAACATGAAATTATAAAGAAGGTGACTATAAAGTGCGTGTTCAATTAAGAGAAAAGCCACAAGTTTGAAACCAACAAATTTATTAGTAAATACCTTAAAAAGTACACCTTTATAAAAACGAATGCTCTAAGAGTCTGGTTGCAGCGGAGTGCAGTGAAGAGGCTCATGCCGAGGTTTTATAGACGAAAAAGGTGGGGTTGCAACAGGAGTTACAATTACGTTGAAAAAATGAAATGATCAGTCACCGAGCTGCATCACAACCCTCCCTCACCAGTCTCCAGAGACGAAAACAGTTTGCTAACATTAGTAAACAATAGTTTAACATGAAAACAAATTGCAATACAAGAAAGCGGGTTTCAACCGACCTATTGTCACTTTAATTTTTCTTATTGTTGTTTAATATAAATTAACTTCTCGGAACGTTTGACAACTTAAAATGTCTTAGGTATGGCTGTGAAAAGAGTCACACACAACCTTGAAGTAGGCAGGTTTCTATCCTTGAACTGACGAAACTCGAACTGAAAAACCAATGTTCTTCTAGGAAAACCTGTGCGGGGAGCCGCAGAGTGGGGAACCGAAGACATCTCAGCCGGAGACACGCAAAGGTCTTCCTTGAACGAGACTTGAATCCCGAGCAGGATTGCAGGCAAGGCTCATTTCGCAGTAGCGTGGGATGCAGATGGACGTGGAAAGGTATCGCGTCCTTCCAGATGAAACGGAGACACGGAAACTCAGTCGGAGACACGCAAAGGTCTTCCTTGAGCGAGACTCTAATCCCGAGCTGGATTGCAGGCAATGCTTCAGTCCATTTCGCAGTACGTGGGATGCAGATGGAGGTGGAAGGGGAAGGGTATCGCGTCTTTCCAGATGAAACGGAGACTCGGAAACTCAGTCGGAGACACGCAAAGGTCTTCCTTGAGCGAGACTCGAATCCCGAGCAGGATTGCAGGCAAGGCTCATTTCGCAGTAGCGTGGGATGCAGATGGACGTGGAAAGGTATCGCGTCCTTCCAGATGAAACGGAGACACGGAAACTCAGTCGGAGACACGCAAAGGTCTTCCTTGAGCGAGACTCGAATCCCGAGCAGGATTGCAGGCAAGGCTCATTTCGCAGTAGCGTGGGATGCAGATGGAGGTGGTAAGGTATCGCGTCCTTCCAGATGAAACGCTTGAGTATAAGACCTACGCTGGCTTTCACGGATGATGAAGAGTTCTAAAAACAGATTCAGGGTAATTAATGGAAATGTAAAGTTTTAAAGTTCCTGTATAAATGTCACAATCTCACAATACAGTTTAGGACCTTTATTGGGTTCAATTTGAAGACCAGCGCAAGAATCAGGTACCTTCACTTTCAAACCAAGTTTATTCACAGTTAGATTCGACAATTTCGAGTTACACTTTCAATCATTCATTGTAGTTGCCTTAAAATGCAGATATTTGCCCGTTGCCAGGTATTGGTTCTTAAACTGTAAGTATGACAAAAAAACTTGGCTAAAAAAGAGGAGGTCCATATTGCCCGCTTGAAATTTTTGCAACGCAATTTAAAACTTAAACTTTCTTATCCACAGTGGGTTAATGATACAAATACATGGGCGTAGCCAGGTTTCATGTTAAGGGGGGGGCAAGGATATTTACCTTTGATGTTGAAAGAAAATTATGAGTGAAAATTATTGAGCTGAACTAGTGGAGTTCTGATGGGTTCTCCGCCAGAAAATTTGTGTAGTAGTTCAAAGTAGTGTTTTAACTCATTTTGAAACCCTTTGGCCCGAAAGAGCCGCTTTGTAAGCCACATAATTTTAAAAGTTATGTATAAAAATAGGTTCAAAAACCTTTCCCCTAATAATTTTTCTGAAATTAGGGTACGGTCAGCCAGAAAAGCAGCATGGTATATGTTCAAAAAATCTGCTGTATCTGGTTATCGGACAATAGAAAAACCGCAATCAACCCCCTTCAATGGTCCCTCCAACAAAAGGAAGCCCTCGGGGAGGAGCGAGAAGTCACTATCGGGTATCTGCTAATTGACTGGGGGGGTGACTTCGGTCTCCTTCGCTATTGTTGGAGGGGTCATGAATGGGGAGATAGGGCAGATTTTTTTGAAGATATACCATGCTGATTTTCTGGCTGACCGTACATTTAGCCTCCAAAAAGTAGTGTTTTAACTAATTTTGTGCCTTTTTTTGGCTATCCCGGATCGCCCTTTGAAAGGGGCAGAATTTAAGGAAAATTAACAAAGTTAAAGATAAAGAAAAAATTAACAAGTTGTGAATTTAGGGGGGGGGTGCAGCTGCCCCTCCCTGAAATATAAGGGTTGCTATTTTGATTCCCGTATTATTTACACAAAGTTCAGCAACCTTTAAGCACGCAGAAAATCCTATAAAATAAATTTGATTTTAAAGTGGAGATACCCGGTTCTTGCCTCAATTGTCCTTCTTGAGCTTTCCTTTGCAAAAGGTCGTGCAGGGGTGTCTGGTTGTCGCACCGGCAGTATTTATCAGGAACCTGTGTCACAAGTTCAATATTGCTAGAAATAAGGCTGTGGATAAGGGCTGTGGGTAATTTCGCAAGATTTCGACCTTCTCGGGTAGTGGAAAAATTATTTTGTTCGATAACAAGTGCCCCAAGAATTTCAGTTGGTTTTGCCCGAAAAGGCACTTTTCAAGATTATAACAAAGCTGTTGAGACGTTTGAAGCCTTCCTTCAGAATTTCCTTAGAGTGGGAAAGAGTAGAGAGAGGGAAAAAGTAGTTTTTCCATTCGCCACAAGAGTCTGCTGGAAATGTGGTCTCAAGAGTCTGCTGCTGTAGTGGAAATGCTGGTGCGAGGGCCGTATCCAAGGGGGGGGTAGTGGTTCAACCCCCCCCCCGAAATTTTGACATCAATTTTTATACTGCTATTTCTCTTGAAAATTATGTCTCACAAGGAGCGATATCCTCTTCGGGTATAACACAAAGTGCCTCAAAATGAGTCAAAACCCTACTTTTAAGGGTAATATTTCCAAAATTTTTCTGGGGGGAAACCCCTAGACCCCCTCGAAATTTTGAAATCTATAAAGTATACGGTTTTTCCTTCAAACTTGTGTGATTTACAAGGAGAGTGGTCCTCTTTAATGTAACCTAGTGTCTCAAAATGAGTTAAAATGCTACTTTTAGGAGAAAAATTCAAAACGTTTTCTGGAGTAGGAACCTAAAAACCCCCTTAACATTTCGCCATTTATTACAATATACCTTCTTTTAACCTTGAAAATTCGGCCACTTACAATGAGTGGTGCTCTATGGGTGTAATCTAAAGGGTCTCAGAAATGAGCTAAAACACTCTTTTGAGGGGCAAATTTCCAAAAATTTTCTGGGGGAGGACCCCCCTTTTACTTCGAATTCATATTGTTTATACAATTTTGAAATTTAGTGCATCAAAATATTTCAATCCAGTGTTGTCCCCATCTAAAACTTAACATATAAAATTTCCCATAAGGAGGTACCTCAGAAAATATTTCAGCCAACCCCCCCCCCAAACAAAAGTCTGGTTACGGCCCTGGCTGGTGCACAGAGTACTATAACAGAGAGTCCATGACTATAGTCTGTTCATTTAGAATTGGCGCATGAAACAGGTTCAAAAACGCTGAATAATGCTTCATAACGGTCATCACACAACTTCACAGTGACAGATTTTTAACAGTATTTTAACTATTTCTGTTTCGTCTGCCTTGTCATTGCAGAAGAAAATGCTTTCGATGATAATTACAATAGTAACTGCTTCTAATACATTTCGTCTCAGGCGCCGGTTCTAAAATGAACAGACTATAAGGCCACACAGTACAACAGAGAGTCCACGGCCATAGGCGGTAATGGAAATAGAAAAAAGCATGGTATATTGTATAAGTTAGGGACTGTTTTGGCGCTGGGACCGCATCACGTAACGAGAGGCGGAGAAAAAGCTTGATCCTCCAATAGCCTTCCGAAAGGACAGTTTGAATGAACACGTCCCAGCATAGCCAATCACAGCTTTGACCACCAAAATGTACTGCATATACCTCTGTCAATCACTGAATTTCCCGTACTGACTTCTACCTTGTACGGAAATTTGAAAATAGCCTTGTGGACCCCACAGAGTGAGTATAAAGGGTCCATCCACGCATTAACTAAAATTAGTTGATCATTAAATAGAAATAATCAGCAGAATTATGCCACCATTTAAAGATTACTAGGAGAGATCAAGTCAATATGCTCTTTAAAAATACACTTCCGCTGCAATCCGCAAGCAATCTGCCCAAACCATGCTTTGAAACACTGACACTTTCCCCGAAAGCTAGATTGGGTTTCGTGAATTCCAAACAACATTGCTTTAATTGAAACCAAACTGAATATAAATAAAGAGCTAAAACTTTTGTTAATGTCTAACACATCCGATCATATTTTCTAGTCACAATTTAGCTTTTTAATTGGTTTCATGCAATAATCAGACGATTTTGCTAGTTTAGGTCTGATCTTAAAAACGCTAAAAGATCAATTTTTGATCGGTGTATAAGAATTAGCCCTTATAAAATCACACAACTTTAGGATTGAATTTCCAACCCTTTCCATTAACTTAGTTGTGACAGTCTTTTTCCAAGTTGCAGATCCCTTGATTTTGAGTTTAGCCGTGGTTAAACATGGCTGGATTGGGCAAGCGAAATTGTTCACGAGATCACGCGAAATCGTTCACGAGATCACGCGAAATCGGCGATAGCCACAATCAATCGCCAAGGGAAAAGTAGAAATGAATCGTTCAAATACGGATATTGGAGCAGTCTGTTTCGGGAGGTACGATATGCCGATTCTTCTTGAGTCTCAAGAAAAATCAGCATCCCAAAAGCAATAAATTTTATAAAAAATTTTTATTTGTTTAAATTCGTATATCCATTTTAATCCACCCCACCCTACATAAAATTCTAAGGAAACAAATAAATATTACATATATAACATAAAAATAATTTTTATTGACAGTATTAGTTTCATAATAAATTGAATAAAAATATTAAAATCGTCGTCAAATAACAGGATGTGTACTTCATTTGTACAGGTACAGATAGTGGCATTGCAGACTGCATTTGAAGAGGAGATTTAGGCAATGCCCTTCACAGTAAATAGTTTCTAAGAAAACTAGTAAGAAAGGTAGTTTCATCAAAGTAATGACTACATACTAGGGTGGGTCGAAAAAACGCTTTTTTTGAAATCCGCTTACGGATAGTGCGGATTTTTGGCCAAATGGCTTCAACACCACGTGTAAAAAATTTCAGCTCGATAGGACAGTTCCTTCTGTTGCCGCAAAGAGCCCCAAATTTGAAAAAAAAACCCGCAAAATTTCAATAAGTTTTTAAAATTTTATCAAAAATCAGTTTTTTTGAATTCTGCTTAGCGAAAGTGCATATGTTTAGCCAAATGACTTGAATAAAACGTGTAAAAAATTTCACATCGGTACAACAACTCCTTCCGGTATAAACTTGCGCACCAAAATTGGGAACTGAAAATGAGGAAGTAATTTTTCCAATTTTTTTTTTTAAATTATAAAAAATCAGATTTTTGAGTTTCCGCTTTCGGGTAACATGGACATAAAGCTAAAAATCTTCGATAAAACGTGTAAAATTTTTTTATCTCAATTGAACAAATCCTTCCAATGTAAACCAGCGCCCCAAAAGTAGAATTTTTATCTTCACAAACTGTCGTTTCTTCTACTATGACTCGCCAGGTGCGAACTCCCCAGGCAGGAAGTTCTCTTCCACAGCGCCTCAAAATTGTTCGTTGGAATATCTTTTAGCCAGTTACTGTAAAGCATTCTGCATCCACGATCAATTAGCTCAATGATTTGAATGACATGGGAAAGGGCATACTTCTGCTGTCTTTGTCTTTCGGCTAGTCGAAGCAGTGGCGGATCTAGAACATGAGCAAGGGGGGGGGCTAACTTAATCTGATTGAGGATGATAATGAAGTAAAAAGCCGTGCTTTTTACAATATTCATTAATGTCTTAAATATTGAGGGCAGTGTTGATTGTAAATGACTAGTATTGTTAAATATAACTAATTAATTAGTAATTAAATTAGTTAATCATTAAATATATCAAAATAATAAGGGTGTGTCAACCGGGAGGGTTTTTTACGATGATTTGAGTCAAATATTTTTTTCCAAGAATATAGATCAAATGTGAATTTTCGTGCACTTAATTTCAATGTTTAGTGAATCATACATCCATCCCGAGGCAGTTGTGTTTTGACTCATTTTTGGTCATTTGGGACTCTGAGTGTCACACGAAAAAGATGATTTTTTGTACTCGTTTTCAAAGGAAAAAAAAACAAACTGTAAGATATAAGAATTTCATGGGGGTGGTTTGAACCCCCTAACCCCGTCTCTATTTTAACAGAGTAAATGTTTTGTAAGAGACATAGCACATTAGACCCTTTTAAAAGGTGAATCTTATAAAAACCAGGGAGTTAAAGATCTTGCAGAGGGGCTAAAGCTCATAACCTTTAAGATGTGAAACAAATCTATAAAAATGTAAGGGGCTAAGTATTTTGGAGGTTATGCTTTGTAAGGCTTAGAAAGCTCATTGGAATCTACAAGTTCTGAATCGCATTTATATTATTAAAGTGCTGAAAACTAAAGATCTTGGAGGGGGCTAACGCTTTTAGGCTAAAGCTCATTAAATTGCGAACTAAACACTATAAAACATCTCAAGGAGGCTAATTCTTTATGGGGGCTAAAACTCATTGGCCCCTTTAAATTGTGAATTGAATCTACAAAAACTCAGGGCTAAAAGCCTTGTAGGAGCTAAAGATCATGGAAGGATTCATAAGGGTTAAAGCTCATTAAATAGTGAACCAAATATATTTAAAAACGCAAGAGGGCTAAAAGCTTTGTAGAGGCTATTAAAGAGCATGGAGGGGGCTAATATTTCATAGGGCTAAAGCTCATAAATTTGTGTAACAAACATAAAAACGCAAGGAGGCTAATGCTTTTAGGGGCTAAGCTCATTGGATTGGATAGACCCTTTAAATTACGAATCAAACCTTCAAACATGCAGGGGGCTAATAATTTGTAAGGGCTAAAACCTCTAGAAATCCTTAAATAGTGAATGGAGTTTATAAAAATGCAGGGGGCTAAAGATATTGGAAGGGGCTTAATGCTTTGTAGACCCTTTGAATTGTAAAAAAAGGCTACAAAAAACTGAAAAAAGTTTAAAATTTTGAAAATTTAAACAAAATTTTCTAAAAACTTAATTTTTTTTTCGAAAAAGTTCAATTTTATGTAGTGTAAACTTAAGTCCCAAGGGGGGGGCTATAGCCCCTATAGCCCCCCCCATAGATCCGCCACTGAGTCGAAGTGAGTGCGGCGCTTCGAGGGGGTAACAAACACCACAGCAGGGAAATGACAGTAGTGTTGTGAAGATAAAAATTCTACTTTTGGGGAGCTGGTTTACATTGGAAGGATTTGTTCAATTGAGATGAAATTTTTTTACACGTTTTATCGAAGGTTTTTAGCTTTATGTCCATGTTACCCGAAAGCGGAAACTCAAAAAACTGATTTTTTATAACTAAAAAAAAAAAAAAAAAAAAAAAAAAAAATTGGAAAAATTACTATCTCATTTTCAGTTTCCAATTTTGGTGCGCAAGTTTATACCGGAAGGAGTTGTTGTATCGATGTGAAATTCTTTACTTGTTTTATTGAAGTCATTTGGGTAAACATATGCACTTTCGCTAAGCGGAATTCAAAAAAACTGATTTTTGATAAAATTTTAAAAGCGTATCGAAATTTCGCGTTTTTTTTCAAATTTGGGGCGCTTTGCGGCAACAGAAGGAATTGTCCTATCGAGCTGAAATTTTTTTACACGTGTTGTTGAAGCCATTTGGCCAAAAATCCGCACTACCCGTAAGCGGATTTCGAAAAAAGCGTTTTTTTGACCCACCCTACTACTCATGTATCTCACACCTCTTTCGTCGCGTCACGAGAGGCGGAGAAAAAGCTTGATCCTCCATTAGCCCTCTGAAAGGACAGATTGAATGAACACGTCACAGCCATTCACAGCTTTGGGTACCAAAATTCCAGTGCTGCCCTTTATAGACTGCTATTTAAGTTGACCCTACGACGTCACTTACGTACAAAGTAGTTAAGAAGCCCGGTGGCGTAGAGGAAGCGCTTCGCGCTCCCACACCACAGGCCCGGGGTTCAAATCCCGGTCCACGGGCACGGCAGACTCAGCCCTTCATCCCTCCGGGGTCGATAAAATGAGCATCAAGGTCACTTGGGGAAATCAAGAGGGGGTTAGCATCAAGCTAGCCACTCCTCAGCTGACCGTGACTTTCAGTCACACGTTCTGTACAGCTCACCTCAAGCCTCACCCAGTGAGGCTAGTTATACTGGAGTTTGAAGATCCAACGACCTAGGTACTCCCTCAAATATCCCCCCTTGATTTTGACAAAGTAGTTCCCATCACGGTGTCTGAATTTTGAGTGAAATGAAGAACGGCAGCTTAAAAATATGATTATTTTGTTAAACCCATGTATATATAGTGTTTTTCAATCACGATTTGCGTACCAAAACTCCTCCTAGCAACCCAACAGGCTCTGTGTTTACCAATTTCTCCTTCCGCATTTGTGACGTACTGGGTTCAAGAAACGTTGCTGTCAAGTATAGCCTTTTGTGGACCCTCTGTTAGATATTTTATCCGTGTGCAGGTTCCGAGCTTTTATAGCAGGAAAAATGTGGTGTTGCCACAAGAGTTACAGTGACGTTGAAACAATAAAATGATCAACTACCGAGCGGCACCACAAAATAAATAACTGAATTTCAGACAAAATAATAGAAGGAGTATATCAAGAGGGTAAATAAAACATCTACTTGCATATAGTAAGGCGAATAAATTACAATATATCTCAAATGATCACCGAGAAACGAATTAAAGTATAAACTTTATATAAATTGAACACACGCATCAGATTATAACAGTCATAAAAACATGCGTTAGACCGAAAGAAAATTACTTAAATTCACTGCGTATAAGGGATTCGAATTCTAAAATTCTTGTAAGAGTATTTTAATTGAACAATCGAAATAAAAGTTGGAAAACGGTCTACTTAAGATGAAAGTTTAAATTTGGAAATAATTAAAAGTATAATAAACTCTATAAAATGTAAATGAAAAGGATGCTGAATAAAAGGGACAATTAATATTGAGTAATAAAAGGAATAAGAATGCTCTGCCGCAGAAAAGCAAAAATCAAGGTACAGTAGGTATGCTGATTTTTATTGAGACTCAAGTAAAATCAGCATGCCAAAAAACATTAAATTTTATAAATTTGAACTGTTAAAACCCTTAGACCTATTTTACACCACTAGACCCATTTTCCCCCACCCGACCCTATCATTACCTTACGCGCATGATTTTTCCATCAACTACATCATTATAATTCAAAATTTTAGTAAATAAATACACAATAAATATTTTTTAAAAAGCCCCTAGCAAAATAAAAGTGATTCAAGGAAAGCAAAGTTTAACCTAGGTTGTCCATAATAATAATAAGTTTTACGAGTTAATAATAATCAGTAAAAAAATAGAAATAGAAAAATCAATATATTGACTCAAAAGTGGTAGAGGAGTTTTGCTTAACTTACTGAAGGTATACTGAAAGTTTCTTCAATAAATTCAAATTAGTATTTTTTGTAATCTTGTTCCAAGCATCACAAAAATTGATGTAGATAAATTACTTTAAAGTTGAAAAGTGACAATCTGTGTTGGTCACTAAAGACAGTTTTAGCTATAGCTCGGTTAAAATATGGTGGGTTAGGCTGAAGGCCTTATGTGCCCACGAGAAGATTTATCTTATCTTAGTTAAAATAATTTGAGTGTTTTAATGCGATTTGTTTTGTAGAGCAGAAAATTTATAATATTAATATATGTATAATTTTTCAAAAAATCGATTTTTTTTAGAAGAGCAGTCATTTCACCCCTTAGCTAAATAATGAAATCGAAACTTTATCCAAGCGCATTTCAATGAATCAACTCTGCTTTATAAAGATATTTGGCATGTGAATGCGTTTTACAATACATAAAACCCCTTTCAAACTTCAACCCCTTCAAATTTGTTTAGCCTTCATTTTTTTCCCCGGCTAATTAAGGAAATATTAAATCTTTCGTTCAACATGGAAAAACAGGCGTGGGAAATATAAAATATTTAGCAAAGGAATATGCAAAAATATAAAATTTCTGTATAGTGATTTTCTTTTGCCAAAGCGATAAAATACTTTTAATTTGGTTGAGATCCCCCTTAGATCCCCCTAGAACGGAAAAGATACCAAAATTTAAACGATAAAGTAGATTACTAGAACTACGTTAAATTATTCAGCGGTCAAAATGACAGCCCGAGTTAGGAAAAGTCATAAGATCAGAAGTGCGTAAATCAAATACCTTAGAAGGAAATTCGTTTTAAATACGCAAAACGATCAAAATGACCACCCCTGAGCTTCTTGTGTTTCAATGGTGTTAAGTTTTGGTGTTTTATTAAAATTTTTTACTGTTTGTAATCCAACTAAATAAAGTTAAAGAAGTTTATAATACAACTAAATACTGCGCCTTTAGCGTAATTAAGTTTAATTACATGAATAAAGTTATTGGTACAAATAAATAATTAAATTTTTAAGCATTAAAAAGAATGTTACATTTTATCTATTGAATAAAAAATAAGGCAAGAAACCACCCATATTATTTTACCAAAACTGCATAATGCAAAGACAAATGTGATCGTAGTCAAAGTTGTCTTTGTAATATTAAATTGATCCTCTATTTGAGAAATGTCTGATAGCAAAGCTTTATAACAACTTTTTCTTTTTGCTCCCAACTATTTACTATGCTATAAGATCTTAAAATATTGATCTAGAATCACGTAATCATATTCCTTTAAACCTTTAACCTTTCATACATACTTTTACCTACATACCTAACCTTTACATACCTAACCTTTACCTACATAACATACCTTTACATACCTAAGTGGATATTAATAAAAGTATAATCCAGCTACTATATGTAAATATTTTAATCAGAAGTTACTTTTAGGTTTTTATGGTTTGAATCGACTCCTAACTTTTCTACACACATATCCTCAATTTCGAGGCTTTAAAATATTAGTTATACTTTAGCTAAAAAGTATTTAACTTATAAAAAAAGTTTCGGTTAAAATAAAGATTGTGTATTTAGGTATATTAAAATTATCTTTAAACATACAATTTTGAAATCCTATTTAACGGTACATAAATCAACAGTCCATATTATTACAATGAGAAATTCATATTTCATTCAATATAGTATTTGCAAGAGACCCAATACATATGTAACCCAATCATCTTTTCTACATTTCGCCTCCGAATTTGTTTGTCTAATAGGGATTGGTACAGTGAAATGTCTTGGCTATTTTCAAAATTCGCTATAAACCTAGAGAGATTCAATAATGGATTTACGGTACTTACGTATTATCCCGTCGACAGTGACGCTTAATCCGAAAACTTTATTAAATCCCATTGACTTTACTATTACTGTGCCGCTGAACTAGACGGCCGCTGAACGGTCGACGGGATAATACGCAAGTACCGGATTTACTTTCTTTGCGGAAGCATCTAACTTCAACTTCTCTGAATTTAATACTTCCCTTTCGACAACAATACTTTTAAGTATGTCTTTGCATAAACGCCATAAAATAACTTTAGCCACACTCGCAATATTATCGCAATTCAGGGATGTTCAGCCCAAACTCCTCAACTAGGGTTACCAAGACCCTTTTCCTATATGCCTCGAGAGATATTCCATAATAAAGAGTACTTACATGTAACTTTACACAAGCAGCCCGTTCGCCTCTAACTCGAACGCTTTTTCTCTGGTGGTGATAACCCGTCCTTCTTCGTCGATGGCTCTTCAAGGAATTAATCTGGTTCTTTGGCACCGAGAACCGAGACAGAATGAATGATGGTCAAGAGGTGGACATCACTGGAGAGAACAAAGATTTATTGTAACTATTAACGCAGATTAGTAAAAAAGTGTAAAAGTTAAAAGAACGTGATTTTCAATGCAACATAACATACTTGTAGATATGAAATTCCTCAGTGCACAGACGATCTCATAGGGCACTCAGCCGACGGTCTCCACATAGCTGTCTGAAGATGATCTCAACAGGGAACTCAGCCGACGTTGGTCTTATGGACTGCTGTATGAATACCATTTGGAGTTCTCTGACAAACTTGTCATTTACTCCGATTGAGGTAAAAATGGTCTTTTGGAGCTTCCACGCAGCTTTTTATACCTTTCCAGTTAATGACGTTATCCTTCCTCTTCTTTAACCACGCGGCAATGGCTGTTCTCCTAGCTTGTGCTGTTTTTCTGTACTCGAACCCTTCCACTCCAACTCTACATACATAATTCCAATCATTGATCTTTCTCTATGGCTTTCTCTTATAGATATAAGTTAAAGTATGATTCAAAATACGGTATACTTGTGAAAGGATTTTCAGAAGCATTTCTTTCGATTTATTCTCTTGCTCTTCTACATCGTCTCTTTCTTAGACACACGCTATTGCTGAGCTATTCTTACTTGAGGTTTCGAACAATTACCTCACAAAACTCTTCATGTAAATGAACTGTTTACATTTACCGCTGGTGCTCAATGTGCTCCCCGTTAGCTCATTTAGATGAGGAGTTTCGATAGGTTAAGAGTTCAAACCTCAAGTCAACAACCAATCGTTTTACGCGGCTCATGAGATCGAGTGTTCCAAACCACAATTAAAGAAACAGAGGGTTTAATGAGTTTTATACTTGGCATTTGAATGCATAAGGTATCGATTTATAAAAAATCGATGGTGCTCTACAATTTTGTAACTGACTTTTTTCACATACCTCGAATAGTTTTCAAAATTGGAACGAAAACTTCTGACCGTTCCGTTAGGGAGCGTTGAGGGCATAGTCACTTTACTTTTACTATACCTACAAACCACATTTATGACCATGCCTATAGGGATTCAAAAGTTAAAGGGGGTGGACACTTATCTTGTATACCCTGTATAAAGAGAGATCATATACACATACTATAATTCTCAAACTATACGCATCTTAGGTTAGCCATTTTCCCATTTTCTGATCAATTTGCACATTTTCAGGACCCCTAGGTGTGGGATTTCTTTTTTCTTTTTATTCCCCAAAGATACTCTTTTTAAGATACTGGGGTACTTAATAAAAAGGCTGCTGAGACACAGGCTGTCCCAGTCCTACATGTTGCGCAGACCTGATGCAGATACTACTCTTGAAATTTAAAAATTTTTTAGGCTTTTTAATAAGTTATCATTGGAAAGCAGTTTTCACCAAGCATTTAGGCCAATGAACTGAAATTACTGTGAGAAATACGTAGTTTGCTGAATATTAATAAAATTTACCCATTATTTTTAAACTCAAAACTAAAAAAACTACTAGTTCTTAGTTTGTCAGATCCGCCCACGTTTCATTTTCTGGTTGTTCCGAATCTGAATTCAAGTGTCTGATTATATTTAATCAAATTAAAACTGCACAGTTTGCGTTTTGCCACACCCATCTCTAGAGAAATACGGTATAGAGATTGGTTTTCATTTTTAAAAACCGCAAAGCTTACTTCCGGATATCATTTGTAAAAAGTAGTTATCCTATTAATCTAATATTTTGTTTGACAATAGATTGATTGAAGTTAAGATAAACAGTCCCCCTTGATTTGTCTCATCATACATTATTATTTTTATTGCGCACTTTATATTAGATCACGAAACTGAACTACTATTTTCTTTTAACAATTATATAACATAGTTTCGATGTATTTTTAGGTTCTTACGTATTATACCGTCGACCGTGACGCTGAATCCGAAAACGTTATCAAATCCCATTGACTTAACTATAACGGTGCCGCTGAATTAGACGGACACTGAATGGTCGACGGGATAATACTTACGTACCTATTTTTATTTCAATTCATAATTCACATAGATAAAATAGATGCTTTTTTCTCTACTTACTTGAAGCATAATTTATTCAATTTATCCAGCTGTGCCATTTTTCCTAACAAGTTTAATTCATATGATATTTATTGTATTATTTTTTTCATATTTTGTTTTATTTTCATGTGTTATGTGCAATTCATGTCACATAAAAAATATTTGATTATATCAATGATTTAATAATCATTCATAATTTAATTGTAATCTTTATTTCACCTGAATAGGTTTTCCCCTTGGTGGAAAATAGTTTATTTTCTCCATTTTATTTCTTTAGAAAATAAAAATAATTGTTTGTTTGTTATACCTACCTCACGTAACAGAGTTAGTTAAGTTACTATTAGAGCATTATCAATATACCGAAGCATCGCTATAGCAATGAAATGACAACGCGGCGCGCCGTTATTATTCAATCTTCACTAAAATGAACGCTTTGTTTCAACGTTATTGTACAGCAGAGCGCCTCTCATGGCCGCACTCATAATACCTGGGAAAATATCTGTTTCAGAAAGGTTTTTTCGAAGGTCGGATCGAGATGACAGCAAAATGCACCAAGGTTTTCTTAGGAGCTCAGAGCTTAGAGAGTTCACAGCAGTGACACACTCCCCTCCTCTGATTCCCATCAGGTAAGTAGATGTTGGATGAAAATACTTTTTTATGTGTCCTACAAAATGTTTTGGAACAGTATGGCTGTTTATTTAGAAAAATACAACTTATTTAATCGTAAAAATGATTCTGAAAAATATTTACCTATTTACTGTTAAATGTTTCACCTGGAATGATAGGAAACATCATGCATTTCTTAATTAAAAAAATAATATAATATAATATTTTAAATACTATAATAATAATATTTTTAAAAATATGTTTTTTTTTTGGCATTAAGCTTTTAGATACTTTGTTAGAGTTTCTAAACATTTGACAAAGTAAAGTTGAAATAAAAATTATTATGATAAAAATAAAGAAACTATGTGACGAATTATGTAATATCTAATAATATTAAAAATATTTATAAATATATTTATTAGTTTATAAATGTTTATCATTCAGTCTCTTGAAAAACTAGTCCTCCAATATTTATCAGGTTCCCTTAGCAGGAGCGTATAAACAACGCAAAATGAATACGCTTCACAAATTCATTAACCCATAAGAAAAATTTTAAAAGTCATTTAACATTAGCAAGACATCTTTTAGACTTCAAAAAATGACATTTTCACCCAGGCCACTTTCTTTCATTAACTGGGCACGACAACTAAGCCGTTTTAGTTAATATTTTATTCTACAAATTTATATCCCAAACAGTAAATTAACATCAAAAAACATTTTAAAAAGGCAACTGCCGAAGTCGGGTCGTCGCTTATCTCCTGAAAGAAAAATCTTTTAGTATTCTTGTAAGACATGCTCAAGCAAAGATTTTCATCGCATCCACTTAGCAGTAACAAAAAGTGCCTGAGCTTGAAGTCGTTTCTGCATTTGCATGTAATGTTTTAAATAAGATGTAAGAATTCATTTTATTGTACTTTTTTGTACGAATGATCTTCTATAAAATATTCAGCATATAATCCATGTGAACAAATCTAAATAAATTGAGACCCGAAGCGTTGTTTAAAGCAAAGAGAAAAAACATCTTGTGGAATCGCTTCGCAAAACGAATGAAGCGTAGAATAAATTTGAATGGAGGATTTGGGAAAAATATAAAATCTTCGGATAACTTTTAGCATCCTTTTTGTACTTTTGAATAGAAATTCTGAAAGTAAACTATTTAAACAAATTGATTTTTAGAGGTTCCAAAAGGGATCAATGGGGGGTCAATAAATCTCAAAATGCTGATAGACATTTAAAATTTGATAGAGGCTATGGGAGTTGTATTTTGTTAAATTAAGATTAAGTTTTATTCAAAAATATTGATAGAAAAGTAATAAAATTAATACTTTATGAATTGATATATTTAATAAAAATATTTTGATTTAAAGAAATAAAAATGGAATTCTTAAATTAGAACAGTAACTAGATTATGATTTTGGGAATTTTTTAGATAATATTATTTCCTTGCGCGCATAATAGTTTAAAAAGTTAAATATGTAGCTTTTTAGATCTTTAAAATCTAAAATTTAAGAAGTAACTCAAAGTATTATTTTTCAAAAATTTAGACAAGGAAAAAGTAGTGGGCACTTAAAAATAATTGCAATTTGTAACTTACTTACCTTTTGAAATTTAATAAATAATTTTTAAAACAAAATATGAGAACAAACTTTAATTAGCAGTAATAAAAACTTAATTAGCAGTAATAAAAACTTAATTAGCAGTAATAAAAATTAAATTAGCAGTACTTTCATCACATCTACTGTTTTTCAAGCTAGAACGTGGATGATAATGATTTTTTACATTTGTTAGATGAAAAGTGTAAGGTTAATTTTTTTTCCATAAATGAGAACGCCCATAGCTTACAATATTTTTATTCAAAAGACGGTAGATAGCAAAAGTAAATCGCCATTCGTCCTACCTTGTTCACCTTGCACAACTAACTCATCTTCACAAGGCAAATAATGGCTAAACTCAAAACTAATATTTTTACCAAATGAGGCCTACAAGCCTTGCCCAATCTAACATGATCACTGAACCGTAGTGGTCAAGTTCACATCCGCAGAGAATAATATAATTTCGTCTAAAACGAGAACCATTTCATAAATTTGTAGCTGCTTTCCACGAGGACCTTGAGGCTCATTTCCGTAAGGGAAGTCTCATTTTCTCATAACATTCTGTTGCGTCATTTTCTGTGCCTGGTATTGGGAAAGTGATCCATGGAATTTGTTATTTTAGTCAGAAGTTTTTCCATTTGAGAAAAGACCCTGGGGGCATTGCCGCACTTGAAGCGCAAGTGAGAGTCCCTGTGACAGAATCGCGTCTGAAAGATGGGTTCCTTCTGGATTCTGTTAGCGACGCTTCCTTCTTTCGTGATTGCAGGTAAGCTTTCGTGACTAACCTTTTTTTTTCCCTTGATAATGAAGAAAACCAAAATGATTTCTTTGATTAATTGGGAAGGTAAGATGGTTTTAAGAGCGGAATGGTTAAAATTTATTCCTTATTTTCTTTCAAACTATTTTAAGATTGTCAAAAACAAAATTCTGTAATGCATATTTCCCGAAAATATTGATGACGCATTTATTTTGAAATTGGATAATAATTTTGGTATCAAAAGATATTAAGAAAAAATATTAACCGTAAACAAAAACAGAAGGTCCTAAATTTTAATGCTTTGCAACACGACCTAAAAAAAACACAATTACCATTTCAAAATCACACACTAGAGTATAAAAACTGTGCTATGTAAATAACTAATTTTTAAATTTAATTGGTGATTTTTCTGTCCTTAGATGATTTGGTAAGGCATTAAAGAATTTTGGGGATAAATAAGCATAACTTTTTCGAAAAATTTCTTTTCTTGCTTTGGGAATTCTATAGGTGATTGCAGAGCGTAGGTTTATAACTTAAATTTCTGATTTCAATTCAATTATTATGAGAATAAAAGTAAATTATTGTTTTATAGAAAAATAAGTGCCTTATAGGTAGAATATTTAAATTTTTATATGAATTTAAATTAGAAGAATAATTTATACTTAGAAATTTAACTATTTTATTTTGGATTTTATTACAGGATTAATATTGCCTAAGTAGTCTCCTCCCCAAATTATAATACCATAGCTAATTATTGAGTTTACCCATGAGTCATATAACTGCAAAAGAAAACTTGTGCTAATAACTTTTTTTATATTTTTATATTATATATATTATATTGTGATCATAATGGGAGTTATAATTCTTAATTAAAAAAATTTAAGTAAGGGTGTTTCCAAATTCGTTAAACGACTTAAGATTTGAAGCAACATTTCGTAGAGTCATGAAAGTAGTGTATCATAGTTAACTGGCCATGCTGAATCTATTGAGATAGCTAACAGCGAGCAAAAGAAGAAATTAAAAAAAAATATGTATCGAAAACTTCAGTTAAAAAGTGAGTGCAAAAGAACAAAGAATAAGAAATAAGAAGCAGAAAATATCTTAAATATTTGGAGAAATATTTTTGATTGAAATTAGCACTTTTTCGGGCATTGAAAAGGACAAGTTCAAAATTTAAAAACTTTTCCAATTATGTGATGACGGAGTCGAAGGAAAACGAATTTGAATTCACTTAAATAAATTGAATAATAACTTTGAAGAAGTTTTTAAATTTGATGATTGACCCTTTTTGGAATTCCTAAAAGTGCTTATTTCAACCGCAAATTTTTGTGAAGCTTTTTCGGTACTTTTATAATACCTAATGCATATATTTTTAACGAAAGATTTTTTTCTCTCCTTTAATATTTAAATTATTTTATAGCTTTCTTATTTCGCTTTTAAGATTGCTGTATTTTAACTTAATGTACTCAGAATGGTCTTGTTACTATATTTATATAAGTACACCTTTCAAATACATATAAAGAAATGAAACAGACTACCGAAACATCCTCTATAAAGTTACGAATAACTCACTTTCCAGAATTGAAGTATAGAATTTATATGAAATATAGGGGTTTGGTGGGCCTCTAAAACATATAATGTTAGCTTTCGATCGGCGTCGTCATTGAACATGAATCAGAAATCACGCTCATTCGCTCATATTATCACTCAATAGGTTAGGAAGTTGTGGTAAGACAAAGCTTCCCCCATAACTATTTCCATTGTCTTTGTCACCACAGAAATGTTTATCTAAAAATGTGAAAGCGCTTTGTGAGGATAGTAGACAAAGTAGTACATATATTTTCAAAAATCATTAACTTGTGGAAAAACTTTTATTCAGTGGTAATGAAAAAAATGGTCTTTTCTCGTTTTTCTTTTATCTATTCTTTTAAATTTTAAAACTAAATTAGTTAAGTAGTGTATTTTTATTTAGACGCTTTAGTATCTCTTACTTTTAACGTCTCCAAGATTAGGAAATAGGTTAGCAAGATATAATTTTCTATCTGAAATGGTTTTTATAACCGATTAGATTTTATCTTTTGCAATAAAGTGTTTTACATCTCCAAGCTTAAAAATTTAAAAATGAAATGAAATTCTCTTGAAAACGAATAATTTTGTCGTTAAGTAACTATGAACTACTGAAAGAAAAGGTAATAAAAAAGGAAAATACTGTAAATAAATTATTTAATCGTTTCTTCTTAAATGTGTTACTTCCTTTTATGAAAAATTAGTTTGAAATATGCGTATGTATATTTTAAGAGAGTAGGTAACAGATCAATTCTCATCGATTCAAGATTTAAAATTAATAAGTTGTTTAAAAAAAAAATAAACAAACAAGAACTGTTTCTTTATTTAACTAGGGAGCTATCGCCCCCTGCTTGCTATCTCTCGCCAACCCCCGTAAACTACCTTACGCAGTTCCTTTAAAATCCTTTGAAGTTTAAAGTACATTTTTACAATGTTAAATTAATTTGTTTCATCGTATAATTTGGCAAGAATTGACAGTTTTGATTGGAAGGATAATAAATTGTTTGATAGTTGCTTGCTATGTAGATGCAACTTTATCCATAAACTAATAAAATGGAAATACTTTAAAGTTGAGATTTAAAAAAAAATCAAAAGTTTTTACTTTGAATTCTCAAAAGAATCCGGATGTTTTTATACCAAAAAAGTGTCATTCGGACCAGTAATTAAAAAGTTTTCTTATGGAAACTATCTACCAAAAACTGTTTTTTTTTTTTAGAATATAATGTATTTAAAAATATTATTTGAATACTTAAGTTAATGAAAAAGTTAAAAATATCCCACTATATTAAAAAAAGTTTCTTGAAAAGTTGTATCATTATTTCATATGAATTAGTATAGTTATATTTTTAGTGTGTGAAGTTTTTGTATGTTTTTATTTTATTTGTAAATATTGTAATGATTAGGTTACCACAACAAAAAAAATAAATAGAAACATATTAATATATTTCAAAATTAATATAAAGATAAATTAATTATAAATCAACCACACATCAACACAGTAATCTAAAAAAAATGGAAATGTTTTAAAATTGAGAATAAAAAAAATCCAACAGCTTACTCAGAATCCTCAAAAGAATCTGGAAATTTTGATACCAAAAATGTATCATTCGGATCTGTGATTAAAAAGCTTTTTTCTAGAAACCGTTTACCAAAAACATTTTTTTCAAAAAGAGAGACTCGAAAGTTTTTACAGATGACTTCTTTTTAAATGCAGAATTACTCAAAAAATCTGGTTAAGAAAAATATTAAACGCATGTAAAATATTTTGCTGGTCAACATTTCTATGCATTTACGTAAAGAACTCTTTAGTAAAAAAAAATTAGCTTTTCATAATGACAAGTTAGCTACATTGAACAAGATCTATGGAATGAAGAGTTTTCAAAGAGAAATCCATACTCTGTTTAACCGTTTTGTCTAAAATTGCGTAAATGAATACTTATGAGAAAACAAATAGCGTAAAACTATGTTAGTTCTCCGACCATTAGTTTAACAATCAGACTGGTGAATATCAGTTTCCCGTGTGTTTTTGTTGACCAAACATTCAAGGTTGAGTTATTCGACATTCAGTGTCAGGTGTGAAAGCTTTTATGGTAGCAGGGGAAATGATTATTCCATTCCACATTCACCATAAATAATATTGGAGGGGAGAAAAATATTTATATGCGCTTTGTCTCACTCACTTTTCTTCTACCTATGTGGAAAAAAAACCTCATGAATTATATTTCTCTCTGTATTGAATTCTTTTGTAAATATTGTTAAATAATATACTTTGTAGGTTCTTTAGAAAATTATTTCCCTTCATATCAAATTTTAAAGCATCAATATTTTTGTATGGGCGACTACTTTGATTTACTATAAATTTTTCCTAATGTTTAAAGTAATCTAAAGTGTTATCTCTTGTTAGATAATTCCTTAGCTTTTTACTTACATTAGTAGAAAAATTTAAAGATAGCACTTTTATAAAAATTGAAAAAAATATGAACCAATTTGAAATTCTTCTCTCACTTACAAAAGGTTTATTATATATATTTTTCATAATAATTTGTTCGTTCCTCCTGAGTATCAATAAAAACATAAAGGTAGATAAAACTTTTTTTAGAACTTTAGCCTACTTTACTTTATACACTAAATTTTACAAGCTTTTGGGTTTTGATATTGTGTACTTCTACTAAACTACATTTCAAATCCAAGAAAAGTGAAACTTAAAAAAAACATGGTAAAAATGTGGGTTTTCCATCCCACCGGAAGCTATATTGCTTCGTTACTTGTAGTACCCCTTGGCTTGTAGTCCATTCAAATGCTATTTGAATTATTTACCCACGAAAATGATACAGTTGTTCTTTTTCACTAAATTACAAAAATTGTTGTTCTTCACTAATTCAGTCCTATTCACGTGTTCAATCCTTAGGCCATCAGTAATTATAATTTATTGGCGCCCTATTTGCCACACCACCTCTTTATGTTTCTTTGTTTCCTTTCCTTTTTTTTCTATATTTTTTTTCTTATAAATTAATGTTCTTATGTGTGTGTAATGTATACCTACTATGTTATGGGCAAAGTGATTAATCGGGCCTTATTAATAATGCCCGAAGTGGAGGCGGGCAAAGTGATAAATTTCATTCATAAATTCCACTGAATTTATCACATTGCCCGGGCATTATTAATAATGCTCGATTTATCTCATTGCCCGTAACATATATATGCAGATGCGTTTATGCTTGAATTATACAGTCACCTACATGGATCAAGTATGATCCCATGTGACTATAAACTTTTGTATTTGTTCGTTTGTTATGAATGTGATAAATAAATAAAAAAAATTAGATACAGACACTCCAGAAAGTATTTGTACACCCAACAAATTTGCACTAGTATACCTATTACGGCTAAATTCCTCGTGCAAAATCCAAAGAAAAATTATCCTAACATAGTATGTTATTCTTCATTATGATCTACCAAGAAAAAAAAGAGCAAAAAAATATCAGAACAGTTAGAAAAAAATTATTTTAAAAAATAAAGAGATTTGAAAGCCCAAACAAATATTCGTACAGCCATAGACTTAACATGGATCATTGCATTTCTGAAAAGCATATTTTGTTCCTTATCTTAATTTAAAAGCATGTGCATGCAATTTGTTTTCTTGAGGTTTATAATACCAATAGCTTTCAAATCACTTCATTTTTTTAAATAATTTTTTGATATTTTTTGCTCTTTTTTTGGGTAGATTATTATAACATACTATGTAAGGTGTTACTATACTACTCGTATACTAGTGAAAATTTGTTGGGTGTACGAATACTTTCTGCAGTGACTGTATGTTACTCGAATTTCTGTGTCACATAAATGACATAACTGTTTTACTTGAAGAAATCCGCCAGACATCAGGTGGAAATGACTTCTGCATCGTGGACGGGCGGCCCTACCGCAATGGTGAAAGGATCCCAAGGGAGCACGTGTGTCATGTGTGCCTGTGCCACAATGGCAAGGCGGAGTGCTCTTGGATGAACTGCCCACAACCTCCCGAGGGCTGCACCGAGTTCACAGTGCCCAACTACTGCAATCCCACTTTGTACGTTTGTGGTGAGTCTCTTTTCCCTCTTAACAGTCGGAGTAAATTAAAAAATACCTTTGGTCTTAAATTCTATTCTTATGAGCAAAATGGGCACCAAGAGATGCAAATTTTAGGAAGTCAAAAAAGAAATGTAGTTTATTCTTTTATATTGAACGCATTATGTATTAATTCAGAGAGATTAATAACCTTTTAAGAGCATAATTAGCTTTCGTGCTAAATCTAAAAATTGTTGATGCCAAAAAGCAAAATTCATCTTATTTGCTCAAATGTAAAGACCTTTTCCTAAAATTTTCTCGCTTCGATGGTTTTCATAATAAACAACTCAGGAAGTTTAGAGAGAACTTCAAGATAAAAAAACAAATTTCCTTTCTAATGGAAATAAAGTAAATCTAATCTTAATTTCTTATTACTAAGAAACTTTAAATACTCTGACTGAATTAAAAAAAAAAGCTGGATATTTCCTGTATTAAAAAGAATAATCTCTCTCTTTTTGTAAGAAATCTTTTGGACTCTCCATAGAAACCATATTTAGAGTTAAAATTCTCACTGGAGTTCACTAAAGATACTTCGTGATAAGAACGATTTCAGTACTTCAGTTTCATTCAAGAAGCATTTACGTCTTTGAAAAATTTTTTTTACAAAGCAAAATGTCTCATCCAATCCAATCCTTATCCAATCATCTAGCTTTATAAAAGCATAGAAGAGAGCAATCTCAGAATATGAATGTTTTTTTAAAAAATTGGATCAAATTTAAACTATTTATTTGGTGGGAAATAGGAACTGTGGCCTTGGGATAAACTAACAAATAAATAAACTTAAATTTTCCACAAATAAGTGAACTTTAAAAAAATTAGTTTCTTCCAAAAAATTAAAGGCTAGTACTATTAATCACTCATAGCAACCACGAATGACGATCTTGATGTCACATTCAAAAACCTCTCATCTTCCGCCCTCTGTTACCTATTCTGAAGTTTAAAGGTCTAGAAAACGGAAGAAAAGTGAGTGTTGAACTATTACGAATACTATACCTCCGAATGACTCAGAATTCAAGTTCATTAGATACAGCGGATTCAGTAATCAAATTTCGTCGCTTGGCTCTTTTTGTTATCGGCCGCAGGAAACGGAAATGATGCACTCTACTATGTGTTGAATATGAACTATTCTTAACTCTTAAAGATTGTTTTGTACTTCTAAGATCCCCAATCCAGTGATCTTCATATAGTTAATAAAGTTTTTAATTGAAATATCCTTAAGTAAATCAAGTTATGGGAAAAACTTCTATAGATAGGATAAGATTTTATATCAATAGTTTGTGATAAGCTTTTTAATAAGCAGGGATATTTTAATTTAAATAGAGACAACATTCTTTCTAAGGAACCTTATATATAGTGGAAGTGGAACCTCGTAAGAGTGAACGAACAGTCCTACGATGAAACGAGTTGTTCAATATATTCAGAGTTTCATCACAACTTCACAACCAACATTATTAAAATGTTGGTTGTTCACATTGTTCAGTCTGGTGGACAGGTGAAAAGGATCACTATACGCTAGGTTCACTATAATTAGGTTCAACTTTACAGTGAAATATTTTGAATGATTGAAATGTTATATTTAAACTAGGAAAGTAAATGTATTCTTAAAGCTCTATACTTGTTAATTTTAAGAAAACTGCGAATATTTTCAAAACCCATAGAACTCCTTATCAAAACATCCTTAGAACTTCCAATAAGTCAACTATAATAAATTTCATTCAAATCGAAAAAGATTTGAAATAATCACACACAGTCCTCAAATTCCAACACAGAGCTTATTTTGAAATAGAGAAGAAAGAAAAGATTTTTCTCTTTTTTTCACCCGATGAGAAACTCATTTATGAAAAAAATCATTTTACTTTCTTCAAATATTAATACAATAATTCATTTTAGGAACGAATGAAAACTAACACCTTATTGTTTCAGAAATTCCGGAGAATTTAAGAAGTGCCAGAAGTCACTCCCGAAAAAAACGGGAAGCTGATGTTTTTGACCCCAGTATACTCAACTTAGAAAAACGAGTGACAGGTATAAGAATCCTAGTACTACATTTAAAACTAAACATCTAAATAAAAACCTCAGTCGCAAACCTAAAATGTTAAAACCTAAATGTGGTTTTTAAAACATAAAAAACCTGAACATTTTACTGTAAAGAGCAAACTGCCTGTATATATACAAGGTAGAAAAAAAATAAAAATCCAGAAATGCAATGAAAAAAGAATAAATACGATTGTCATACAATGAAAAAAGAATAAATACGATTGTCATACAATGAAAAAGAATAACATCAAAATAATACACCTAATAGAGACACTGATAAATATTAATGGAAACGTATTAAGTAAGAAATATAAAAAAAATTCTAATGAGATCATCGAACTAACTCGATTTTGCTAATAGCAAAATCGAGTTAGTTCGATGAACTAACAGAAAAGTTCTGGTGGATTTTTAAGATAGAAGTAGTAAAATAAAAAATATTGAGTAGTGACTTTGAATTAAAATGGGAGGAAAAGGTTTTAAACCGAATAGGTAAGTATTTTTTTTATAAGAAGTATAAAGAGGGCAAGAGTTTAGTGAGATCCAGGTTTCTTGTTCTTCAGTATGTATTACAAAAAGTACAAGGGATAGTTATGAAAATTTCAAAGTTTTCGTTTTTGTAGAAAATTCGAATTTGATTTAGACCCAATCGGAAAATAAATATCTTGATACTAGTAATGTTTGAGTGCAATTCATTGTAAGTTTAGGGGGTGAGGAGGAGTTTTAAAAAAATTATAATTGGGAAAATGAGTGCTATTCTCTATTCTAGAAATATCATTTTTGTTTTAGAACCAAACATCAAAAGGTTTTTTGAACTACTGATTTAATCCACGTAAACAGGAAGAGCCTGCAATTGATATGAGTCATGAACACCAGCCTGATAATCTTCGGTAATCCGATTTCTATCCACAGAAACATCGTAATACCAGACTTATCTTAATCTTGTATTTTAGGTTTCAATTTAGTTTCCACTTTTCCAGTTAGCATTAAGCATTCCGTCTAAGTACTTAGATAAGCATTTCTTTGCAATAGGTGAAAGTTCATCTCTGATATAAGCATCATAGTACTATTAATCATTGAATCATGTGTCAATTGCATTTCAACCGTTGGAATAGCTCGACAAAAATATCAATGCGTCAAAAATATATCAAAATAATAACAACAAAATTTTCCCTAAAAATAAACAATATAGCCTAAATTAAACAAAACAGAGAGAAACATTTTAATGGGGAATACGGTTATTTAATAATTTTTTACGATTAAGAAAGAAAAGTAAGTCATGAATTTTTGAGGGGGTGGGGTCGTGCAATGATGCCTTTTCATAACTTCCAAATATCTTAAGTATTTATCCTTGATATTACTTACAGACAAGATTGTAACATTGGAGAAAGCTGATCTATTTGTAAAGTCTCAGGAAAATAGTTGTAATTTAAACAGTTACTGTTCTTTAATTAATTAAGGAGTTGCTTATTTGTCTTGACCGCGTGGAAAGTTAACCCATTGCATTTTATCAAAATGGGGATCTTTTTACTTAACTCACAAATTAATTAAGTTACGAATTCCGAAAATCCTTTAAAAAGTTTCTCTCCTTATTATTACTTCTAGGAGGCGACTGTAGCGTTCTGGGAGTTCCTTATCGTACAGGAGATCTGATGGGTATTGCTACCAGCTTTTGCCTGGAGTGCCGCTGTGGACAACAGAACATGTTCTGCAGCCCTCGCTGCTGTTTCAGATACGCTGCTCTGACAGAGGACATTGGTCAACGAATGATGGAAGATTCGGGTCCTCGGCCACGACAGAAACACCCTCTGTATCACATATTTTAAGCGACTTCTAATTAACTGTCCCGTTATAGGTTCCCTCACTTCCTTATTCTAATATAGCGGAGTCAGTAATGGATTATAAAATCAAGTTCTGTAGGTTTTACCACTTCCAGTTGCATTGTCATCAGTTCTGTATAGGACCCTGAACTAATAGTCATAATCTTTCACCAAGTTATATGAATTCTGATGGATAATGAAGTTCAATTTAGAAGAACAGTGAATAAAATGTGTATTACAAGGTTTTTCAAAATTTAGCTGGTGTGAAACTTCTAACGAAATGAGTAACTATTGAAAGTTAAACTGTTTAATGTGACCAGTTTTCAGTAAAATATTCAAAAATTACTTTTTTTTTTTAACAAAACCACATGTTTTAAACTAAAAGGTCAGGTTAGGTTTGTCAGCTCATATAAGATGTTAGTATGTGTTTTTTTTAAAACCAGGGTTATTCGGAGGTCAACACTTCTACCGAAATTTTTTTTTATTAATTATGTGGTGGTTTATTCCTTGAAAATTTTGTGGATTTTAAGTGGTGGTACATCCGAAAGTGTCAAAAAGTAAGCTAAATTAAAATTTTTAATGTAAAATTTGGAAACATTTTCTAAGCGGAGTTGTTTAAAATTTAGAATTTATCCCAAGTAGAGAATGTTTTATTGAATAAACATAAACTAATATTTAAATCCTACCATTAAAAACTTCAATCTAATAATTTATGAAGTATGGGAGCCTTGGAAAAATTTTGAAAAAAAAAAAAAATCTATTGACGACTCTGTTTTTACCTGTAATTTATTACACTTTTAATTGGGAAAAAAGTTATTTCTTTTTATCGCCTCATAACTACTTATAAGTGATTGAAAGTAACTTGATAATTTATTCACACTATATTTAGAATATTATTTTCTCATTAAAATAAATATAAATAAAAAAATATGTTTTCTGAATTCATGAATTAGATTTGTGAAATTATCTTTAGTAGTTTGAATTTATTACAGTTGTTTCCCTTTTAATTAACCTCAAGCAGTGGCTCAACGGTTTCAATGTCATTTTTTATCTCTTCTTTGCGTAGGAGGTTGTGAAATTCATGTCATTGGATAGCTTTAACGGTCTGCAGATCCATTAAAATCACAGTTGGCAATTAAAAAGCACATAAAAGTCACACCCCCTACTGTATACCTTCTCAATGAACTTTTTGTTTATGGTAAAACTTTAAAAATAAAAATAACCATTGAGTCCTGAAAAAAACTTTTGTAAATGCATGAACAAACTGGTCATGAGACACTAGTCAGTGATGGATGTAAGATTTTTGAAATATAGTTATTCTTTCCTATTTTATGTGTTGTGCATTTCAATTTTAAAATTTTATTTCACATTTTTTTCTCATATTTGTTGAGATTTTAAGATGACTTACTTTAAATCGGTCTCCATTCATTTATAAAAAGTTCTTATTACTCGTGGTAATTCACATAAATTATGCATAATACTGAAATGAATCATCAGTTTAAAAGCCAAGTTTTGAATAAAATAAAATACCTCTTAAATAATTTTAAATAATTACAGACTAAAGGTATCAACAAACAAACAAAATAATAAATTCTAGAAAAATTTTTTGTCTAAAACAAGTAAACACAGAATTACTTTAATTAATTAGAGTTTAAAAATTCTTATCTATACTAATGATTTTATCACTCGTCAGCTTTTCTGTAATGGATCAGAACTATCTTTTTCGTTTTAAAAAACCGTGAACTCGCTATCTAGGGGTAGGTTTACATGGCTTGGCAAACGCGACGCGATCACAAAGAATCAATGGATGAATTAGATTTTCACTCGTTCACTCGATTTACGTTCATTCACTCACATCATTGAGGAAAAACGATGGAAAAGTTTTTACGCGTCGCTCTTGTCGGGTCATAGAAATTCGCCCTAAAGCTATCTCCGTGTCATTCATTTATTTCCTAAAAATGCTTAGACAGCACCGACGTCACAACGGTTTTGGTTATTATCAGTTTTTATTACGTTGGATTGATAAGTGGAGGAGTTCGGCAAGTTTTGTTTTAACGCATTTTTATAGGTCAATAATCTGTCGTCGGTCATGGTTTAACTGACGCAGGAGAACCGGAAAAAAAAATCAACGGTTCTTGAAAAAGTGCGTTTTTGAGCATCTGATCAAATGCTACATTTGGTATCGTTTTAAAAAACGCGCTAGATATTCACTCAAACAAGCGATATGCAGGTAATCAACCATTATATGATACTGGTATACGATTGATTACTTACTGCACCAATTGAATTATTAATTGATTATTAATTTAGTGTACCCTTAGGAGTATAATTAATTAACTACATATAAAATCAATCTTGAAGTACCTACTACCAAAAATATAGAGTACCCCCTTATAACCTGCAAACTTTGCAAATAGTTTTTTTTTTTAATTTATTATCTTCCCCTTTTTATGATTAAAAGAATATTTATAATTTTCACCTATTTTTGTAGCCATTGGGACTTCATATTCAAACCCATGTATTCTTCCTCAAACATGTAGAACGACAAAAACAATATTTAATAAAATAAATAGACGCTACTTATCACATTAACAGTGTAAAAAAGATATGTTTAATAGGGTGGAGCGAAAAAAACTTTTTTTTCGAAATTCAAAAAGATACCTATGGCAAAAGTGGTCTTATGTAATAAGATGAAAAACCGCGCAAAAATTTTTGAAATCGGTTAATATCTCAGTTCGCGCATCGAGCTCAAAGTTTATAAAAATACTCAAAAATGAACATTTTCCGAAATTTTTAAGATAACATTTAAATAAAATTTATAGAAATATTTTCGCTTGTAACCTCTTTATAAAAGCTCAAAAAAGTAAAAAAAGAAAATTTAATGATTATTTTTAAAATATTTGGGTGTGCAATTTTGCTTGAAAAATGCGAAATTTTCGAATAACACTATGCGACAAATAAAAAATGGGTCAAAATGCCACAGAAACTTTGAAAGCAGATTCTTATGTAAAATGATCCCCTGAATCTGAATCCGACCCCCATTGCTGCATATTATTATTAAATTTGGGTCCTTGATGAACGGTTAGGATCCTTTAAAAATGAATTGCTTCAAAAATAAGTGAAATAAATGGGGTATAACAAATCCTACTATTTTTAGCGATTTTTTTTACGTTTTTAGGGGGTTAATTACCCATTACACCTATCCATTTGTTACAAATTTTCATATTTTCTTAATTTGAATCTTTCTTGTCTCCTGGGGGGCAATTTGAAGACTAAAGCAATGCTTTTTGACCCTGAAAATCGAGTTCAAAGTTATAAAGTCATCGAAAAACGTAAAAAGTGGTAGGGGCTGTTCCCCAAAAATCTGAGGCTGATGATGGAGAAAAACGGGGGTCGGATTCGGATTCAGGGGGTCATTTTACATAAGAATCTGCTTTCAAAGTTTCTGTGGCATTATGACCCATTTTTTATTTGTCGCATAGTGTTATTCGAAAATTTCGCATTTTTCAAGGAAAATTGCGCACCCAAATATTTTAAAAATAAACATTAAATTTTCTTTTTTTACTTTTTTGAGCTTTTATAAAGAGGTTACAAGCGAGAATATTTCTATAAATTTTATTTAAATATTATCTTAAAAATTTCGGAAAATGTTCATTTTTGAGCATTTTTATAAACTTTGAGCTCGATGCGCGAACTGAGATATTAACCGATTTCAAAAATTTTTGCGCGGTTTTTCATCTTATTACATAAGACCACTTTTGCCATAGGTATCTTTTTGAATTTCGAAAAAAAGTTTTTTTCGCTCCACCCTAATGTTTAAAATACAAAACACACTAGGATTGTGTTATTATTTTTAATACAGGAAACCAATCCCAAATTACTATTTTTAATTCTAAAAGGATGTACATGTACACTTGTTCCTTTTTATACAGCAATATCCAATTTAGAATCTCATAAGTTAGCGATAACTGTTGCTACATACTATAAATAGATCCATACTATTTTAGAATAACCTTTACTAAGAATTGATTTCGTTTCGTTTCAGCATGGAAATGGGAAAAGAATCACCTTATAGGTGTTAATGGGTTGAAACGAAATATATATTAAAATTCTTTGCTCTTAAATATTAAATAAAAAAAAGACACATTATACAATAGAGTTGTTAAACTAACATCTAATATTGAGTGCTAAACTATAACTCTAAGATCTCATTTTTTTTAATCGGCTATATTTGAAACATCGTTTTCTGGAACTAAATTTTGTTAATGTTAGATGGATTAATTGAAAGTGGTATCAATATTACTTTTAAATTGGTTTTAGTTAGTAAATACATATAGTTTTATTACTTTCCCAATGATAGTAAAAATATGCTAATTTAAGTTTTTACTTTTATTTTTTAGAACTTAAACCCAATCCTATTAAATATTACCATTTAAGTTCTGGTAGTTTTTTTGGTTTCATTATACAACAGGGTGCCACTTGTTTTTTTGTTTGTTATACTGGATAGTGGATTATAATGGGCCAACAATAGCGGCCAACAATAGTGGCACCCGGTTGTATAATAGCACCGTTTTTTTTTTTTTTGGCAAAACAGTCAGGAAGACTCATCTTTAGTTACCATTTCAATATTTTGTGAAAATATATTCTAAATTTTAAAAGAGAAAAAATATTCAATAAGATTTATTTAATTAAGAAAATATTTACTCCTACTTAAGTGAAGTGTGAAGCTTTAAATTACAATTACGCATAAAATTAGAAGATTTAAAAAATTCCTTTAAAGAAATGTCTAAATATATTTTTAAAATTTCGAGTTGAGTGAATTTTGAAGTTTTAAAATAAATTTATGGATTAAATGACACTACCGAAATCGACTTAAAAACAAGTAAACAGTAATAAAAACACAAAAAATATTTATTATATTTCGTTTAATTTGAAAGGCCCCAAAAACATTCCATCATTCAGCATTGCTTTTAAAGAAGAGAAAGTTTCTTTAGAGGTAGAAAAACTTAACAAGAATGTCGCTAGATACCAGCACTACCTCATTAAGAGATAAAAAAGGATCTCTATAAAGAGAAGGAAAATATTTCATGGTCTGCTGCTTCTTCACCTTAATAATAATGGATGAGTTTTTATTCTCCACGGTTGAGAGTCTATTGTTCTGCTTAAAAAAAACCTATCGTAATAGGGAAAAAAAATTTTGTCATCAAAGGGTTTAATTTTTTTATAGAATTTATGTTTTAAAACAGAGGTCTCCAAAGTTTTTAACCCAAGGGCCACATTTACTATTCTAAAAAAGTCGTGCGGGCCACGCTACCCTATAAAGTCCAAGGGGCCACACTTTCAAAAGCCATGGTCCAAGGCAAGTTCATCGTAGAACGGGATTTATTAATAGAATTTGTGTGAATTTTGGTTTAAATTTGAGGGTAGTCCTATAATATGCTTTATTTTTTAATAAAATTAAATTAACGGTCTAAATAATAAATAAAAAGCATTTAGAATTTTAGAAAAACTCTTCTTTTTTTGCATCGGCTTTACTTATATCCCGTTGGAGACAGACTGTGAATTCAGTAAAAAAAAGGAGATCTGAATCCAGTGAGTTATCGATGTGTGTGCAGCATGTGCAATGGGGGATGCATCAGCCTGTAAAAGATATATTCCACGATATATTCCAAAGATATGTAACACCAGGTATATTCCACGCATCATACACCAGATTAGATTTCACTCGATTTTAAGCTTTTGTTTAACACTTCATAAATTGCCTTTCTTTCCTCTTCTATTGCTCTAATGGATGGAAATGTATCCCAGTGCATAAGTTGCTTTGAACAAGGATAGGACAACGTCAACTTCAAAGATCTAAGTGGCTAAATTTAACCCGTCTTAAAAAAAAAGAATGTATAATTTCAATGTCTTTCCTAAAAAATTTAATAATTTCAAAGATGTTATTCGGATATTTAGATTGTTTAATATGCTTTAGCATGCCTCACTTAATTAAATTAGTAATATTCACGATCTAGTAGGAAATTTTTTTAATTAATCCATTGTGCGAAACCATGTGTTTTTATTCAGTGTTAAAATAATTTAAGCTGGAGGAAATCAAGAGGGAAGTGTGGGGAAAAGCAGCAAAGAAAAGAATAGCACAGAGCGGCTTATATCCTAAATACGGTGCTGGCCGCGAGAAATACGTTTTATGGAAACATAATGAATAAGTTGATAACATCCTCGGAGATTCTTAATAGATGTGTTTGTGTTACTGATAACAGCACAAGTTAAGTCGCAATCAATATTTGACCCTCGTTTTTTTTAATGTTAAATGTTATCCTATTTTCTAGTACATAGGTACAGTTACAGACTTTTAGAAAACAAACTGTATCTTCATATGAGGAGCTACGAATTTTTAGAGAGGACTAATGTAAGAAATTAAAACAAAGGAAAAGAAAGAAAAAAGAAATGAAATTAAGAAAAAATGACGATTTACGATACGAAGAGCTACAAACGGAATGCTACTACACTCTAACTCTCCAAAATGTAAGTTATAAATTCAAGTATGTAACGTGTTTTTGAGATTAGGGCAGCCCATAGACCCCATATAAGCTCCATGAAGTTTTGGGTGCTATAACTGCACTATAGTATTTTAAAAAGCCCAAAGCCCGAGATAGAAGTAGGTTGTCATACGACCAGAGTTAGAGTTTAGTAAATGAGCGAATTGTTGTTATCTAAAAGACCAGAGTATTATGTCACAGAAATGACGTCCGTACGCCTCGAGCATTTCAGATTTCTTCTTCTTTTGCATTGCTTGTTCTTATAATCACTAATTTTATATGTTGGAGGTTGAATTTGAGTTAAGGAAATAATGAAAAAGAGGATCGGATACGGAGAAAAAAAACTGTCAGATACCAAGGGCCATACTTTGTGGATCAATGCTTTTCCGTAGCGTGTATTTCATCAAGTTTAAAATAACGAGAGATTACAGAGAAATCATTATAAATTAGATATCATTCTTCATTAAATTATTTATCCTCAAAAAGGAATACCACTTTTATTTAATTTAAAAATTTGCGAGTACAGCAATCTTTTACTTTTTTTTCACCGACGCATTTTAGTTTTAAACAGATCGAGGAAAAAGGTCTCAGTTTGATATACTATTATACTTAAGTATTTATGAAATCCAGGTTATATGATAATGAGTACAGTACGAACAAAGCAATCAGACATACACATTTTTTTAAACTTAATAATCGGTTATACTAGGTGTCCTTCTTAGTAGACTAAAATATTAATCAAGATATTTATTTAGAGTAGCACCTTGTAATTTAGAAATGGACTCAAATTTTTGCACTATTTTTGCAATTTTTTTTCTTATGTTATTTAAAAAACTGTAATTTTTTACATCTATCATAAGAGAAAAAATACTAGATTTTGAACACTTTTTAATCACAGAAAATTTTTTAAAGCAAAAATTGTACTTGACTTACTTAAAATATTACACAACAAGGTTAACAAAGCCTTTGGAACCAAGCAAAACTATCGTAGAAAGCAAAGATTTTTCTTTATCTAAATATCATCACTGTCATCATTGTTTCATCATTGAAATGTCCCACCATCCATAGAAAGAACGGATTAAACATGCGTATATTTTTAATACATACCTACAAACTTAAGAAATGCAAATTCGTTATAGTAACTTTTTTGATTCCCCGATTTTAAAACACTACTCAAAATTTACTCATTAAACTAGGTTTTAACGATCAAACGTGATTATCAAATTAAAACCCTGCTTGAAAAGTTGTAAGGTCGATAACTATACATTTTGCGAAAATTCTAGTTGTGAAAGAGCTATCGTTTTTTGCTATCTAGTTTAAGATAAAAGCCATTTTACTACGAAATAAAAGAAAGAAATTTCCTGCATGATCTCCGAAGTAATTCTCTTATGAACAATCAACAATGATTTAAATAAAGTCAAATACAAATATACTGGTTAAAACGTTTCAATATTCTATACCAAGTAAGCTCAATTGAACCAATTTTACTCTAAAGTATATAACCTTCAGTTGAGGTGCGTTCAGGGAGAAAAAAATATGGAACCCCGAATTCTTCTCTCTCTGACAAGAAAGGGTCCCTACGCCACTTTCACATTTATTAACTGTTTCCCGTTTAAAGGAAATTCAGCGGTGGTAGGCCATTGAAAGAATCGGATTTCTTTTTATTGAGCAGATATCGACTTTTGAAGAAAGGCTTAGAAGATGGATGGAATCTTCGGGAGTCGTTCGAAATATGTGGCGGGAGATTCCGTTTCATTCTCGAATGGCATTTCGAAGGACATCCAAGAGAAAACTTTCGAAGAAAGATTGCTTTGATTGATTAGTCGAGTCGAAGGGTCAGTATTGAATTACAGACTGGCAATTTAAAATTGGAATGGTTTCGTTAAAGCTCTGGGTCAAATTTTCCGAGTGAATTTATTGTTTATAAGTTGAGTGGATTGGAAGACTTGAGATAATTTTATTAACTGGAGATTATTTGAAGAGTCACCAAGAGTCACCACTTGGTCACCAAGAGGCAACAGAGCCAGTACTGGTGACTACTTGTATGACATAACAAAATAAAGTTTACAAAAATCAAAACAATACAAACGATGGAAAACAAATAAAGTTTTTAAACTAGTAAATAAACACAAGACATAAATTTATATTGTTTTGAATTTAATTTATACATAAATCAAACATTCTGGACAAACTGGAAAATATTAAAAAAATATTTCGCTTCTAAATGTGTTCGTTCTAAATGCTCTTGGAAATTGCTTCAAACATTTTTTACAGGAACTTTAAAGAAAGTTGATTTTGAGGCAAAAAAAAATTCAACAGTTGAAAAAAAATTTAACTTTTTACTGACCGATATTCGTCCAAATTTATTATGTAATTATTTATATAATTTCTAAGGGAAAACCGTTTGAATTACTTCCTTTACAGTTATTTTTGGTTTTTAACGATGCTTTTATTTTAAATTTAAATTTCGATTAAAAATTCGATTCAAATGAAATTATTTTTTTAATTGATATTTCAATTTTTTTTCAATTTAAATGGAATATTTGTATTTAGCTCTAAAAATAGACTGTAAACATGTATAATAAGTCTTGATCACTATTTGATTTTTTGAAATTTTTCGGCCATTTTTTAAAAGTTAAAAAAATTAAATTTTCCTCACACAGATTTATAGTATTTTATAATTGAAGTCTTTTCCAAGTGAAAATCGTTGGAATTACTTTTGTTTCAAGTTTTACCTGTTTTTTTTTTCAGTAGATTTACGTGATTATAGTAGCATTTTAAAATGTTGTCTAATGAAAACAACGTTAACGAACTATAATTATTTTTTTCAACATAACTCTCTGAAAAAATAACTATAATCAATATCTTTGGAAATAAAATCTTACTCAAATTAATAAGATTGAACTTTTGAAACTTCTTAATTTTACTTGAATTATACATTTTTATTTTTTTAAGGAGCTAAATTTATAGGTAATGATGAATTACACATTTTTACTATTTAAGGAACTAAATTTATAGGTAATGACATCAATATTATAAAGATTAAAATCTTTGTACGTATAAAAAAACATTAAATTAAAGGAATCGCTGATAAAATCCAAAATACATTATAGGGTTCATATGTTTTAGGGTTTTAGGAAAATTATACCCCTAATAAAAGATATTTTTTTAAACACATGCTTTGAAAAATCAACTTTTTTTCCTTGGATAAAAGGCACTATCACCACCTAAACCATCTACAGTACTTGCACTTCGGCAAAACATCTTAAAAATAAATAGCAATCAAATCCCGAATCCTTATACTATTGTGTTTAATGTTGAAATTTCAAGAACAATCATAACACAAAAAATTTAACAATCTAAATCTTCTACTAATGAAGCAACTTAAAAAACTACAACTTAAAAAATGAAGGAAATTAATATCTTCGGCGAAAGGGAAAGAAAGCATGAAGGTTTGTAAGTTGGTTTCTCTGCGACAAAAGCACTATAGCTGCAAAACAACATCTACAGAGGACCTGCACTGCAGGAAAACACACATAAAATTTATTCCCGTATGAAATTAGACTAAGTAAATGGGAGTTGTTACATTTTTATATTTTCTCAAACAAAGTGTAGTTATGCGTCTCTTACTTTATTGAGATCAAATAAATGTTTTATAAATTAATGAGTTGTTTGTTCTTTTGAGAGTCCCCTCTGATATCGTATTAAACAAATTTAATTTTATAATCGTTATTTATGATTTTAAGACTCATATATCCAGGACAAAAATCTTAAACCTATACCTCTTCTTTTAACTATTCGCTTTTATTTGATTAAAATCATTACAAGATATTGATTGTAATATTTGTTTTTCTTCATAACCAACTGAGTAAAAAATCAAAAGAGCAAAATGTTGTTAACTGTCTACAAAAGACGAAAGTTGCAAAGTACTAATAAGGATTTCTACCTCAATATTAAAACTATAAACGATCCTTTGTTTCACTGTCAAAATATTTGATAGTTAAGTTTTAAAATATTGTATATCAAGAATGCTTCTTGAGAAATTAAGAAGATTGGTGGTGAGCAGTTTTACTGCTAGTAAAGGGAAGGGAAATTAAAAAAAAATATTGCATAATTACTGATATCTGATCATGTCTAGTAATATATCATGTCTAGCTAATCGATAAATTAATTCGAGGCTTAAATTTGATTTAAACGAACTAAAGGAAGTGTCGTGAAAATAATCTTTAGAAGATATTAGCAAATGAAATTTGTTCTCTTTAGAGTCTTAAATGGTAGGTGATCACAAATTTACAAGTTTTTCTGGTGTTATTGAGAACAAAATTGTGGGATTTTTTTGTTAAACGACGACTTATTTACATTCAAAAATCAAATAAACCGGCAAGTTTGTGAACCAACTTTGGCTAGGAAAGAGCAAATTTATATCTCTAATACCTTCTTAAATATTACATAGACACGACAACTTCAACGCCAAATTCAGCATTATACGTTCAATAGTTCGTCAAATGATAACTTGATTACTTTGTCTTCAACCATACTGCATACAATTTTATTTCTCACGACTGTATACTTTAACCACAGCCTTTTTCAATTATCCTTTCGTAATCCTATAAGCATAATATTGTGAAGACTTTCTATGGCAGCTTATTTTTGGGATAACCGCACTTTGCTTCGTACCCGAGTTCCTTAAATAGCGTGAGGAAGATCCTAATGAGTTCGTTCCCCTCCCAGCTTCAGTACAAAACCAACTGATTCGATTTTCTCTTTACAATGAGTCTCCATCAGCCCCCGCAATCACAGTTACATTAAAGAGGAGTCGTTCAACCACGGTTTAATTGATTCTCATTCAGTCCACCAGATTCGTGTGGGCAAAAAATCAATTCCGTGGAAGGGATCATTCTGGAGGAGTCATCACTGGGGAAAACTTCTTTCCCTCCCTTCCCTTTTTTCAAAGAGTTGCAGATTGATGGGCTTAGGTCGATAGTTTTTAGAACGCATCTGTTGGTTTTCTTGGATAAGAACTGAATGCAGCGTACCGTATGGATTTGATAGGAAATTGTAGCTACATGTATTGAAAGTCTTTTAGGATTATACAATATTTATGATTTAATTTCTTTTATTGAAAAAAGCATATTAATGTAAATGACAATTTCTAAACACCTGCTTTTTACTTTTGCAGTAATGAATCTCATTTACCTCCTTTTATACATAGGCACTATAGAGACAGAAAGGAGTTAAATATTTTATTCAAAGATTTATCAGCGCCAATACTTTTTATTTTTAAAAACTTATTAATACAAAATTACAAAATTGAATAATGAAAATTTACTCATTTAACTGCTACATTTTTTTTTTCAATTTATTAGATGTGAAGAGCCTGATCTTTCTCAAGCATTCAGAAAAAAATTAAATTTAACAATTTTAGTTACATATTCATTTGTTTGTAAATGCAGTACTCTTATTGAAAGATTTATTTCTTTACATTCATAAAAGTAAGATAAACGGATTCAGTTCTGATACTTTATTCTTTTTTGATAAAACATGTTTTAGTAGTTTTCTTTTGGTCATTATAACTTCAAAAAAACTTAACAAAACGTAACTTAATCAATAATACTTAAGAGTAAAAGTAAACATTAATAAGAAGCGAACAACTATACCGAGTGATTCAAAAACACATAAAATTAAATTTCGATTCATGCTGCCCAAAACTATCATCCACAAAAGAAGTGAATAAAAATATTTTTATAAAGGTGGCATTTTTGTTAAAGGATGTTAACATCCCGCCCCTTCTCACATCAGCCCGCGGTTTGTATGCTCAACAAATTCTTCCCGCGCGCCTTTTGCCATTACATTCCCGGGACGTTTGAGAGCTGCTCCCTCGAAGTTTCTTTCCCTGCACGCTCCCACTCCATCATCAATCCCCATCCCTGCACCCCGGGACTTAAGAGGGTGCCCGGACGGACCGCGTGGCGCGTGGTCCAAATTCCGGGGCTCGGCTCCCGGGATGTGGCGTGAGGGGTGTCAAAGTTTAAAAAATTAAGTTTTTCGCTGGCAACCACCTGAGCGAGCCGCTCCGCAGTGCGCGCGTGCGCATCTCCCGCCCCCCAGTGCGTCACGATCCAGAGCCCCAGACGCTCGCGTGGAGCCGGTGAGCACGGATGCCGAGCCTAGGCCAGCAGCCGACGCGGGTCTTCGCGCCGTGGCACCTCGCACTCCTCGCCGCAGGTGAGCACATGCTTGCTGCCGCTCCGCTCCTCTGGCCGCGCCGGGGGCCGAGCGTTGCGCTGGCCGCTGCGGGCTTGAGGATGTTGCGGGAAAGTCGTTTGGGGGAAGGATGTTTGCGGGAGGACTTGGCGGTTTCGGACGGTGCGAGAGAGGGTCAACAAGTGGTGGAGACGGGACGGGAGCGTTGGGATCTTTTTTTATTTTATAAAAGTGACACTTTTCTGTTGTCACATCATTGCGTTTGCTCACGTTGCGAAAATTATGTACATTTGGGATGTTAGGATATTTTTGCAGGCGGTTCGCATCTATGGGAGCGTGTTGGAGTGTTCTTTAATTTTTTATAAAAGTGACACTTTTATGTTTGTGATACATAAATGAGTTTGCGCACGTCGCGATAATTATGTACATACTTTTGGGATGTTGTGGAACGGTAGAATATTTTTGCAGTCGGTTTACGTGTATGGGAGCGTGTTGGATTCTTCTTTATATTTTTTTTTCTATAAAAGTGACACTTTTCTGTTTGTGAAACAAAAATTCGTGTGCGCACGTTGCAAAATTTATGTACTTTTGAGATGTTGTGGAACAATATATTTTTGCAGTAGTCCGTTTCTATGGGAGCTTGTTGGGATCTTCTTTATCTTTTTAGAAAAGTGACACTTTTATGTTTGTGATACATAAATGCGTGTGCGCACGTTGCGAAAATTATGTTTACGGGATGTTGTGGAGCAGTGGGATAAATTTTGCTGTGTCTCGTTTTTTGAAGGGATAGATTTAAAAGTGGATACATTGTTGCGTCTTTGGTTTTGGTTTTGGTTTTTACGACGTTCATTGGATTCAAATTTTGGAGGTTTTTTGTATGTCAATCACACACAAAAATAAATCAGTAAACGCTCAAAGTGTTGGGATATATCTCTAAAATGAGAGAGATTTTTCATGGGATTATTTGTAGAATTTATGGGGTAAATATTTCAGAGATCCCCTTCTTAATGTGTTTCAATTAATATTAGAATGCAAATTAGACACTTTTAAGAACATAATGGATAAGTAACATTTCTTTCTCTTTCTATTAAAAATTTATAAGGAGAACACAGAGTAGTATTTTGTGCTTTGAATAATGTTTTCAAATTTAAACAATTTTTTTATCGAAGCTATCACCGTTTTTTTACCGGTTCTTTTAACCGAATTATACTCTAATGACTAATAGATCAAATAAAATTATAGGCGACACTATTTTAAGATTTATAATAAAGAAATATGCCATAATATTCAAAAAACGTATTTCAAATAAAGATTTCATTCTTTACCTTCAGTAAGAAATTGCTTTAATATTTAAATTTTACCGTTAAAATAATCAAATTTTTATTTTTATTTCTCATTGGAACGTAAAAGTATTTTTGAAGATACAATTTTAAATGGAACTAAAAACCACTTTTATTAAAAGAAAATATTTCTAAAAGTTTTGTTTTCATAAGTATTTTTTACGTAAAAAGTTTTCAGGATCTAGAGATGCAAAGAAACAAGTAGAATGAGCAAAAAAATTTCCTTTTTGACTTAAGGAATTAGTTATTATTTTTAAAATTTGTTACCAAGACCATAAAGCTAATAACGATAAAAAAATAGTAGGTATAAGATATTTTTTTTATCGAAAGCTATTGTTATTATATTGTTTGATTTGTTATTAAATTTTGTTACTTGAAGTTTAAAACAAAGTTTAACAAAAATGAAGTAAAAAAGGGAAATAGTAGAAGTTTTAAATAAACTTAACAAAGACATTTATACATATATTAAATTAGACATGAATTGTATTAAATTTAATGTACAACACCTTACAAGGTAGCTGCTTTTTCTCCTGTAAAAAGTAACCTAACACGAACAAACATTCATTCACAAACATTTAAAAGTTTCAAAATTAAATTATCCTAGTTTGAACTTAAATATTTTTAAAATAATAAAAAAATCTCATAATTTTAAGACAGTTTGATTTATTATGTGATAAAGTATTTTGATGAAGTATTAAATGATGAAACATTTAAAACGAGAAAAGTTAAACACTATTTACTTAAACAAATCGTCCTTCTTAAATTTACACTTTGTATCTTAATAAATATCTCTCTAATAATTAAATAGTAATCTCTTTGCAATACTTTGGTTACTGCTTAGTAGAAAAATGTTTCATAAAACTTTACAAAAAGTGAATTAGTTTTTAAGTTTTATTTTTTCTTCAAAATAGATTACTTAAGTTCATAGAGTTACTTCAATGATAATTATTTTTAATTACAGCGAAGTATTTAAATTACGATATTTTCCTACGGTAAACTAAACGTTATGATCTTAAATTCCATAAGTTTAAAAAAAGTGCTATAAATTTCCCTTAACGATGCTATTTGTCAGACTTGGATAAGGAACTCTAACTATTAAAAATAATTAATTATTACTAATTACTAACTTGAATTGTAACTTGTAACTGTGAATTGAATTGAATTGTTGTGAACTTGGAATTGTAATTGTGTTCTCTTTTATTTACAGTTTAATAAAAAAAATACTAACTATTACTCTAACTACAAATTATTATGACGCTCAAACTACTTGTAAAGAGATTGTGTCAAAATAACAGCTTGGAAACATTATTAGGATAAATGATAACTTTTAATTTCGATGCGTTCTAGAGGTGAACCAAAGAGACAACTAAAGAAACAAGATTTAAATTATGTATTTCTAAAAACTAACTCAGAAGATGCCTTACAAGTAACTTGTTTATACAAATTTTACCATGGTACAAAAAAAACCTTTGATATTTTTTAAAATGCAATTGAAATTTATAATTTAAATGTTAGTATTTACATCCTGATATCAAATATAACTCATCTCAAAACATAAAATTAATATTTCTTATTTTTAATTACTATTATTATTGATTCAGCATTTCTTGAATTGCAAAGAACGCTTCCTTATAGTGAAGCAACTTGGATTTCCAAGGGAAGTTTTAAGAAGAAGAAGTTTTAAGGGAATCTAATTGTTGATTGTTGGAACTAAAACCAAATCCGTAAAACTTCGAATGGATTGAAATTAAAATAATAATTTTTAAGAGATCAAGTTTTCATGTATCGCAAACAACTTCATGAAAGTCAGGTGAGAATTCCTTCGATTGTGCAAAATAAATTTAAAAAAAATAAGAATAAAATATAATCAAAATAAGAATTTTAAAAAAAATTGGGTGAAGGATGATCATAGGAATTTGAAGAACCGCTTTATTTACATCATGAAAATATAAAAATGCCCACACTGCTTAAATGCATTACCTTAAAAACGATGACCTCCTATCCAGATAGTTTTAAAAGAACGTCGCAAGCTTTCCCAAAAAATCCCTTCTAATTCTTTATTTCGTCACGCAAACATAAGAAAAACCATTAGGACCGACAAAATCGGAACATCTGTATTCATCCTTTAAAAAAAAACACCAACATCCGACCGTAACTAAATAAAATCCAAATAAAACTGCTGCACTCTCTGGAACTGCATTCTGTGAGTTTCCCTACTTTATTTCATAGCATTTTTCTCATACGCTCCCCCTTGTTCCGATAAAATCTATCAGGATCTGCATGATGACCATAAATCCTAATTGATCCCAAATTCAGTTCCAGACTGTCTTGAATTGTCTTTTACTCCATTGCGTCACGCAATGAATGAAATGAAAAGGAACCGAACAAAAAGAGACTCCGCATCCGGATCGGAGGCGATCGGAAACGAAACGAAAGAGCTTCCGACCGCACACTCGTGATTAAAACGCGTTCCGGAACACATCAGAGGGAGCGGGAACACTTGTGCGAGATTGATCGCGCAAAAAGCACGGATTCTGGGAGGAGGGGAACGCGCAAAATGTGCGAGTCGCCACCCAATACCATTATTCAAGCCCGCCGCGGTAAATAGCGCGGTCGTTCCTGAAATATTCCAGAAGCATTATCTCGATGGTTAGACACGAAGTCATTCTTTTTCGGGCCTTATTTTAGGAGTTGCCAGACTCTGGAGCTACTCGTGGAACTTTGGTTTTTGACTATTCGGAAGTCATCAAATCACTAGTTAAGGTGAAGGTCTCCCGGTTGCATTTTTTAAGGATTACTACCAGGTTGGTTTTAGTGTTTGGGAGTCGAGCAAATGTTTTTGGTTGTGATCAAATAATTCCAGACTGCTTCTGAAAGTTTCAAGTCATGCTCTTTTTACTTTGTAATGGGTTCTCCTACTAAACAACTTTATCCGAAGTTTATTTCGATAAAGCTAAATAGGGTTATTTTGGAGTTCCATGTAGTGATTTCCGGTGTCAAGTGCGGGTAGTTTATGTATCAACATTTTTAGGTTTACAATAATTCATGATCAGTAAAAAGCTTCTCCTTCATTATTTGAATTTAAAAATGATTTAACACCCATTCCTAATGTAGTCAAGTTCCATTCATGCCAAGGAATCGTCCAAAAATGTAAAAGCGGTGTTATGAAGCGGTCTTTTTTTTTTCGCTACACTTCGTCGAGTTTAAATTTCGTAGAGTTGCATTATTATCACATCAGAAAACTTATTTTTCAACCTAGATAATCCTTTTTCAGGGCATGGAATATTTCAAATCTCAATGAAAAATACACCGAAAATATTACAGATGATAATAAATTCCTAACTCATGATATTTTCTTCCTTTTTAATCACGTTGTATCTTGATGTTGTTGTATACAAGAGTACAAGAGCGCATTACGTTTATAAATTCTTCACTACTTCTTAGTGATTGTATATTTATCTAACATTAAATAGATTAACTTGCATGTTTGTCTTAATGATTCACCTTACACTTCCAGAATTTTCCTTCTACTGGGAACTAATTCTTCAGAAATTAAATGTACTTCGGTTTTATGCTGTAAATACAAAGAGAGAGAAATATTGGAATTTCTGAGACCAAATCCCAGCAAGTTTAGGATTTCAAATAGTAGAAAGTTGTGATTTCTAGGATTCAAAAATCCAAGCAGTTTGCATCCTTCCTTGCCACGTATCATTGTTTTTTCCACACCAAAAGATACAACGTTGAGGTTTGAGTTCCATAATATTTCTATTTAACAAATTTTCTTCTGAAAGAAATCGAAGAAAAAGGAGGTATGAGAAGACTTATTGTTAGACTCTACTGTAGCTTAAAACCTAATGTATCTCATTATATTTCAGCAGTCTATTCAATGAAATCTTATAGTTAACTTTCTAAATTAAAAGGTAGGTAAATTGAACTCAAAAACGACGATCTCTAAATTTTAGCTTATTAGTAGAAAAGATAATTGAGGTCAACTATTATTTTTTTAATGGCAAGTAATTTTGAACTGTTACGGCTGTAACTTAAGTCCATTAACCCATGTCATGCCGAAGCAGTATTTACTTAGCGTTACCTAGTGGGCACCTGTGGACCGAAGCCACGGAGATGAAGCACTTTTGCCCACGCCACACACACATTCACAGCCCCTTTTTACAGGGGGACCACATTCATTCCTCACACATAAGGACAGAAACTAACATCCATGCCAAACGGGGATTCGAACCCCAGACGTACGACATCGCAGTCAGATGCTCTAACCACTAGGCCAGTACGTCGGCAGTTCAACTATTATTAGTTTAGACTTTTGGTTTATGAATTACCAATGCTTTCTTCTTCATTATCCTTTCATCTTTCTTTGGTTCTCTTATTCGTTTATTGAAATATAATGTTATCTATGAGTAAACACACATTCCCCTTTTCTATTCAATTCTTTTTTCCCCTTTCCCCAGGAAATCCCAGTTCCCGACTTAGCTTAGGAAAGCTTAATTCACCGGTTCTGCTCAGGAAAGCTGACTTTTCCGCAAGGCTTTCTGGTTTCCTGGAGGTTGGGGAAGCAACAGATCGATTGAGTTAGATAAACGGTGCTTTCTGGCTTATGTAGTCTTTTGTGAGTTGTCACTTCCAAATGGAAACCCAGTGGAGAAAAGCGGTCTTAGGAATACACAAAACACTTTGGGCTATATAATTTAAAAGAAGGGCATAAAGATAGGTATATCCTACTCGATGTTCAATAGAATAAAATGTTTGAAAATTTTAAATACTTAATTGTTTGTTAGCAACTAACAAGAAAATAAACAATTTTTCTCTACAAGCTAAATACGAAAAAATATTCGATGGTTAAATAGGTATGAAAATAACGTCTTTATCCTGAATTTGGCTTTAAAAAGTATATAATACTTTCTCAAAAATTTTAATATTAATGGCATTTTTTGACATTCAATCCCCTTGACTATCCTAATGAAATATATATTTTATGTGATTATAACAGAATGTCAGACATTAGTATACGTTTTTAAAACTGAAGAATAAACTTTACTTTTTTTGAATAACCTCAGACATTCAATTTAAGATACTAAAATATTTAATGGTTTTTGATCCGACTGGTATCAAACAAAAAATATTGCACAGGATATATTTTTAAACCTTATTTCAAAAAAACTTACAATTTAAAAGGCAAAATTAAATGAAAAATTACACAAGGTTGTGTAAATAGGATATATTTTGAACAAATAAAAGTGGTGCGAAACGCAAACAAGCTGTACTTCAAACTTAACTTTTTAGTTCACAAAATATTTTCCACTGAATAGCGCTTTAAATTTGGCATCTAAATACTCAAAGACAAAACCTTTTTATGAAGAAATGGAAACAGTAAGGAGAATAGAAGAGAGAGATAGAGAGAGCCTGACATAAAAATCAATATTTTTTATTTACTGTCAGAGAACTTTAACGTCAAAAAATTCAAGATAAACACTTCCTAAATTAAGAAAATGTGCAAATAAATTTTTCAAAGCCTTTTATTCTTATAAGTTTACTTTCTTCAAAGATAAGACAACCTCCTTTGAAAAAATATACCTCGAAGGCACGATTCTCTCAATATTATATTTTTAAACAATAATTTGTTTTACACATAGACTTTAAAGAACGCCTTTTTAAACCATACAGACACGTTTGGGACCATAACTACGAAGGTTAACAAGTCTTTAAAAAATAATGTCAGCCCAATAGTGTGTTTTCATTACATTCAAAAGAAATCCCTTTTCAATGAAAGGAGGAAAATACCTTTTTGTTTTTCTTTACAAAAACACCTTTTACTACAGTATTACCTTTATTAAGAAAAGCAGAGTAATTTCTTTAGATAAACAGATATAAAAAAATATACATTTTTATTGCTGAGAAGTATTTTGGAGCTACATAATACAGTAATCAGAGTCTATTAAATTAAAGCACTCCGTTGTTTAAAATATTTTTTTAAAGGAATATGAAGTCTTTTTACTTTTTGCTATGAGTTTAATTAAACAGTTGCTTCTTATTTATAAATTGTGAGAATAGTAGTAAAATACTAAGCCATTAGGTTCTATTCTACTCGTTCAACTAATTAATATGTAGTTTAATTTAATGATAGCAACACATCAACTGTTATGAATCAAATTGTAATTCGGTAATTTTAATTGAAATGTTTTAATTGTGTAGGAGGTGCGAGGGAGAAGGTGTGGGTTTGCGGGATTTATGGGCGTAATGCCCCTAAGCAATTTCAGGTTGTTTTCTTTTTTTCATACGGTAAAGGGTATTTATATAGCTATCAATAAAAATTAATTCTCTCCAAAATCTCAAATTTATAATTTATCAAATTTATCGCCCGAAGATCATCTTTTTAATTGTGCAAGGAGGAATAATCAAATGAATTACTGAATGCTCTCTCATATACATTTCGTTTTTAGCATTACGAAGTCTTTTCAAAAAGTATCAAACCCTTTGTCAGAAAACTATAATTTATTCACACAAAATATTTTTACTCTTATCACCTTCGAAGTTGTCTCTTTGGTTCACCTCTAGAACGCATCTTTTTGTTCACCCAGGTCTTCGTGCTTTGTATTATCTTTTGCCTTGATTAAAATCTGGTCAATTTTGCAGCATTTTCAGGTTAGGGGTTAGTCATTGATCCTATGGAAAAATATCGGGAGAGTAGGAAGCCTGACAAACCACGGAAATGCCTTGTTTAGCCAAAAATCAGTCCGAACAAGATGTGATTTTACGAGAGCGATTATGTCTCAATGTCCAATATGGGGATCCGACGGAGAACGTACGTTACATTTCTTCATGACTGATTCCAAGCAAATAACGCAACTGTGGAAAATTCACACATACGCATTAATGTCTCCTTTACCTTTGTATCAAAAGGGTCTCCCTGAACTTCATTAGTTTTCTTGTAAAAAATTAAAGTTAAGTTATCTTTAAATTTGTTTTCTTTTTAAGATTGTGACATTTAGTTTGTGTGATGGAATTAGAAACATAAAAATTACAGATTTCCTAAAATTACTCAGTGCGTAAGATTTGACGCCGATATTCTACGGTTTTTACAAACAAAAAAACCCTAAAATCGTTTCTATGTACCTAGGTTTTTTTTATCGCAGCAAGCATACAAATTTACCGAGCTAGTTTTTTTCTTCTCCTAAAAATTCTTGAACTGATGTACTACCTTTAAACTAATTTAGATTACTTAATATAATTAAGTTATTGGGAGTTCAAAAACTGTAAGTGAACTGAACATGCACGGTAATGCAGTTCAATAATAGGAGGCAAAAATGGTGGGGAGAATTCATTCATAAGTAGCTTATCTAATTAATTGTAGCGCTTGCCGGAATTATGAGTTGACTCCAACAGCTTTACTTTGGCAGAGTTAGCTTGTTGTTACAGAAAGTGTCACACTTAAATTCCATATTCACATACGTTCGCCTGTTATCAGGGAACGTATTCCAATATAGACTATCATTAAGATTACACACGTAAAACCACATTTAATACAAAAAGATTATATTATTATTTTATTAAAGGAAAAAGTGGTGATTACATTTTTTTAGATCGTTGAATAAGAACGAATTAATTTCTCTAACGCTTCCATTAGTTTGAAAAAAAAAACCATTAACTAATTGCAGACACTTTACTTTACTTAAGGGTAGGTTTGATGAAATGACACAACTAGATAAGTTCGAAATAGACTAGATAATACATATTCTCTCGAGATTCGGAAAATAAAAATTTCGGGGCCAAAGTGGAAATTTTGTGCTCGCTCTTAAAAATATTGTTGGGTAAGTAAAGAGGTAAATGACATTAATAATAATGTAATGACATTTTTCTAAAATTTTCCCTTTATCCAAATTTGGTTGTTCAATTTTACTTCAAACCCGACGATATGCTATAACTAGCCTTCTAACAAACACAATATTATAATCTTATCAATATTTCATTGCCAAAAATTAAAATGAAAGTGATAAGAAAAGAATTACAAAACTAGTTTTTCTTAATTTTACTATATCTTAAAAAAAGTCAATTTTTCTTCTTTCTTCAGATCCGAATTAAAAATGAACCATAAAATGAAGTCTATGTACAGAATATTTTACAAATGTAAGCTATGGGAGTTTCTTAAGTTAAAATTGGATAATTCGCGGTAATCTCTCTTTTAAAATATATAGAGATTAAAATAAAAAGATTCTTAGTGATTAAAAAAAATTAAGAATTCTGAATTAGGAATGAAGGAGAGGTTTCACCCAACCTGGATATGAGAGTGATGAATAAGGTCTAGTTTTGTACGTAGATTATTGAATTTTTAAATAAACTTTTAAATCTTTATAATTTAAATCTTATTTACTATATTTTTTTCATATTCAGGAGAGAAATTAAGAGAACCAAATAGTACCTTACTTGAAGATTTCCCTCAGGACAGTATATGCTCCACGAAGCATAGTTCGAGAACCGCTGAGGGTTACTAATTTCTAATCTTTGCAATTGGATACAGATCGCATAAACAGTCATACAAATATATTTATTTAAGAAATTAGGAAGCTACCGCCCCCTGCTCGCTTACGCTCACCAACCCCCGTATACAGCTTACGCAGGACCTTTTGGATTGCTTCCTCACAAAATCCAGCTCAACTGAATTTAACTCACTTTATAAAACAATCAAAATAATTCGCAGAAGAAACATCAACCAACTTTCCAAAAAAAATGTCATCTCCATGAATAACACTAAAAGTTTGAATATGTATTAACTCTTACTAATCAATAATTTAATACAAATGTTTTCCTTAAAAAATATCCAGCACGTCTTATTATAACTATTGTTTATCAACATTCTAGGAAAAAACGTACACCAATGAATCTTTAAAATTCAATATTGTACCGCCATAGTAACTCGTTAGTATACCTATTGTGTTATCACTCATATTTTTATTTAAATACAGACTTATTAAATAATACCTTTTTAAACCATTAAAAATAATAAGAGGCAAAACCTACATGACACTCAATGTTTACATTATAATTTCGATTATCAGACTAAAAATTATAAATTTCAGACAAAATGTGTGAAGTTTTAATATGAAATAAAATAACATATCTGTAAGTTTTTTCAATAATTTTATGATATCTGTAAGTCTTTGAATGATAATTAATTTAGGTAGTAGTACTTTTTTAAAACGTGAAAAACTTGTTTCATCATAAAATATAAGTTGTTTGATAGTACTTGCTTTGTAACTGCGACCTTATCCGTAATAAAAAAAAATGGAAATATATTTAAAGTGAGAATTGTTTTAGAAATTCTAATGGCTTTACGCACATTCTCAAAAGAATCCGAACAGTTTGATACCAAAAATGTGTTATACGGATCAGTAATTAAAAAGTTTTTCTCTGGAAACCGATTATCAAAAACTTTTTTTTAGAATAGAGAGATAATTCTAATCACAAGGTTTTTTTATATCTTTACATTTAATAAAAAATGAGAATTTATATAGTTTTGTGTTACTAAGAGCAGAACAGTTACATTGTAAAAGGCTTAGGTATTTTTAAAGAGATCCAATCAAATACTTCATTTAAACAGCTCGAATATATAACAAATTACATTCGAGCAAAGAGCCGAATTCCCATTCAATCTGCATCCCATTTACATACCTAACTATACACCAGCACTCCCCTTTTGTTGTAGCATTAAATATATTCTTATCTACAGATAGAGTAACAATGAGATAAGTCCCAAAAATCGATTCCCAGAAAAATACCTTGGGGTTAAAAGAGTGAAAAAGGTATATACTTGTGACTGCAGTGACATTTACATTGCTGCGTATTCTCTTCTACTCTGAAAAATTGGGGTGGGCGGGAATTCCTTGATGAGTTGGAGATTTGAAACTGGAATGGGGGCAGACTCAGTCATTGTTTCATTGGCAAATTTTAAAAAGCAGATATTTTAAGGATAAAGTAATAAATTTAAATATTATAATAAATATTTAAGTCATATGAAGACATGAGATATATTTTCTCTCATATTTAGGACACTTTAATTCATTCAAAGATTGTCATTGGTATTAACTTACAATTGGTAAAAATCGAATTTATTTTGTCATAAAACACTATCTTGTTTTGGTGTATTTTTATGATCTATGAGGTGCCAGTATAGACTATAGTATACATACATAGCATTGGATAATTTTTAGCCTAATAAGATTTCAATCCGTTAGTTTATGTTGACTGTAATTAATTCAAAGAACTTAGAGTAATTGGTTATCATACTCAAAGAAAAAATCTTACCATTTAAACAATTACTCTTTTCACTTTTTAAGTAAACAATGCTTTTTTACACTTTTAGTGCGCTAATTTCGATTTTCTTTTTTTTTTTTAAACCACATAAACTCGAGAAATATATTTAACAAAATGAATGTTAATTGGACGGAAGAGTTTCAGAGCAGCAATGCGTTGGTTAACTTAGACGAAAAGGATAATTGATATATCTTTTCAAGGGAAGGAGTGTTTAACGTCTAGCTCTTTAGCTTACACTCCCCAGTAAATATGTCAAACAAAGCTATCTCAGACCTTACCACAAGATAAAGCCGGTGCTTTGCTTCTTCTCAAGAACATCCCAAACAAAGTGACGGATATCTCATCTTCCTGGAGATTGCTAAAGCTCTGAGCCTTATAAAGAAGCGTAATCGATTGTAATAGAATCTCCCAGGGTGTAAATTACGATGCATTTTGATGATGACGCTATTGATCGCTAAACGTGTCTCTGAGGCGGTAACTTTTATAGAGATTAATTTGATTTTAGGTTGCTATAGCAATAATACGTTGAATTCTAAGAGCTTATTCTCACGAGACTCTAAGTCAAAATCTCAAGATTTTGTACAGCTCTATTTTAGATTTTGTATAGCTATAATTTATTTCTTTTACCACTTGTAGTAGGATTCGTGTTAAGGAGAAGTATCGCTCCGTAATGGTATTTACTCACATTCTTTAGAAAATCTAACTTGATTTTAGAATATCTAGCATATTTTGTTTTCCTTTTTATTTGAAGCGCCATATGAGGGTCATACGTACTTTTTTACCATTGCAAAATCTTTGAAAACTGGTTTTACTAAACATTTGATAGTATAGGATATTATCAGTAAAAAAAATTCTATGTTCAGAAAATCTTTCTTGTGTTCTGACTTATCCTCTGAAAAAACTGAATAATGGTAAGTTTCTTACAAGAATAAAGGGAGTTAAAATTTACCGATTAAATAGGTGACATAGGCATAGGGCATGACATACTATATGCCATTTTGCGGATGGGAATTTTGGCCACTTTATTTTTTTTTCATTAATATAATAGTATAGCATAAAAATTCTCTTTAATGTGCTTATAGAAAATTCGACCTTTTGAAAGGAGGCCTTTTTTATTTCTTTCAAAATGCCATATATTTTTCATAAACTCCGGTATGACCACTTGTTGATTTTACGAAATGGATTTATTCCAGACAGTGATGCCTAAATTTCTCCTCTAAAGATATCATTGTTAACGAAATATTACATACTTAAAAACCTATTATACTCCCAAGTGATAAAAATAATTGTGACTTACTAGAATGAATCATGTTTCTTTTTTAAATTTCAGTTCATAATTGAATCCCTTATTGTGAATTGGTGAAATATTTTACTAATCCATCTCAACCTATAAAATGTAAAAAAAATCCCGTAAAATTTACGGTTTTAAACTGGTAGCTGGGTTGGTTGTGGAAAATCGTAAAAATTACGAGGTAAATCCGTAAAAACAACGGTGTTTTACCTTTTAAAACAAAAAAACATGGATTAAAGTGGTAAAACGCCGTTGTTTTTAATTTTTGCGGTTTTCCACAACCAACCCAGCTGCCAGTTTAAAACCGTAAATTTTACTGGAATTTTTTACAGTGTAGGTTGAGATGGATTAAGGCTTTAGTTGTTCAGGAATATTTGTATTACACTAAGTAAGTTTTATTAAGAATATAATTTTGGTAAAAAAAATTTAATTTCATTGAAAATTAATTTTTTTATGAACTTTATTACTAGAAGATAATCACAAATCACATTCATAATGATTAACTCAATACTTAATTTCTGATATGCATGGAAATATTTCGATAAAATAATGATAGGTCCCAAGTTTTGAGATATGCATGATTTTACTTGACATTTCAGTCTTTGAATTATCACGGAATAGGATAGGGATAGGATAATCTTATTTATCATAGTTATGCATTTTGAATAAATCGGTAATCTGTGGTAAATCAAAATAATAACTTTTTCAGTTAATCTTTATGTGACTCCAAATTCTTATTTTAAATCGGATTGTTATGCAATTTTAACATTAGTTCATTCGAACAGGGTTTAATTTAATAGAAAGACAAGGATTTTTTATTGAAAAAGGATATTATTAAAGTAACTGAGTATTAGTATTTAAAAAGTGAAGTAGTTCTTCATCTAAATCATCTTCATATAAATTCAGAATAATCAATCGTTTCAAAGAAATTTATAAATCATTACTTATTAATCTACTTATTATCAATCGCCCCTTTATTACCATATAAGGTGTTACTTACGTTCCTTAGAAGAGATTCATGTTTCTTACTAATGGGACGGATAGGATCCTGGGAAAAGCAATAATTCATGAAACCCCAATTTGTGATTCATGTTCCTTAACTAATGTGATTGATAGGATATATTCAGTGCAAAGCAGGGGCACTGGGGTCTATCACTCTATCCAGAACATCAGGCCCTTTTATTTCTTCGTGTAATCTCTCTTCCGAAACTTTCTATCCAGAAAGCTTACGGTTGGTAGAACCTTGCAATTTCATGGAAAGGGTTCATCGGTCTGCCGGGGAATATTAATGATGCCACAGCCTTTGTCATTTGGCGGAAAAACTATCGATTTTTGCGCTGTGTACCGTATCTTTGATGAACGACGTTTGAAAACCTTAAAATTAATGGTGCCACTAAGGGAGCTTTGAGATGTTTGTTAGTTGTATGAAAGAATATGGTTTTTACGTAGAGAGGTAAATTCTTGGAAGAGTAAAAGATGCAAATATTTAGCATTGGGATGTGCTGTTAAAGTTTAAAAAAACGAGAAGGTGATCATGGGTTTGGTATAGGGTGGTCATAAAATAACGTCCCTATTTTAAAATTCTCTGCAGGCGAAACTATTGGTAAAAAAAAATGAAAATTTAAAGAAGGCATTTTGAAGGGATGGAATTTTCTTTTAAATAAGCAAAAGGGATAGTTATAATTACTTTTTCTTAAGTGTCTGATATGATAGTTTTAATACACATTTATCACTGCTGGAGACGGTCCGAAATCCAAGGCACAAATTTAAGTAAATTAATTAATTTACTATTTTTTTTGTTTCAAAAAATTTTCCATCCCTTTAAAATGCCCTCTTTGAAATTTCAGATTTTTTTAAAAAATATTTTCGTCTGTAGATAATTTCAAAGTAGGGACGTTATTTTATGACCACCTTGTACGTGCACATAACTTGATTATAAAAGATACATACTAATGCGTTTTTAGATCACAAACAATTTTAAATGAGAGAATAAATATACAAGGTACCTTGACTTTAGTTTGAAAAAAGTAATGATAACTCCGAAATTACTTTTTATAATTCTTTTGGGCTCTTAAATAATAGGATAAAGAATATTATAAAATAAATTGGTAAGACAAATCAGAAATAAAAATGATTTTAGTATGGAGATACCAGCACCAAATTATACATACAACTAAGCTTTCCAACTGATTTAGTTTAAATGAGCCATTAAATCACATAAAAGGGTATACTGGCTGAAGTAACCATACACTTATCTAAGTGAGTTAGGTTAGTAGTTGCTATCATTTCGACTGGAGTGCTGTCATTAATTTTTCACCATTGAGTAAAATTTCAGGTCTTAAACGTACTGATGTTTAACTTAATAATTTGACATTGAATGTAATTATAAGGGGTTTCTTAAACACCTGTTCTAAGGAAATTATTTTAAGCATTTATAATGTGTTGAAGGTCAAGCAAAAAATACAAAGAGGTAAACGGTTAAATACAGTTCACTTACTTCATACATTATCAGGAAAAGTAATCGCTCTGAATAGGATGTTCGGCTGGCTGCATAATGGCTCCCATTTTTTTTATTGAATTCAAAACCTGACAACTATAAAAAAAGTATAGATATTAATTTTATTTTGAGTTTAGTTACATTATTCAGGTCATGAAATGAACTGGAACTCGAATCGATAGTTGTTGAGGCATGGAACGATAGTTATTTTATAAAATAATGCTTCGCTGAATATATCTTTTCGTTAAAACTATATTTTGTTTATATAAACAGCATTTACACAGCAATATTATTTATTTAAACAGCAATACTTTCAATTGCAGCCTTTTTTAAATCGTAAATTATTTAAACTAGTCAATACGAATAAACTATTTCTAGATTTTTTTTATATTCATATATTATATATTATATTCATATTGAATACATATAAGATAAAGGGGGCACATTTGAACAAAAAGTATATTTTTGACATTTAACTTTTAAAAATTTCTTAATTGAATTTTCACATGAATAAAAGGAGAAGAAATTAATTTTAATTTGGACTTTCCAAGGCTTTAAACACTAATTGTTCCAATGGTCCAACTGCACTGAAAATTAAGGCAAAATATGGTACTAATACAGCTTTGATATTTTTTTTCTTTTTTAGATTTTTAAATTGAAGTTAACATAGAGATATGTGGGTTGTTCTAATGTGTCCCATGTACAAATGTGCCCCCCTCTCCCATAGACATTTTTTTTGTTTTGTCCACTATATTTATTCATTGAATATTATATTATATTTAAGGTCTTATATTCTTTGATTTAAAAATCAGCCATTTACTTTCTAGGAATTACAAACTTTATTAGCTTAATCGACCTGCGAACTAAGTTTCATTATAAAATACTATAATGAGTACTTCTTACAAAAAGCCAGAAACGTGTCCATTCTAAATGCGCTTCGCTTTTTTAAACAGATAATACAGATAATTAAATTATAAATAAGTTTCTGCATGTATAATGGAAACTTCTTTAAATAAAAATCACCATCCCTCCTTTTTTATTTTTAACAATATTTTTCGTAAAAAGATAGAAATAGAGAGATAAACGAGTAGCTAGTAAAATTATATTTTTATAAAATAAAAGCCATTTAAGTATTTTGAAAAAATTAATAAGATGCTTATTTACACTTCTATTAAACGAGTTTTGTAAAAAAAATCAATATTTGCTCAATTAAGAAACAACTATTCATACACTTAACTAAAATAAAATAAAATTATATTAATAATTAAAAGATATGAGCAAAAATTAATCTAGTTTTTTTTTCCTTCATTGAACACCCATTCGTTTTCCTAAAAGCTGCAAATAAAATAAAAAGAACTAAATTTAATTGATCAATTATTCTTATCATTCTTATCAAAGCTGAGAATCTGCTAGACCAATTAAAAGGAAGTCAAAGAAAGAAAACTGTGTCTTCCACCAATGGCTAAATTTATTTTAACGAGTTCTTAGTATTAACTCGGTTTCCCTCATCACTATGTTGGTTGAATAACCCTACACTGAAAACAATAAAATGCGAAAAGAGAGGGGAACTTTCTAAGACTTTTACCAAGCAATAAACTTCTCGAAAATCCCTCAACAACTGTACTTAAAGCATCCAGCCTACGTATTTTGGTGAAAAATAAGCAACTTCTTACTTTAACTGCTCTCTGAAGGAGAAATCCAGTCTATGAAATGAAAGTCCGTGAATTGCGCCCTGGGGACATGGGATGCTGTGATGAATGGGGCAAAATATGGGAAGACTTCTTCCCTTTCAATTCCCTTAGGGTGTTTCTTGGTGACATTCAACATGATCTGTCGTTTCTTACCCACTTCCCCTAGTTTGAGCCCATCGAGTTCTGCACTTATTTGTCTCTTAGGGAATGTAACGCGTTTCAATAGAGAGTTTTTACGAAAAGGACAGGAATTCTAGATTTATTTTCAATAGGTAACAAGAAGTTTTACGGGTTTTTTTAGTTGAGCTAAGAAAATCCTTTATTTACTCTCTTTTATTGATTCGTATGAAAATTCAAAGCGTTTTTTAAAGGTTACAATAAGTTAAAATTAAAAACAATTTTTTACCTTTACACTATGTTGTATTGCAAAACGGTTGGGTTTATTAATGTAAGTAAATTAAAAATTTCGTCTACTTTCTTTTTTATACTCCTTAAAAGTTTCTTATAAAAACAAGTTCAACCGGAACAACATATTACTTTGTTATGTGTATTTCAACGTTCTGCAAAAATATTTTCTATTAAAAATATATCCTCGCTTTGCTACGAACCAAATCAATGAAATCAAACAACTTTTCTGTTCACTTTTTTTGTTTCAAATGTATCTTTGTGGCAAATAAACATTTATAAATTGATTGTTTAGCTTAATTAAAGAATCTCTAGGTTTTTCTTTATTCTTACAACTGAATGTTTTAATGTTGACATTATAACTAAAGGCATTTCTCGCAGTAATTCTATTGTATTTTTGTTAAAATCTTTTCGCGTTTCGTATAGAACAAAAATAAAAAATGGCAATTTTAAGAGAATTATATAAGCATACAAATAATAATATTATTTCGAAAAGCTCAGTAAAATTTTAAAAACTCTTAACAATCTCAACATCCATCTCCAAAAACTTCTTTTAACACGATTTCTTCCCCCCTTCTAGTCTTAATTAGGCTTGTATTGTAACTAATAAGTGCTTCTTGTTCATTCTATCCACAGGAAATCTATTTCAATAACAAAATATAAACCCATTCCCTGCGTGCTTTGTTCATAATACAAGCTTCTGTTAAACTATATTAAACTCAGCTCTGAAAGTTAATTAAAGGGACGAGAAACCTCCTTAGAGTATAATTTCATGTGACGCATCCACTGAGGATAGCGCTAAATTAATTTTCTCTTAGTAGTCTGGAATGTTGTCCGCACTGAATACAAAATACTTTATTTTCTTTTATTCAGTAGGATCTGTATTTTTCCAGTGCAAATTACTTTCCGAATTACAATCATCGACTCATTAAGCTCCTGAAACAGTGTTGAGAAGAATTTCTAATTTCAAATGGGCTTTTATTTGAAAAGCGGTTGGTTAGCTCTGAGCTTAAAAGTGTTGAAATGAGATTTTATTGACACACTTTTATTTAATTGATATCAATAGGGCCCAATGTTTTGTTAGTGTTGTAGTTAAAAAACCTTAAATATATTTTGAATAGTTACCTATCTGTAATTTAAAATTTTTAATTTAAATAAACTGTTTTCTGAGAAACCTGAGATCCATAAGGATTATCTCTGTTTCGCAAGTCTTTCAGGAGAGAAAGACTAAAATTTTATACTTAAATTCGTATTTTAAAATGTTATAAAAGTTTGAAGTTACTTTAATATATATTTCAATTTAAGTTTAATTAAATAATTACAATAAAAGTTCAAATTAAAGTATTAAATTTTAGATTTTCAACTCTCCTGAAAAACTTGTGAAACAGATAAAGGACCTTTTCGGTCTAAGGTACAAAATTTTATGCTGTTAAAGACGTACCAATTTTTACTCCATATATTTAAAAAAAGTTTTAGGAAAAAAATTTTTTGGGAAAATTTATTTTTGTGTAAAAATGTAATAAAATTTTTCTCGGCAATAGAATTTTGCCTCATTTTATACTTAACTAAAAAAATTTCCCTTATGATGTTAATGTTTAATGTGTAAAGAGAATGCGATGAAAATTAGAAATTTTAGTAGATAAAAAAATAAGCTATTTCTTCTAACTTTTCTTAATTCATTTTTCAAAAACGTCATTTCCTACTTGTATTAATATCTTTTTTTATCTAAATAAATTATGTTTGATCGTGTAGTGATTCAATAAATTGTAGATACTCATAGGAGGATTTGGGATGGAACCCTTTGAGTTCGTGCTTAACAAAAAGGTCCCGTGGAGGAAGATATGGAATGTCTTCTCAAGAAATTAACGTGGCGCCATCTGTAATCATTATCAGTCATAGGGAGATCTACTAAATAGTCCACTGAAAATAGAGTTGAACCTCCAACAAATTGCTATAAAAGGTTTCTCAACGGTTTTCACTTAGGAATGACCCCAATAATAACACACTAAAAATCGGACAAAATCGGACCATGGGAAATTTAATTTTTTTTAAATTTTTAAAAAATGGCCGAAAAAAAATTTCGAAAAAAAACAATACACAAATACAGACATGTGATACATGTTTATAGGTTATTTTTGAGTGCTGAAATCGAATACAGCCTTTAGTTTTGAAAAAAAATTGAAATTTCAATTTTTTAAATTAATTTGAAAAATTAGCTATATGAAAACAATAAAACACCCCTAAAAACCTAACTAAAAGGTCAAAAGAGATAAATCCAACGGTTTTCATTTAGATATGACCTAAGTATTAACATACTAAAATTTGAAAATTTTACGAGTGAAAAAAGTTCATTTTTTTTTTAAATTTCAATTTTTTTTTTCGAAAAATGCATTTTTTTTTCAAAATAGTGCCATAAACTTTTGAGGCTTTTGAAAAGGTCATTTTTCAGTGGATATTGTCCACAGATAGTTATATAATGGAAAACCGGTGGAATTTACTTTTAACTAATTAGTTAAGTAATTAATTTCATAAATTGAAATTGGTGAAATGTAGGTCTAACTTCCAAACAAGTAAAAACAGGTGATACTTTGGCATACTTCTATCAAAAAGTTTTGAAATAACAATTACATACTATTAAAAGCAAAAACTTTTCAAAAAAATTCAATTTTTTAAAAAATTCAAAAATTTTAAAAATTTAAAATTTTAATAAATTTTAATATTACTATATAAACTTGTAACACATGTTTATAGGTCAATTTTTAAATGTGATGCCGAAAAATGTAATGTTTTTACAATAAAAATTGAAACAGAGTTTAAAATTTAAAATTTTTGAAAAATTTTTTAATTATGTAAAACTAGTCCCTACACCTGTAACAAATTGCAATAAAAGCTTTTTCAACGGTTTTCACTTAAAAGTAGCCTAAATAACAACATACTAAAAATCGGACAAAATCGGACTATGGGAAATTTAATTTTTTAACTTTTTTTTATAAAAACAGACATTATAAAGCAAAAAATTTAATTTTTTTCGTAAAGGTATGTAATGCATGTTTATAGGTTAATTTTCTATCAGGATGCTGAAAAATTAAATATTTTTGCCATAAAAATTGAAAGATAGTTGAAAATTTTAAAAATTTTAATTTTTTTTATTGTGTTAAAAACTAGTCCCTACACGTGGAATAAATTGCAATAAAAGCTTTTTCAACGGTTTTCACCTAGGAATGGTCTAAATAACTACATATTTAAAATCGGAAAAAATCGGACTATTTTAAGAACTAAGAAATTTAGTTTTAAAATTTTAAAATCTTTGTTAAAAATTTAAAATGTTTAACTCTTTTTTAAATTTTATTGCAGAAATATGATGTTTTTCTGAATCATAATCGAAAAGTAACCTATAAACATGTATTACATGTCTTTTCGAAAAAAAATAAATTTTTTTATTTCATAATGCCTGTTTTTATAAAAAATTAAAAAAATTACATTTCTAACAGTCCGATTTTGTCCGATTTTTAGTATGTTGTTATTTAGGCTATTTCTAAGTGAAAACCATTGAAAAAGCTTTTATTGCAATTTATTCCACGTGTAGGGGCTAGTTTTTAACATAATAAAAAAAAAATTAAAATTTTAAAATTTTCAACTATCTTTCCATTTTTATGGCAAAAATATTTAATTTTTCAGCATCCTGATAGAAAATTAACCTATAAACATGCATTACATACCTTTACGAAAAAAAATAAAATTTTTGCTTTATAATGGCTGTTTTTATAAAAAAAAATTAAAAAATTAAATTTACCATAGTCCGATTTTGTCCGATTTTTAGTATGTTGTTATTTAGGCTACTTCTAAGTGAAAACCGTTGAAAAAGCTTTTATTGCAATTTGTTACAGGTGTAGGGACTAGTTTTACATAATTAAAAAAAAATTCAAAAATTTTAAATTTTAAACTCTAATTCAATTTTTATTGTAAAAACATTACATTTTTCGGCATCACATTTAAAAATTGACCTATAAACATGTGTTACAAGTTTATATAGTAATATTAAAATTTATTAAAATTTTAAATTTTTAAAATTTTTGAATCTTTTAAAAAATTGAATTTTTTTGAAAAGTTTTTGCTTTTAATAGTATGTAATTGTTATTTCAAAACTTTTTGATAGAAGTATGCCAAAGTATCACCTGTTTTTACTTGTTTGGAAGTTAGACCTACATTTCACCAATTTCAATTTATGAAATTAATTACTTAACTAATTAGTCAAAAGTAAATTCCACCGGTTTTCCATTATATAACTATCTGTGGACAATATCCACTGAAAAATGACCTTTTCAAAAGCCTCAAAAGTTTATGGCACCATTTTGAAAAAAAAATGCATTTTTCGAAAAAAAAAATTGAAATTTTAAAAAAAAATTAACTTTTTTCACTTGTAAAATTTTCAAATTTTAGTATTTCAAATTTTGTATGGATTACCAAAAGTCCACAAACAAGATGTCCCCCTCAGACCTATTGTTAGCGGAATCAATTCTCCAACCTATACTTTGGCAAAATACCTTACTTCCATCTTGAGTCCACATATAGGTCAGACATCATCTTTTGTGAAGGACTCAAGACATTTCATCGAGAAGATTAAGAACATTAGAACCGAGCCTGATGACCTACTAGTCAGCTTCGATGTGGTTTCTTTGTTTACAAATGTACCAGTCAAAGATACTCTAGCAATATTAGAAAATCTGTTCCCAGTGGATCTAGTCAAGCTGTTTGAACACGTACTTACAACAACTTATTTTGTTTGGAGAAATAATTTTTACGAACAAAGTGATGGTGTGGCGATGGGCAGCCCATTGAGCCCTCCTGTAGCCAACTTGTTCATGGAACATTTTGAGGAGAGGGTTTTGGAAACAGCGGTGTACAGACCTTCAATTTGGTTCCGCTATGTTGACGATACTTTTGTGGTGTGGCCACATGGTCGTCCAGCTCTAGATGAATTTTTGAAACATCTCAACTCCATTCACCCCAAAATCACATTCACGTACGAAGTTGAAAATGATGAAAAACTACCTTTTTTGGATGTCCTAGTGGAAAGAAGATCAGATGGCACACTGGGTCATTCTGTTTATAGGAAACCAACACACACTGACCGATATTTAAATAGTAGCTCAAATCACCATCCCGCCCAGAAGAGAGCAATCCTAAAAACCCTCACTAACCGCGCTGTTACCATCTCCCAACCTGACAAACTGGAAGCAGAATTAAAACATCTCATGCGTGCTTTCCAAGCTAATGGTTTCAAGAGGAGGGATATTATCAGGGCTTCTAATCCTGGGAATCGAGCTACTGACGCCAGAAGAGATTTGCCCACTCCAACAGGAAAAGCTTATCTGCCATATATTCACAGAGTAACTGATCGAATCGGGAGAATACTTAGAAAGTTTAACATCGAAACTATCTACAAGCCTACTAGGAAGGTATCATCATTTGTTCGCCCCCCTAAAGATCCTCGCGACCCTTTGTCAAACCCAGGTGTTTACAGAATCCCGTGCTCCTGTGGTTCGGTCTATATAGGGACTACTCTTAGAAGCATAAACACCCGCTTAAAAGAACACAAGAGTAGTTGCCGATTAGGGCACGTTGAAAAGTCAGCCGTAGCCGAACACGCGTTCTTGACTGGCCACAACATTAGGTTTGAAGACACAACGGCGCTAAACACCACTAGGCATTATTACACCCGCCTCTGCCACGAAGCCATTGAGATTTACAAACATGAAAATAATTTCAACCGTAAAGAAGAAACAACGAAAATCGATAAGACTTGGTTTGGTATACTGCGTAGATGCAGGACGCTTTCCTCACGATCTTCCATTTCATCGACGCCTTCTACTGATGATGTCCGGCGAAGCTCGGATGAAACGTCTAGATTTTAATTGATTTTTAACTTTTTAATTTTTAATCTTTTTTTGACCATAGCTTAAAAGCTCGAAAGTTTAATTAATAAACAATGTATTTAACCGGCTATGAAAATTTCTCATTATTAATCACTAACCTCTACGGGGAGGATACCCATCGACTGACCCGGCGTCTGGAATCGTTTCGGAAAAGGAAAGCTAACCATTTGTCTTCATTGGTGTTTCTATTGAGATGTAGAAAAGCAAGCATCATTCCGGTGTTCTTAAGATTAAGAAGGACACAGGTATCTGCATCTGCCGAGAGAATTTATAGAAGAACCGAATCGGCTTTTTTGAGAAATGCTATTCATGGCATAAGGAAAGACATCGCCTTTATTGACAACCAACTATACAAGACTCATTTATACTTAACTCACATTTTGAGCAATGAACATTGGGACTTCTTGGATAGGCTAACATCGCACTCTGCTAGAACCACTGGAGAGATAGCAACGAGTCGCCAGAAGCAGAAATTCCAGAGATTGATTTTTTCCCGGAGTCCTATTTCAAGGCGTCAACCTTCTCTTAACGTGAACCGCACTGTTGTTAACCTATCGCAACGACAGCTCACTCAGTCTGAAACATCCTTATTATTGAAAGGAGGGAATTTTGCCATTACGCCAACTTCAGTACCGTATGAGGATATCATCGCCAATGTGGAAGCTGTAATACGCCTCTTACCATCAGATGCTGCAGATGAAGTGAGGCGTCAGTCTGCAAGAGTCCTACAGCATGCAAAACGTCCGACATCGAATTTATCTAGAGATGAAAGGATCGCTCTTAAATCCCTGAAATGTGACAAGAGTATTACTATACTCCGCGCTGACAAGGGAAATTCTACCGCTATTTTAGATACCGAGGTTTACAATCAAAAGATAGAGGATATCCTGCTGCCTACCATTTACCGTCACTTAAATTTTGACCCAACAGCCCGGCTCGTGAGGAAAACCAACTCCCTTATTAAGGGTTCCTCTTTGGAGGACAGCATTAAACGTTCGTTGACACGCTCGGAGGCTTTACCACCCCGTTTGTATGGATTACCAAAAGTCCACAAACAAGATGTCCCCCTCAGACCTATTGTTAGCGGAATCAATTCTCCAACCTATACTTTGGCAAAATACCTTACTTCCATCTTGAGTCCACATATAGGTCAGACATCATCTTTTGTGAAGGACTCAAGACATTTCATCGAGAAGATTAAGAACATTAGAACCGAGCCTGATGACCTACTAGTCAGCTTCGATGTGGTTTCTTTGTTTACAAATGTACCAGTCAAAGATACTCTAGCAATATTAGAAAATCTGTTCCCAGTGGATCTAGTCAAGCTGTTTGAACACGTACTTACAACAACTTATTTTGTTTGGAGAAATAATTTTTACGAACAAAGTGATGGTGTGGCGATGGGCAGCCCATTGAGCCCTCCTGTAGCCAACTTGTTCATGGAACATTTTGAGGAGAGGGTTTTGGAAACAGCGGTGTACAGACCTTCAATTTGGTTCCGCTATGTTGACGATACTTTTGTGGTGTGGCCACATGGTCGTCCAGCTCTAGATGAATTTTTGAAACATCTCAACTCCATTCACCCCAAAATCACATTCACGTACGAAGTTGAAAATGATGAAAAACTACCTTTTTTGGATGTCCTAGTGGAAAGAAGATCAGATGGCACACTGGGTCATTCTGTTTATAGGAAACCAACACACACTGACCGATATTTAAATAGTAGCTCAAATCACCATCCCGCCCAGAAGAGAGCAATCCTAAAACCCTCACTAACCGCGCTGTTACCATCTCCCAACCTGACAAACTGGAAGCAGAATTAAAACATCTCATGCGTGCTTTCCAAGCTAATGGTTTCAAGAGGAGGGATATTATCAGGGCTTCTAATCCTGGGAATCGAGCTACTGACGCCAGAAGAGATTTGCCCACTCCAACAGGAAAAGCTTATCTGCCATATATTCACAGAGTAACTGATCGAATCGGGAGAATACTTAGAAAGTTTAACATCGAAACTATCTACAAGCCTACTAGGAAGGTATCATCATTTGTTCGCCCCCCTAAAGATCCTCGCGACCCTTTGTCAAACCCAGGTGTTTACAGAATCCCGTGCTCCTGTGGTTCGGTCTATATAGGGACTACTCTTAGAAGCATAAACACCCGCTTAAAAGAACACAAGAGTAGTTGCCGATTAGGGCACGTTGAAAAGTCAGCCGTAGCCGAACACGCGTTCTTGACTGGCCACAACATTAGGTTTGAAGACACAACGGCGCTAAACACCACTAGGCATTATTACACCCGCCTCTGCCACGAAGCCATTGAGATTTACAAACATGAAAATAATTTCAACCGTAAAGAAGAAACAACGAAAATCGATAAGACTTGGTTTGGTATACTGCGTAGATGCAGGACGCTTTCCTCACGATCTTCCATTTCATCGACGCCTTCTACTGATGATGTCCGGCGAAGCTCGGATGAAACGTCTAGATTTTAATTGATTTTTAACTTTTTAATTTTTAATCTTTTTTTGACCATAGCTTAAAAGCTCGAAAGTTTAATTAATAAACAATGTAAATTTTAGTATGTTAATACTTAGGTCATATCTAAATGAAAACCGTTGGATTTATCTCTTTTGACCTTTTAGTTAGGTTTTTAGGGGTGTTTTAATGTTTTCATATAGCTAATTATTCAAATTAATTTAAAAAATTGAAATTTCAATTTTTTTTCAAAACTAAAGGCTGTATTCGGTTTCAGCACTCAAAAATAACCTATAAACATGTATCACATGTCTGTATTTGTGTATTGGTTTTTTTCGAAATTTTTTTTCGGCCATTTTTTAAAAATTTAAAAAAAATTAAATTTCCCATGGTCCGATTTTGTCCGATTTTTAGTATGTTATTATTGGGGTAATTCCTAAGTGAAAACCGTTGAGAAACCTTTTATTGCAATTTGTTTGAGGTTCGGCCCTTTTTTTCGCTATTTTCAGTGGACTAAAACCGCTAACGCCCCAGAGATAATTTCTTATACCCCCTAACCCCTAATAAAGTCAAGTATGAAGAAATTAATTTCCAGTCAAAATTCCATAGGTGTTCACTTACGTTTTTTCCCCGCGTTACACTGAAGTTTATCTGTATAACTAGTTTTTCCTTTAGAGGATACTTTTAGAAAAAAGACAACTTCCAGGAAACGCATACTTGGGAGTGAATGCAGTAAGCATTTTTATGAGGATTTAGCGTGTTCCACAAGATTTTTATGCAATGCTGCTGATATTTAAATACTTAAAACGATTATTTATTTGAGAAGGAATAATTTGTTTGCTAACAAGTAACAGTAATTATTAATAAAAGTCATATAATTAACGGCATGCAATTCAATTTGTGAATAGATTATAAAAATAATTATTAGTTTTAACCCGTTGGGACGCGCGGGGTCATTTTATAACCCCAAGCTCTCATTGACATTCGTTTTTACGGAAAACTAGCCACCTGGGCATTCCTTTCTTGTCAGTAGCTGAGTTTCTGACCCTTATCTACATGCTTGAGTGAATTCATGAAATTCCATTCATTCTTCCGCCCCCCCACACCCACTTTCTTTGTTACTGGGGCTATGGAATGACCCCCGCGATGCTTTTCGCTAGTCCTGCATATCACTTCTTTCGCGTGCGAGATGCAGTGTCAGGGCTCAATTTGAGGTGGTTTTTATATTTTTTATGAATTTTTTGGAAATGTATAAAAAGGATAACGTACATAAGACAATTGGCGCTAATGCTTTCGGGTTTTTTTATACAAAATCAACTTATGAATTTCTTTAATTAGTATTAAATTCTGAGAAATTCATTTAGATTTAGTCTAACTTGTTCTTTTCCAAGAAAACTTTGATTTCAGATAAAAAGCATTACAATTTTCTCATTGACTTTTATGTAGTTTTCTCAGAAAAGTATCAGTTTTTGTTTGCTAGGATCATAGGATGAAAATGTTATTTTTATTCTACTGCGCGTAAACTAAATATGTAACCAACTGTCAACTTTTATTCCATCCTAAATGTTGCTGGGAGAAATACAAGAATAACATTTGTATTTAATGAAAATCTGCCTATTTTGTGTAAAAATAGACAACGTTTCATCAAAGACTTGGCTTTTCCACTTATGAGTGATTACATAATAAATGGGTGAATAAACAGAGTTTAAACAATGAACTTAGAATGGAAATAGAAAAATATCAGTTCAAATGTCTAAAAATTTATGGTTCCAATTAAAAAAATATTTTTAACTATTTAGAAAAGAGCTAAAAGGGTTGGGGTTATTAAATAACCCCCGCGAGTCTCAACGTTCGCCCGGTAGGCGCGCGTCCCTTCGGGTTAATAACTGAAATAACTAGGTTTTTAATTATTAATTAAAATTTATAACTTACACGAATTTGTCTCTTGATCGTGGAAATTCTAACTGAAAAGCCATCAACCCAGTTTTGAACGATTTCTCTGTTGATAAACTCTTGTTCGATTAATTTTTTAAATATCAGTTAAAAGTTTACCCGTAGTTTTGCTAAGATTTTTATAAATAATGTAGATTTTTCTCAGCAGAATCTTTTCATATAATAAAATACTGGACAACGTTACTATATTTTACTACACGGTTTAAACATATAAACTATTTAATGGTCATTTTACTTTGGTTTTTATCAGGGACGTAGTCAGAGAGGGATTTGATAAAATGTATTTTTTTACCATAGAAAAATAATAAATTTACTCCATATCTCCTCCCAAAATTCCAAATAGTCCCCTCCGAAATTGTTTTCCGGCTACGCCACTGGTTTTTAATAAGAAAATATAATTTTATGAATATTTTTAATTTAATAAAAACAATATCTAAATTATAGTGTAAAAATTAAAAATAAAGAATTTTGATGGCGTTACAAAAATAAGTAAAAGATAAACTGCGTTGACATTACATCAATGTATGGACAAAACCTCTTCAAAATATACAAAACTGAAATCAATCAATTTTTCTCACTTATAAAAACTAGGTTGATGAAAAATTACATTTACTCTATAGTCTATACTTCAAAATTTTAGTTGCATCATTTTTACCGATGGAAGTAGATACATAATAAATAAAACTAAAATTTGCATTAATGTAATTAAATTACGAAATATTTGATGCTACTCTAAACATTTATCCACTTTCCATCAAATTATGCAAAACCGTTTCTAGATTAATATAACCCTCATGCACTCCAGAGGTTACATGTCAATCATTCTCCTTGCCCAACTAATTTGCTTCAATAGGGTTAATGTAATGCACTCAGACTGCTCACTCAAATTTAATGTTGCGAGCGTTCTCTTATAAGAAAGAAAAATAAATGTCCGACCGTGAAGCCAGTTATCATTCTCACTCTTGTTAACAAGTGGGAAGAACCATTTGCGCTTGGAAACCAGCCAAAAGTATCAGACTTGTTTGTATCTTGTTTATGCATGGCTAGATTAAAAAGTGACACAAACGATGCTTAGTAGATCGTGTTTCATTTATTTTACATTTGTCTGAAGTCCTATTTCAAAGAGATGGATGCCAAATATGTACTTAAATTATTTATAATATGTTCTTATAAGTTTCAATGTTTTCAGGACGTTAAAAAACACAATATTATTATTTTACATACCAAGAGTGTAAAGTCCATTGGTATATCCTTTAAATATGTATGTTACGGGAAAAGTGATAAACCGGGCATAACGCTCGAAGTGAGGCAGGAAAGGTGATAAATGCCATTGAATTTATCACATTGCCCGCCTCAACTTCGGACATTATTAATAATGTCCGGTATATAACTTTTCCCGTAACATAGACATACTTTGAACTTATATTTGAAACTGTTTTTGTTTTACAAAAATAGTTTTTGGTAGACCTTTTTTATATTTAGGGTCTTACTCTGGGAAAGCTCGTTACTTAGAGGTTCTCTCCATTTTGAACCACTTTCTGTCCCTCTTACTGAAGCTCTCCAGCCATTCCATCTCAATTTGTGAGCAAGATTAACGGAAAATTGAAGGCGAGTGTCTCGTCATTTCCCATTCCGTAGGAACTTGGAAAAAACCTCACGTGCAATGATCGATGTGAAGTGCCTATAGATTGTACCTCACTCTCGTGCTAGGAATTTATTTCCAGAGGAGTTGGAAAATCGTTACTTTTCAGTTTCAAAAGTGAGGGTTTTCGGTATTACTTAAATTTGTCTTAGATCGATCGACCCATGATTTGATTTTAAAAGGTTTTTTATGAAAAAAAGTTATTTATATGGTATACCTAAACATGTGTACAGTAATGTGTACGTATTTTAAAAAGTCATAAAATCTATTTTAATAAATATCATACCAATCTATTATTTATTGAAGCATAAAATTTTTCTCTCTATATCTAGAAAAACGCTGATCTAAAAGGTCACAACTTTTAAGAATACTGGCAAGAAACATTTAGTTAAGCCTTCCTCACTGCTCGAAACTTTTTCTTTGAAAAGGATTTCTTAGAGAAAAGTCAAGACAACTTAATCTGTCCTAAGTGATACAAGGGCTCACAAGATAAGCTTCAAGGATTGATCACAAACTTAGTTTTTCAGTCAGACGCCTTTTTTAAACTCGAAATTTTTATTTTAGGAACTGATTCCTTTTCTCCCGGATAAGGATTTTCCCACCTCTTTAGTTTCATTAATCAGCACCTCTAAAATGCAACTTTTTTTCTTATGGGTATTTCTGTTAATTTTATATGAATTGAATACTGTATACGTCTTTTTTTTTAATTTTAGTGTGTGTTCGCACGTAGGTAATAGAGATACAGTGGAGGTGTTTTTACTAATGTTGTTGTCAGGGCTGTTGACTTAAATTTCGTATGGGGGTTGTCAAATATCCTATTTTAACAATAATTTATAAACACTAAACAGGTTAAATGTAGATTAAAAAAACATTACAAGGTAGAATTTGTTCCTTATCGCATTTAGTTTATATGAGTTTTTTGGGAAGTAGGGGTATAATACTGAGTTCTATGTTGAAAAAGGAGTTCTTGTGGCCGTCTGTGGAAATTATTTTTAAACTTTAAAAATTGGGACATCTTGAACTCTTGGGTGAGACCCCAAGCGGTCGGTTCTTTGCCAGGCCAAAAAATACTTAAAAAATTCCATACATGAATAAAATTCGATAATTAATCCTCCCTTATTAATTAACCCTCCTCCTTGTATATAGCCATGGCTATTTTACTTCAATCTAATAAAAAATTAAAATTGCAATGGCATAAAAAAATTATTGCCGAATATATAACAAATTTATCAACCAAACAAAATTGGTTAACCAACTTAATATAAAAATTCAATTTTGATATCCGGTTTTTTTGTAAGTACGGTGCTTCGCAGTCTATAAAAGGGGCAAGAACTACTGCTCTCGGAAATGACTCTCTCTTGTGTCGCTACACGCTCCCTTTGCTTCCCGCCTTCTTTCCAGCATTTCTCACCCACCTCTTATTTTTGTCCTGCCTCGTTGTTTTCTCACAAGAGGCACCAGCATTTTTCACCTCCGTAGAAAGCTGTAAACCTCAACTGGATATTATGAAACTAAAAATACCCTAAGCACTCTTGAAACTCTTAAGTCGGAAGTGTGAAGAGAGAGAACGAGAGCTGATGAAATCCTTGTCATTTTACAAAGCAGCGTGTGCCCAAACGCCCATACTTTGTACATTTTAAAGGTTCTAGATCCACAAATTATTTTTAGATGATTTCTCGCTTCCAATTACCAGTAATGTTATTGTGGTTTAATATTTCTACTATGCTTATACGTTTTTACATACTATGCTTTGAAATTATGGATAAATCATACAAAAACAGTATAAGTTAATTAAAAAAAATATTATTCTGATCTTACAGACCCAAATCTCTAGGGAAAAAATTGGGTAACTTTAGACGAAATAAATACACTAACGTCTCCTTGCCTCTCCATTCCAAAGTATTTCATAAGTTGTACAACGTACAGATTTTTAAATATTTTAGCAGCTATGCCAACTGCACATTCATGGACATTTAAAAATTAACTGTAAACTACAACATATCGATCAAAGTTTAGCATCCTCAATGAAATCACTGAAATGTCATTTCCAATATTCCTTTGTAAATAGATTATTCGTCTCAGATTGTCTCGAAGATTTAATGTTTATTTAAAATGTGTATGATGCGCAAAATTATTATTTCAAGTTCGTATGGTAACCGTGCTCTTATTGGCATGTTGTTTTTCAGTTTATTTCAAAGATATCAACATTTATACTATTTTTATCAAAAAAATTGGTGACCAATAAATATTTTCGAAACAAAACTAGTGATAAGTGATCCTTTAAAACTAATGATCTTCAATTTACAGTATTACAACGATAATGGATAGATAGAGAAAAAATAAAAAAATATTGAAAGTATATCTATTGCAAAGATTTTACTTCACAGAATTCCATAAAAAAGATAATAGTTATTGGCTGGTTTATCTCAAAAATTGAACAAATTTCAATCAGTCAGTATCCAAATTTTTCTTTTTTATTTTTTAAAGAACCTGAAAAGAATTATAGCCTAATTCCCTAAGTCATTATCTTTGACTGACCCAGAAATACCTTATGTATTGGGATTTATACTGAAATAATTAAGTATTTTATTACTCATTGTCTCAAACAACCCCAAAAGATTATCAGTTGTAGACATTCAGAAATGTTCCGCAGCACCCATTTTTATTTAAACCCCACTTTACTGCATGTCCCTTTGATCCCATAAATATCCGAGAAACCTTTTTGACGGTCGAAATTCGAAAAACTTGAGACGAGCGTCGATGGTGATTGGAGAGCACGATGTGACGTAAGCGATACTGGTCTTTTTTACTGGGGAAGATCAATGGCTTAAATTCTGGTATCGATTTTCTCTGAAACCCTAAACTTTTTTACATTTTTTCACTCGAACCAAAGCATTTCATACAATCTGAAGATATATAAATATTCTATATCCATTCCAAACGGAGGTGTACCCAAAAGGTTGTAAATATTTAAAACAAATTATTTGTGTGTAAAAAATTACACAACCCTATATTCTTCGAGGAACTAAAATATCGACTCTCTAAAAACCATTTACTTCAACTCATAGCATTACCCATCATTAGTGTTAGTTTTTTAAATTAATCTTAGATGCATCTTAGAAACTATGATTAGTTTTCTAAACTCATTAGCCGTACTTTACGCACCTGGTCCTTTTCCTCACACAACTCATTTCTTCTAGCTTCCAAAATCCAATGAAAACTTGTCTTCTAAAATGCCTGGGAGACACCTTGAAAAGAAGAATGAAATCACCATACATCATTCATTTGTATAATCCTTCTCAACTTCAGATACATATTATCACGATTATTTCCTGTGGAAATCAAGTTTAGGTGGTGGACTTATGTTGACAGCCTACCAGGGGCGGGTCCAGGGGGGGGGCCCTGGGGGCCATGGCCCCCCCCGAGAAACCCTAACAAATAGCGTAAAAAACACTTTCTTAATGTTAAAATTCAAAAAATTTTCTGGGGGAGAACCCCCAAACCCCCCTTTAATATTTTGACATCCATAGGCGCCAACTTTTATAAAATATTGGGGGGGGGGGGAGGGCCAGTACAAGACATTAAAAACATAAAATTAAAAGAAGCAACCATTAAGTTTACGTGCCTAATTACCTAATTTTGTATCAGATGTATAGATTAAATTTCGTTACATGTCCCTTTAATAAATATCTCCAAGGTGTAATATTTGGAGGTGTAATTTTTGTAAAAGTTTTGTGTAATTATTGCGAGCTCGAAATAAGATGGGGGTCTGGGGGATCTCTCCCAGAAAATTTTTAGAAATTTCTCTGTTAAAAGTAGCATTTCAGCTTAATTCGAAAGTTTGGGGTCTCTCCCCAAGAAAATTTTTAAAATTTGACCCTTAAAATAAATTTTTAACACATTCTGAGACCTTATGTGGGTTACCCTCTCCCCAAATAACCGCTCTTGAAGGGGATTCCAAACCAGAAAATATCCAAACATCACAAAATATTGGGGGGGGGGCTTAGCCCCCTTCAGCTGACATTGGATGGGGCTCAAGCCCTCTCAAACCGGTAATACTATAGTTTAAATAGGCGTATTTGCAAAAATTTTCAGGAGAGGACCCCCGGCCCTTTTTAAAATTGGGCATCTATTTATAATTTCATCCTTGAAAATTCTGTGGTTTACATTCTTTTAAAATGAGCTGAAACTTTATTCTTAGAGGCAAATTTTCAAAAATTTTCTTGGGGGCACCCCCCAGACCCCCTATTAATTTCTCATGGTTACTTATTTACTGTTTTCTCCTTGAACTTGTTTCTCTCCTCTCATTTTAGGAGTGTAAGAAGTTACCCTCTTTAGGTGTTATCCAATGGATACCAAATGTACAAAAATGAGTAGAAAAACTTCTATTTGAAGCCAAATTTCACAAAAATTTCTGGGGGAGGACCCCCAGACCCCCCGCATTTGCTTTCGAGCTAGCATTATCTGAAGAAACCTTTATAACTTAAACAAAGTTTCGCATTTTATTTATGTTACACTCGGAAAATTGGGAGCCAAACACCTCGCGAACACAAGTATTATTATGGCCTTACAAAAATGTTTCACCCCCACACTTTCTAAAACAATGGCACGGGCCCTGGATATCCTCTAAGTTACTATAAACCCCTAAAAAGCTGCTTGAAAGCAAGCACTCTTAAAAAAATTTTCTGAGGCACTGAAAATTTCGAATGTAATACCCTCCTACTTTGACATGGCCCCCCCCGAAAATCTGGTCTGGACCCGCCCTTGCAGCCTACAACCGGTATTTCTTCTAGTATACTGTATTTTTAGGATCTATCCCCGCCACGGATACTTGAAGTGTAGTACTTTTCATAGTTAATTGCATAGGTCCGAAGAAAGAAACTTTTTAAAGCGATCAGAAGCACTATCGTATTACATTTTCGGGTCAAATTTAACTTTTCTATGCTGTATTTGCTGTAACAAGTCAGTAAAAGAAAGAAGATAGAAGTATAGAGAGAAAGAAGGTTTTTTAAGAAATTAGTAAAAGAAGCTATATTTTCCAAAGTCAATATTATTTGCATTCTAGGACTAAAAGGCACATTTTTAAAAATATAAAAAGTAACGAAAAGTAATATAAATAAAAGTATTATTTTGAATCGTGTCATCTATGAATGATTTGCTTTTATGTCTACAATTCAAATAAAAATAGCAATTAAAAAATCAAGAATTTCTATTGTATTTTTCTTTTACTTTTAAAATGTTATGATCTTGTTTAGGTTTAAAGAATTCTTTTACATACTTAACCATACCCACCCATTTCTTTACTCCCAAGGATAATGTTTGTTATTTGAGTTAAAGTATCTTTATTGCAATCATTTGAAGAATAAATTCCAATGAACAAATGCTCTTACTATAGTTTAACTATTTCAAGAATCCGTATAATCGCAGTCTTAGATATCTGAAAGCGATCTTCAACACTTTTACAAGAAACCGTACAAGTTGTTTCGCAGATGAAATTATATGAACTCTAGTGTATCAGTTGAGTTACTCTCGGAATACTTCAGTCAATTATTTCTGCAGTTTGGTATATTACTCATCGCATTAATATAAAAAACGTGTTTAATACTGCAGAATACATAAAATATACTGGAATACGGTGGGACAGTTTTTACAAAAGTATTTTTCAAAATTTGAGTTTTTCTGGCACAAACTTGAAACTTTCAGAATAACATTTTGAAACGTTATAACATGTTGAAGGTGTTTCACCCTACTCCAACCTCCCCAACATATTTCCTTCATTCATTCCCATTAAGGATTAGGATTATTATAATTTTCTATAATAAGTACTTGTTACTTAGTTCAACAGATTCTTAATCCTAAATAATTAAACTTTTCAGTAATTTTACAGGTCTATCGAATTAGTTCATCAATTTAAAAGTTATCCACCAATAGCGAGTAATTAAATGACAAATGTGGTGAACGATATTAGTTTTAAAGAGTTTTCATTGATATCTTCTGCTATTTTTTTATTAATCATGATTTAAATAAAGGATGCTTTAAATAAATAAACTCGGGCGACACATATATGTTCTTTGCATTTTCCCCAGAAGATTATACATTTTATTCCATCAGCTTCGTGATATTAATGGAAGTTAATGAAGAAAGAGCTATACGCACCAGCTGTACACATACTATACTACATTTTAAAATGGAATATTGAAATTATTATTGGTTATTGGTATTTTGTATTTTTCGAGTGAAAATCTTCCCATTTCAAGTTTTATCATACTACACTTCAAAAACGTTTCTTTTTATTTTACTCCCTAAAAAGGCAAACACCTATTCAAATTTCACTTTGAAGCAATATTTCATCGTCGGCATCTTTTACAAAATAAATGTCCTTTGCGGCGTTTCCTCTCCTGGCTACGTTCCAAGCCGTGCCGTTTCCATCATTTGCACTATCTAAATGTCGCACTCTCGAGAATTCTTTTGTTGACATTTTTTTTTCTACCGAGATTTATGAAGAAAATATACTCGTGACTTAACAGGTTTAGAAAGCGGGGCCATTTGTTTGATACAGGTTTGATGGTGTATTTAAAAATCCTCCTCAGGCTATGCTCGTAAACATAAACAGGGGTAACGAAAATAACCTAGTTTCAAAATGGAAAAAATATTCAAGTTTACATTGTTGCGAATATGAGTTCCCTGTAACCTGGCAGTAAGGTTTTAGCCTCCCGCTCCCAAATTGTAATCTCCAGTTTTCTTGTGATCTCCGGAGCAGATTAAATCCATTTTAATATGGTCTCTACAACTTTAAAATTGTGACACAAGAGAGTAACTTCAATACGATAATTATAGTAACTAATAAAAAATTTAGTATTGATTTAAATGTAAGAAACTATAGATTATGTCTCTAATTTGGATGCTTCTTTTCTAGCGTATCTGTTCTACTGTGTAACGGTGGGAGCTGAAGAAGAATGTCTATGTGAGTGTTTACTTGATTTAATTTAGTTTAGTGAGAAAAATATTACCTTGAATGACATCCAAAGAGATCATACTTAACATTTGTATACAGGATGTTTTAATGAATTAACCATCACCCCCAAAATTGAGAGGGGAATAACCCGTTTCCATAACAACGCCACAATATTGTACGACTTCAAAATTTTTCTCGAAGCGGTTTTCTTTCAAATATATATATTTTTAATCTTTACAAGATTTCTTCCTTAACACTTAGTTTGCTTCTTAGTTTCAAGAATTTGGTGCTATGAGTGCGACACATGGTCAGATCACAGGTGTAAAGACCCTTTCAACACTTCAGCTCATCCACAAGACCTTCCTACACTCAAAAGATGCGAGGGGTGCTGCGTTAAAATAGTAATGGACCAGGGAATGGGTGAGTATGTGAAACTTTTTGGGAGCACCCCTAGTCTCGATTTACCTAACGTTTTTGATATAGTTGAAAAAAATTATCCCATGGAAACTGGTAGACCGAGAGTTCACGACAAAATCATTGCATTATTTTATTCACTACCATATTAGTAGGATTAGTTGTTTTAATCGAATAAGAAAGGTATTGCATAATATTGGTGAGGTCGTTCGGTGGAACATGAGTGCAAAAAATTATAACAAACTTGTTGAGATTTGAGAGACTTGAGAGAAACTTGGTAACAAGTGAGAGCGTTCTTGTCAAACGTAATTCACATTGAAACTTATATATATGCTAGTTAATTTTTAATAGATAATTTAAATAAAAAGAAGATTTCTTCACACAATTTGTTCTTACAGGTTGTTAAAAATTTAAAATATTTCTTTCGCTATTAGAGAACCTATAGTTGCTATGCTGGAAAACAAACAAGCGTACACCGGTTGCTAGGTTTTTAATAGAGTAAGAAATCATTAAATGCTAGATATTACTTTATTAACAACCTGTAAGAGAACTTTTTTCCCGCTCCCTAAATGTAAAAAATGTTTTTTCATACCTTATTCATTAAAAACTAATAAGCAAACAAGTTTTATAATGAATAAAGTAAAATATGACTAGGACACTCTCGTAATACAAGTTCATTACCACTCTCTCGGAGTGTAAGAAATTACTTTTCAGTATCAAATTGAATATAATAGATATATAGGGTTTCCCGGTTAATGAAATCTAGTGTTCGGCAACTAGTGGTCAAAAAATAGTTAACTACCAACTACTAACTAGTCTGGGAAAATCTAGTTGCAACTAGAAGTTAACTATTTTTTCCTGGGACTAGTTGCAACTAGAAGTTAACTATTTCCCAAAGTAGTTAACTACTAGTTAACTAGTCTATTTAATTTCATAACCTACTTCTTGGCAAAATTCTAATACATCTCTCTTATCTATATCACAAAAAAGTTTATGCTTCGCGCAAAAAGGGGCCTTTATGGCATTGCAGTTATAGATGGCAGTACAATTTTTTGTATTTATGATAAAAATTCAAAAAAAAAAAAAAAAAAAAAAAAATTTAAATTTTAAACAAAAATTTTTTAAAAAGTAGTTGAAAATTTGAAAGTAGTTTCAACTAGTAGTTATTAAAAAAAGTAGTTCAACAAATAGTTGAACTAGTTTAAACCAAAAGTAGTTAAACTACTAGTTAACTACTAGTTGATTGGTAGTTAACTACTAGTTGCAACTAGTTCTAGTTAACTAGTGCCGAACACTAATGAAATCTGACATGAAGTATGGTTGCGGGCTCCCGGACTATAGGCGTCTTTTTTGTTTCAGCTTCAGAAGTAGTTAGAAGAACCTGCACCACCAACCTACAAATCAATCTCTTCCTAGTCGATCACGTGTGCATGTTGGAATCCGAAGGCAAGGGTCTGATGTGTTTCTGCGAGAGCGACTCCTGTAATGGGACTGTCCATGCCCCCCGCTTAGCCATGCAGCTTCTTCTAGGTGCCTTCTTGTTCCTCTATGCAGTTGCTAACACCTAGCCATCAGCACTCGTTTAGTTTTTTAAATGATGTGTCGATTTCATCAAAGCCAGGCAGATTCTTTCGCTGTTCAGAATCGTAGCAGATGTAGGGAGCGCTGTTTTTAAGAGTGCACTCTTGTTTGGAAAACATTCAAACCCTCCTCTTGATTCGGCCTGAGCGTCAACTAGCATGGACCCTTCTTCAAGAGCTAATATCCATCATGCAATTAGTCCACTAATTATATCATCAGGATCAAATCATGAAGTACACATATTTTCTAAAAGTCAAACATATTGTAAGGAAGCCCACTTACATGGTATCATTCGTCAGGTGTTTCCTCAAACGTCAACCGAGTGATAATATATTGTATAGCTTTTGAGGCCAACATGAGAAAATATAAAATCGGAAGAACGAAAAAAAAAACATGAAAAATAAGAAAATTTTCTTAACTCTAAGATTAGGATAAAATAAAATTTATATTATGTTTATAAAGGTGTAAAATATATAATTTATAATTGCCAAAGTATTTTTCTATGTTTTGAAATACATTTTCACTCTTCCATATAGTAGTAGTATCACTTTTTAGTTTTATTAATAGGAATTCTTCTTGTAGTTTTCCCTCGACAATTTAAGGGAACAACCTGACATTTGACTAATTATGGAAAAATTATATTTGATTAGGAAGTTTGGGAGGATGTATCAAACTTATCCGAATGAATCGGGAAAAATGGCAGCTGTGAATTGTGATTTGACGAGTCGGTGAATTTCACTCAGTGAATTTTAATCAGCAATTTAAAAATATAATTAGACCCGTGTATCAAATACTTAAAACTAGTTTTAAAAAATATTTTAGCGAAATTTTTATTAATGTATTATATCCAAGTGCCAAAATCACTTTATAAAATAAATAAAAGAGAATCATTAGTTTTATATTAATTAACCTATTTACTGAATTGAATATTTCCTCGAGGAAAATGTTCTGAGTTTGTGTAATACATGGTGTAACAAAACTGTGAATCAGCATTATACGAGTTGGTAGAACTCTTTTCAAAACTATTTATGATATGGGGTTAGGAAAAACAGGAATGAAAAGTGAAATTTCACTGTAATGGGTGAAAATTTTGTCCGCCTATGAACCTAATGTTTCAGATCTTTGAAAATTTTGCAAAAAATTTCAAGTTAATTTTTTGGGGTAGTGTCCCACACAACACACAGCTCAATCAAATTTAGTGTAATTTGCGTAAGAGAGACAACAGACAAGAAGTTAAAGCAATTTGGATTAAGATGACAAAATAGGAACTAATATTGGATGTTTGAGGTTCTACCTTCTTTTTAAGTTCCAAAAATTTTTTGTTACACCTTGTATCCTGTTTCTGTATGTTACAATGTGTGCCGCGTTTCTAATTTTCATAAGTACCTGTATCAGGGACTCAGGGCTGTACTGAGACATGTCAAGATAAACGAATAGATAGCTAAAATCCAATTAAAGAGATCATGTGAATCATAGTTCATTTACATCATTTAATTATAAGCAGAAAATACTCATCCAATATTTCTCGAAAACCCTTTTTATCCCCCTTACTACGCTTTCACATTTTAGCAATACAATTTATGAATTTTTGGGAAAAAGATTGTTTTGTAAATCATGTATCCGAATCCTTAAGTCCTTATCAATTGATTTCAAAACAGTTCAATTTTTTTTTTTTCAAAAACCATAATTTTATGAATCATCGTTAACTGTGTAAGCAATAATACTATTTTTAATTAAAATAGTACAAATTACATTTAATATAAATCATTTAGTTATAATACGAAAACTTTTGAGGGATTCAAATCAGGGGTCTCCAAAGTATTGGCCCGAAGGCCAAAACCAAACTGGTTCACCAGCTCCTAAAACGTAGCTCGCGATATCTAATTCAATTTTCCCGTTATCCGGCCCACCATTTTTACGAGATTTGTAGTCGCACCCTCTAGCGTTTAATCAGTTTAATGTATAAATTATTATGAAACCGATGGGGGAAAATGTAATATTTTGAATATTTCTCTCAATTTAGAGGATTATAATTAAAGTTATTTAAATGAAGCATGGAACATCAAAATTTTATAACAAAATTTCCATTATTTTATTACTAAGGATTACTAATTGATCAGTCTTTCCTGCATTTATGGAGTAGTAAATGTGGACCTTTCCGTATTTGAATTTGATTACAAGAGTCGTTCTTATATAGGCAAATTTAACAATTTAACTCGTTATCATGTAATTAAAGTTTTGACTGTACTATATGCGAAATTACATAACTTATGAACACTCTCAGTGTGTCTACCTAAATATGAGAACATGTCATGCGTAAATAAGTAACATTCGATACTAACAATAACACAAAGAAAGTACTAGTGAAAATTTTTACTAATATGGAACTTTTCTGGCGAGGGAGGGACGAGTTATTTACATGGTGTGAAAGGTACTACTATATTTTCACAAATTGCAGAGAATATGTAGATTTTTAGCCCATCATCTTTTAGTACTGAATATTACCTAAAAGTGAGGGCTTTTCCCTCCAGAAAATGTTTGTAAATTTCTCTAAAAAATAGCGTTTCACCTCATTTTTGATACTGACCCTCCTTGTGATAAAAGTTGACCTAAGCCCCATAATTCTTTTTACGCCCAAGGGAATTTCAGGGTCCTCCGAAACAATCAAAAGTACTCCATAAACTAAGAGGTAAATAGGGGTTTCGGAGTCCTTCCCCTAAATTTTAGTATGCTAAAAAGTGTTCGAAGCTACTTTTGGGGGTTTTCAGGGAGCTTCACGGGCCGCACAAAAAGACCCGATGGGCCGCCAGTTGGAAACCCCTGTTATAGAATGCCGTGATAGTTGTGGATTTGTAGGAATAAGAGCTAAATAAAATCGATAAATTTTTGAATTGAAATTGTCGAAAAAACCTCCTTCCATATTATAATGAAATAATGAAACCATCTCGCTTGGTAACCAGTTAACTAAAATGTCGATGACGGGAAGGGGGGGGGGCAAAAAGCTCCTGCTGAGATTTTAAATTGACTTAAAAAATAAAAAACTTGTTTTCATATTTTCAGATCATGAGTACGAAAGGGACGAAATCCTATTTTATGAATGTTTTAAATGTAGCTTAGACTTTTTTCTAGGTATTGTTCTTACAAATCCCTTGATGTTTATAACAATGCATTTGTGTTTATAGAAATAGTCTTTTATTCTGGTTACCTGTGGATATAAACCGTATGTTAGTATAATTAACTCCATTATTGCTAACTAAATTATAAATAGATAGCATATGCTGACTTTAAAAAGCATATTGTACAAAATTATTTTCAAATTACAGGTTTTATACAATTTTATTCCTAAATAGAAAGTCTTTATATCAGATTTGATAACATCTTGAGGAAAACAGGACAAAATAGAAAATCCACATGATTTAAAACTATAAAGAATAGCCCATAGATCAGGAGTTTAGGGAACCTTTTCATATATTTGCAAGTACGTGAGATGAGAATTTTTGGCTATTCATTTATGCAAACACGCCGAGGGTTCCTGACCACTGATCTTAAAGGGTGAAATATTTTTTATGACATTAATATTTTACTATAAAACCTGAACTAGTCTGGATGGATGTAAAAATAAATTAACTCACGATAGTATACATCACAGAGTACTATTACATACGCATTTCAGAAGAAAAATCTAAGTTAAATAAACCATTTTAATGAAGAATTTAAAAACTCAAACTAACCATCAACTTAATCCTAAATTATACTTTCCGCTATGTCATAATCTAATCAAACCGGTTTTCATTAAACAATAAGCTCGACGGTCAAGAATAGGTAATTTTGCAAACGATATTGGGTTTATTAGCCTAAAATAAACATAGGTAACTCAAATTAAAATATAATAAAAGGAATACATTTTTTAAATCACTATTCGGCTTGAAATATAACCACACATTTGATACCTTCTCATCTCATAAACCTTTCAAAGTAATTAATAATAAAAGCTATTATCTTTTATAAACGTTTACAATTTATTAATGTTATTATTTGTAAAAAATTTTAAAACATTTAATTTTTAAAACATTTTAACTTTTGTAATAATTTTAATACTTTTTTCCAATATATTTCCCTTCATAGCATTTTAGCACAGAGATATATTTAAAATTAATGTTTGGCAATATTTTTCAAGATCAAGTAGACGCAAAAAATAGTACCACAGGTAACCAGGATTTCCTAAGAGGCTTTTGTATTTATACAATCTTTGTCAATCCTATAACTATTAGCACTTGTAATTTTTACATATTGAATTTCGATACAAAACTGCTTTTGAGAATTGGGGAAACTCGGTAGAATTATTTTGCAAAAACTTGTTAAAACGTTGCATAAAGAATTACCCACTTTCAGTAGTTTTACTGAAAAATATTATGTTGCAATATGCAACCTCATAGATACTTACAATTCAAAATATTATATCTGTGTTGATATTGTTTCTTCATTTTGATATTATGCTATCACTTTACTACTCTGGCATTATTGTACCATCAGAAAAACGCTTATTGTGTGAAATGTAGTCTATGATTGTTGTAGAAGAGAAGGAATAATTAGAAATTAATGCTCATTAAATGAACAAATAGACAGAATAATGTTTGCAGCAAGCTACGTGGTTTTTTCATCACATCACAAGAAAACCCTCCAATTATAAATAATTTACATCCTTCAATTAAATTTCAAATTATTTGCGCACTATTATTTCGAAATCCTCAATAAGATAAAAACGGTTCAAACTATTAAAATGTATTGAAAGAGAGAATATATATTTTTTATAGCAAGCAATTGAAAGGAAATAAGATATTTTAATTACCTACTTGAAGCTATCAACATGAAGTATACTTAGTAATTCATAAAACTTTATAACAGGAAAGAAAGATAAAAGGTAAAAAAATTAACTTCTGGCATTTTCCAAAATTTTAGGATTTTTTCAAACTTCTCCCAAAAAGCGTTATATTTCGTACTATACCTCAGAGCCCGTTTGCCTTAAAAACAAAGTAGAGTAAAATTATTACTTTAACTATTTTTTCCCTTGTGAATATTACCCTACCAACCTCTTACCAATTTTCTATTTTTAAAAGACCTTAAACTTATTTTATGGCCCGGGGACATTCTCTATATTTATACTATTTGATTAGAGCAATTTTTGTGTCAGGGTATAGGATGTTTTTGCGTTGTTTGAGTTTCATTTTTTGAAACATATTTAATCTAAATTAATCTTATTATCAGAGTAAAACCGTATCGCTCAAAAGTGATTATAATTTTTAATTGAGACCAATAAAACTCAAAATCCGATCATGAGTTTTTTGTCCGAAACCAGGCCCGAAAGAAATAAGAAAAAATAAGGAAATTTGAATTAACAAATAATTGTTAACATGGTGATGTTTTAAGTTCAAATTGGTTAAGTAATGTCAGAGTACTAAGCGTGAATTATCACTAACTCAGTGGTTCATAAGTTTACAAAATAAAATTTTCTCAAAACTGGTGAAAGAAATTTCTTAAATAAAGAGTTCATCATATCCCAGGATCACTGACGCAGTTTTTACTGAACCTTTAAAAAATTTGGCAAAGGGGAAATGTGCATCATTATGAGATCATATGCCACTTATTTTCCATCTGAACAGAACAGAAACTAATCGAATGCCACATTTAAAAAATAGTTATTCTTGTTAAGTGATTTTTAGAGATAAATGCAGTTTAATTCCGATAAAGTATAAAATCCTGCTTTTAAAGTAAAAAGAAATTAAATTAAATTTCTCTCTAAGACAGACACCTCAGAGGAGAAACCAGTTTTCTGTTTTTCTTAAAACAACCAATTTGGCATTTGACTGGTTTCTGATGTAAGCAATTCACAAATTCGTAAGTAAGAGTTTGAAGATAATATAAGTATTTCTATTTATGTTACGGGCAAAGTGATATAACGGGCATTATTAATAATGTCCGAAGTGGAGGCGGGCAATGTGATAAAATCAATGGCATTTATCAATGAATATTTATCAATGAATATTTATCACTTTGCCCAAAATACGCGGGCATTATTAATTATGCCCGGATTTATCACATTGCCCGTAACATTTGTATAAAAAAAATATATATATTAATATATCTATATACAATTTATGGTTTATTGTTAAGGTCCTCATAGTTGGGGACAAAGGGTCTGATATTGTTTACTAACCCTACGTCAGTCAGTGTTTCCCAAACTGCGCCACGGCACTCCGGAACCTATTGCAAATATTCACCTCTGCTAATTTATGACATCCCATATAACCTAAAACCTTTTTACATCTTAAATTTCTGAGTTTTATTTTCAAAAAACTTTCGAAAACACTTATTTGAATATCAATTTTCATAGACCAGTAAGATTTTTAAATTCTCATTACTCCGAAATAATGGCATACATCAGCTTCTATTTATCTCTAAATAAATCTTTTAATAAATTGGAAATTTTGGCTCAATTTATCAAGAGTTTAGCTGATTTTATTATCATTAAATGCGAAATTTATTCAAAAATGGTTATGAGGGGTGCTTGACAAACATTTATGAAAAGTTTAAGAAGAGTAGAATATATTTGAAAATTTGTACATTTCATTTGCTTTTAATTTAACAGTATCAACATGTTAAGTATGGAAAATTGCAGTTCAAAATGCAGTAGAAGAAATTTTAATTTTTCTTAAATTTATTCTTTTTTTATAATAAGGGGTAGGGCGCCACGTGTCGAAAAAGTTTGGGAACCACTCCACTGCCCTACGTGTCATGTGTAACAGATTTATTGTTCACAATTGTACTACAAGATTTTATCTGGGTTTAAGTGAGCAAACTAACATTTGTATATTCAATATTTCTTACTGTAACTCATGCTTTTTCTTTCAAAGAACTACATTAGTAGTGTCATATTTTGAAACAAATTATTTATCTTTCCACATCATTACAAAGTTTGGTGTATAAAGTATATAATATTAAATTATAAGAAATTTTATGATGGGTTTAAGCTATACCATCTTTTAAAAGATTTAATGTATCTTCCATTTTGTTGTGAATAAGTGTACAGAACAAATATTTATAAAATATGTAAATTCTAATGTGAATACCATTCATCTACTGCATCGAAATTATGCTAGTTAATAAAACAATTAAGTATTTTACAAGAACTGTTTATTCATTTTTACACAAATCACTTCAATTTCAATTTTATACAAGCATTCGAATAAAAACATTTAAAACTACACAGGAAAACTTTGTCATTGTCTTTAAATAATCAATTCAAGTTATTGAAATGAACCAATGAATGTTTTACCAATTAAGAAGAATGGGTAAATACTGAAAAAATTAAATAAAAGAACTTAAAACTTCAGAATTTTATATTATTCAAACACCTTACAGTTATTAAATAAGAAATATACAATAATCTTTTAGTCATGCAACACTTTTATTTAATTATTCAAAACAGTTGTTCTTAAACAGTATTAAGCAAGCTTACAGAGTTTCAATGAATACCTACAAATCTAAAGCATAAAATAAAACAGCATGACAAATTAAAATTACTTATTTTAGATTCACTTTGGGATTTACTCCAGTTAAGCTCTTAGTGACAATTTGTTTTTGTTTCATAACCAGTTAACAAAGTAAATACTGCAATAGTTAAGGGAGTATGAGAACGAACTGATTTAAACTAAATTTTTACCATGAAGCCTGTTTAAGAATTCCAAGTTTCACTTTTTCCATAAAACAAAACCATTTATCATAATTACTACAAAACTATTATTGAAAATTAAGCTAAAAATCAAAAAGGCAAACAACAAACAATGCAGGATATATTTTACTTAAAATGATTTAAATAGAATATTTAATGAAAGAATAGACATGAATCATAACACAAAATCATTTTTAAAAATAAATCACTAAAATGTAAATAACAAAAATCAAGAGAAATTATCATTCAGCTTATGGATGCTATAAAAAATTTATTATACTTTGCACTTACAAGAATCCTATGTGTTTAAAATCCATATGCAAGTACCAGCAAAACATCTAGTAAACCGTAAGAATAATTCTATAGTTCAGAAGAAGTATTTCAAATATAAAAATTCTTTAGTTGGAAAATAATTAAAAAGAAAATGTGACATACCATGCTCTTAACAGCTTATTAATGTTAATTTAAAAAATTAGCACTAACTAAAATAACAAAATGTACCTGCAACAAATATTCTATATAGTTGCAACCATTGAATCAACAATTCACTATATTTTCTTCTATTTAAAAAAAATCATGGTACTGTAAACAATTGAAGTTTAATTGCAAGCATCAGCAAAAAAAGTCCTATTTAAAACTTCAAATATTTCCTACCAAATGCAACATTTATATGATTCCTCCCTTCAATCAGTTTTCTAATTATTATTCTTTACATTCATATGAATTCTCATAAAGAAATGTTAAAAGTAACTTTGTTCTCTTAAGATAGAAATTTTACAAACAAAATTTAAAAAAAAAAAAAAAAAAGTTATTTATGTAATTTTTACTCTAGGTAGTCTGGTATTTATTATTGGAACTAATTATTAAATTTATTTTTTATCAATATAACTAAGGTAGCAATGTTAAGCTGTATTCATCATTATTTAATATTATATTATCCAAAGCTTTATACAACAATAAAAGGTTAAGACATTTTTAAAAAGAGTTCATTCAAACTTAATTTTATATAAGTAATACCTTACTTAAAACTAAAACTTCTCAATTAATTTCCTAGATATAAATAAATAAAAACAGGAGTTAACACATTTTATAAAATCAAAAACATAAAAATAAACTTTTAAAATTCAGTTCCACATTACACTTAAAAATCTTCCAGATTTTGAATATCATAGACCTGTAAAGCTTATCAGACATTTTGTAGATAGAACACTGAAATTTGAAAGCATAGACACAATCAGCACAAAAGTAAATTATGGGCTTATTTCTTTATACCATTGAGAATGAAACACACTAATATTGTAAAATGTTTTTTTCAACTTTCATTTTTAAATCTTAATTACAAATAAATATTTTACAAGAATGCTGAATTGTCAGTCCATAGTTAACCACAATAAAAGCTTTAATCATCCATACACAGAAAACACAATTTTCTACTTTGATCATCCACTCATTGAATTCTGTACATACAGCAGACTTTCCATAGAATAGCACACAAAAATTATTTATTTCACAAACTTTACAAGCAAACATAAGTATCAAAATTAAGAATGTTTAAATTAAACAAAAACAACATAGAAGAAAAATGTAGCACTGTATGGCAACAAAAATAAAATAAATTCCCATTAAGGAAAGTGATATTACTCTCAACTATAGACCTTGGAATAGAGAAAGATAGAGCATGCGGGCAGAGTCCATGTCATTCAGCAAAATGCCTTCTAAACGTTATTAATGTACTGGAATTTCTATTGCCAGCGTTGCTCACGTATCATATGTTCACACGATAATTTTGCATTTATACAGTTGTAAGCGTATTACTTTCTCAGAAATATTTAAATCAAATTAAGTCAGAGCAGATTAATTGATATAGCAATGTAAGACTTCATCCGAAGTATCATCAGCACTTAAGTATAAAGTTATGAATATTTTCGCTAACAACAAAACTGTCCCCAAAAACTAACTTTAACACAAAACTTAACTAGCTTTGACAACATTATATTACAGGACATTATAACAGATTTTATCTTATTTGAGAATTCATGACTTAAAACACTATTCAATGTTTTAAATAAGAAGCTTAATTTAGTAACATTACCGACAATTTTTAACTCGATAACAATGAAATCTAAAAAAATACTTTAAATCATTTGCAAAATATGCTTTACATTATGCTTTTAAATCATTTGAAAAATATTCATTCTTAAATTAAATCCTTATCTGTACCATTTATTAATTTAATCAACTTTTTTATCTGAGATGTCAACATAAGCACTTTTGTACATAGGTGTAAAAGCAAAAAAAAAAAAACCCAAAATGTTTTTCTCATAAAAGGATTGTAAAATGGAATAATTAAGTTTTCTTCAATTCGAAACAAAATAATAGTCTTTGATTATAAAAAAATAAAGAAGGACTATTTGGTTTAATGACTCTGTTCTGAAAAACTTTCCAAGACTATCAAAACAGTTTTATTAATGTGAAATCCTTCAAAAAGGAAGCAAGGTGTAAGGATATAACAGGAGACTTGTGAAAAAAATATCCATTTTAAGGTTTCCGCAAATAAAGTGCCCCGAAAGTATTTCATTAGTTTTATTTGCTATGCTAATCTATGGGAGAAGGGATTACAACTTGCACATGCTTTTCCGAGTGCAGGTGATCCTTCCAAAACAAAACGGTTACTGCTATGAAGATGCACACACATGCTCCATCTTTCTCTCTTCCAAGGTGTATGCTCTCAACACTTATAACACATTATGCTTTTTAAAAAGAGCACAGGAAAAATTGCAGTGTAAAAAATAATAAATAATTTAAGTTAATTAATATAAAAGTGCAAATGCTTTATAAGGTTAAAATTTAGCTTTTCCGAAAATTTAGGGACTAGATTCCTTGTCCACTGCAAATAAATAGCTGTCAGCATAAGTATGATAAAGAAATTAAAGTATTCTACATTATAAACTAAATTGCAAATAAATTTCTAGATTTAGATTAATTTAGGGGTTTGAAATAAATAAGTGGAAAAAATACAAAAACTAATGTAACTAGTATTTAACCTATGAACACCTGATATTTGAAAATGTGGGAACTAGCAAATCAATAAAACATTTCATAAAATCACAATCAGCAGCATAAACTGAGATCATGATACAGAACTATGAAGTAATCTGGACGGTAAAGAGGATGGTATAGAATGGTTTACAGTATATTTAAAGTGCATTTACGCTAAGTTAGTATAAAGAATAAAAGTACCACAAACTGTAAAAAAAACAAGAGGAAAACCACCCAATCCAGTTAGTGTTATTTTTTCAAACACAAATATCTTCAATGTGTTTAACCTCAAAATAAATGTTAAATACCTTTCATAACAATCACTACAATAACTTGTGTCTTAACCTAATTATCATGAATTCATCATTAAAAACATTGTATTTGCATAGAATTAGAGGCACTTTAGAGTTGAGTACACAGATCTTGATAGCCAAGGAGGAAAAATATGCGATTTTTATATTTATGAATGTAAAATTTAGAAGAATACATAGCTTTTATTACTGTTAAAAGTGAAACTATAGAAAAAAAACTGGGGGCAGATTTTGTAATATTGAAACAAAAACATCTAAGATTTATTAAAAAAAAATTTATTTAACAAAAATTAATTCTAATATTACATATATCATTACTTGCAATGCTAGATGAGCATCCTGTATTTATCTGCAATGTAACAGTAAAAGCCCTAACATTTCAAGTATTCACAGAATATCATAGAAAAATATATATCAAATGAAGTTAAATTGCTGCATGAATATGAATAAAATTAAGGAAGAAAATAAGAGGAATTCCTAAACTATAATCTGATAAGCTGAGTAATGCATTTCTTTCCCAACATAGTGGGCTGCCTGAATAAATGGACAGTCAATGTAGTTGAAAATCAACCAGAGCTTGTTTTTGGTGACAGTTGGAGATCTCAGTTACTCATAGCATATAAGCGAGTCCATTCCCTAGCTAAAGAAAGAATTAAACAAAATAAACTATTTTTTAAATAGAAAAACTTGTACAACTATAATGCTTTATAATATGAATTGAAATAAATATAACTGAAAAAGCCAACCCCTATAACAGGAAAACCAAAGCTTACCAGTTTTAATAGCTTCAGCTTCATTGACTTTCCATTGTTCTGCAACATCATTTGCCAATGGATCATCAGGATTAGGAGCACTAAGTAAAGCTTGAATGGATAGTAACACAGTTCTAATTTGAAGAGCAGGACTCCATTTGTCTGTAAAAAGAGAAAAGATGGATTAAGAAATAAACAAACAAAATGCATAAAAATACAACCAAATTCCCACTGAATATGTAGTAACTTAAAATTAATAATCAACCCAGATAAGAAAACATTCCTAATTGAGGTGCTAACAGCAACAATGCCAATAGCTTTAAATTGTAGTTAACTCAAAGTTCAATTGTTAAAAGAACCAGATCTTAAGAATAAATTTTATGCTCATTAGTGAAACTGCATGCCCAAGAGGAAAACATGGAAATATTGTTTTTCAATAAAAGACACCCAATCTTGGACCTGGAAAAAGTGCCTGAACCTGTGAACCTGGTTTTGGGAAAGCCACCGTCAGCTCCATAGGTGCAATACATAAGGTTCGGGCAAATTTCACATATTTTGGGGGAAGAGAAGAAAGGGGGAAGGGGAAGCCTTAAGAAGATAAAATAAAGAATTGTTAAAATCAAAATGAAAGATTGGGGTTGAAGAGTCATTTGTAGGTGTACCAAAACCAAGTTTTTAGGGTAAAATTACCAAAAATTGTCTGGGCAATGACCCCCAAGATCCCCTTATGTACTTGGAACTATATTATTTACAACTTATTTTACATTAAGTTGCATCGTTTGCACAACTTTGCATAAGTTTATATATCGAAATGCAAATCCTACCTAAAAATATATTTCTGAAATTCGGACTAGGTGCACCAAAACTAGTTAAAACCCAGTTTTTTTAGAGTCAAATTTCCAAAAATTTTCTGGGAGAGGACCCCCAGACCCCCCTTTGGTACCTCACAACTTTTATTACATTAAGTTCTTTAAGACGAAAATTCTACCTAAAAATTTATTAAAAAGTTACATGTCTATAAAATATGTATGGGAGGCTGAGAAATAATTTTGGGCCCCTCCCAAAATAAATTTCTATATATGCCACTCATAGTGAATAATACTATAAATAAAATGCGCTCTAAAAGTAATACTTTATGCTACTTTTTATTTATGGAGAATTTGGCTGTTTTGAATTTTAGGGGGAAACTGCGGGGGTTGGCCGGGAGAAGATATTTTTGAGAATTAGGTTCTCAGGGGAAGGTTGCAACTTTTTCCAGGTCCCGCCCAATCTTTAACTCATAAATCTTCAAAACTAAACTAAGAAAGAATTGAGTACCTTTCAAAATATCTAAACAAATTCTTCCTAGTTTATCTATGTTTGGATGATAAATTTTTGTCATAAAACGAACTTTAGGAGCAGACATGGGGTATTCTTCAGGTAAAAACAGTTCTAACTTGAATACACCTCCTTCAAAGGGTGACTGAAAGAAAGTTTAATATTACAAACTACTAAAGTAAACATGAGAAATAAGTCTCAAATTAAAAAGGTCATACAAAAATCTTTCCAATTCTATAATTAATTTTTAAAAATCACTTTCAACATAAAGAAACTATTATAGGACAATCTTATTTCTTGAATAACTAGGACCAAAGACAATTGGAAAACAAAAATCTGGCAGGGGTTCATCCAGGTTTTTCTGGCAGGGTCCTGTTTAGGAATTTTGTGAAAAATCAAACAGAATTTTGAGAAAATGAAGGTCTTGAAATGCCAAATGAAGGTCTACAATCACAGCATTCATAACTTTAAGAATGGACCCAAAACCGGCAAACTATCCCAAAAATGATTATATAAACACATTCTAAAAACAATTTGGTACTTACGTATTATCGCAACCAGGCCAAATTTCGCATAAATCGCCAAATTTGGCGACCCTAATTACGGCAACCCTACGTGGTCAAAATTCCCCCCCACTGTCCCATCAAATTTTTTCCCTAAAAAAGTTATTATTTATTTCTTAAAAATGTTTTTTTTTTTGCGATTCTGATGATCAAACTTTGAAATCTCGTGTTTTGGCGCGTTTTGGCGAAATTTCGCCAAATTGGCGCCAACCTGGTTGCGATAATACGTAAGTACCAACAATTTTCCAACCACTTTTGATCTCTAAACTTTTTGTCAAGAGTCCGTTTTTTGGAATTGACATCTCGTGAGGGTCCTTTTATGAAGATTAGAATTTTGGGGTCAATTTTTGAATATCATAATTTTGTGAAGGGTCCTTAAACGGACCCATTTTCTTTCTAGATGAACTGGGTAATAAGCATTTAAAGTCCTAAAATAAGCTAACTTACCCTTTATTACTAAGAAAAAAATCTTTTTGTGTAGCAAAAATACCTAGAACTATTTTAAGGACATTTAAAAATACAAAAATGAAATTATTTATGATTTATCTTTTTTATTATTGTGCAAATTAAAAGATTGATTTTTTTTAACATTGGGGAGAAATAATTAGTTAAATCACTTATCCAAAAAAGTAACAAAAGTAAATTACCTCCTCAGGACCAGCAACAACAACATGAAAATACCTGGCATTACTTTCATCAGGTATAGCACTTATTCCAGGAACTGGTTCAGCCATAAGCCGCTGAGTTTCCTGTAAAGAAAATTTTTTTTTCAAATGTAAGTCAAATGTAGCTTTATTTTAAAACCCCTTGACAATTTTCAAATTTACAATCAGAGCCATATTCAGGCATGTGCAACAGCAACAGCACAGGGTGGCAAATTGCAGCAAGTGATAGAAATAAATATTGTTTTCTTGAAGTTTACAATCTATTCGTTCTCAGACAGACTGAGGACAAGTAGAGGTGTCTTCTTCATTCGTCAAATTGTATATATATTTAAATTTGCTTATGATAGGATAGTTTTTCAAACATATTTTATGGAAAACTTTAACTTGGATTTATGCTAATTATGTAAAAAATGTGATTTTTCAGACTAAAATTTGTAATAAAAAGGGCACAGAAAGAGTAAAGCAGCACCTGGCAGCAAAAACACTGAATAGAGGCGTGCTTAGAATTATTCCTCTTTAGATACTTACATGTTATCTGCATGCCATTGGCTCACTAATCTCACCAGGTTAACATTTTCAGAAACAAAAAAATCACAGACAGTCCCATTAGTACCCAGCAAAGGTTAAAAAAAATGTGAATTGAAAATTTTCAAAAATTCCATCAAGATGACAGAATTGCTGTCTTCAAAGTGGTCTACCTCATTTGGCAGACCTTTTTTGTGTCCCCTCAAACCTGCAGTGATAAGAACGACTCCTTCTGTTTTGGTTGGGCAACCGGGATTTATTGCTCAGTTTCCCATTTCATTTCATTCCCAAGTGTCACACCATTGAACCCCACCCCTTTGTTAATTGGTAGGCTGGTGTAACATAACTTTTACACATAGAAGCTGGAGGACTCATTCTAAAGTTGTTCCCAGTTAGTGTCTGACTGTTAAGAAACACCTTAATTAATCTCCAAAAATCTAGGCCAAACACCAAGACAGGCTAGAGAATGGATCATGGCAATTGTGTTAGGTGGAAGTTAAGTGTTTTCTCACTAATACCTAACATTATAGAAAAAACAGCACAGCTTTGATAAAGTCCTCCATTAGGCAACCACTACATGGTCGCCAAGTTGGCGCTATATCATGTCTGTTTGGCTGGTCGCCCATTCTGGTCACAATGTTTTACCACGGCTCAAATGAAGGTTAGAACAAGAAGAAGGATGTTATAAGTTAGTACGATTTCCGTACATCCAGCTGGCTCTGCGGAAGGGTGCAAGCTCTGCATGCAGATCCTTAGTTCGATCATAGGAAATTATTTAATAAAAGAAAGATTATAAATTATATTTTGGGCATGAAGACTTAGGACATGTGCATTTCTGAGTGTTTGCTGGATTTAATATCAGAAATCAAGGAAGAACAAATTATAAATAATAATAATACAATTCTTCATATAATTTAATTTATTTAATAATTTCATGAAAATTAGCTAAATACTCTAAGCATTGAGAAGCAATAACAGTTTAGGGATTTAGCAGCCAGCAGTAAATGGAAAAACTACACCAACAACTCAAAAAATGTGCTCGTTATTTTACTTAGTCAATTTAAAAACGACATATTCCGGCTCCCTCAGAGTTAGCAAATGTCTCTAAAAAAACAACAAGGACAGATTCCACAGGATTTAAATAAATATTATTTATTTATTGTTTTGGTAACACTATCAAGCTTTATGCGTTTTCCAAAACCTTGTTTACGTGTTTATTGCATTTTTTGTCAACTGAAACAGAGCCATGTCATTTTAAGTGTAACACAATTAAGTGTTATCATTTGAGTCGTGGTAAAACAAGGCAGCTGGAACGGGCGACCAGTCCATTGGCCGTGATATAGCGCCAACTTGGTGAAAGCGTAGCGGATGCCAAGTGGAGGACTCTTATTGAAGCGGGGCCAAAAAAACTTAGTGAAGTCACCATTGCCCAGATTCTTAGGAATTGCTATAACATTTTATATTTTCAAAATGTGTTTCAGTTGTTCTTAAATCAAAACTTTTAGGAATACATTAAGATTTGAATTATCACTAACACCTTGGGTTTATAGGTGGGACTTCTTTAGATTTTAGGCATGATAAATGGATAGAATTAACATACTGTCCCACGGTTTTCTTTAATTTATAATTAAAATTGTCGGGAAATGCATGATTATGAAAGAAGTGTTTTAGTTTCGTTTTTCTAGTAGAGGATTACACAGCTTATCTCATTGCACTCTAATTACAAAGAAGCATTAAAAAAGAGGATTGCTAACAAATAAGGTTCAGAAAAAGGTTTTTGAAGAGAGACATTGTGTAATCTTTCCTCTTGATCACTTTATTAATCACAATACTTGTTAGTGACCTCATCGACATACAATCACAAAATCAAAAGAAATTATTATGACAAATATACCTTGATAATGCGCCTAGGCAGGCCAGCCATGATGAAATTATTTGTTTAGAGAAATACTTGTTTTGATACCATACAAATAAAATTTTATTCACAATATCTGATGTCAGTATAGTTAAAGTTAAAAAACCGGAAAGAGCCACTCATTGGCTATAATGTGTGTGTCCGTCAAACATGCAAAATGACGTCAAAATAACACAGCTTGACAAAAATGCTAGGAGATTATCTGTTCTTGTAACATTAAACACTAATATCTAACACATATATTTCATTTTAGAAATACAAAGAATTTACTATACTTTCAAAAAAATCCTTCGTTCCATGAATTATTTTGCCTGTTTGTAGAAAACTCTTATTTTCTTTTCATTTTGGAAAAAACACTTACATTTCTTCTGTGCATTGTTTTTGTTTTCGTTCGTCGAATTTCGAAACTTACCCATAAGCCAACCAAACAAGCAAAGCCGGCGAAACAAATTGTCAGAATTTGATTCTTCTCCTGATTAATGAAACATGTGGTTTTTAAATTTAATATTATTAGTTTCTCTTATTTCTTTTGTAAATTCAGAAGACTATTATGAGTTGTTAGGGATATCAAAAGATGCGGACAATCGTGAAATAAGAAGAGCTTTTAAAAAGCTTGCTTTAAAGTTCCACCCGGACAAAAATCTGGTAATTTGACTTAATTATTTATCGTATCAGCAGAAAATTTCTAACCTATGTACCGTTTCTAATTGTTGAATATTTTTCTTTTTTTATTTTAAAACTGTTTTACTTAGAACTTGTAGTAAACTGTATCAAGCTGGCTCATGCTTAGACTTTCTTGGTAACATTTTTTATCGACGAGCACAAGAGGTGTCATTTTCCTGAGTGAACAAAACTGAATAATAATTTGATGGTGTAACTTCTAAAGCTCTTTAATTGAATTTACATGGGTTTGATATTCTACTTTATGGCTTTCTTTTAGCCAAACTTTTTAAATTAGTATAAAATACTCATTAAATAATTTGTCTCATTCAGAATATAGGTCCTGACTTTTTGGCACCTCTAACTTCAGCTACAATCAGGGGTGCCGGGTTTTATAAATCAATAGGGTTGCTCATTCACTTCATGAAAGTCAGTGTCAGGCCTGTAATCCAACTTTCGTTTTTCTAGGGGGTTACACGTTAAGTTTTAGAGTACTTATACACTAAGTTTTAAAGAACTTTTGCACACTTAACGTAAAAATTTTTGAAAATTTGCCCCTCCAAGTAGTGTTTTAGCTCATTTTGAGACTCTTTGGCCCAAACAGAATCCCTTCTTGTAAGCCCCAGGATTTTTAAGGAAAATTAATATAAAAATAGGTTTAAAAATTTCAGCGGGGTTGGGGGCTCTCCTCCTAAAACAATTTTGAAATTAGCACTCAAAAAGTAGTGTTTTATCTAATTTTGTGACTTTTGGGGCTACCCCCAAAGAGGATCGCTCTTTGAAAGTTGCAGGATTTTCAAGGAAAAAATGTAGGAATAGACGTGAAAATTAGTTAAATTCTTCTATTTTATGTCACCTGGTGAAACTTTCGTATGTTTGGACTTTTAAAGAACACCAAAAGCTTTAAGAAAATACTCTATTCATTAATTAATAATTTAGAAGAGAATAAATAGTTACATGAATTTACTTTCTCTCACATCTCTTTCAAATTTGATACACCATATGAACCACCAAAACTATTTAAATAGCTTTAACTTATTTAAAAGCAGCTTTTTTAATTTGCTCATTTCAAAATTTTTAGGCACTAGGGTTTTTATGGGGGTACTGCGCACCCCCACAAAAATTATAGGGGTTGCTCGAGCACCCCCGGAGTCGGCGCCCCTGGCTACAATGAACAACACTGCCTTAGCTCCTTCCTCGGACCCATTCAGGCCAAAGGAACGCCCACTCTGTTATGTTAGGCAGTTTTAAAGTAAACTAAACTTTAGAGATTCCAAAAGTAAATGGGAGAGAGTGGTTATACAACATATTAATATTTATTACTAGCGCTAGACCCGGCGTTGCCCGGGCCCAGTAAAACTTTAAATTTCCTGTGGCGCACGCGCTGTCCCGGCGTTGCTCGGACATTATTGACGGGCTGCGCCCGTACTAAGTTCCTTTGACAGAATGTCATACACTTTGAAATATCATATGAATGAAATATCAAATGAAGTCATATTTGTTACAAAAATATTTAAACTTAAGGTGAAACAGATTTAGCATTAAGAATCCTTCAACTGCCATGTTTAGCTATAAGCTCAAATGATGACAACATTTAAGCATATTGCTGTGGATAAATATGGCGGCTGGAGTACTCTTATTGAAGCCATGCCAATTTAAATTATGTGTAACAAATGTACGAACAACCACAAAGAAAAGGAAGCCTGATTTGCCTCAAAACCAAAACTGTTTAACCATTGAATATCGCCAAGCTGTTTTAGTAGCTAATGATTAAGAAAAAGTGTATAAAATGCCACTAATGTAATATTTAAATAACTTAAAATTATGCGACTAAACCACAAAAAATTCTCAAACAAAAATAAGACTAAACTACTTTAAAAACAAAAGTAACTATGGTGAATTTGAAAGTGTGGAAGAAATGCACAATGTAATCAAAGTGAAGTAAACTGCTACATAGATTTTCTTAGTGTTAAAAATGCGCACAGAAAAGTAAGCCTAAAGTATTAAGTAAGATTCAAAGAATAAAATGAAAATCAGTTTCAGGATAACACAAAGCACTTAATGAATTAACGACGAACATCATCAAAAGCCGAACATAACAAAAAATACAGCGTTAAATAGAATAAAAAAGAAATATATGTACGAAAAACGGAACAAAAGTAATAAATCAGAATAGTAAGAAGCACTCACAAAATGAAAAGGAAAAAAAACCTGCCTCTCAGCTAGCGAAGTAAATCGGATGTAAACAGCCAAAGCCATATTGCTTAACAATCGGGGCCCGATATGTTTGAGAAATGAAAAGCAATAGCTGAAAAAGCTTTATGCAATCCCCACCACAGAATCAGTGGTGTGCCGTCCATATAAGCAATGTAAGCATTGCTTGCCTAAAAATATGAAGCTTTTCTTTAAAATTCCACACCAAGAATATAAAATTTAATTTTGCGATATTTTATTTTTATATCCTCGCTCCTTTTGTATGTAACCATACGGTGCCGGGTTATCTCGAGGAGAGTTCACTAAAGGCGCTCATATGAGTCACCGTCTTTTCCAGCGCGCGGGAGAAACAGCGCAGTGCCCTCTTCTCCTTCTCCCCTTACATTGTTAGCATTTCGAGAATTGCTTCTGCCGTCCCGTGGTTTTCTGTACTTCAGATCTCGGTAGACTAATTTTTTTCGAAGCTTTTAAAGTGTGAATTGGAGAAAACCTTTGGCAGAATTTGCAAGTACTTGCTGCCTAAACTCTAATTTATCTTGATTGAGTTTTTAAATGAGTGTTTAAGGGAAAAAAGTCGTCATTTTAATTTTTCACTTGTAAGCAGTCTGGATTTTGCTTTCTATGATTTGCAGAGCCATCTATCGGTTGACCAAGTAAATGTTAAACGATGTCTTGCTGCATATTAGACAATGGGACCAATCTAGGATTTTAAACTTAACCCCCATTTTCCTGAAAAATTTTCACGGCAATTTAATTTTTGTGAAAAATATTTACAGTTTTTTAATTTTAGTGAAATTTTTTATAATTAATGTTAATATTTTTAATGAAAACTATAAAATTAATAAAAGCTGCTTTAAATTACTTTTTTCTTCAATTTTATATAAACTTAAATACTCAATTAAATACAAGATATTCATATAATTTAATAATAATTTTTGTGAAGGTGCCGATAAACGGCGCCAAAATTGACCTGTATTAGTCTCTGTAAAACTGCAACAACCATCCGAAATTTAAAAAAAAATTTTTTACAAGAAATATACCCGATTGCTTGCCCTGGGTAAAATGTCACCGCACGCCACTGCACAGAATGTTATTTAAAAGCCAAAAGAACGAAAGGCAAATCAGTTTCTCGCTATAAACTGATACTTTTCATCAAAATTTGGAGAAAAGTATCTGTTTATAGCTATAGCGAGAAACTGATTTGTATGTAAACAGACCAAAGAGTGAGAATAACTGTTGTTGCCAGGTTTCAAAGAGAAAATGGCTACCCCTAGATCCCGATGATTTTTAGCATTAGGATGTTTGACAGGACGAATCCTAACCACTCCGAGAGTAGAAGAAGAGAGCTTTGGACCAATCACATACGTCGTACAGACAGCGCGGAGAAATAAACAAACAACGGGGGTTTCCGGCGTTTCCGGGTTTCTATTTTATTCGTATAGATATGCATCAGGAATGTATATGTTATGGGCAAAGTGATAAATTTCATTCATAAATTCCACTGAATTTATCACATTGCCCGGGCATTATTAATAATGCCCGGATTTATCACATTTATCAGTAGGTATCGATGTTGTCCACGGTTTGTTTGATAGCATCTTTCAGTTCCGCTAGAGTAGCTGGGGATACTTGATACACACGGGACTTCAAGTACCCCCACAACTAAAAATCTGATGGATATGAGTCCCACAAAAAAAAACCCTGTTTTTAATTGAGAAAAAAATTAAAGCTTGGCTCATTTGATCTACTCCAGATTAACTACTTTTTTTGTGACAACACTGACCTAATATTCTACCTATATCTTATTTCAGGCAGACGATGAAGCACATGAGAAGTTCATTGCTATAAATAAAGCTTATGAAGTTCTGAAAGATGAGGATCTACGAAAAAAATATGATCTACATGGAGAAGAAGGATTAAAACAAGATTTTGGGAATTCCTGGAAGGGAAATTATCATAGCTGGAATTATTATTCTGAAAGCTTTGGTAAGTTAAAAATGTACAACCTTATATAACACTAGGAACAACCTCACAAGTTTCCTGTATTTCAAAATTTTTATGATTAAAACCATTCTTTATTTTCCTCATCTCTAAGACTTTTCAATAAATGGCTTACTGATTTTTCAATGAATGTGTAATATATCACAAAAATAAATATGCCTTGGCTAAATAATATTTAGAGGAAAATTTAACCATATCACTAAGGCTTACACATTTATATTTATTTATATAGACTATTGTAGACGTACTGGCCTAGTGGTTAGAGCATCTGACTGCGAAGCCGTACGTCTGGGGTTCGAATCCCCGTTTGGCATGGATGTTAGTTTCTGTCCTTGTGTATGTATGATGAATGAATGTGGCCCCCTGTAAAAAGGGGTTGTGCCTGCGAATATGTGTGTGGCGTGGGCAACAGTACTTCACCTCCGTGGCTTCGGTCCACAGGTGCCCACTGGGTAACGAGAAGTAAGTACTGATTTCGGCATGTCTGGAGCGATGACCCCGGTCATAGTGTGTGTGTGCGTGTGTTGTGCTCTGCCATTGGAAATAAAAAAAAAAATATATAGACTATTGTAAGTTTATTATTTAGTAGCTTTATATTTTTCTTACACTTCTTTTTAATTTCATTACCTTCCTGCAAGAATTGATGATTTACTATTGTTCTAACTACTATGTTCCAAGTTTAATTTGTGTCACCTTTCTTTTGGAAGTAATGCTTTTTCTAATGTTTAAGTTGTGTATCGAACATTTTTCTATCACTAAAACTCGAAACTACTAAAATTAATTTCTAAAGTAAGATTTCCTTAGTAATTATTCTATTTAAACTAGTGTGCATCATGACCAGTTTCTTTTTGAAAAATTTTTGAACTTAAAAAAAGAGTTAGAAAAATTTTAAATAAAAATTTCAATATTTTTAACGTTGAAAATAAGCAGTTCTACCAAATTTCAAATTGAAAATAAATTCAATTAAATAAATAAGAAAATTAGAAGTTTTAGTAGGACCTTTAAATCCTCCTCAAAGTATAATAAAAGAAAGATTAACTCACACAAAGGAAAAGTTTTTATAATCCCTTGAGAATGTTCATATTTAAAAAAAAAGCTTGCAAAATCTCACATAATTAAATGTCTTACTTGATTTTAGGTATTTATGATGATGATCATGAAATAATAACTCTTACTAGAAATGATTTCGGTAAGTATTTCAGTATTTTTTTTGTTTTCATTGTTTATAAATTATCCCTAGAAGTCAATATCAAATCCTCTTATTATGAAATTATGTATTTTTTAAATTGATAAGTCTCACGACAGGGCTGGTGACTTGTGATTATTTAACCAACTACATTATTGTGATTTGATAATCTCTTAAAGGGTCAAATCAGTAGTGATGCGTAGAAAATTTTCTGAAAGAAATAAACACAGTTCAATTATTTTTATCTTAAAAATTAGCAAAGAAGTTTTTGAATATTGAGATGGGGTAAATTTGTCTAAGCATCCACCACTGGGCCATGTTCCTGGTTTTGTAAAATTCTAATTATATTTTTCTTTTTGTGCAAAAGATTTTTTAAAATATTGCAGTATTTATTATATTTACAAGTTTTTCTAATTTAGGTATCACTAAAACAAAGAACTTATTAAGTTGATTAGATTAATTAAAATCAATTTCTATTTCAGTGCAATCTGTTCTTGAATCAACAGATTTATGGTTTGTTAACTTCTATTCTCCTCAGTGTTCTCACTGTCACCACTTGGCCCCTGCTGTAAGTAATTTTCTCACAAAAAAAAATAGATTTCTTTATTAGGTCACTAAAACTTAGAAAACGTTTTTTAAGCCTCATTAATTAGTCAAATTTTCATTGTATTTTCTTATAGTTTCTTTGTGAAATTGAAATCCTTATTAATTTTATTAAGTTTAAATCTTTCCATTTATGTTGATCCTCTTAGCTTCATTAGAAAAAAAATTTGAAGTTATTTGAATCTGCTATTGAGTTTTGTATCTAAGTGTTATATCAAAAATTTTAAATAAAAAACTAATATTATACAGCAGTGCTCAATTTCAAGAAATGTTTCTTAAACTTTCATTGGCTTGTTAGGAAAAATTGTAAACTTGTAGAATTTTTACAATCAAAAGATAACACAATGTTAGGGGGGTTGGAAATGTTTTGGGGAATTTGATCCTTATAAATATTTTTTGATCACCTGATGAAGCGCCAGATTAACATAGAACCGAAGTCAAAAGAGTTGTGTCAAATGTTCGTTGGAATTTACTTTTATCTAAAATTTTTAAAACAAAATTAATTTTGAAAATTTAAAAAGAGAAATAATGGGCAAAGATAGAAATATATTTTAATTTCCGAAAAAATTTCAATAACATGGGAAAAGTGCTCCTCTGGACTTAAAAGAAAAAGGGGGAAAGGAGATAATGGTGTAAGTAGAGAAAAGGAGAAAAGAAGAAGGTATATTTTGAAATACCAAAGAAATTCAAATAACCCAGTAAAAGTGGCGTGAAAAAATGACCAGAAAATTTGCGGTTATTTATTTTCTCCTTCTTTCTACATTTCTTTCTTTTTTTACACCTTATCTCTTAATTCCCTTCTTTCCCTTTTTTTTGGTTCTAGGGAGTGGCCACCTCCTGCCCTCCTCTTGGTTCTGTGCCTGATTCCAATTTAGTATAATTCTTAGGATACTTTTATTTTAAAAGAGCTTTAAATTGCATTCTGCTTCAAATTAAGCCGTGCTGGTTAAAACATTTGAGTTACAATTTCCGAACATATAATATTTATGTAAAATGTAATTTCATATTTTATATTAGAGGTCCCAGGTAATACTTTTAGAATTCTGAGATAAAAATTAATATTATATCTTTTTTTTAATTTCCATTTTTGGTTAATTGTATGTTTATTTATGGCTGAAGGGGCTAGGTAAGAACCTTCTGCACCAAACAAGATATATTCTATTCCCTACTACTTTTCTATTTTTGTTTCTAAGAAATGTGTTAGATCAATTTGTGAATTTTATGAATAAATTATATTTTAGTGGAGAGAAATGGCCCGTAAGTTTGAGGGTGTATTGCAAATTGGGGCAGTCAATTGTGAAGAAGAATGGATGCTTTGCAGGCAGCAAAATGTTTATAGTTATCCTACGCTAATCTTCTACCCTAAGGTGTGTATACTAATATGTAATTCAGTTTTACTAACTATTCTATTCAGTTATAGGAATCATTTGAGTTACAAAAAGGTAAAAAATGATGTATGGTTCTTGAATTCAATTTCATTGATATTTATTTTTTGTAGTTGCAGTATATCTATTCACATTCAGTGAAAAAGTGCAATTTGAAAAATTAATACTATATTTTTTTTTTCAAAAACAGAAACTATTTTAACAGTAGAAAATGTGTATATCGTTCTTTGTACTTGAACAAATTTGCATCTTAACTATCACAAATTATAAGAAAAATTGGCAATTGTTTTAGAAAAACACTATTTTGTGTTTTATAATGTTCATACAGTAAAATCTTCACTTATTAACCTTTATAAGCTTAATTAATCATCATTTGTTCCTTAGAATCTAGTAAAGTCTTAGTCCAGTAGTCTTAGACTAGTAAAGTTTAAGTTAAAAGAGAGGGAATGAAAGTTGTTAACAGAGGACATTATTTATTGCATAGAGTACAGCTACAGAAAAATGCTTGGAGAAAGCACTCAGAGTTTCTGGATTTCTGTTGCATCGGTCATAATCCTTTCTATTACTTCACTGGTGTTTCATAAATGAAGAATAAGAAATATTTATTAGCAGAAAAAATCCACCAAAGGGTTAGGGTCACGGGAGTGTTTGCTGGTTTAATTATTTTCACAATTTTCACCCATAAATGTCCTATTTGCTTCCCACTTAAATGTCATTTTCTAAGGAATCTTATATCTCTCTAAGTTTTTTGAAGTTTATATTCACTTTTCACTGTCTTTTTTATATAAAAAGTATTATATTACTAAACAATTAATATTGGATGCTATATGAAGATTTAATTATAACTGAGTGATTTTATTTCACTATGATCTTTAGAGAGAAAAGTATGATGGCTCTAGAGATGCTGGAGATTTGATAGATTATGTTCTTAACCAACTGCCAAACAATCTTGTACATCTGTTTTTTGACGATTATCGTGACACATTATCTAATGAAAAGTATTCTTCTCAGCCATGGTTGATATTTACTTGTAAAGACGCAGATGGCAAGTATTTATTTGTAACTTATTAGTTTAAGCTTTTTAATACAATAAAAAGTGTTTTTACTACCCACCCTATTAAGAAAATTTATTCTCACCCTGAATCGATTTGACATTTGCAATGGATAATTAATCAATGAAAGAAAGGGTTAAGAATTTTATAATCTGTTAATAATGTTGTTATTTAAGCAGTTTATAGATGGAGAGATAAAAAAATTTCTTTGTGAATGTTTTTTTTTTATACTTTTTAGGTTGTGTTGATACTGATGATTTGCTAAAACTTGGAGTAATATTGGTGAGAATTCTAAAACTGATAAAATAATTTGTTATGTATAATATTCAATTCACGTACAAAATTGATCAAGTGATTGATTTTTACATGTTAGAAATTTTATAAATTAAAGCAATAAAAAATTATAATCTAATTAATAAAATTATATAATAAAAATCAGTAAGACTTTTATATTGCTACTGATGATGACTCCCGCAGTTGGGATCGAAACATATAGTTCTTCTTTTACATCTAGACTATGGCCAACAAGCCCGGAAAAAGTGCCTTTTAATTAATAAAAAATTAAATTGCATCAAAAATGGTCTTGGGATTCAAATGGTTTATATAAACATACTAGCATATAAAAATAAATTAATATTTAACACTTTGTTCAAAAATTTGTGTTGTGCATAAACTTTTGACATGCATTGTATCACTTTAAAGCTTTTACTTAATTGGATGAAAGTAATTTGCCATCTTTTCATGAATACCCCTTTTTTGTGTTGAAATTCTTGTATTTTGAAGTATAGCTTTTGTACATATTGTAAATAAGCTTAACACACATTTTTAGTAAAACAATAAGTAATCAAAATATTTTCATTTTTTCCCTTCCTACATGTGAATCATTTTTAACTTTTTTAAACTAGGATGGTTTGGCCAATGTAGCTTTTATTAGTAACAAAGATGAAGAAATGTGCAAAATTATCAAATGCAACTCTCAAGCTGTGTTTTACTACAATTTAAATTCTACTGTTCCTGTTGCAAAAAGTAAAAGCATTGCACTGGATGTACTAGAAGTACATGAGATTGTAAAGTTTGTTCTTGATCTACTGCCTGAACCTGAAGAATTTTCTGAAGAAGAATTAAAGGTAATTTAAATTAGTTAAATATGTTGATAAAGTTTTTTCAAACTCACTCTAAACTTATATTATCTACCAATAATAAAAGTGGAAAATGATACCTAGCTTTGATGATGATATACTTGCATATATTTCTATAATTTCTTTTCATTAAGTTCAATACAAAAATTCTTCGATCTTATTGTTAAAAATTGAGTGCACAGAAAAGGTGTTTAGTTATTGAAATAAGAACAAGAAATTTATTTAACGTCTCCTTTTATTAATTTCATTTTAAGTTGAAATAAATTGTGTGGTGAAGATTTTGTTTTTGGGATTCTAAATTAAGCTGTTAACCATAAATTTTATTTTGTTTATTCTATTCCACTAATTTAAGATACTTTATTCATAACTCATATTTCTGGCAATCATTAATAATGCTCAGTAATAAAAAGAGTAATTGTGTGGAAAAAATCAAGAATTGCTGTATTGCTGATAATATTTTAAATTGTTTGATTCATTTTGTCTTTTTTTAATGCCTTAATATATTTTCTAGAATCTGCAAGCATCCTCAGAAGGTTTGACTTCATCACCCAGACTTATTTATTTTTATAAGAACAAAGAAAAAACTCTAGAGCCAAAAATTGATCTGAAACGGCTTGAAGCTTTGTTGTCTTTTAAAATGCTTGGACAGTTTAATTGTGAAAGATTTCCTTCTGTCTGTTCTGCTTTGCACATCCATAAGCTTCCAAGTTTCATTCTGTTTAAGCCTGGTGGTTCCTATGAGTTTCATTATGGTATGTGATATCAAGTTGCATGTTTTGTTACAATCTATATTATTCTATGTTTAGTTCTAAAAGTAGTAAATCAAAATAAAAATAATTAAAAAGTTAGAACTCATGTTTAACATACTGAGTTGGTTTAAAACTAAGTATGTTTAACATACTTAGTCTTTTATATGTCTTGTTATAAGTCTTTTTATATAAAACTTATGATATTTTTCTAAAATCATTATAATGAAATTGTAAAAACATATTAAGTGTAATATTTCATGGAAGCCAAATCTCTTTTTAGATGCCTAAATGACAGTAGCATATATACCTTGATTGTTGCAGTTCTTAATTACTTTTGAACCATCTTTAGTAAATAGCGTAAAAATTTGCGTGATTCTCTTTTTTCATTGAGGGTTACATTTATAGTTACATTTGCATGTAACTTTTTGGGGGTTTTTAAATTGTTCTGAAGTTATTGATTCTGTGATTTTCAAATACCTTATTTGCATGAGTTGCAAAATGCTATAAAAGTCCGTTTTAAGTGAGAATCCCTTAAAATTCTTCAAGGAAGTACCTCCTTTATTATTTTTAAAATCTCTACTTCTCAGACTTACTCGAGGAAAAAAATATTATACTTCCTTAAAATTCCCACATTTAGTCTCTTAATATTTTTTACTTTTTCATTTTTTGGTAAATTGGAAAGAAGTGGAAGTTGCACCCATAACTTTTGTTTCCTAAATAGTGTCACGCTTCTCAAAAAGTTTGACCACCCATGTATTATCCTGTTGACTGTTCAGCGACAGTCAAAGCAACATAGCTGTAGAACAAACAGTCAATGGGATGATACGTAAGAACCAAGTTTTCTCTTATTGTCTTTTTAATTTCCACTTTCATAATTAATTCCTTAACTTATTTCAAAATGATTTTAAAGGCTCATGGCTATCATAAGAACTGAATGTTTCCTTAATTAAATAACAAAGTTTGAATTTGTTAGAGGAAGATAATATAATTTTTTTATATCTTTTAGGACGAATAACAGTTTATGATGTTACAAAGTTTGCTAAGGAAGCCTTGCCAAGTCAAGTTCAAACATTAACTCCAAATATGTTCCCTGAAGTAGCAAACTCAAAACAGCCTTGGTTTATTGATTTCTTTGCTCCTGTAAGTAATGATTGCTTTTAAAATAGTGTATACAAACAATATTCAAACTTCAGCTTTTAAGAACCCCTTGGAAATAAAAAAATGTGTTCCCCCATTTGATGTTAGAATTCTAACCTTTAAGGGTAATTTTATGAGAAATGAACCAATTGCATTTTCTTCCTTTTGGCTTTTCATTTTAAAAAGGTTATTTAGAAAGTTTTATACATAAAAAAATAACTCCTAAGTTTTTCTTGAGGTATTTAATTTTTTGTACAAAAAATAGCATTGTTAAGTTATTTTAATCATCTCCAAAACATAATCTTTTAAATCAAATTCTAATTTTTTTTTTATGTTAGTATACTTCTTATGAACTTCTCATGTGATATCTCTCCCCGTGACAATTTTGCCAGTTCCTTATTAGGTTGAAGTAAAAATTCTGGCACCAAACACTAGAAATCAGGGAAATGGTCACTTGATTGTTGTGAGATATGGACCTATAAAGTATTTAGGTTCGATAAAAACTGTATTAAACTGTTGTAAATAATATGTTAGTTTATGGTAAGTTTCATTCATAATTTTTTTTAGAAAACAGTAAAAGTTAATCATCAGTACCTACTGCTTTAGATTAAACTCTCCTTGATGCATTTTCAAGATTTTTTTTATGACACAAAGACAAAAACTAATTGACATAATTTTAAAATTTACATGCTGAATAATGCTAAACAATTTGCAATAATTTTTATTTATGATTCGGTGAACACTTTTGACTATGTAATCGATAGGGTTATTTAGGGTTTTAAACTGCATGAATTTGGTAGAATTTTTTTTAAATAGACTTGAAATATCAAGACAATTATTAATTAAGTATGTAAATGGATAGAAAATGTAATTTTATTCCATTTGTATCGTAAATGTATGTATTATATATCTTATCATAATTATCTGTATGATTTAATCTTTATTATTGATTTATTACTTTACTAGTGGTGTCCAGCATGTATGGAATTTTTACCTCATTGGAGAAAAGCATCAGATATTTCTGGTCATTTTGTAAAATTTGGAACAGTAGATTGCTCAGTCCATGTAGCTCTTTGTCGGAAGGTAACTAACTTTCTATTTGACAAGAAAACTAAAAAAAAAATTAATTAAACTTCAATTAAAATAGTTTGTTATAAAAATTTCACTTGTTTATAAAATGTAATTTTCAGGGAAATATGAAATACTTGCTGTACTCTTTATTTAGGTCATTTTTAAAAGCATGTTAGTGTGCTGTAAAATTATAACTCCTAATTTCCTTTTAGTACTCTGACTTCCTTGCTGTATATCAATGTATTTTAAATCTTCTTAAAGAAACTGGCATATTTTGAGTCTGAAGTCGATTATATTACTGGATATCTTGAAACATGTGTAATTGTTTATTCACAGTCACCCTAAACTTATTTATGACTTGCACTCATTTTATACTCTACCATTTTATATGTGAAGAATAAATATTGCAAAACAACTTTTCTTTTTAGGTAAAAAACTTATCAAGCTGTAATATTTCTTTTATTTTCTAGTATAACATAAATTCTTATCCAACTGCCATATTATACAATCAAAGCATCCCACACACTTTCCATGGCTCTCATAATCATCAGCAACTCACTGAGTTTATTCAGGTAAGTAATTCAATATATAACATAATATATTTTTAATGCAATTTGAAATACACCAACCAGCCTTGATTAATGTTTCAATTTCATTATTCATTAATAATATCAATTTAATTTTCCTTTTCCATTTAGTTATAATGTTTTTGAATATCAAGTGACATTAGTTTGAATAATGAATAAATTGCATCAAATTAAAAGTAAAATAAAGGCCTTTATCACTAAGGTGTTGAAAAACTTATTAAATTTAAAGTAAATGTAGATAATAATTTCTGAAGTGAAAATATAATCCTTTTTATTTAAATATTTTTTGAATCTGTATAAACAAAGATAACCAGTATGGTCCTTCCTGTTGCTTCTCTAGGCTTGACTTCTAAGGGAGCACCAGGATTTTAAAAATATTTTTCACTGTTTAACGAAGAAAATTTTCAAAATACAAAACATTAATAGTATTTTTTTTTTCATTTATGTCTATGCACAACTGGATTCCACAACTTCAAAAATCTGATTACCTATAAAATTCTTTTGGAAACCAATTTAAGGGGATTAAGGAGTAGCACAAGACAATATTGTTCTTAATGTTTAAGACGACCCATTTTCAATTTCTTTTTTTTTCCTATTTAAATATTAAAATAGATAATAATCCCTTAGTCTTATAAAAAATCATACTAATACTGCCTGGTTTTGAGTGTAATATTTCAAAACTTCTGTATGATATTTCTAGGATATAATGCATCCTGTTGTGCAGTCTTTATCCCCTGAATCTTATGAGAGCCTAGTTATGAAGAAAAAGGCAGATGATATTTGGGTCATAGATTATCTTCTTCCTTGGTGTGGACCATGTCAAAAACTTTCGACACAATGGAGACGCCTAGCTAAAGTAAGTTTCATTTCATTTTTGTGATAAAAAAAACGTTATAAATCTATAAAAAGCAATTAAATTAACATGAGCATGTAACTTAAAAACTCACTTTAAGAACTTCCTTTATTTGTTTAGATCTTCTGAAAAAAATTATGAAAATTTTTGATTATTCAAACCCAAAATAAAACTCAGAACATGTATAAAATATGATTTTGATTCCTAGTGATCATTTTAAACTTGGCAGGGGGAAAATTTAGAATTTACCCAACTTGTCCTCCATCTTAATTCCCCTCTAAATTGGAAAGTTGAACAAACAAAAAGATAAGAAAAACTATTTTACTTTTAAATACTTGACCTATCTTTCAAACTCAGCTTTTGAGTGATAAATTTTGAAAAAAAAAATGTCAATCATAGTCCAACACCATAATCAAAGCAAATACATCTATTAAGGCACCCCGTTTTTCAAAATATTGTCATTCATTATAGCAAAAGCCTTGCTAGAGAACAGGGGCAGATCCAGGTTTGACTTCTGGAGGGCACCAAGATTTTTAAAACATCTTCACAGTAAAAACTGTGATATTTTAAAAAATACTTAATAATGAAATACATTTTTGCCTATAAAGCTACTCATTGAACCTTTTCGTAGCTACATTTTATTTAGAAATTACCTTACATTTTTCCCAATGAAAAAAATTTCATTCTTGAGGAGCATGTGCCCCCATGTCTTCTCCAGGATCTACTATTGCTAGGGAAGGTTATATACGCTGTTTTCAAACTGTAAACCAGGTGCATGGGAAATTACAATTTTTATTTAAAAGAGGGGATGTAGGAACAAATTCCATAGCTCTTATTTCTTAGAAAAAGTGCAGGCTTGTTGATTAGAGGTATAAAATTTGGGAACTAAAAGTGTGAGAGTCGTGAAAATTAAAAGAAAGATGGAGAAACATACACAAGTGGTGCTTGGGATACTCAGAGAAGTCTTAGTCCAATGAATAAAGTGATGCTTGGAAATACCAAGTGGTTAACTTAAGAAAATATCTCAAAGATTTCACTGAAAGGTATTAGGTGAAAGGGCTTTCTTAATTCCAACTAAAATATTGCACTAATATGTTATTAAAATGCTTGATAATAAGATTGATAAAAGTTAAAAGCTTACAAACCTATAACTTTTCTACCCTTTACAGTAAAAAATTATACAAACTGGTTTTTTTTACAGATGATGCAACATGAACCATTAGTACAGATAGGCGAAATCAACTGTCAAACTCACTCCTCTTTCTGCAGTAATTTGGGGATTCAAAATTATCCAACGATACGTTTATTTCCAAAATGGGAGGAAGATACGCCAAAGAGATTCCAGTTAGTATAAGTTTTCTTTGTACTGTTTGCTTACACAGATAGAATAATTTTATTTATAATTCTTAGTATTTCTTGATTTGTATTTTTTAAATCTGTAAAAACTACTTTTTATGATTTATAAAACTTTTAAAAATTAAATTATGAAGGTACAGCAGAGACCTGGAAAACCTTTTGTTGATCATGGCATTCTAAAATACTTTCAGCACTTATAATGGAAATAGAAATGCAGAATCTCTCCAGGCTTGGATTTATAACTTTCTACCATCTAGAGTTGCAACTTTAGATAGTGTTACCTTTAAAGATGTGCTATCAGACAAAAATCCATGGATAGTTGACTTTTATGCTCCATGGTGTCATCATTGTCATGCCTTTGCTCCAGAATTTGAAAAAATTGCCCAGGTTGGTATATTTGAACTTAACTGTTATGTTTATACTTTAAATCTTATTATTTTGTTAATGATATTGCTAATTCAAAATGCACTTATTTGTATTCATACTCAAATACAGGGTGTTTCAAAAGTATTTCTTGTGGCTTTTATTTTGAAACAAAATGTCTTTAGATCATGTAAGAAGGTGTACCCATAGTTAAGTGACCATGTTGAATCCATTGAGATGACTTACATCATTCCTAGAGAGATAATAAGAAATTTAAAAAATTAAGGTAATCTTTAAAGAAGATAAGAATGAAAAATTCTTTTGCAATATCATAAGTCAAGCACACAGAAAACATCGGATCAGATTTTCAAAGTTAGCAACAGTTTTGTCATTTGTTAAATCATTATTGATTTGTATTATTTCTCAGTACTTTAAAATTTACTGCCTTGATATTTATAAGCATGTGAGTAAACCATTTTCTTTCATTACTTATTTCTTAATAGGTCTAGTATCCATTCAGTGACCTTATCATCAATCAAATACAATAAATAGAAGAGAATAAAACGTGTAAAACATAATTTAAGAATGGTTGTTCTTATGGATTTCGACCAGCCTTTCTCATGAATATTTCTTATTAACAATTTGAATAATTATAATTTTTTCATTGAATTTTGACCATCTCACATTTTAAAAAACACATTTTAACTATACAGGGTGTCCCAAGTTAAGTGTCCACGACCTTTAACTTTTAAATGCATATAAATGTAACATTATGAATAAGCATGAGCATCAGCGCATGTAAATTTAAATGAAAAGTACACTTAACATAATATTAATCTATATTACATTACTGATACGAGCCACATATTAAATATATCTTATTTATTTTTCTTTTAATTCATGCAGTAATTTGCCATCATCCTAACACCTATCTATCATCAATTCAAAATATAATTTTCATATTGTGCATTACTTTATATCTAAGCTGCTTCTTTTTACGTGCTCAGATTTATGGGAATTTCAAACAATTGAGACTACTGTATTTATTTATTACAATACATCTGAAAGTATTGACAAAAGTAGTTAGGAATAAAGAGCAGTACTAACTTGTATCCTTCATGTTAGAATAAAAGCTAATAAAATCTATCTAGGCTATTGAAGATGAAGTAAAAACAGGAAAAGTGGATTGTGTGAAGCATCCAAGTGTTTGTCAAAGTGCATCTGTGAGAGCTTATCCTACAGTTCTATTTTATGCTGGAAAGGAAGGATCAAGTACTCAAGTTAGTCATATTTTGCATATCATTGTATCTTACGTTAAATCGTAATTTAAATCCAATTGTTTTAATGCTTAGATCAATAATCTGGACATGAAAACTATTTTTTTAAAGGTGCTCATAAAGGCATCTTTAAGTGACTAATAAACAATTACTCTTCTTCTAACGAACACTACTAATTATGCTTGATATTTTTAGAATCCTATTGGGAAAGAAATACAAGTCTTCACCTATAATGGAATTTTATCCTTTTTAAAGAATCAATCAGTGTTAAAAACTAAAGTAAGATTTTAAGTTTTAAGTAGAATTAATTAAAATTAAGTTTCCTTGTTATATTTATGTCAAAAAACCTTTTTCTTTTTATGATTATTCTCTAAAATCCTATATCTAGCTATAGCTGTCTAGTTATATTAAATTAAAAAACCAAGCTCTTGGTTATTATTAATTTGGTAAGTAATAAAATAAATTTTTTGTGAAATTCTAATTTTACGATTTGTAAGATCTATTGTTATCATTTTGTAATCAGTTAAAATATTCTTAGGGTATTTTTAATTAAAATATTCTTAAAAATATCTACTTAGATAAAATTTCTTTTACATTTCTTAAAGATTTTGCATTAAGTTTCTTAGGTTAAACAATGTAAAAAGTAACTCAGTTGTATTCTTTACTTTTTAGAAGCAGAAGATAAAAGACGAATTATAAAGTATTCTGATGTGTTCATATGCTGATCTCATTTTTCACCATATTGTATTTTTTCCATTTTACATTGTACTACTTGCATTTATTAAAAAATTATTTTTACTAAATAAAATAATTTACTTACTTGTTACATATTTTTTATTTGAAAATGACATGACTTTTTTTTTTGTCTTGAAAAATATTGTAAAAGAAAGTGTAGTGGGGTGAAAGCTATACATTATTTAAAGTAATAATTGAGACATTTCTTCCAGCACTGAGCAAACTTCAAATAGCATCTGAGTTGATGCTAGTGTCTCAAATAATTTATTCAATTATGAAAAAAAAAATCTCAAATCTAGCATCATAGATTTCATGAAAGTAAAGTTTATCTACCTACTACAGTCACCTGTTATGTGTTCTTAACATCTACGAAAAATTACTTTTATTCTCAACAGCTTATATATTTAATTTTATAGAACAGTGTGATAAACCCCTTATGGTAAAATGTTTGGCCAGAGGAAAACATTGCACTGGAATTCAAAACTTTCATAATGCATGTGATATGTAATTCTTATAAGTAATGAGGGGAATGTATAACCTATTCTCTGAATAATGAACTAAAAGTATTTGATAGTGTGTTGCACTCAAAAATAGTACTAGTTACCAATAGTTGATCAGTTGCCAACAGTTGACAAATTTGATGAATCATAAAAAAATAACCATTTTTGGGCCTGTCACATGTTGCACCCAATCTCATTCCTATGAATATTAAGCCTGACAAAAGTTATTTTATGAATATTTTAAAAATATAATCATTTTCACAGATTCATCTAAAATCATCAACATCAGTTCTTAAATTTCTGTGTAAAATATTTAGTTATTGCAGGATACTGAGCAAAGAGCTTTACAGGTTTAAAAATAAACATCTATGGTACAAATAGGTAAAAGATGAAACACTTTTTACTGTGGAACCTTTTGTTGTACATAAATTTTAAGAATAATTTTCCTAATTTATAACAGAAGGTATGTTTTTTGTATTCTTTATCCCCCTTGGATTGGATATACTGCTCCTCTCAAAATTGAGGACTGCAGACCTGGTTTTAGATTTTTTTTTAGTATGTAAATGGAAAAATGTTCAATAACATCTTCATTTGGTATTCCCTTTGTAAGTTTAATTCATGCAAATTAATTTAGTTACACCTTCAATTCCAAAAAGTATTTGATTGTACTATTCTAATTTTTTTCTACAACAAAGTGCAGGGTGGGCAAAAAGTTGTGATCAACTTTAAAAATTCATAAAGCCTGGGAAAAATTTGAATTAAAAAAATGGGTTGCTGGTATTAGGGGGGATATCATGGGTGCATAGTAGAAACCTTGGGGTGCTAACTCTCCCTGATGGTATGAAAAACGTGATTAACCCTTAAAAAAATTGAATTTTCTGAAAAAGGTTGGGGGGGGGGGCATCGTAATAAATCCGTATCCATCATAAATTCGTATATGCTTGTAACTTTGATTATAAAGAAAGCCTATTAAAATAACGTGGAGCTACGGGAGCTACACCAAATCGTACGTGGCGTCATCTATCAGCAAGCAGCGTTGTAGTTGTAGTAAAAAAAATCCCTCATCAAAATCTAAATGTTAAAAAATATTAATACAACGCTCCCATTACATAAAAATTGAAATTTGATAAGACCCCAAAACAAATTTGTGGGTTCTGCCCATCGAAAGAAAAGTTTTAGTTGCCTAGTGCAATGTTATCATAAAACTCTAACAGATGGCAGCACCAAAATTATTTTTTTTAAGGGGTTGTTAGGGGTTCAACCTCTCTGAAATTGTGACATTAATTTTATATTGTTTTCCCCCTTGAAAATTCTGCAACTAAAAAGGAGCAATTCGCTTTGGGTGCAACCCAAAGGGTCTCAAATTAATTAAAATGCAACTTTTGTGGATCAAATTTCATAAAATTTTCTGGGGGAGAACCCCCATATCCCCTTATATAGATTTTAAGTTTGTTATACAGTTGTTTTTCTCTTGAAAATTATGGCTCTAAGAAAAAGCAGTACTATTTGGATGTCCGTATAATATTTTTCCTTTGAAAATACTGTGGTTTACAAGGAAGTTTCCTCTTTAAATATCTTACCCAAAGTGTCTCAAAATGAGCTGAAAAACAAATTTTCACACTCTTCAGGGGGTTAGAAATAACGTTGAGTCAACCCCCCGAAACAAGTCTGGTTACGGCGGCTCGGCCCTATTCCATATGGTAATTTTTGTAAACACACTCGTGAAATTATAGTCAAGTGACCTGAACAAATTTCGGTTGGAACTTAGAATTGAGAGCAAACCCTATGAATCTACACTATTGCTAAACTCATTTCTGGAATGTGAATCAAAAAGCAAAGCCAAACGACAATATTTTTAATACAATGCCATCTGTTAACGATATCAATAACTAACTACAAATTTTCTTGTGGTAAACTTTTTTTATTTTCAAATATTAAATGAAAAACTCAAAGCTTTTACAGTAAAAATATCATTTGTTTTATATTTCTATCGATTTTAGTTTCCTAAGTTTGAAACCAGATAATTTTTATTTGGCACCGGCACCATAAATTGAGGTTGAGTTGAAAATAAATTCCAAATGCTCTTGTCTATTTAAAAATAATTTTTTATAAAAGATTCTGTAAATAATTAATTAAATATATAATTAAATGATAGTAAAATATTATAATAATTATTATAAAATGTGTGAATCGAATTTCAAATCGGTAATGTCTCCCCATAGCTTTTAATGTTTTAATTTGTTTAAAAGAAGTACTACAATAGATGGCGACACGTTTTAATCTGTTTACTCTTCCAAAATATTCAGCAAACAGGTTACGTTACGTATGAAGTTGAAGTTGTCATTCAAGGAAAATCTTATCTGTGGAGCTAACCATAAGTTTATTGCGGTGTTAAACCTCCAAAGGATAATTTAGCCATGTCGTTTTTAAAGTAAAAGTTTTGGTAAGTTTTTATTAATTACTTTATTGGTTTTTGTGGGCATTTTTTTTAATCTTGTATAAGTTTATTTTTAAGGCTTTTCCTCGTGGGATTCTTGTGTTTACTTTTTGTTAAGATGTTGTTCCAACACACAGTAGCTTCGAATGGGTTAAGTATTGACTAATGAACAAATAAAAATATTCTAATTAATTCTATAATTAAATCTTGATGAAAAAATTTGAATTTATTTCAAGTCATTCTCGTATATGATTTTTTCTTTACTTGTTCAGGTCTTGTAGTTATAGAATAATGAATTCTTAAAACTTTTTGAGTGCAAAAGTTTTCAATTTAAAATTAGCATGAAAATTAATTATTCATTCTGGCTAAAATGTTGAAATTATATGGTGATTTTTCAAAACATGAAATTCTTATACTTCAATTTTCTTCGTATATTTTTATATTTTTTTTAATTAAAATGAAATACAACTTTTGACTTTTTAATCTTACATAACTCCAGTTCTATTTGACCGAGAAAAAGGTATCACCTCTCGTTTTAACGGAAATTATACAAGGTTTAATTTGATATTCAAATTGATTGATTTCTTTTAATAAAAAAGTTTAAAAAACAAATATTAGTGTCCTTCAATTTTTTTAAAAAAATTGCAAATTTTTTGCAATATTATAAAGTATAAATTTGGAAAATTATAAAATGAGGCAGCCATGGGATCAAGAATTATAGCAAAAGGAGTTGTTTTAAATAACACTTTGAAGTGTTAACAGCCGTAATGGAGTACTACTAACCAAAATATATTATTATAATATATATATTATAAAAAATATTAAAGCGAATTTTTTTTTTAAAAAAAAAGGGAAAAAAGTTATAAAATTATTTAAAACTAATTAAAAAATAATTTATAAATGTTTTTTTTTCTGGTTTGTAATGTAATAAAAACGTGTGTAGAAACCCAAATGTATATTAGAATTTATACCCTATAATATTACAAAAAATACATGTGTGCAATTTCCCAAAAGAATTGAAGGGCACCAACATTTTTTTAGAATTTATTTTATAAAAAAATCATCAAAAAAATTAATCTGTGGACACAAAGTGTATATCAAATTAAACCTTGTAAAATACATGTTGAAACGAGGGGTAATTCATTTTTCTCGGTCAAATAGAACTGGAGTTATGTAAGATTAAGGATCCAAAAAACGAAATAAAAAAGCATTTTCTCATTTATAACATAGAAGATAATTCCTGAAAGGTTCATTGAAATCCGAGAGGATCAGGTTGAGTGCCTTGTTGATTTGACAAGGAATGACCTCTTTTGACTTTTTTAAGTTTTAAATTTATAAGACATTTAAATTTTAGCTGCTTCTCTTTATTTTTGAAATAATAATTTGATATGAGAAACAATTAAAACTAGACAACTTTATTTTTTTTATACTTTATATTGTGTTGACTATATTTTTTGTAAAGCTCACAAATACTGTGTATTATTTTAAAAGTATGGTTATTGAGTTCTCATTGATTATATCTTATATTGTAATTAATGTTTTCTGGAAATCATTGAAGCTACAATTCAAATGTTATGCAAACTGGTTTGCCTATATTTTAGTAAAAATATAATTTAATTATTTGACATTTCCATTACTTTCTGCATATAAGTTCTCTTTTTACTGAATGTAGTTATTATTCCCTTCATTTAAAATCTGTTGAATAATAATCTCTTGGGCTTTTTTTTTTTTGAAGATTTTTGTGATTGACAGCTGATTTTTCCCGTTTGTAGGAAAGGGCCAACTTAGTTTTTATTACCGGAGTGGACAAAGGGATATTGTTTTATGACGTAATGCCCCTTATCTATCTCATTTTACAGTAGGGATACAATTTAAGGCGGGGGACGGGGCCACTCGTCCGTCCCACCCCTTGCTCTCATCCCCTCTTGTTCTCCATCTGGTGCAGCGCCAAACAATAGGATTTCGTAATATCCCAGCCCATCGGGCTCGTTTGTAATTATTTTATAAACTCATTTAAGTTTCATAAAAAGACCTGCAGCGCCAAACCACTACGAAAAGTTTAATATTTTAACGAATACGCAAATTATCAAAGAGGCCTCGTGTATCAGGTCTTAATATTTGACTTAATTTAAAATAAAGTGATAAAGATAAGGTAGTCTTTAAATTTGATTTCTAAAAACTTCACACGCTTAAATTTAACAAATTGTTTAACTAAACCAAATTTTTAAAATTCAAGCATCGAGTTTTTATTTTCATATTCTAAGTTCTTGCTTTCCCAAAAAGCCCGCCCGCATCTCCCGCCGAGGTTCCTCAAACTTTCTCAAGTCGAGACGCCCTTTTGCATGATATTTGTTTCGGCGTCTAACTCAAAGATAGTACATATAATTAGTTCTCAAATTTAGAGAGAGAAATTATGTTTTGAAGAAAAGGTTTTTTAAAATTGTTTTCTTTTAAAATAAATTATTAACTGATCGAATTGAAAACTGCCCTTACATAAAAAATTGCTCCTTACTGGTTCTGTTTAAGTAATACAACCACCAAATATTCAGCTTTGCAAAAATTCCAAAACAAGAAAGGGAATTAGGTCCGCTGTAAATCTAAAAAAAGAACGGATTTTTTTTATTATAACTCAATTCGGCCAATTCTAAACTGAATTTTTTTTTTAAAACTTTAATTCTAATATCGTTTCTTTTAGAGAAAAAATTAAAAAAGGAATAAATTCTCTACTTCAATGGGGTATTGTTCTGGGTAGCGAGAGAACACATACACATAATTTGTAATTGGTCATGTTGCCCCAGGTCATTACCCCGAACAGTTAGGGAAACTGCTCTAGAATATTAACTCTCTGTTTTCATTTAAAATTAACAAAAAAAAATATTTTCAAGAGCATTATTATATTATCATGCAATCTATAAAAAAGTAGCTTATTTTTATACCATTGTTGTGGGGAGTTACAATATCTATTTTCGACATTTTTATAAATAAAGTAAAATTTCTTAACTGTCATATAATTTTAGAGGTGAAATTCTTCTAAAGGTTGAACTGCATAACTGCAATTCTCCTTTGGCCGAAAAAGAATCAAGTTAGGATGAAGGGATTTTTAACTCTTCTCCCCGTCCCTAGAATGATAAATGATTTGAACAAATTCTTTTAAAATTAATGGTTAATGTACACTACAATTTTTCCCAAGTTAAATTAGATTAAATTAGTTGTGATGTTTATAGAAGTCTAAATGATGGAAATTTAATTGAGCTAAATTAATTGAGCTTTAATTGTTGAAGAATTTTTACTTGTAGCTAACAACAATATTTCAATAAAAATTATGTGATATTTACTTATTAGTCTTATAACCGCACAAGTTCTTAGAGGCCATTCACGAATTTTGTCATCCATTAGGGGAAGGAAAGGTTTTTATGTCTGACACACACATTGTGATTAATTAGTGAGTTTAAACTTTGAGACCATCACGCGTTATACTTTCACTGTTGTTACAATGCTAAAGAAGACGTTTCTTACATTGCTAATTTATATTTAGCGGGAATCAAGCAGGTATACAAAATGGTGAGACGTAAAATTTGAGTGGTCAAAATTGGGTGAAATATAAAGTTTCAAAAAAAAATTTATCCTTTATATAAAAAAAGGTTACTGGACTGTGACAACTTGAAATATGGGGAGGAGGGGAATTTGAAAACTCAAATTACTTAATGCAATACTTTTGTCTTTTTTCTGTTAATAAATACTAATACAGTAACTGAAGAGTTGAGAAAGTGAGTAGGCGCCAAACTATCCGTTTTCCTTTTTTTCATTGATAAAATTGTAAATACCATAGCATAGAAAAGAGGAAGTTCACATCCCGGGGTTATTAAATTCTCCTAATGGCTGCGAGATTATTCATATTACAACTTAAATTCTGAAAGAGCAATAATGCTACCGGTTTTATTTTACCTTTTCTGTAGAATTTCTTTTTTGGCTTTTCTCCCCCTACTCACATGTCAACGCTTCAATCTTCTTTTTCAAATAGGGAATGATATTTTCTTTTCTTTTCAGATAATTCGGAATGAGCATCACGGTGATGAATTTTAACCGGATCAGAGATCTGGTTTCAAACTTAGGCTGGTATGGAGAAAATCAAGCATATATACCTGGAAGTGATTGTTTAGGTATAGATTTTTTTCGTTTGCTTTGCATTTAAATTTATGAGCGCTGTGATAAGAAAGTGATACTTTAGATATATCGGAACTTATGTAACCAGCTACATTTTCTTTCTAATGAGTATTTTCGCAAGATTGTTTCTTTCTGATAGAGTATTTTAATTTTTGTTTCTTTCCTATATATAATACCTTTCGATATTCAATGGTGCTTATTTAACTTTTAAAACTGTGTTTTGGGTATTCATGCACGGATAATACAACTTTTCAGAATGGGGAGCTTTTCAATGATACGTTTTTATCTTACACAACTCCGGTTCTATTTGACCTAGAAAAATGTGGGACCTCTCGTTTTAAAGAGAATTGTACAAAATATAATTTGATTTAAAGTTTGACTGTCCTTAAAAAAAAATTTTTCATGATTTTTTATTTTAAAAAGGTTTAAAAAACAATGATGGTGTCCTTGAAATTTTTGGAAAATTATACATTTTTTTTGCAATATTATAATATATTAATTCTAAAAATCATAGAATGAGACCATGGGATCAGTAGTTATGGAAAAAAGAGTTGTTTTAAATGCGACTTTGTAGGTTAAAGTGGCCAAATATGGCGTACTACTTACAAATATAGTAACCAATCTCCGCAAGTATTTTTATTTACATACAAATTAGAGAAAAAAAACATTCAAGAATTAGTTTTATTTTTTTAAAAATAACTTTATTATTTTTTTAAAATAAACAATCTTTTTAGTTAAAAATTTTAAAAAATATATACATTTTTTAATAGAAAGCAATTGCTTATGATTATTAGATAGTTTATTCACTGATAAATGCTATTTATTTCTAATACATTTTGGTTAGTAGTACTTCATATATAGCTTTTTTTTAACCTACATAGGCTCGTATTTAAAACTATTTTTGTTATAACTCCTTGTGATTATTAATGAAAAACTCAAAGAAGGATGAATATGGTGCAAAAATATGTATTTTATAAGCTAGAATATGTAAAAACATGTAAATAAACTGAAATATGTAAAATAAAAATGGTCTCAATCGATCCAAAATCCTTTGAAGCATGTAGAATTTAATAGAAATCTGCAATATCAGATTTCTGAAAAGATATGTAATTAGTAATTACATGAAAATCCCAACCTTAATGATGAGTATAGAAGAGTCCCCTCGCAAAGAAGGTTTGTTGACTATTTTCTTGAGTTTAGATTTGTCACTACAAAAGAAATAAAGGAGGGGCGTTGTTTAAAAATAAAAAGCAACCATTCATACTTATATTGAATGGAAATCTGTAAATGTCGTTCTACAACAAGCAGACCCTTGTTGCGGAGAAGCCCTTACTTCGGGGAGTCCTTACTTTCGTTAAGGATTTTTAACGGAAAATATGCTATTTAATTTATCATTTAATTTTTGCACATAATTTTGCACTCAAAGTGATGTGTATACTCTTAAATTGATTCTGGCAAAGTTTTATAGTGATGCGCGAATTCTAAGTATGAAAATCTTCAATTTTTCTTGAGCATAGTTACCACATAAATGTTTAAATCACTTTTTCTCAGAACTACTTTTTTGCATCTTTTATCCCGTTGTTTACCGTTTGATAAATATTTCGATTTCCTATGAGATAATATTCAGTAAGCGTGAAACTTACTGGGACCAGCATCTGATTTGAAGAAATCGTGTAGACTGTAAACATTGCATTTAAATTTAGACAGAATTAGCTTTGTAATCGAGCCCCTATCTATGCTATTTTCTGCAAAATACGTTGTTTTTTAATAATCTAAACAGAGTGTAAAGGATGTTCTAAAATTTAAATGAATCAGATTAATTTTGCGAGGAAGTGAGGTGTTAAACACAATTTTATGATGCTCCAAATTATTTTTTCCATTTTGTACTCAACTCAGAACTGAGAAAAGCTGAAGTATGCTACAAAGCCATGGTCCCTGTATGGCTATTGATATTTTTTCTTATAGGTTAAGCTTATTTTCATTAAGTTTTAGTTCTTTATGCATATTATTATTGAAATATAACCTGTACCTAATTATATATGTATAGTATAGTGTGTCGGCCTTATTAATTTTTCCGTAATATTTAAATTTATCGAATGCAAACCTAATATTTGAGAAAAGATAGAACATGCTTCTATTGTTTCCCTCTTGATCTATGCCAAATGAATTAGATCTTCATACTTATTGGCTAGGCTGACTACTATTTATATCTTCTCAGAAAATCTTATTATTGATAGGTAAATAAATTATATAAGCCGAAAGCGGACGAATAAACGCGACATTATATGATAATGATTACTTAAAAAACAGCGCTCTCTTAATTTTTTCTTAAATTTTCTATTTTAAAAGCGGGCAATTGTTTAATTCAAGACATATTTATAAAGCTATTAAATCATGTTCGATTTTAAGTAAATATTGATGCTAGATTAAATAGCTTTAAACGTTTCAGCTTATAAGATAACTTTAAAACAAATGATCAATAATCATAAAAGTAAATTAATTGATACTAAATGTGTAAAAATATAGCATACGTATTCATATAAATATGTTGCTAGAAGAATTTTTCCCTAGTTGAACTACTGATAGTTTTTTTCATTCTCGAGTAAATAAAATTTAATTACATAAGATTAGTTCTCTTAACATTTAAATCCTATAAAAAGTGAAACTTGAGATCAAAAAATAGTGTTCAAATTTTAATTAATCTGAATTATAAATGTAATTTCTGCTTTGCAAATTACAAATCTGAATTCTTTTAGATAGTTTTAAGTATAGAATTCTAAAATTAAATTAGATTTTTAAAATTGTTTAAAAACATTTTATGGTCTTATAATATTGATATCTCTAAAAATGAAAAAAAAAAGCATTCCTTTTTTTTATTTTATGTATGAATGTCTCCATTTCCTAGACCTTCAAAAATGCGAAACAATTATCCAATCATAATGTTACTAAGTAATGTGTATTGAAAAATATTGTGTGGGTACAAAATAATACAAAAATTCTTTTCGCACAAATTGTACCAATGAGTGTAAAATGCTGTTATACTCTTTAGCTTATTTAAATTATCATAGTTTACTTGGATTTAGATTTAAATCCACTTTCTTTTCAGCTGCTTTAGAGAGACTGGAAGATGAGTTGTTAAATGAAGATGTAGTCACTCGAAACGTTCGCATCAGTCTCCACTTTTGTGGAACTGTAAAAAATGTAAGTAAATGTTATTTATTAAATTTTATTTATTATTTTTTATGTATTTATGTAATATCAAAGCGTAATTAAGTGAGTCTCCTATCCTTATTTATTAACAATTGAATGAAATATTGATATTTATTAGTTTCAATCAAAGATTCTGGAATTATATGTAAATAAAGGGTGTTCAGTCATTTAACCATTTAAAAAGATGTTCATAGAACTGAAAACAGTAAAATATATGATGCTGACGCGACGAAAAATTCTTTCAAATTACATGTTTGGATATTAATAAAGTAAAACATGTATTAAATTATTACTTCTTATTTATTAATGTTTGTTCTATAATATATTGCAGTAGAAATTTTATACTAGCATGTGTGGCATGACTGGCATATATTTGTTGAATTCAAACGAGTAAAGATAGTTTATAAGATTATTTTAAATTTGATTGGTTTGAAAAAGTGGGTCTTTTTTCTCATAAAAACATAAACGAAAAACTCACTCGCCAGTCAAATAATCAGGAACGACAGAGTTAACTGAGAAATGCATCCACTGAATATGATAAATGGATCCGCTTTTTCGGTTGTTTTTCTCGGAAGTGTAAGTGCTAAATGTTGTGAATTCCCATTAATTTTCTTTTTCAGGAAATTATATCGTTTTTTTTTATTTTAATATTAAGAAAATGAATAATCGAGAATCTTTTGAAGTCGTAAAAGAAACTAAAAGTAGAAAATAATTAATGAAATAAAAATGCCAGGAAGTAGCTGTAGAGAAAACTTTTCATATCATTTGCAATGCGACAAAATTGATATTCACTTTGGTTAACTATCTATGCATAAATTATCTATTGCATTTGCCCCATGTTTTACGTTTTACAAGGAGCTAGGAAAAATTATTTTATGTAATTTTAGTCCGTTTTAAAAACGTGGTTAGGTTTAAATTTTTTTAAAATTAAATGTTTTCGGAGTTGGAATTATTTTCTATCCTTCTTGCGCTTTAATTACAAGTGAATGAATCGAAAAATAATTGGCGATTATAAAGAAATGGCGTTTTTGTAAACTTTCTTTGTTAAAGTTGTGTAAGCCACGGAAATAAATTTAGTTCTATTTAGCTTGACACACTTAAAAGTAAAAATATGTAACCTTACAAAAAACTCCCTTTTTCCCTCATTGATCTCTTATTAGGTTTCTCTATCACACATAAAAATTTCCCTTTTATTCCTTGAAAATATTTAGTCTTTAAATTTTAAGATTAGATTCATGTCAATTATATGTTTCTTTAAATAGTATCAGAGAGAGTTATGGTATTTGGTATATCGATAAAAGTTATGAAGACTCTTTTATTTTAGGGTAATAGCCTCTATGGTTTGGTTATAGCAGGTTTTTTTTAACAATAAATAACAAATAAATTGTTTAGTTTAAAAGTGGGCAGAATTTCCAAAATTAGGATGCATCAAATATGTTAGGGAATATGATTTTATAACTTTCAGTATTAAAAAAACTTAAGCTTACATTCTTTTTTCATTAAATTTGCACTGGTGTTTTCTCTCTATAATATAATATATAGGTGCAATATTTCTTTTTATTATTTGCGATAAGTGAAGTAAAATGCATAATTTAATTCAACAAACTGCTTAACACATCAAAACTGATAAAAATGTTATTGTTAACTAATTGCGCAGTTTTTTAAATTTTATTTCCAGACTTTCTTTCTGTTTGAATTTATTTTAAGCGTATTTGATAATTAATTTTATAACATAATGCTATTTATTGGAGTGATTTATATTTACTAACTGTATAGTTGAAGCTTTGATTCATAAACAAATATAGTGTCAATCTATTTCGCTACTTTAAATAGTTTAAAATTAGCTAAAAGCTCTTTAGAACACTGATAAAAGTGTTTCTACCGGATTTCTTTAAATTGAATCGAGATGTATGAGTAGAGTATGTTCGTTGACTTAATTATTTTATCTGTTTTTCTTCTGTGTAATTTTAAGCTTGAACTAGATCTAAAACTTTTAAATTTCTCTTTTTAATGGTCATAACTTGTTCAGGTATTTTATTCAACAACAGGTACATATTCAGCTATAATATATAATATGCTTAATATCTCTGTGGATAATTAAGCACGTTTTTCTCAAATGAATATTAATTTTTAAAAACTAAATTCAAGGTCTGAACAGAGCCAGGCCAGGCTGTTATTTCATAAAACATCAACCTGAAATCTCTTCAATTGGCGTTTTTTTAATCGTATAACTGTGAAAAGGGTGTAACCGTTTTCTTTTACCTGTAAGGCAAACTCGTTAAAACTCGTTTTCTAAGTACCTAGTTTGAAATTTTTTTTGAGATATTGACAAATACATGCCAGTGGAATTCAGAGTGATTTGTTCTCGGAAACCATTAAAAATGAAAGCGATGGGGCAATTAAAACGACCCAGTCGTCCTGTTCCAAGGAACTTGTCATTTCATCGCAATAAAAGTGAAGTTCCTGGGATCTCGAAACATTTATTACATAAAATACGTGTTGACTTTCTCCCCAAAAGTTCTATTTTTTCATTTGTGTCCCATTTTTTTGTGGTCGAGATCGCTTATCACGATGATTGCTTTATTCCTCAAGGAAGATTTCCTTATTGTTTCTCATGTTTCTTTACTCTGAGTTTTTTTTTATATTTTATTTTTTAACCTCATTTTGTTTTTATAATAAAGGTTATATTGCGGATTTGTTTGAGATATTTTTGTGCAATTTTGAAAAAATTCAAGGACACCATCATTGTTTTTAAGACTTTTTTTATAAAAAAAAATCATGCACTAATTTTTTTTTCCTTTAGCATAGTCAAATTGTATATCAAATTAAACCTTTTAAAATTCTAGTTAAAACGAGGGGTGATACATTTTTTTAGGCTTATTAGAACCTAAAATTAAATATTCAACAGTCGGGTTTTTCTTGAATTTTCAAGAACTTTTTATTTAAAAAAAATACTGAAAAAATTGAACTATGAGAGCATTTTTTCATTTTTGACAAAGACGAGAACAATTCCTGAAAGTTTCATTGAAATCTGAGAGAATTCAATTAAGAATTGTGATGTTTGGGTTGATTTGACTTGGAAGGCCCCTAGATAATAATTAAATTCGTCATAAAACACATTAGATCTGTATTTTAGGAGGACATCTATAAATATCATTTTTCGAGAAAATTGTTGGAAATATCAATAAGTTACATAAATATAAGAGTGTTTGGGTGTACTCCCCCAGAAAAGTTTAAATTTGATTCTTGAAATTAGTGTTTTAACCCTTTTTTGGACATCTTAGATTTTTGGGGCCCTCCTTGCTACGATACGATACAAGAAACGAAGAATACTACGATCATCAAGAAACAAAAGCAATGCTAAATAAAATTAAAAGTAATCATAAAAATTGCCAGAGGAGTTTATACCCTTATTTTCCCCTGAGACACACACCTTGCAATATATATGTTATGGGCAAAGTGATTAATCGGGCATTATTAATAAAGCCCGAAGTGGAGGCGGGCAAAGTAATAAAATTCATTCATAAATTCCACTAAATTTATAACATTGCCCGGGCATTATTAATAATGCCCGATGTGATAAATGTCGTATGTGTAAATGTGATAAATTCGATAGCATTTATGAATGAAATTTATCACTTTGCCCGCCTCCACTTCGGGCATTATTAATAATTCCCGATTAATCACTTTGCCCGTAACATATATAGTATGTATTGTATAAAATCATTGCAATTGGTTTTTAAATTTTGAAGAAACAGTATATGAGCAGGTAATTACTCAGATATACCTAAGAACTTGAGGTGACTTGTTCCTTTGTCTTAAATTTACTTAAAAAGTATATATTTTAATTCATAAAATATAACCACAGGTTTTTGTTGCAGGATCTCATTCCTGTTCTATCCAGTACAAATGGTGCAAAAGTTGTTGCCATCGCCACAAGGTTTGTGAAATCATTGGTATTTTTATTGCTTTTAGTGAGAACAAATCCTGTAATAACTACTTTTCTAGCTATTTTCATTTTATTTAAAACTGCATGAGCCGTATTGTTCGTGTACTTTTCTCTGCTTACTTGACTTCCTTGAACAGACAGATAGAAGTGCCAAATCGAATGATCTCTTTTATTTTCTCTGCCATGCAATTCAAACAGTCTGATAGTAGTACTTAGCAATTAACATCGTCGTTAAAAATGATCTTGTTTATGTTTATCTTTATTAATGGAATACATAGAAGCAGTATTTTTAGCGTTAGTACAAATATTTCATTGATTGTTTAAAAATTTTACTTAGCTTTTCTAAAGGCTCTTCCAAATATGATTTAATTTCAATATGCAAATAGAGAAATTTTTTTGGTGCAAAATTGTAGAAAACGGAGATAGATATTCACCAACCATTTTGATTTTAAAAGGGTTTTTCAGCATTTCCAGAAAACGCACATATTTTTTTTTCCTTCTGAACTTTTCTACTCTTAATAGCAGTAGTTTGATTACGTATCTTTGTTGGTTTTTATACGGTGCAATGATACATCATTTTTGTTAGGTGTGTGAATACCGAACTATGGTTTCAGCCTGGACACTTACATACCTTAAAAATTTGGTCGCTTACAAAAAGCATAGAATAGACATTAAAACTAGTTATAAACTTCCTACTTCTTGAAGCCAACTTATCAAACACTTGATTCGTCAAACCATTATATACTTTTCATATTTGATAAAACGAGTGACGTAACAGTTTAAATAAATTCAAAATTATAACGATTATTATATCAGAACCGCTTCATACATAATATATTCATTGTTCCCGCGCAATCAGTTTTCTTTTGTCGAATCAGCTATCATTGTTTTAACTGGCATGTGTACGTTCAGGGAAGTTAACGTTTGTTTTATTTCCTACCTGTACATGCTGCTACGTCAAGAGCGCGCTGTCTTCGTATCTTTAGTCTCATCTCGATTTTATTGCTGTCTCACAGAATTTACGGATGTCTTTATCATCGTAGTGCGTGGTTAAAATAGATAGGATTCCCATTGATGACTTCGTCTCGGATTTCGAACCCTTTTTTTTCTAGAGCTCTTTGAAATGCTTCTTTTTACTATTCTGATTTTAAACTGTTTCGAGGAGTTGTGTGTCGACTTATTCGCTCAGCACTTAGTTAGCTTTCCTAGACTACTTTTTTTTCACTAACTCTACGATTATTCTTCTTGGAACCAAATCGTACCAAACAGTAAGATGAGCTTCTTGAAAAGCAGGGTTGTTACGTTTAAAACAAAGCAAAAAAAAAACATTGCTTAAAACACATGTATTTTATATGCTCACTTTATTTATCCAAAGAGTTCCCCATTTTCATGTGTGAATCACCCAGAGTTTAAAACTTAAGTTAAAGTTTTAGTGCCAAGTATAAGGCCTGGGTAAAAACCACCAAATTGCCATGCCAGTTGCTTCATAGAATTGCCAATTGCTTCATAGAGAGCATGATTCTGTGATGAAAACTTACAAAAATCACTGGAAAAGACAGACTGTTGACGTTGTATTTAGAAAATATAGCTTTATTAATCTGATTTCAGTTTTAAAAATCAAATTATTTTTTTAAATCCTGTTTTTTAGCATTTCTGGGTCAAGGGTAAAAAACAACAACAAATGAAACAGGTTTAAAACAAAAAAAACTATGTTGTTGTTTTTATGAAAAAAAAAACACGTTTTTTTCCAACACTATTGAATAGTGTATGAGTAGAACCACGATCGACCGATGAATTGATATGATTGAATACCGGAATGGGAAATACTCCCTGTGTAGGGATGACTTTTCTAGTCATCTACAGTTACTTCAACTCAATTTGGATTGGGAAATCTTTTTATCCACTAAGGACTAAGGGACTGCATATTTGATACCTGCGTTCAAAAGCAGTCCGTTAGTGGCTATTTCCTGTGTAGGTGTTTTCATTGTTGGGAAGTGGTTTGGAGAATCGGAATAAATAACTTTTCTTGGGGAACGTTTTTGTTTAGGGATAAAATTACACTTTCCACTGGCCTTGGGATTTCATTTCCCAGAGTCCTATTGCTGCCGTATTATCATAGAGAAGGTGGTCGAAAAGAGGAAAACAGTCTCATAGTTAAGTTGCTGACATAGTATGATAAAATCTTTGCTTTCAAAATGCTTCGTTTCTATCAGGGTTAATGCAAGGCATTGATCTCGTGCGTTAACGAGTCAAGTGCTTTAAAAGGACCGTATATTAGCTTAAGAATTACTGAAACCTGTTTTTAGAGGAATTAAAATTCACAAGATACTAAGGTCACTTAAGGAGAACATATTTGAATGCACATCTTGTTGGAGATTTTAAGTGGATTTTCTTTCTAATATGAGAGTAAAATATCGAACACTATAAGGAAACCTTTCATGTATTTAATCATTTAAGACACGTACTATAACATGTAACAATTACTTAAATAGGAATGTGGATATTAGCTATTCTTATTTCATTCTTCTCGAAAAAGAAAAGTTTCAAAAAGTTTTTGCAAATTGACTCTTCATAAAACACGGCTTCAACCCAATTTTAGTAATCTGGAGTAATTTACAGTGCATTTCTTTAGAAAACTCAAAAATTTGTAATCCCTCCCCGTTCCATTAAATTGCGCCCCACGTTGAAGGACTGCTGCAGTTGAAAACCACTTTTCTGTGTTCTATATAGATAGAACCCATCTTTTTTTTTCTTTCCATAACGTATCCATTTAAGCGTTTCTGTTATACTGTTATAATTATGACCTACCCTTTATCGTAGAAATATACCTGTAAAAATGCAAACAGATTAAAAATTTTGATATCGTATCTATTTGTAAATACAGGCTTCTTATCTTCAAAATGTATGTTTAAAATGTAAAAGGTTCATTGTGTTTGAACCTTTAATCAATTCTTTTCAAAATGTATCTGTGTGTGATTCGTAAACTCCCATAAAAGTTTTATTTTATCTGTTTGTTTTATTTATGAGTACTTAAATATCACCAATTCGTTAAACAAGTCTTAACTTGATAAAGAAATTCATTTGTCATTAAATTATAATTCAGTAGTGTTTAATAATTTGTATTTAACAAAAACTATTAATTGCGTTGTGCCATTAAATATGTGCATCAGAAAGGATAAAGGATGTGAAATTAGATTTGGAAGGATATTGTTAAATATGTACCAATACCAAACATTTCTTGAACCACCAAATATTGCAGGTGTTGCATTGCAACAATTCATAATTATAACATCTTTTTCTTTTCTTTTCGATCTTTCATTTGTTGAAGTTTTTTTTCCGACTGAAGATAAAAATGTACTGCACTCAAGATTTTCTTAAAGATGGAAACAGATGCGAAAAATTTACCTGATAAGTAATTTCGGAATACTACAGCAAATCATTTATTAATTATTAAGTTTATTCTAGTTCCATCTCGTAAATTTCACTCTTGTGGTTTCTTTTAATCGGAAATAATCGTTTTGCCCCAGTTTTATTATATTATTGGACTAATCATTTCTATGCTGTTGCTAAGTGTCTATTAAAATGCAATCAAAAACTATTAATGCGCATTGCGCCAGATGCGAGATTTCCTCTCGCGCATTCTTCGCTATTTTACCCATGAAGATGTTTGCTCCCTACGTCAGCAGTTCATGAAAAATTAATTTCTCTCTAGATTCTTTTTGGTAGGTGCGATGCCGCAGTTTAGTTTCGTAATGAAATACAGAGCGTTTATTTGCATCCACATAAATGTACCCATAATTAAGTCATCGATATCAAATGTTGTAATTTTTCTAGTAACAAATTTGCCTACTATCTGTCTAGTGATTTTAACAACCTATTCTTAAATCCCAAGAGGAGTGTTTCAAAGCATTTTAAGCTACAACACAGAACAATCTATAACACTTGAATCGTGAGTTTGAAAAAGGGATTGTCCAAAAACCAAGTTTTGAAAAAATTGACATCCTTCAGTATTGTATATTGGAAACATCGCGAATATCTAAGGGGACACATTCGAAATAACACTCTTTGAATGAAATACTAAACGTGAAAAATAAAATTGGAATTTTTTCTCCCATTTTTATAATTAATTTCATAGAAACGATATTAGCCAGCAAAAGCCTATACTGGACAATGCCGTCAATATTGGCCGGTGTTTTGTGCTACCTGGACTAGACTTCTTAGATTATCAAGATGCGCATTGAGAATTTATGTTCTTCTATTTAGTTTTTAAAAATATGATATTTCAGTAAAATAGGATAGAGAAAACTCCGTGTAGGACTGCTTTCTGCGTTTTGTTGAGAATAACCCTAATACAATATTAAATCTCTAAATTAAAAGTGATTATATAAATAAGAGAAAGGATAATATAATATAATATTGAATACATTTTATTGGGTCAATACTGTCAAGTTATCATCAAAATTTTACCTGGTGCAAAAAAAGTGATAGTTATATACTATTTGATCTTCGTTAATGGAGAAAAGAAGGGAATGAATCCAATATTGAGAACTAACACCGCTGCAAATCCTCCAAAGCCGGTCTTGAAGTTTAGGGGCCCAATTAGGAGAAGCATTCTTTCGTGGAGCCCATGTAATCAGAATGACTTATTTAGAGATAAATAGGTTGTGCTGTATAAAAATTATGCATGGGTCATGGATTTCAAAAGCCTTAACTTTAATTCTTCCAAGGTTTTGTTACCCTTTTGAACCTTTTTATTTACCTATTATCTTATAAGGGGTTTTCTTTAATATTAATTTCTCTCTTTCTTTTTTTACGTCATCCATCAAAAGAGAAATAGTTTTTTATTCAAATTTTTAAAAAATAGTGGGGATTTACATATTCATGAAAGCACAATTAGGGTTACAGTTTGTTGGTTCTTCCTTCAAAACTGGAGTTTTTGTTCAGATAGGTTTTTTTCATACTGATTTAAGGATAATTTTTTTTCACACGCAGTAGCACTTAAAATCGCGTAAGAAATCTCGTTGATCTGTTTTCCTTTTTAATTCACTCATTCTTATCGGAACGTTTTCTTATCGAAATAAATAAATTAATTTATGTTCTTCAATTATCATCATAAATCCCTTTTTATCAAAAAGGGATATTTATGATGACAATAATTTAATCTTGAAAATAAAGATTTAATTCAAATTGATAAAGATATTTCAACTCCGAAAAAATTATTAAAAAGCTTTTAAGCTTGATAAACTTGACATTTCAAGGGTCAAATGCGTTTTCAAAAACCCTGAAATCCAATATGGACCTAATGCAATTTATTTATTTTCGAAAGGAAAAATAGCCCCCACTTTACTGCTTGGAAAAACTTTTCAGTAACGTTGAAAAATGGGATTGCCGACAGTGATCGACATTTTCCATGGAACAATAAACGGTACAACAAAAGCATTTTTAGTTTCTTTGAAACCCGGCAAACCCGGTTTTGAGCTACTGAAAATTCATCTATTGAAACCACCGTTTTCAATTATAAAATTGATAGAGGCAAAATCTGGTTTTCATCTGTTTTTGACCTTCGCATAGGGAAAGCAGACAAAAAGAGATCTCCGAAACAACCTGTGTGATTTATCAATACCTTTCGGGCATGCGCGATGTAGGTCCCTGACGTAAGACAGCAACTGCACGTGAATCGGATTCACGTGCGGATTTGAAACCTGTGGAATGGTTCGGCCAAATGTTTTTTCTGGCGCGGATTAGACAGAAAATGAGCTCATGGTTACTGCATCTTTTGAGTTGGATATCCTCAAATAAAGATTTGTGCCCTAGTGGTTATGAATAACTTTCTCATCGCCTTTTTTTATTAGGTCATATTATTATTTTTAGCCTCAGATTTATTAAGCCACACAGCTTTCCCTATATATTGGTTTGTGCAATAGGTTAACGTAAATGTAGCTTTCGTGGAAGGTGGACGCTATTTCCATTTTACGCTATATCGAAGTTAGAAATATGTTACACTATTTATAGCAGTGGTTCCAAACTCGTAGAAGTTCGAGGACCACCAACACAATACTTTAGATTTAATTGGAGTTATCTATTGTTTGCTTGTGACTAGAAGAATCGTAAATAATAGAATAATATGGGGAAATAATACCTTTTTATGTAAGGTGTAAGCATAAAGTAGGTGGGTGCAGAGCAGTATAATTTAAGGGAATTTTTCTATATTTTTGACAGGCACAGGTTTTTACAAGACTTAAACTGCCTTTTAACTTATTTTTATTTCATCGATTAATTTCATTGGCGAATTCTTTATCCTATTAGGCAACCAGGCTAGGGGGAGTCCTTAAATGATATCATTCTTGGAGGGGGGAGGGAGGGAGTTCAGAGTTCATTAATTTATGACAAGGGGGAGAGAGGCAGAGGGGGGTTCAATAATTGTGACATCACACATTAAAAAACAGCAAAAAAAATAATAAATTTTTTTTTGTCTGGAAAATTTAGTTTAAATGACATTATTATAAAATTAATTCTAATAAAATATAAAGTTCGCTCTGATCTTATAAGATGGGGTGCACTTAAACTTGACTAGTCTAAATATAATTGTTTAATATACATTTTAGTTTCGTCTCCATTAAATAGTTAGGGATAAATTTTGCTATAAGCTATCTTTGCTACTCAATTTCATCCCGCGTTTTGACAGCTTTAAATATATTAAACTCCATTGTTACATGTATTGCTAATAAATTTAGTAGTGATGACTATTATCCCCAAAAATTCAACTGCTGCCTGATAGCCATCAGAAAGGATATATTTACCTCCTCTCGTTCAAGGCATACTGCTTTCGAAATCCTGTTTATTTGGGGGGGAAACGGTTGAATTTTCCAAACCTCTTTGTATGGTGAACCTCATTAATTGTAATTTTCTTGCACTCCCTAGCCTCCAGAAGTAGACATTTCCTTTTCTAAATACATTGAGTGGTATTGTATGCATAATATATACCGAACAAAGACTCATGTGAATATTTATGAGCCTTTAGGCACCTGGTAAAAATACAAAATCAATGGATGGTGGTGTGAAAATTCTAATTGTCTCTTGGAAATGCTTAGAAGAAGGGAACAATAAAAATTCGTTATTTCTCAGAAACGGTTCTACTTTTGTTTATCTGAACTAGAGTTTTCAAATAACACATTGTATTCTTTAAATTTCACGTGTACGCTTTAGCTGTTTGATTATATGTGTAGCAGTAGCAATAGAACTACTAATTAGTTTTTAAAAATTATCTAAAAAGGGATTCTAGACAGTAATGTGTTAATTAGAAGTAAAATAAGAGACTGTCAATTTTAGGAGTATCTCAAATCAACCTTTCTTTTCAGAATTTTGGTAAATTTAAGTTTACCTATGGAGTACCTCTTACCTTTACATGAATCTCATCTGGCTCCCAAGATTCAAAATGTGCGAAGACAACTTGCAGCTTCTCTACTGGCCATCAAAAACGCCTTCTTAGATACTAGAGCAACATTATCTTTAGTGACTATTTTAAGAGAGGCTATGATTAAATCTGTAAGTTCCAATCAGTAGTTGAATAAAATAATTAAAACACATAATTTATGTGGTGATATTTTTCTTGCCTTTATTTTATATTCAAATGAGCAGTTGTATAATTTTACTGATTGCCTCATAATCCCAATCCTCCCCCAATTTAGGAAAAACACCAGACTCCTTTAAAAGATGAAGAATGTAACCATTTAAAAAACTGCCTTACTGTTATTCGTAATATTTTGCATCTGCCAGAGTATGGAATGTTAGACAAATACTCTGCCCATAAGTACTCTGAATGGCAGTCCTTGCAAAGTAAATTAATATGGTAAGCATATTTTATTGTTATTTATTTTTTAAATGTGACACAATTGGTTTTTCTCTTGAGAATTCTAATTTGTTTTGTTGTTGTTCCCTTTCCAAAGATTTTAGTCTTATCCAAACAGTTGTTAACCAAATTAATCCTTTTCCTCATTAAGTTTGTTCCATACTACCGCAAATATTTCATTTTAGAGAAATTATTCAACAATGTTGAATTGTTTTATACAAGTGAATACATTTTTTCAATAATACTGTGTGACTCTGAGATGCATATTAATATTTTTCAATCATGTAGGAATTTATTCGTTCAAGGAATAGATGGAGCACTTCTTTTGATGTTCAACAGTAAATATAGAGTAAGTTAAACGAAATTTAAGTAGTATTTACTTAAGTTATGTTAAAATATGACACATATTTTTAATTCTTCAATTTTTTACAGAAAAATTGGACTATTCCATTATCACTTATAATAGCCTTGTTGTACAGAAATCAGGTATGTGAATGAGATATGTATATTCTCAGATAAAGATACCTTCAATTATCTAAAACTTTGAATTGCATACTTTATTTCTATGAAAAATGGTGACATGAAAGGGGAAAATTAATAGAAGTAAAAATAATTATGGAACAGTAAAAAAATAGATAAATTGTAAAATATTTTGGTATTTATTTATTTTAAAGAAGCCCCTTTCTTTGACCCTTTGAATGTACCTTTCTAATTTTAAAAATAAGCTATAAAATTATTTAATTTACAAGGTGCGCAGAATCCTTAAAAGCCCTTAGATTGCCTTAGTCTAAGTCCTTACAAAAGGGCCCTTAAAGTCCTTAATTTACTCATTAGAGTCCTTACTTTTCAGAAGAACGTAGTTGTTTTTTTCTCAATGCCCTAATTCCGTTCCTTTCTGGTTTCTGTTTCGTTCAAGTTGAGAAAAAATATTCCGTAACATTCCAAACGTTCTGCAGCAAATGAGAAGTTAAAAAACTATCAATACTCATGATTGTGGCGCTATGTAAGGGCAGTTACGCCCCTAGTTTCGGTTTTGATTTGGTGAGTGCCAATGGTGCGAAATCCCGAACAAAAATGTCTAAATGTCAAATAACCGCATTCATTATTTCCGCGATAACGTTCAATGTGCTAACGTGCTTTAAATTTTGTTAGCTGCAGCTTAATTTAATGGTTCAGAGTTGTCAACTCTGAATCTCTCCCGAATTTTCTGTCTCTCCCGAATTTTCTCATTTCTCCTGGCTTCCCGATTTTACAGACATTTTTTTCTGACTTCTAATATAATTTTCTCTAGTTTCTCCTTATATTTTATGGATTTTTGCAATTTTTAGACCTCTAACTAAATTAAAGAGCAACAATACAAAGGGTTATTTAAAATGTACTGCTTTATCGGGAGCTCCCGAGACTCACGACCCTATAGCATTGCGGAAAAAGTAAATTTGACAAAAGAGAGATCACGGATGTTCTGCTCATCTCCGCTGCTTCCGTACATTTTACTCAATTTGGAAAATTTTTAAAGTTTGTGTTGATGCCGTGAGTTTCTTTGGTATATTACCTACAGAAAAGTCGGCTTTTCAGCGTGTTTTTTTATTGTTTTGCACAACACAACTATGTAAAGATCGGAAATTTTCACTCAAAATCACCAATTTTGTTGGTTCTCTCTCAGTGATGTTCTTGACTTTTAACAGGGCACGTACGAGGTCTTGAAAAAATTTCATTGAAAATTCTGTAATTTCAAATTTGATTTTCAAAGCCAGGAATGTCCTTGAAGGCATTTTCTATACTAAAAGCCTTAAAAAAATCCTGATTTTTAATTTCTAAAATGCTTTAAAGTTATTTCAGGGTGTCTACTGATTATGTGAAAGTCCTGAAATCCTATTAGTCCAAAATTTCAATGAAAGATCGCGAATTTTTATTTATGCTTCCGGAGTTTTGCTTGTAAAGTTGGCTTTGCGCATTTCTAAGAGGGTTGGAAAAACAACTTGAAAGTCACGATCGCGTTTTTCTTTTTTTTCGCGTTGATGTCTTTGGCTTTAAAAGTTTGTTTTTGGATAAAGTGTTTACTTATAATATTCAAAATTTGAATAATATATAGATGGAAAAGTGAAAGAGAAAAAGAAACTAATTAATAAGTAAACTAATTGATGTTATTCGTATCTATGAAAGATAATATTAAAATATTCTTGAAAAATCGTTGAAAGCATTTTATTTACAGTTTAAATTGCATTCAAGAAGGTCCTTAAAAATTTCCAAATTATCCTTAAAAAGTACTTAATTTTACTCTTCAAACTTCTGTGCGAACCCTGTTTAAAAAAAAACCTCCACTGTAATCAAGAACTAGTGTTCGGCAACTAGTGGTCAAAAAATAGTTAACTACCAACTACTAACTAGTCTGGGAAATTGTAGTTGTAACTAGTAGTTAACTATTTTTTCCTGGAACTAGTTGCAACTAGTAGTTAACTATTTCCCAAAGTAGTTAACTACTAGTTAACTAGTCTATTTAATTTCATAACCTACTTTTTGGCAAAATTCTAATACATCTTTCTATCTATGTCACAAAAAAAAACGTTTATACTTCGCGCAAAAATGGTCTTTATTTCTGTTTATGGTATTTGAGTACTCTACCTTTGATAAAAATTTTAAATATCCTTTTAAATTTTAAATAAAAATTTTTTTGAAGTAGTTGAAAATTTGAAAGTAGTTTTAACTAGTAGTTAATTAAAAAAGTAGTTAAACTAATAGTTGAACTACTTTAAACTAAAAGTAGTTAAACTACTAGTTAACTAGTAGTTGATCGGTAGTTAACTACTAGTTGCAACTAGTTCTAGTTAACTAGTGCCGAACACTATCAAGAACATGAAAGTTTATGAAAAGATCATGTAATTTAGAGAGTAATTTTTGTTAGCTCTTTATTTAAAAAGTTTATGTGAAAAATGAAGTTTATTTAACTTTTTAATTCATATTAAAAACAATATTTTTTTAAATTTCAAAACACTTGTTTAAAGTTTCTATTTAAACTTTTTTAGAACATTGGAAAAGTTCATCAAGTCCTTGAACAGATTTCATCTGCATCTGAAAGTTCTGGAGAGGACGAAGAAAGTGATGGGTCGAAAAATTCATCTACATCCTTGAGCAGTGAACCATCAAAATGCATTAATAACATGAGTGATTCTGGGTATCAGGCTCCTTCTGATGTTCCATTTTCATTGAAAAATAAACGAAGCACTTTAAGACAGTTAAAACCTGAACCAATTTCAGATGATTGCATGACCTCAGAAATTCCCACAAAACTTGAAAAAGTGAAAATAAGTGATCATCAGAGCAGTTTTCATTCTAAGCTGCATAGCCGTACAAAAAATGAAACTGAAGCTAAGGTTAAAGTGTGTTGTATATATGGAGAACAAGATTCTGAGAGTTCTAGCTCCTGTGAATCCCCTTATCATAAAAAAGTTAAAGGAAACAGTTCATCTCGAGAAGCACAAACTAAAGAAATTTCATACAGTTCAGTTTCTGATTCTGCTATCAGCTTAGATTATGGCTCAAAAATGATGGTGGTTAAGTCATCTGATGAAGATGTTTGTGAACAAGCTACTCTTGTGAAAAATTTAGAGGCTGTTCAAAAGCTTAAGAGTCTTCAGTTAAACATGAAAATGTCTGAAAGTGATTCTAGCAATGAAGATGGTAACTACACCAAAATTAAATATCGCAGCCATCCACCTACTGGAAGACGGGGTAAAAGTCCTCGGAGGAACAGTGGTTGTACTCCTGCTATTTGTATGTCTTCTGCTTATGAAGAATCTTGTGTTAAAGGTCGTATCAAGTATCCTTTATGGGGAAAAAGGAACAGTGTGGCTACTTTAGTAGATAAAGATTCACCTACTCCATCTGATGATGACATTGGGTATGCAGAATTTCTTTTTATTTTAAAAGAAACATTTTTTTTTTTTTTTTTGAATCCTCACATTTCATTTTATTTCAACTATACATACAACATACATATTTCTGTTAAAGCAATAAAGAATTTAATCTGAATGCAATTGAAATCTATAAGAAATAAATATAGCTATATACTGTCATAATAAACTCATCCAAATATAAAATGAGAAAAAGGATTCTGAGGTGCAGAAAACATGTTTAAAAGTTAATATCAGGTAAGAAATAGGGGGAAAAATCACTGCTCCTTCATATTACTTCACATCACTCATGCTGTTGATGCATCTTGCATAAATCTTGTTATTATTTTACAAACTAAACCTCAAAAATTAAAAATATTTTATGGGTATAAAGGTCAAGATGTTATATTTGGAATAATTTTACTGTAACAGGCATAGGGAAATATCTAATGAGAATAAAAAAATATTAATATATACTCATTCCTTAATTAATTCCCTTATTATTAAGAATACTTCCTTATACTAATATAAGGAAGTATTCTTATTTTTAGGAACCATGTTGTAAATAACCATGTTTACCTTTAACCTTTATGTTATGTTGAACCTTTAAAAAGCTATAGACATAAAATGCCTTATCTTTAATGATAATTTTTTGCGTTGTGGAATGTTGAATATTCTTATATCTCTGTTTATAGAAACCTGAGTTTTTATATTTTTAGGTAAAAAATTAATTTAATTTATAACTTAAGGTATTTTAAAATACTTTAACCATTATTCTTCATTAGATATGATGTTTTTCTTTAGTTAGTCTTAAGTGAATGCAAAGCATAAAATCATTTACACTCATACCCTAGAAGTTGGGGTTTTTTACCTATTTTAAACTTAAAACATTGTTTTGATGTAACTTATAGATGAAAGTTTTCTATCTAGAGATGGAAATCCATTTTAGCAATTTTCTTTAAAGACAGAACAGAACATGAAAAACTTGTGTATGAATAATTTTAGGAGGCAGTAAAAACATTATTTGTAATAAAGAAATAATATCTAGTTCTATCCTTGATAATATTTTAACTTTTACCGACACTTATAAGCACTCAATTATAATAATATATTGTGTTCTATGTTTTTAGAAACCTTCTAAAAGAATTCACATTAAGTTTCATCCACAGTGGATTTTCACAACTTGTTACAGACATGCTGGTAATAAAGTTTTTCTTGAATTTGCATTTTGCTGCATTTTGTTTAAATGCAGTGAAACCTGTGTATAATGATACTGTCTATAACAATGTTTTCTAATGACCCAGGTGAGAACAAAGCCAACAATGGCAAACTGTCTGCAATGATAACCTATATGTAACTTTTTCTAGGTCCCTGGAATATGGTTATAGAGAGGTTTCACTGTAATTCAGTGGTGGATCCAGGTAGATGGCGTGGGGGGGGGCATTCCACCTGGAGAAGGGTTAAAGTTAACTGGATAAAATAACATTTGAAGAAAATTTCATCATATATCATAACTTGGAAGCTGTAAAATTTGTAGCTTTATGGCTAAAAAAGTGTATTCTATCTTTCAATATTTTCGTAAATATTGCAGAATTTATTGCAAAAGGTGTTTAAAAAACTATTGTGCCCCCAGATGTCAAACCTGGATCTGACCCTGCTGTAATTAGAAAAGGATTTGTTTAATCCTTACCTAATTATGAATGTAACATTTAGATTTGATTTTCTTATTTATGTAATAAATTTTCTGATTATATGGTTTATTAAAAATTATTATGGGTATGGGTTCTTACAACTTAAAACTACCTTTTTAGAATGTGCTACTGGAAGGGCCATCTTTTACCATTGACAAATCAATGTTTTATTGGACTGTGAGCTATTTTTTGCCCCTTGCAACAGCTGCAAATGTTTGCTTGGAACATATTAGGTCAGTTTATAAATCTATAAGAAACTAGTGATTTTTTAAAAACATTTTTGTGACTGCATTCCTATAAATAACATGTTTGTCTTTTATTTTAGCAATATTCTAAGCATTGATATCATCGGTTATTTAGCTTTTGAGTGTGTTAATGCATGTGAAAACATGGAACTTCATTCACAAACAAATGAGCAAGTTACTCAATACTTGTCTGTAAGGTGAGTAATGTTTATCTGTATCTCATTCAAATAATTTTTGATTTTTAAATTTAAATGACACTCCTCAGTGGAGAAAATCATATGGTTGTTAATTAGTCTCATAGTTGTGTACCAAGATTAATTTTTAAATTATAAAAAGTTATATCTTCAATTTTTTTAATTACAAAAAATTATCTTTATTTCAGTTTAATTCTATTAGTGACTGCCTTGAAGGAAGTGATTTATGCTGTTGACTTATATTCTCGTAAATGTAATGCTGCTAAAGACAAGAAATTTTTCAGTGATCTATGTGGTAAGTGTAATAAATGTTGTCTTGTATGTTTTCTTATTTCTTAAAGCTTAATTTAAATTTATGTAATTAAATATGGAATTATTTTTTTCTAACAACCTGAAATTGTACTGCCTAGCTTTTATTCCCACTCAAATTTCAAAAGCAAAAAATTACATTTTCTATCCTAATTAAGCTTTCCACAAAATAAAGTAACTTTTTTTACAAACTTATTTAGTAAATGCAGGACCTTAGAAAAATTATCTAGCCTTCTTCTCCCTTGAAACATGGCTCAGTTCTTTATGAAGTATTCTCAACTTTAAAACAACTTAATATAATTGAATGTTTTTCTTACTTAACTAATTTTCTCATTTTAGGAAAACTTTCAGGATTGCAAGACATTAGACTAGTACCTCTTCTTCTTTTCCAAACCTGTCCAAAAACAAACATTCAAAAATTTTTAGAAGATGTTGTTGTTCTTAATCATTTAATATTAATTATTAGTGGAAGAGGAACTTCAGACAGCACTGTCTCCGACAAAATAAATTTTGCTGCTCATCTTAAATCGTAAGAAACATTCACAACTATTTTCTTGGTTTCTAGCTGAAATTTGTATGTTATCTCATTCATTATAAGTCAAAAGATTTTTTTTTCTCAATTTTTATTTAAGTTAAATAATTCCCAATTTTTATGATTGTTTTAATTGAATGAATACATCTGTAAAATTCTAGATTTTCAACTAGAACTATTGTGGATTGCTATGGAAAAGTTTTACAAAACTTTAAATCAAACAGGTGAGAAGATTATTCAATTTTAATTAACATATGATTGTGTGATATCTGTTACATAATATTTTTCAAGAAATTTTATTGTTGTTTCATGAATTATTTTATTGCAGTTGCTTTTTGAATGATTGTGTGTTTACAATGCTACATCATTTGGCAGGAGATTTGCATTCATCTGAGTTATTCTTTGTACCACCAATTCTAAAAACTTTTTCAGAGATTTTGAAAGAGGACATTGAATTGGAACAAGTATGTGATTTTCTTTCAATCAAAAATTTTTAAATACCCTTCTTTTTTTCTTATATAATAGTGACATGAAATATTAAAAACAGTTTTCATTTTATTATGAATATATAATCCTCATAATGTCTGAGATAATGTGCTTGTTCACATATTTTTATTTATTTTTGTTTTGTTTATTATTGTTAAGGAACTTTTAGGGGGAAAGCTGAGTGTTATCGGCTATGCTACAGTGTACATAGTTTGAAAGGTATAAAATCAACTTAGGGAATCTTGCATGAGTAAATTCATATACTTATATGCATACGTTACCAAATGTGTTGCATGAACTGTATAATTTGAATTAAAATAAGAAAAATTAGGTAGTGTAACCCTTTTAATTTCCGTATGGAAAAAATATTTCAAATGTTCATAAAATGAGGAAGAAAAGTTATGAAAATAAAAAAGCTAACTATAATTAAAACTTTCATATCCTTCACACAAGCTATTTTGAGACTTAATAAAATAATTTTGTAATTTTTAATTTGTTACTTATGTGGAATTATTTAAATATTTTCTTATAAATAATTTTTACTATTTATATATTGACTATATTTTTAAAATTAAAGACATTGTATTAAATTGAAGCAATGATTTTGATAAGCAATAAAATCCATTTCATGTTAGTCTAAATTCAAATATACTTCTTAACACGTTGACTGTCACAATATAAAAATAATTTTGATGTTTGGCCACATTTATTTCACATGAAAATTTGTCTCTGTTCCAAAACATTCAAAAAATAACCTTTTGCAGAAAAATCCAGGCCAAGTTCAGGCTATACAAGTTGTGCCTACATTAGAATAACTTTGGCATTTGTGAAGTATAGACAACACCCAGAACAAATTCGAAGGAGTGTGATAGGAGTTATATTAAACTCACAAAACCTCTTACACAAAAAAAAGTGTTAGTTAAATGCAACTCTTATGGCAGTCAACGTGTTAATTTTGAATTATTTGAACTGATCTTGTTTAATTATTTTTTCAGTGTATTTCAAAGAAATAAAACTGAAATGCGTTTGAAGATGCATGTTAAATCACCTATGATTCAGCTAAGAGTGAAATACTATGAATATTCTAATTTCATTTCTTAAAATGTTTTTATTGTTAAATTTGTTTTGAAAATATTCATATTTAACATTTTAATATGTTAGGTTTGCATTTTAGATTTAAAAACTAACTTATCTTTTTAGATTTATTTTATAATTTTAAGTCTAGGTAAGGAGAGGCGTGTGTATCTGATTTACTTAGGATTCCTGGGAATGGATTCAGTTCAATTGATCCTTATTTTTATGGCTCTGCATTGGCTTTATCACCTTGTTTCTTTGTGGCTGCTGTTAATTCATAGCATCATTTTTCCTGTTTGTATCAATTGAGAATTTTCTAGTGTCTCCCTTTCAAGTGGGATGAATGATCATGCGAGTTAGGTATCATTTACTATATTTGCAGACCTGCTTAGCTTTGTCTTTTCAATACTTTACTTTTTATACTGTTTATTTGCAAATGTTAACTGCTTTCTGAACGACTGCTTTATTTGGTTTAGGAATTGGACATGAACCCATACTACACCCACAATTGGATATAAAAACAACTCTTGAAAAATATGCTTGAGTGTTAATCCTATTATTGTTAATTATTTATTTAATGCTTAAATTTTATTTTAAAATATATTTTTTGCTCTCCAAATCTGATATCAATTTTTCACAAATAGTTGAATATAAAATGAAATAAATCAAGAATGCCTCTTCCTTGGAAATGTTATGCTGTTTATACTTTCTTTAGAATTCCTGTTGTTTTGTTACTATGCCTTTGTTTGTTAATTAGTTTAAAGTGAATATTTTCTAAGATGTTTCCAATCATTTTTTCCTTTTTAGTATCAAGAAGATTTGGTACTTTACATTCTAAACAAGTTCAGTATGAAAGTGTATCTCAAGAAGCTGAAGGAAGAAAAATCTGGTAGTGATGAAGAAAGGTACAAAATTTTAAAATTCTAAGTTCTTAAACTCAATTTTTCCCACTAACGAGTATTGTTAGCAAATAAAAGAGTTTATTGATTTCTAATTTGTTGATATTTCAAAAAAATATGAATTGATTGGTAATTCTTTCTTTTCCTAAAATTTAGTTCTGACACTCCAAGTAATAGTAGTAGCCTTAGCAGCAACTGTTTACACTCTGGTGAAGATGACTTATTTTGGTGGTATCTTCAATTTCAACAAGACAAGGATCCTATAACAAGAATTTCAGAACTGATTCCAGCCTCTAAGGAAGAAGTAAGAAAAATCATGGGAACTTTTGATATCTGTTTTGATTCTATTTTGTCAAATGTGCAGCAATGTTTAAATTATTTTATCCCAATGTTTAACATAGAATTATTAAGTGCTATAGAATTACTCAATGTTCTTTGGTTTCAATTTTATAATAATTTTTTAAGCTCCTTTCTTTATTTTAAAACTTTCAATCCTAAGCCGCCCATTGAATCTTATGGAAAATTTGGGGTGGCTAGGACTGAAAGGATTAAGAGTTTATAATTATGCATGGTAAAGGTTTTAGATTTTGTACTTGTGATTTTCAGAGGAATTTCTACTTCTGAATGTGATATAGGTTTGAAGATATAGGAAATTTATTCTTGCAATCATTCTTAAGAATGGTTTTTCCTCATTTAGATTTTGTCTAAACTACAGTTAAAAGGCCACATTACATCTGAGAAAAGTAAGCAGCTGGAAGAAAAAATGGTACGTTTTCTTTTTTAAGTTTTCTTTAGTAAGTTCTGAATTGATTGTTACTTATTGTACTTACTTACTCTTACTTTTTAAAAATGTTATTTATCATCTGGAACAAAAATTAGGGACAATATTTGGTTGGTTTAGTATGCTGCACTTTTAGAACTTTATGAAAATAAAACAATTATGAATTTTCATCTTTTTAATTGTTTGAGTCTATGGTTAAAATTTTTTGTTAAACTAACTGTATACCAGAAATGGGGCTTCTTTATTACCATATATAATAAATCACCAACATTCATCTTTAGATTAATATAATGTAGAGTTCATATTTAGATTTGTTTGTTACATTACTTCCTAAAAAAGTTCTATATATTTTTGTTTCTTAATATACTAACTTAAATTTACATCAGGTCTCATTTTTCTATTAATGTTTTGCTAATTTGTTGAATTGCTTATGATTGTCTTTGATGCTTATTAGAAAGCAGCTCAAGAAAAGTCTGATGGAAGCTCAAATGATGATAGTTGTAATTCTAGTGCTAACTTTGATGATGAGATAACTCATTTACTACGTACTTTAGTACAGTTTGGAGAAAGATCCCATTTGATTTGGCTTCAAAATGTTCTTTTAGAGGCATGTTATTGCAAGCTTGGTGAGTTATGCATAATTTTCCCATTTTAATATTTAAACTATTATCAGATTAGTATATTAAAATACAAATAATTTATTAGATACTGTTCTACTTCAGCACATATCTCAAGCAGCCATAGTAAAACATTTTGTTATAATTTCATGTTTTTTAAAAAGCAGAATTAACAAAATCTCTGGTAGTATCTAATACATCTCTGCTGTTAAGACTGAGAAAATCATATTCAAACCTTTTAAAAATTCAATTACAAAATTCTTTAAAATAGTTTTATTATAATGTGGAAAGTGGAGCCTAAGAAAGATTGGGTTTACTGTGTGTCACTTTATGTTTTAATAAACATGCTATATTTTAAAATTATTATTGATAGCTTTCATTTTTTGTCTTTTGCAGGTATTAATACTCATCATCCTGAACCTATTCCATTTTATTGCATAAGTTAGTATAAAAATATTTAACTTATATGAAATATCTCTTTTTTTTGTTTTAATCATTTTAGTTATTTGATATTTTAAAACTTTATTTTACCTTATATAAATGGTTACCTGAATAAATGCTAAAATCATTGAGACACCAACAATAAAATAGATACAAAAAAAAAGTTATTTTAATGGAGTATCTACATATATGCCCACAAAATGTAACTTGTTTGCCCATTTTAATAATACTTGTGGATCTATTCATGATTAAAATTTTTAACTACAAAATGCCTTTTGAAAAAAGAGTCATATTTGCAAATGTTTTTGTATGTTGTCATGTAGATATTGCTTTTAAGTTAATGAATAATGAATTCAAATTATTAATATTATTCAATAATTCAAAAAATTAAACAAAAAAAACCTACTGAAAACTGGAAAACACATTTTTAAATTTGTGGACAGCCCATTTATCAATTCAAGGAAAGGTTTAAACTTATTAGGTTGGAACTAAAGCTTTGTCTTTTTATAAAAATGTAAGTACTTATTATATTTCCAGGAATGATGTTATCAGTACCCTTGATTCCCTATAGTGAAGAACAGAGAACAATACTAAAAAATGAGACATTTCTTCAGCTTTTGGTGAAGTTAGGACTGCATCTTGGTTCACAGGCATGTCCCATGTATCCAAGAATACCTCTCTTTTGGACTCCAGAAATTTTGTTTAATGTTGCTGCTCGGTTGGGTCCAATAAAAAAAGGTTATTATATGACTAATTTTATTATTTTGTGAATCTCTGTTAAATCTATACCTAAAAGACTTAATGTCTTTTTAATAGAGAATTTAAATTTATCTAAAAAAATTTTTCAACAGATTTAAGTGAACTCAAATTGTAATTTGGCCCCCAGGCATCACCAATGTTTGAATTCTTTGGTAATATTCTCACTAAGGATCATGACTATAATGTTTTAGATATTATATTATGGTCGAAGAGGTTTTAAAGATATATTTTGCCTTAATTATAATGCTGGATAATGCTTTACCTCTTAGTTTAAAAATTATCAAACAAAAGCTGAGTTTTAAAGATTTGAGTATTTTCTTATTTTCTATCTGATATGATCTGAGATTTGGAGCTGTTCTACTTTTTTTTAGTTTAATTTAATATTACTTTTACCCACACACATTATTTTATATTTGTTTTACTAAGGAACTAGTTCAATTTTTATGTTTGTATTTTTAAAAATAAATTTCTGCACTTTGGTCTTAAGTAAATGGTCTGGAATTTTACAATTTTACTTGAAAAGTCAGGGGGCTTTATTTTATCTGGAGAATAGCTACCCTGGGTGTTTTAGTATGGTAAAAATATTGACAGTGAAATGGTTCATATTTCTGTATCAATGTTATGGGCAATGTGATAAATCTGGGCATTATTTAAAATGCCAGTCAGCCTATTTGGGGCAAAGTGATAAATACCATTAAATTTATCACATTGACTGCCTCACTTCAGACATTATTAATAATACCCGGTTCATCTCTTTGCCTGTAACATCAATATATGTTTATTCGTTCTTGTAGTAAGACTGAATGTGAAATGAAATAATTTTTACCCATTTACTTTTAGAAAAAATGAAATTCACTGAGGTTGAACTTTTTACCTCAAGTCCCAATCACCCCACCAATGATACAGAGAATATGACATGCCCTGACCTTCCACCTTTATCCTCTTGCTGTACCCTTAGGTATGTAAATTCTCAAACCTTATGGATAAGCATGGTAATAATTACTGTGAGGAATTTCTATGATACAAATATTACTCTCTACTTTAAGTGTAAATAAGAATATAGATAATAGTTTTATTGTATACTACATTTAATTTTACTATTTTTATGTTTATAGTTCTTGGTTGACAGCTGTTCAACAGAATAAAGATTCATACAGAACGAAGCAGCTGCAAAAAGCTGCATTTGAATAACATGTAAATGTTTGGGAATTTCGTTTGCATTCCTCAGTTTGATTGCATAAGTGGTGTATCAACTTTGTAGTTTGTTGTTTTAGATGACTTATCTATACCATTCTTTATTAAAAGTGTTTTTATTAATACTTTTTGAGTGACTATTATCTATATGAATTTGGTAACCAAGTTCTAGTGTTTGGCAACTAGTGGTCAAAAAATAGTTAACTACCAACTCGTCAGGGAAATTGTAGTTGTAACTAGTAGTTAACTATTTTTTTCCTGGGACTAGTTGCAACTAGTAGTTAAGTATTTCCAAAAGTAGTTAACTAGTTTAATTTCATTACCTACTTTTTGGCAAAATTATTATACATCTTTCTTATCTATGTCACAAAAAACGTTTATACTTCGCGCAAATATGGTCTTTATTTCTGGTTATGTATTTGAGTACTCTACCTTTGATAAAAATTTTAAATATCTTTTTAAATTTTAAATAAAACATTTTTTGAAGTAGTTGAAAATTTGAAAGTAGTTTTAACTAGTAGTTAATTAAAAAAGTAGTTAAACTAATAGTTGAACTACTTTAAACTGAAAGTAGTTAAACTACTAGTTGATCGGTATAGTTTACTAGTTGCAACTAGTTCTAGTTAACTAGTGCCGAACACTACCAAGTTCTAGCCTTCAAGCTTTCCAATATTTTCAACTAAAAACCATGTAGTCCTGAACAATTTAACACTGATGGAAGTCTGTTTTGAGTTACCAGAATTTATATATTCAATTTAACTTTTCAAATAATATCAATTGTTGCTTCAGTATTCTTTGTAAAAATTTAGTATTTTCTGCAAAGTTATTTGAAAAGGGTTAAAACAATCCAAAATATTGTTTTCATTCTGGTCCTATCACAATTACTAAATATTTAGTTATTAATATGCTTGACATAATTTTGAAATTACTTAAGTAGCAATTTTCTGAAACATAATTAATTGTATTTTTCACTAGACATTTCTGAAATGGTTTGTTATACTAATTACACACTTTACTAATGTGTTATTTTTTATAATTGATCATTTTAAGAGCTTTCACATTGCTTTTTAAAACAAAAGATAGGGTTTTATCATTCTAGGTTGATTTTAACACATATTAACTATTTATAGTTCATCAATGTATGCAATCTCTAAACATTAAATCTTGTTATGTAGGATCTTGTAGAGCACTAAAACTCGGGCATAAGCTAAACCGTATGAAAACTACATCTATGGTGGAGGAAAAAGGAAACCCTCAACTGTAGGTATTGTTAGACTTCAAAATTACAGAATTGATAAATAATATATTTTATTAAAATTCTTTGAGAAAAAGTTTGACACTTGAAACATCATATACAAATTTTCAATTTTAAAATAAATCTAATGAGGAAGAATAAGGCAGTTTTTTTTAGATAAGTCACATAAAAAGTGTTGGTTTATACAGCTTTTAAGTCACATTTAGACTTTTTATTCATTTCTTTGATAAGTTGGACTATATGATCTTCTAAAAAGTCAATTTTATCATTTCTTTGTGCTAAAGTCTTCTGTAATTTAATAATTCTTTCAATTAGCATTTCTTTGTCAACTCCTGGAATATCAGTTGAGGCATTCTAAAAGAAATAACATGTTTATGAGTAGGTGACACAAATCTTAGCACTAGATTTTTAACATGACTTTATTATTAATCCTTTTAATAACTCATTTCTAGCTTTAGTTCCAACTTAAGACATTGTTTCCTAATTAATAATTTTGTGTGAAGCATTATCACTGCAATAAAACAGATTAGTTCAGATGTTATATGGTGAAATCTAGGATGTTTCACAAAATAAAAATTATAAACAAGTGACTTAAAATGTGAAACATTTTATACTATAAAAAACAATGGCAGAAAGAATGCATAGTCAAAACATTACTGTAGAACTAGTAGTTTCTTTTTTCCCACTATTCAGTGGTGTTGCTGCTGCAGAACTTCTATCATTGGAATTTATAGCATCTAAAGATACAGTGGAACTGCTTCTGGATCCTAAACTTGATGAATCAATCCTGATTGAATTGTTTGATTCTTGACCATCTAGTCTACGTTTACAATCTTGAAGTTCCCTAGATAGTTCCTACAGTACAAATACAAAACACAAGTTCCTTTATTAATAATTTAAATGGTAAAAAATTCTTTTAATAATTAGTTCAGTGCATTTAAATATGAAATTTACAAGTATACTGGTTGAGATAAAAGTATGGAAAATTTTAAAAATTACAAAATTAAATAAAAATTAGATAAGTTCTAAGAGAGATTAAGAGTAGCAAAAAACCTTAATATCACACAATTTAAAATACTACTCAGTAACTTTTTGTGGCATTTTTGAAATTTTAATTATCTCTCTCTGTATTAGTTTTACAAAATAATTTATTTATCATTTAAAAAGTTCTTAAACTTAGATCTTCTGTTCTGATCTTAGTTTTCTGCATTTTAAAAATTGGCAATCTTTAATAATAACATGATTTCCAAACTGTCTTCTACAGTTTAGAAATTAGCTTCCAGACTATGTTAAAAGTGAACACCCAGTAAAAAGAATTCTACACAAAACATCAATCATACACTATAAGCAGTATATTTACCTTAACACTAGCAATATGGCGACGCTTTAGAACCCTGTTTTCATTATCTGCTTCATATAATCTAGTATTTAACTTCTCAACTAGGAAAGAAAAATATTTTAATATATCCAAATCATTAGTCATTTTATACACAATATGAAAATTGAACTTTTAAAAAGTTAAATACATTTGAAAACATCAAAAGCAGCAACTAGTTTAACACACAAATAAAATATTCTTTTTCATATCTTAAAAAATCTTAATTTAAAAAAAAAAATGCAAATACTATTTTTTGTTTTTTCTGCAAGTTTTCGGGCAAGTAGTTGCATCTCTTCTTCTTGAGTTTTTTGCACAGTTTCAAGCTCTAAAACCTTAAAAAATTATAAATAAATTAGACAATATAGCTTCTTAACTGTATAGAGGACTTATATTTATGTCTAATAATAAGTTTTTTATTGTAAAAGATGATTGCCAATACTTTAAATGAGTAACACAGAAACTTATTGAGCAAAACTTATTCAGAAGTAACACACTTACTAATTTGGAATTCTTTTGAAGTATTTCAGATAGCTCTTTCTTAGTTTCGGCTAATTCATCTTCTACAGCTTGAGCCTGTAAATAGTTCCCATTTTTTTTTCAGTTCTGGTACCTCATATGCAACCAAGATATAATAATGTTCTTTATTAAATATCAAGGAAAATTTGACAAATGGTGAGCAAGCCACAAATGAAGATAGTAATATGTAATGCAAATGGTAAATTTTTGAAAAAAAAAACCCAGACTATCAACATCTTAGGGAATTTTGCAGGTTATCTTGAATCAGAAATGAATTGGGGAAAACCTTTTAATGGAAATTTTAAATAATAAAAATGCTGTAATTTGTTTTTAGAATTTTTTTGCATTGCCTTCCATGTAACTTAAATAATGAAATTTGTACATTTTTCTTACATAACTTAGGCAGAGGGAGGGAAAATATTTAAGGAAACAGCCAATTGGTCCTATCCTTTTAGTTCACCCTGAATGGTAAAATCATGTTTTTGTACAAATGAAACACAATAAAACAAAAACTGAAGATATCCTACCTTAACTTCAAGCAACGAATGAGCAGATTGCAGTTTTACATTGGTGTCTGTAACACCTTCTGTAAACTTTAATAGTTCACCTTCCTTTACATGACAAGCATTCATATCGGCTTGAAGCTCTGAATTAGTGAGTCGAAGTCTTTCTACTTCTCGCAAACTAGCAGCTGACTTTTCTCTTTCCCTAAAGAGAGCAATTTCCTCTGACTTCATGAGTAAAATGAGTGAAATACTACAAATCACTTTCCTAAATAAATGTTTTCAAACCTCTAAGGATGATAAAATATGATACAAAAGAAATCGTATATTTACTTACCTTTCTAACTGCAGTTGCAGTGTTTCCATTTCAGCGAGACGAGCAGTTAAGTCAACAACTTCCTGTTTCAGTAAGTTTTGACTATCTTTCAACTTGCTTAAATTTTGTTCATATTCTAACCTTTCTTTTTCTAAGCTATGAATCTGTAAAACAAATTAGTTAAAATTCATTTGAGAGAAATTTTTGCTAAATCATCAACTACAAAATTATCAAGAACCAAATATTAAGTTTTAACAGTTAAATTATTTTAAAAAAAATTTCTATTAAACAAAATGCATTTCAAGTGACCAAATATTATGTCCAAATTTCCAAAAGTTTCCAAATTATATGCAAAACCTTTTTAATTTTATATGATTTATTACAGATTAACAGTAGAGAACTAAATTCAGTTTTAATATGTACACAAAAATGATAACACTTCTTAATTATTAACAACAAATTTCTCAAATTACCTTCAGTTTCAAAGAATTGTTTTCTTCCATAGTCATTCTTTGGTTCTTTTTTAATGCTTCTAATTCTTGCCTTAAAAGCAGGTAAACCTTTTGGAAAAAAAAATTATCCCATTACTTTTAATTTTTAAAACTAGTTGGATAGCTAAAATTTCTTAACATGCAAAATTCTGTGTTTTTTTTTCAAATATGATCAAGATTTATGAAAAAAAAATCATGCATTTTTAAGAATGGAATATAATTTAGAATATATTAACTAGAAAAATAGTGTTTCATCAAAATTTTATAAAGAGAAAGAAAACATTTTACTTGTTCTTGATCTGTTTTCTCTTGTTTTTCTATTTCTAATTCACAAACTTTTTGCTTAAGTTGCCCATCTAATTTAACAGACTTTATTTCTTCTGCTTCTTGATAACACTTGATCATTTCTTGACAGTCTTTACGAACTTGTTCAGCTTCTTCCTTCATCTCGTTCAATCTTTGAACAGTGTGGTCCAGTTTTGCTTGAGTTTCCTGTAAAGTATAACTGGAACATTGATTCAGTGAAAAAAAAATATTTTTATGATATTCAATAATTAAAAACACATAAAATTTAGGAAATAACTTAACTTTTATATAACTTAATAAAAAAAATTTAAGATACAAAATTAAGGGTAATGAAAGATAAAAAATAGAATTGTAATGACTATAAAAAGAGGGATCTGAACTTACTTCATGGGAAGTAGTTTCTGTTTTTAACTTGTTTTGAAGCCATTTTATTCTTATTTCTTTTGAATGAGAATCAGCATTGATTTTACTAACATCTTTTTGCAACTTGGCTATTTCTACAGTCTAAAAACAAAAATAAAGCTTCTAGATATTTACAATATAAAATCAAGTTATACAAAATATAATAATGTTTACCTTACACATTACTCTTTGTAATTTTTAAGTATATTATGAGAGTAAATTTAGAAAAATTCGTGTATTTCTTATTTAGAAAAGTCTTTCATAAATAAAGAAATAGCTTCTAACCAAACTTTTGATTTTAAAAATGTTGTCACAAAGTATTTTTATACTAATGATAATATTTTAAATTTCAATTCTAATTAGAGATTCACAAAATATATAAATTTATCAACAGTGTAAGAATTAAAGACAGGAAAAATCAATGTCCATAATCCATAAACATACACGTCATGAATGTCACACAGACACCATTCTCACAAAAACTTTTAAAACTTAATACAGACCTTTACTTCATTGGAAGAGGATAGACGACTATTTTCAGCATTAAGTGCCTTAAGTTTGGTGAGCAAGTTTTCTCGTTCTTTATTTGCATCTTTCAACTTCTTTTCCAGATCTTGTTGAATTTTCTTTTCTATAATAACCTCTTTTTCACTATTAGCATAACGAATTACAATGGCTTCCTTTTCTTTTCGAAGAGTGTTGCATTCTTTTGAGAGCTATAAAAATATTATATGGATGAATTACAAATCAATATTTAAACTTAAACTAAATCAACAAGATTTGTTTCATTTTGGGCTTAATATAAAGACAGGTAGTTATAGTTTTATGAAAAATATTATTACATAAAATAAATTACACTTCTATCAATACTTACTTATAGAAGAATCAGGAAAACATGTTTTTTAGCAGTAGAAAATTATATTTGTATAAAAAAATTGAGCACATAAATATGGAATATACAAGTTTCAATATATAAAAGTATTTATTTTTACATACCTTTTCTATATTGGAGAAAAACTCGGCTCGTATTTGAGATTCAGCCTTATTAAATGCTATTTCTTGACTTTTTAATTTGAGCTTCAAATCTTCAATCTCACTTTCATGATTAGAGTTTTGCATTTGTAAATCTTCAGTAAACTTTAAAGCCTCAAGTAATCTATAATTAAAAATGTTAGAAAGAAACAGAAAAATACTTTAGTATTAGTTTCACACAAAAACAAAAGTTACTGTTTTTATAGAAACTTCTTTCTTTTCTAGTCTGAATTTACTTATTCTACAAAAGCATCATCCTTCAATCTCATCATGGTGAATATTCATAATGAACCTTTTTGCTTTGAACAAAATTTTAGATTGATTGCACCATGATCTCCTACTTAATCAAATACTACCTTTGATTGTTCTAAAATGCTACATTTGACCTATTACATACACGTTGAGAGCCAAAAAATTGTTATGCTTTAAAGGTTGCTATAAACACTTTGAATTGAAGAAGTTCAATTTCAAGTTATACACAATTTTTATCATTGATTCAATAGGAAACACAAGGGAACAAGAGAAAACTTTGAATTTAAGTCCTTTCAGAAACTGACCTAAACTTATACTAGTAGCTGATATCTTCAGTTTTAAAAAGCTATTAATAAAATAGAAAATAAAATAAACATAATGCTTTTTTATATTACCATTGGAAAAACCATAATAGGGGAGGCAGGAGCATGACTTGGTTATTTTTATAAATATAATTCATAAGTGTAAAATTCTCCTATTTAAAATTTAATTATGACTATTTTAAAATAGAAGAACACCTTTATTAAAATGAATCCTGACAAGAATAAAATCTGATAAAAGTTTCAGAAAATGTACCTACTGATCAAAAGTCTTTAAGAAATTAACGAGTAGTTAATTTATTGAATGCTGCATTTCTAGCCATGGTTATCTTTATTGAATGCACTGCTTACAAAAATTTTTTAATATCATTTTATATGGTTGAATTTAATTCTCTGGAAAAGCACACATAATAAATAATGACCCATCTGGAAAAACAACAACAAAAGCATATTACAGAAGAATTTTGAAATTTCAAAAAAATTAAACATAAAGTTACTTACTTTTCTTTCTCTTCTTCAAGTAAAATTTTACATGCGCAGTTTTGAAACACTTCTCTTGAGCTATCTTTCTCTGGACTAGAATTATCATCCTCAAAGTTTGATAAGCAACTTTGGTCACACAAAATGTCTTGAATGTTTGACTGTTCAACTGTTTGTACTTCAAATGAGGAAACTCTGTTTAAACCACAAGTGGATTCTTCTGTAGTACTATTTTCAGATGAATCACTCATAGAATGAGAAGGACTCTGTTTCATAGTAGAGTTCTCTAACTCCAAAGGAGATTCTATTTCTTGAACAGTTTCTAAATCTCCATGTACTAAGTTTTTGGTTTCAGTTAAGTTCAAGTCATTTTCTATGTGATCTTTTAAATAACAGTCTTGTTCATTTTCAATTAACGTAGTTTTCACTGTGTCATCAGCCATTGCCGTAACAAGCACTAAACCTTAGTGGAACACATGTAAGAGTTTGGAATTTTTCTAACAAATTGAGTTAGAAGGACTCATATCCATAGCATTTTTCCCACAACTGTTACGTTTTCCTGCAGAAAAAATATGGAAATAAAAATAGAGTAAATGAATATAATCAGTAATTAATGCATAACTTGAGAAACCTGTGAAAGTTTGATTATATATCTACTAAACTTAAAGTGTATTAGATCATAAAATTATTCGCTGATCAAAATTAACAATATTTTTAATTAAATAAGAGGATATGAATTTGGACTTCCTAAATCAAGGCAAATTCAATTTAGAATGAACAGTGGAGAAAGTGGGATAAGAACATTCAACAGAACTAATATAAACTTACTCTTTTCAGGACAAACATTTTTTTTATAATAGGAGTTGGAAAGTGGGTAAAAAAAAAAGATTTGGTACTAACATATCATCACATTGACAGTGCAGCTGAATACAGAGAGCATTACCAAATCTCATAGACAGGGCTGCTGAATCTGTTGGTCGCTGAACGGTCGATGGGATAATACGTAAGAACCAAACGTTTTAGTTTACTTTTAAGAATTTTACTTTAAGTAGTAGTATTAGACAAATGTAGCAAGATCTTATCATAAATAGTAATAGATAGATAAAAGAAGCTAGAGTTTATCACAAAGAATATTTTAAGATTAATCAATAGATAAAGCAATCATCTTATAAAACAAATTTAATTTGATTCTTGCACCATTAAACTCTGACTAAACCAAAACATGATTATTTGGATTAAACAAGAATAAGTAATTAATTTGTTTTACTTATGTAACACATGTAATGTATGCATTGCAAAATGCATTTTAAAAGAAGGAAGGGGGCTCAAGAAAGATTTTATTTCGAAAATTAAAAGCACAGAAAGGCATTGTCATAAGATAATAAAAGTTAATTTTTCCTATACATATTCCATTACCATTTTAAAACATTTAACCCTTTTTTATCCTTTATACATAGAAACTAATAATTATTTTCAATACATATTTTTTCATAGAGAAAGAATAATTATTAAGGTAAAATCAAAATGCATTCCATCACCTAAGAAAACATATTAATCATGTTTAATGAAATATCTTCTTAACTACTGTGTTTGGGACAGAAATATAAGTACAATTTATAAATTTCCATGACGTAAACCGACCAGAATATCAAAGAAAATGACTAAATATCAATTAGTAAATAAACCCTCCACGCAATCCAGATGTCAATATTTTCATTTTTTTCCCAGACGTCGAAAAATGTTGTAATGGTGGATTTTGCTCTACTAACTTATAATAGTTTACCAGATTTGATCCAGAATTATTGAGGAACACATAGCATACAAAATCAATAAAAATTATTCAATTATTTATCCTTCATTAATCCTTAACTTTTTTAAAGGATATATTTATATATAACCATTTATCTTTCCCTGCTCCAAATATCTGGACCGTCCTCTAAAATATTTGGGGCGTTTACTCAAAATATCTGGTTTTTGACCCCAAAAAGGACTGAGCGAAATGTAATTTTTAAATTTAAAAAGCAGTAAATATTCTAAAAAGCTAAATATAATGCATTATGTTTGAAAAGCACTTTCTATACTTTTGACCAGTCCCCGTAAAAGTACGGAACTGTGGTAAATTTCAGAAGTTGGAAGTTGGACCTTTTTTTCTGATACGTGTGATACTCAGTCAGTGGGACTGCCCAGTCTTTTCATTCAAGGTAGTTATTTTCTCTATTGGGGTTGGGTTGTGGATACATATATTTTCCGGTATGTGTGCTTGATCTCAAGGATCCGCTTATACACCTTCGTCAAGTAAGACAGACACAGCAGAATTTTTTACTGACACAAAGAAGGAAATTACACCCAGGGGCTAGGTCAGAATCGAACTGATGGCCGATACAGTGCACACACTGCTAGCGTGGTTGTCTGCACGTAACACAACCAGGCCACTCGGCCCCCTTTTCTGCTATTGGATGCTTCTATTTCCCGCCCCTAACAACAGCCTTAGCAACGTTGTTTATTCGTTCAAGTGACGTCATGTGCGAATGCTCTATAAAAACCGTTATCTTTTATTCATCATTCAAAAGTAAATTTTCTAATTGCAGCAAATTTTATTTTAATAATTTTAAAATAAATTATCTAAAATGAAAGGGAATTAATTCACTTATATGTAAATTCTGGAATTAATTTAATTCGCTTATCTGTGCATTTTATTTATTCACTTAGACTTAGATAATTAAATTTTTTTATTTAATTTACAAATTTTATAATCTGGCTACACAAATGTCTTGTCGAATTTATTTATTCTTTTTTTAGAAGTTTAATGCATGATATTAAATTATTAAATTCCTTATTTGACGAAAGTTTATTAGCGAATCCTTGAGATCAAGCACACAAGCCGGGGAATATATGTGATCAATCCCATTCCCAAATTCGTATTGGAGTAAACGGCATTTTTTTATAAGGATTTATCTTTAAAAATTATTTTTGTTTATTGGAGTTGCTTAGATAAGTAAAGATAACCTTTAAAAAGGAAAATCGATGGGAATGATTTAGAAAAGCAATAAAATGTATTTGTAACAATACGATGTCGATAGAAAAGCTATGAAACATTTCAATTTGAGGAAATCAATGTTAATTTCTATTTAAAGAAAATGAAGGAGAGTAGAAGGTATAGGTATACGTAATGAATATTTATGGAATAAATGAAAGTAACGTTGTAGTGAAGAAGAGGAAATCCATCAAGGCTCAATATCGGTGTGATATACCCTTAACTAATAAACAGGTAAGATCTCTTGCATATCATTTTTCATTCAAAAAACAATAGAAAGTTGATCTTTCCTGGGAATTGAATAAATGTGCTGAGAAAATGTGGCTAAAGAATTTTTGTAAGTGGTTTGCTAGAGGGCTATTTTTGCAAAAGTCAGATGCTACTAGTCTATCTAGGGCTTGTTTACTGCTTTGAACGAAGAGAATACGTCAAAACAGCCCCTGGTCAAAGGTACAAAACATTGATATACATTTGACCACGATTTAATTTTCCAAAACGATTGATTTTTGATACACTTGAAAAATTTTCGAGTCATAAGGAAATATTTTTTTTACGAACAACAAGTGAATGTAATTTACAAACCTAAATAATTTAAAAAGTTCTACAATGAAGGCGTAAAAAGGAACATAAAAAAGTGGCAAAAGGTACACCTTCCCCTATACCATTTTTCAATGCTTTTTTTATTTTACGAACTATTTGAGTATCCCCTACGAGTTCGTAAAATCGAGCGTCGACTGTAGCCACTCCATCTCAAAGCCTATCTTACTTTTATTATTACCATATTCTTCCAATCAAATTTTGGATTTTGTAAGACATGACAGACTCAGAAAACACATTTTTAACTCCCGTCTCTTCTTCATTCATCCGCACGGAAGAACCAAGTGTCAGAAAGCACAGGTTCCTTACGATCATCTCCTTTCCTTTGAAGAACCTATTTTAGGACTGCTGCTTCATGAGATCAGAAGAAGGGAAGATGCTATTCTCGGTCAGTGTTGACATCTTTTAAGCTATGGAAACGGAACTTGTTTAGTGAATGAAAAGGTGCCCACTGACCACCTGAGGTGTTCTGAGTAAAGGGTTACGCAGTGAAATTTTAATGTTAAGAAGATTTTACTTCACGTATCGTATTCCTTAGCTTTTGCATGGATTTCGTGAGTGAAATTAGAGCACGTTTGTGCTTGATTTAATTGCAAATAAATGTGTCGATTATAATTGTTTGCGAAAAATGAACCTTAATTACTTTTTAAAATATTGCAATTAAAATTAAAATTGTTATTAAAACAGAATTATTTGAAAAACACTTTTTCTGACGTTCTATAAATTCAACAGTCATTAAATTTTTGACGCATTTAACTAACAAAGAATGAAGTTATTCGGCAGAGTTTTTTAAAATTTAAAAGGACTTGTCTTAAACTGTCATTTGCTTTATGAAATATTTCCCCCTTTTATACACCAGGATGGTTCTCACATATGAAGGGAAATGGAAACATGAATGTATTTTTTATCAACATAGTAGGCACTATTATCTTTTCTTTAAAAATATATTTGATGGGAATGTGGGTCAAGAGGGGTGTTCAAACTTTAAGCTTCCTTGAACAGAATTAGAATAAAACTGTTTCCCAGCCGCTTTTGATGACGAACAATTTTGGATCACAAAGAATAGAATTATTAAGTAAAGTTTAGTTAATTGAAAGAAATCGTCTAAAAATAAATTTTACTTTATAAATCATAAAAATCCACACTTTATGAAGCAAGCACTTTAAGGAGCAACAAAGCAGAGAAATATACATCACTACGGAAAATTATCTCATTGTTTGGAAATCGTTTAATTTCAAGATAAATAATTAATTGCATAAATTATGTTTTCATATGTAGTACCTATTAGCTTGATCAAGTATAGAATGATCGCAGTTGCGAAGTTCATTTAAATTGAAATTAAGTTTGGGTCACATTGGGAAAATTAAAGAAAAGAAAGAAGAGAATGAGCGGCTGAATACTTGGGGGTCCAGACGTGTTTTTCTTAAAATCCAATATTTAACCATATAGAAAGACTTATTTAAATTGGTTATTTTTGAAACTAACCTTCTTGTAAGAACGAATGCATTTCACTCAAGTTCATATCTAAGTGTTACGCCTAAAATTTATAAAGGTGTTGCGATTAAACTATCTAAGGGAAAATTTATTATTAAATTATATTGCATTATAAGTAAAAATGAACTTATTATCATACAACAACAAAAAATGGGTAAAGTGGGTACCAGTGAAATTTTTTTACTAAAAAAAATTATAATTAACTTATTTAAGATAAATAATAATTAAAAACTTTATTCCTTATTATCTTTCTCAATCTTTTAATTATCTTGAAAGTAGTTTTAATGCTGTACTTAATGCTTACGCAAAAAATAAATTAGTGAAAGGAAGGTAAGAGAACACACAAAAATTATTACGGGCTATCCTAAAGTTGAGGATTAAAAAGCCAGAGCTTCAAAAAGTTACTGAACATAAGTTAAAAATCAAGGTACAAAAACAAGAAGTTAAATCTGTAATAAAAGTCACAAAGAAATTTTTTAAAAATAAATGCGTACTCTTACCCGACGTGGAGAGTAAAGAAATGCAAGACACAAAACTTAGCAGAAATAGTAAATAGCATTGAGTTTTCCTACCACCTTCAAAATTGGAGGATAGTAATGGAAGAATATTAACATCTTTCTTTTGAAGAAGTTATAGATAGAATTAACTATCAAATTTGATTGGAGATTACATTTAACATGTGAGAGTCGTTATAATTTAGATTGTCCTTACAATTTTTGTTGTTCAAAAATTTGTATTCCACCACAAAGTTTAAGGAAAGTTCAAATCTTATCGAAGCCGTTTGTTTAATTGCCTAAGATAGATAAGAAAGAAATCATTGATTAAACAGATTAAATCAATTCCAGTTTGAACCTTAATCCAACATATTTTGTTGCAACTATGGACAAAATACATGTTTTAGTTTTTCTAATGCATATAAAAACAAATTTAAACCTTGTAAAATGGCCAACTTTAAAGCCTTCACCTTTGTTAATAGAAAGGGGATATTTTTTATAAGCTTGGATCTAAGAAAGTAAATTTTTAATAATTTATTAATAATAACTTGATAAAATTTGTATTATTAGGTACAACAAGCTGTTATTGCTAAGATAGAAGTAGTACTACCTTTGGACATGAGTGAAAAAGTTTTATTTATTGATACATTACATTTTAATAAATGATTTCACGTGATTGAAAAAAGCAATAAACTGGCTATCATTTTTTAAAGAAGCTTTAATTTTTTAAAGTGGCTTTTAGAGCACAAATGGAACTTGGCTAACACATGTCTTGATTTTTTCACACGAAATTTTCAAATCGGAGTTAAAGTTTAATTGTTTCACTGATCACGCTATTCCCAAATTTTATCTTTCATAACTCATAACATGTAATTTACAGGATTCCTCTACTCAAACTGTGAAATGAGTATTCTCGACCTCACAACCTCCCCCAAGCAAGGCAGCAAAACAAAAACCGCATTACCATGAATGAAACGAGTTCGAGACCCATGTTTTTTGCGAAACCTAAATGCTGAGGTGCTCTCCGAAACGAAAGTTTACTATGTTCCCTCACATTTCCTAGTTGGCTGGCAGGGCTTGGCGGGATCTTGGCGCAGACCGGGATCGGAGGCGGCAGTTCAAAGTCAGTGGCGCAGGTGACTCCAACACGGCTACATCCTGGCACCGTCGTACGGAACCTGGAGAAAAGGTAGCAGGATGGCGAGTGACAACCGGTCAGCCTCCATCAGCAAGAGTGTCCAGAAACATGCCGGGAGAGCCAAGGAGAGAGTAAGTCCATACTCCATGTTATTCTTACTATAAGTGCATGAGAATGTTTCTGACGATACTGAACTGCAGTTTTCCTTTTATTTTCTTTTTTAAAACTAATTTAAAAATTAAAGAGAAAAGGAAAGTTTGGAGAAACAAGGAAGATGGGGGAATTAAATGTGTTTGATCTTTGTTAATTTTTTTTGGTTGATAATATTTTTATGGTTCTGTTAATTAAGTTTGATGAAGGGAAAAGTGTATTTAATCTTAAAACATCTTTTTAAATTGATTTAAAAATTGGGGTACTCAAGGTATTTAAAAGTTGTACTGTAACTATTTCTTATGAAAATATTCATATGTCCTGCATTGCACTATTTTATTTACAATTTAAGGACCATTTTTATAAATGCTAAAGAACTTAAGTTCTGAAGGGTTTTGCACTAAGGAAAGGAAAAAATGAAAAAATGTTATTTGTTTGAATTTTCATGAATGAATGATATTCAGTGTGTATTGAGTAAGTGATCTTCCTTTTGAAATAAAAAGTCAAGAAACACTAGGAAATAAATGAAGACTAAATTTACTATTTGTTTAGGATTAGTGACCCCAGGAAAGATACAGAATGAAATGCAGTTTTATGTTTAGTTTTGCCTTATGGATAAAACAAAACCTATTTCTTAAAAACAGGTGTTATATCCTATGAAAATATTTTCTTAGTTGATACAAATTACTTCTACATTCATTTAGTTAAGGCAATATGTCTTTTTGGATGAGACTGTGAAACTTTTAATATTGTGCAGCATAATGTAAAATCGAAACCCATACTCTCCACTTCCACGTGAACCCTTAAAAAAGTTTACCCAACAATCAAGTAGTATTGTATGAAATATCCTGGTTTTTCTTTAAATGTATTTTACATAATTTGTTTCATCTCACATAATCACTTCATGTCTGAAAAACTTTTCCTTGAAAATATTGTCAAGTCAAAGTTTACTTATTATCATTTAGTAATTATGATAACAAATCTTATCGGAAAACATTAAAGTTTTCAATTAAAAGTAAAATTACTGTTGGAGTCTAAACTAATCATTATAGAAATAAATGAAATTCTAATTATGTTATTTTAAGTACCAAATGTCTCCTTAAATGGAAAACTTGCGGTATTAGGATAAAAACTCCATAAAGAACTTATCTTTAAATTGCTTTCTTTGATATTATAGAAATTTTTATTTGAATATTCTACATACAATTTAACTTGCATTGTTTGATAAATGTTGTCAGTTTAACTCGTAACAATAAAAAAGTGAGTAAGAATTAATGTAATTACTGTTCCCTTGTAAAAAATTAATGATAGTTTTTGCAACTAATGAAATTTGTGCTCTATATAAATGCTTCTATAGAGCATATATAATGCTCTATATAAATGCTTCTATAGAGCATATATAATGCTCTATATAAATGTTGGGTGACCTAGACTATTTTTTTGATTTTCAAAATTTAATTTTATGTAAATATATGATGGGTTAATTATAATTAGGTTGTAAATTTTAATATCGAATATATCAGTAATATACCCACCGTAAAACGTTTAAAGAAAACCGAAGTAAAAAATAATCTTGGAAATGTTTTGAAGAAAACAAATTTAGTATCAACCCAACTATTCAAAATCGAATCAATTTAATCATTAAGATAAATAGATATTAAGATAGCTAAGATAATCGATCATTAAGATAATAGATATTAAGAAGATTAGAGTTTACTTCTATTTGATTGAAATGTATTCAATATAGTGAAACTTAATTCGGGATGTCGTGGATATAGGTATCTTAATCCTTAAAATCTTCATTTTTAATTCAAATTTTATGTAACTCTATTTTTGTTGGTGCTTCCTTCAGTTTCGAAAAATAACCATGTTACATGCTACACTATTGCATTTAATATTTTATACAGCGAAAGCTCATATACTATATTTTAATCCGCTTCACGACTTTGGTTTCTATAAGATAAGAGCACCGAGGGAATTAATTAAAATGACTCAGTTCTCTCTGTAAGAGAAATGTTTTATCCACTTTTCCTCATTCTTTTTCAATTTTTAATGTCTGTAAATAATTCTTTTATTAATGTGTAAGTATCTAATTACATTATTATCGTTATAATAAAGTAATTTACAAATTACTTCATCATAACGAATTGCATGAAAAAAATAACAGGTGTATGAACTCTTTTTTTTATGTGGAATACCTCTTTTGTGTTTTCCCGGATTTCTTTTTAAAGAAAAATAATCTTACTTTAAATCCACGGAAATCAACAGGAGTTTAAATGAGATGGAACAGTTCTCTCAGTTTTAACTTCAACACCCTCAATCCTGAAGCTCGGGAGCATTGAACTACTCTCACTTCCTAGTTCTGGCCCAGGGTCTCTGAGGCAGTGAAAAAAATTATTATAAACAGTTTCATTCAACTATGAAATTTCAAAACAATGTGCAAATGATGCATTGATATAGTAATAATAATGATGATGTATTAGACGGAGATTAATTATCATATCTTAATTAATCTAGTATCTTTAATTAATTTTCATTAAATGTTTCTCTAATATTTCAATGTATTAATTCAATGTTTTGGTCGAATGTTTTAAACGGATGCCACTTACTGTAATCGAGTGGTGTTTCTTTTACGTTATTTTGATTAGTATTGAGTTAGTTTTACTTATCTGCACTATGTTTTTTTAGTTCTGATATTTGATGTGTCATACAATACCTATATATTTTTAAATGTTTCATTTCTAATTTATTAACACTGCTACATTATTCTTAAAACCGTTAAAAGTACAAGGAATATGAGAGCAAAATTTATAATTCTTGAGTTTGTATTTAATTTTTATTTTATAAATACAAAACAAGAAAGCTTACTTGTTTCAAAAGTTGAAATTATTACAGAATTAATTCAATTTAGTTAAAAAAAAATTTTCATCTTTCTTTGAACAGAATCATACTCCAAATTTTCGGTGTAAAAATCAAATTATACAATTTAAAAACAATTAAAACATGAGCTGGTTTTCAAAGGGATGTTTTGAAATACCTTACACTTTTAATTTATTTACGTGGAAAAGATCGGAATTCTTCAACCTTTTAAGATAAAATAGTTGATTTTATAAGACATAAATTTGTTTAGCTGTGAAAAATCAATGAATATCCTTTCTTGGTTTTATCGTACTCAGACACAAATTTCCCCTGGTTCTTCATTTTACTGTAGACCCCATTGGTACGTGCCACCCACTCAGCTGCTGATTTTGATTCAATGCCAATAAGTTACTGAACCGTCTAACGTCAAACATCCGAAACAAACATTTTTACGCAACTCCGTTCCGGCATATTCCGGTTCAACTGGACCACTCTCACCCCGAATCTGAAAAAACGAAGCTAATATTAAGACAATGCAAAATTTGATCGAAAAACTTGCGCTTTCTCCGCCTCCATTCAAGTGTTACTCAATCTATTGACATGCACGTTGTTCTTCCGTGTTGGTGGTCGAAAGTCAACAAACTAGTCCTCGCTACTAAAAACAAATGTGCGGGGTCAGTCCGCTAGCTGGCATATTGAATGATGTCCATCTCTAATAGATCATCATTCCATTTCCCCAAGGCTCGACATAGTGACCTAGAACCAAGGTGTTACGATCATCAACGATTGGAGGGATTGAAAGCGAGGATATTTATAATCTCGCGTGTGGAAACACTTTGTTTCAATTAGTCTTCCTAGACAGCTTACTCGCTGGAATTGTTTCCCACGACTTGATTAACCTATTCAGGAAAAAACATGTGAAATTCCCTTACACCGGTTTGGTTTTAAGGAACTTTCATTGCTATTGAATGGAATTGGGCAGTATTGTGTATTTAAATGAAGTTTTTGAATGGGATAAAACTAAAGGGAAAATAAATTAACTTCCAAAATAAATTAAAGGAGCAATTTTAGAGATGTAAATATTTTTTTAAACTTTTAGAATTAACTCACTCTATACTAATGTATTCTCTTGCAATAAATTCTCTTTTAAAAGATTCAAGATTGCTTATGTTTTTGCAATATTTTTGTGCTAAATTATTTGTAACTTTTTCAAAAACAATTATAAATGAATAATTGAATTAACTATAGGGTTCCCAACTATTGTCTGAGCATAGTAGGTATGAAACAAAATTAGATTACGAAAAGAACTAAGCTTAAAAATCTGTATGAAATATATTTATTGAAATTTCCTTACTTTTTTATATGGTTAAATGAAGTTTCCAGCAGAAACTGAGGCCACTGAATTCCATACTGTTTAAACTCAATTACATTATTGCGTTTAGTTTTTAAACGACAATAACTTAAGCATTCACTTTTAAGCCATATACACAATTAAATGCAATTGCTTTAATTATCTTACCTTTCTTGATAACATCTATCTAATGTCCATAAGGTGGTTCTGGTTATAGTGATATATAAATTTTAAAAATCTATTAATTATTTTCCTTCTAGCTCCGGGTTAACTTGATAGTCTCAGAACTTTACGCAGTTTTTTTTTCAAAAGTTAAAATATGTATTTTCTACTGATAAAATATATTTCTAAATTGATTATATTTCTAAATTAATTAAAGCATTTAAAGCAAATTCTAAAATTATCTGCTTTTTATTAATCATAATACGAATAGTTAAAATGAAACACTTTTACTCCCTTATTTTAAAAGATCAATAGTAAGATTATGAATGAAAAATTGCGTTCTTCTATTCTTCTATCTTCTAAGAATTTTTAAAAATTTCTTTTTTTATATTGTATACATATTAGATGTATGATGTGTTCATTGTAATTTCAAAAGTGGCGTTGTGTAATAGGAAACTATTTAAATGGAGTTTTAACTACATGGCTAAAAAAGTAAAATTTTAGAGTTCAGAGGGATATATCATAACAGGTTCATTTTAACCTATACTACTACGTTTTTTAAGTTACATTTGTTATTCATTCCTTTCATAAATGGAATTAATAATGAAAAAAGAAAGGCATTTTTTTTGGAGAAACATAAGATTACACTGTGATGTAAAGCGTGATAAACAAAAATTATATGAAATGAATATACGAGGGTTGTTTTTTTTTCAACTTCCGTTTTGCTCCTGAAAAAAAAGTAGTTGGAATTTCGAAATAATTTTGGTACTGGTAGTTAGGTACATCCTTCAGGATCAATTTACATCTTTACTGCATAAAAATCGGACATTTTTTCTATTAGTTATCGAATTTAAAAGCGCGCTCCTCGAACTTTTTTCCCGCCAACCCATAGAGAATTTCACTTTCTTCTTCGCGCGACCGCTCCTTTCGCCCAGCATTTAACATTAAACAATGAGTGAGCAGGTGAAAATTGCAGGAGGGGAAAGCGAAATTCTCTATGGACTGGCGGGAAATAAGTTCGAGGAGCGCGCTTGTAAATTCGATAACTAACATAAAAAATGTCCGATTTTTATGCAGTAAAGATGCAAATTGATCCTGAAGAATGTACCTAACTACCAGTACCAAAATTATTTCGAAATTCTTACTACTTTTTTTTCAGGAGCAAAACGGAAGTTGAAAAAAAAACAACCCTCGTATTAACAGTTTAAATAACTTTCTTTTAAAAATAAAACATCTTTTACTTTTGATTTCTGATTTCCAATGCAAACTCCTAAGGGTATCAAATTAAACAAAACAAATGTTTATAACCGTCATTTGTATATTTTCTATTGACAATTTATTAAATATTTTTATTTTTATTATCAACTTTAGTATTAGCTAATTCAATTTACTTAACAATAAAAAATATCTTGTTTTTTTATTATTACTGAAGCTGAAAGCCTTCATTCTTTGTTAATTTGTTATGCCTATCTCAGTTTTAAGCTTTTTGAGTAATTAAGATTTTTACACGATTTAAAAATATTTGAATCGTCAGTTTTAAAAAGGGAATAAGTCCAAAAAATGACAAATTGACTTTTTGTGCTGAAAAATATCTCCAGGCTCCGCTCTACACATGAGTGCAAAGAGGGGAAAAATACTTACCCCCTATCGGCAGATATAGCCTCTTGAATTTGCGAAATCGATGTCCGTTCATTGTATTTTTTGATTAAATTTGAAATTTAACTTAATTTGTCTTTCTTTTCTTATTCTTTGGCCTGTAAACTTAGCCAAAATAAAATTTGATTTGAATTTAAAAGCGTTTTTTCTTTTTTTTAACCAATGAATGTTTAACTCCATTGATATTCACTTACTCCATTGATAGCGCCTTAATGACGCAGTTTCATAATGATTTTTAATTTTATTCGTCTTAGTCTTTCTATCTTTCACTTTTGTACTGTGAACTAAGCAGAAATATAATTTAATTGTCAATTTAAGGGATTTTTAAGATTTTTGTTCAGCTGAAATTTCATAAGGTTTAAGAAGGGAATAAGTCCATCCTCTTTTTTTAACTGTAAAACATTTTTAAATACACTTATAATTTTTCGATGATTGTTCTGTATTCTTAACATTAAAAATTTGGTGGCTATAGGATAAAAATTCCATTACTTATACAGTTTTTTTCGATTTTCTCAGAACTTCGTTTTTGGACTTATTCCCTTTTTAAAACTGACGATTCATTTATCCTATTTATAATTTAGAAATTTTATTATACTTAACTGTTCTTAAAGCAATTACTTTATTCGTTATGTTGTTTTTGCTTACTTAAAAAGTTTCTTTAAAAAATATTTTTTTGCTGTTTGTGTTAATCCTTAAAACATTGAGAAGTATTTAATTTATTTGTATAGTGATTTTCAGTTGAGAAACGTGGTAGCTTTGTATTTCTTTTGTAATATCTCATGAGATGTCTGATGTAGAGTAAGGCAGTTTTAGCTAAGTCAAACCGTTATAATGTCAAATAAATATTGAATCAAGGAGTAATTTATTCTCTCTCTATAGCATATGATGTTATGTAGTACTTTTTTAATTGTATATATGGACTATAACGAATGTCCTATCGATAATTTTTAATACTCTTAAAATAATTAGGTAGTAATAATTACTAGTAATTATTATATGAAACTTTTCTTCAAAAGTAATTAAAAATATCAAAAGAAAAAACAAGTAAAAGATAATGATACATATGTAATTATGATTTATGAAAGTTTGACTGTTAATTATAACTCATGATTGTATTTTTTAAAATAATTTTTCGTTTTCAATGAATTTTTGATTTAGGTTTTATAAATATTTAGCAAAATTTCCTTTCAAAAAGAATTGCCTACAATCAGTTTATACAGGTCAATGATCTTGTATATTTTAAAATTTAATGTAGTAACAATAACTAATACTTCAATTTGTATGTAATATTTAACTAAATACGTATATGAAATAAACTATCATATTATTAATTAAAAAATATATATCGAGAATTTTAATGTTCGTTTAACTTGATTAAAATTTTACTTATTTTATCCCAACAATTGTTTAATTTTTTATATTTATTACTTTTGAGCAAAATGTTTAAATTAATCTTACAAAGAAATACTGGTTTGAATACTTTCCTCTTTTGCCTAAACTTACGAGAATAGTAACATATATATTTTGTGAAGCATAGTAACATATTTATATTTGTTTTGTGATCTTAGTAACATATTAATTTCAAGAATCTATTTCAAATTTTGTTATCTGTAGAACTGGTTTTTCCTTCATGAAACACAGTATACAGGAAAACTAACTTTACAGTAACGGCATGCTCTCATATAGTTCATTTTCATAGAACTACATCATAATACGGTTTCTCTCCGATGTATAGATAAGAAGTGGTAATGTAATTGTGATCTATAAAGTAACGCGTTCACGTTTCGTAAAAATATTCCAGCACTTCTAGGAAAACCTTAAATTTGTTGAATATCCATAGAATTGAATTAATTTGAAATTTTTAAACATGTGTATTTTGTAAAATAACTTATTCTGAGCGAAACTTTACGCTGGATTATCAATAAGATTCCATAGAATTACGAACTATTAATTTTATTCAATATATTATGAGACAAGTAGTAGTAAGAAACATTCTGAATGAATATTGTATTCTTCACTAAGAAAAAATATTAAAATAATTGTATGTTTTTAATTCTTTTAAATTTTGCAAGTCAAACAAGGAAGAAAAGAAGTTCTAAAACCTAACTGAATTTTAATTTTGAATTCAATTCATAATCATGCTTTCGTAATTAAAAATATACGCTAAAAATTTCCTTATAAAAGTGTTTCCAAAAGTTTTCTTTCCTTTGAGTGCAAAACCACTTCAAAGTGGTTTTTGAAATCCAAATTTCGGATTTTGTAATGGTGAATGGAATAAATTCGAAAATTTTTCTATTTGTAATAACGTTTAAAAAATTAAAGAAATCAGAAAAGTGACAGTAATAGTTAATTTGTCATGGAACCGTTTAAAGAATTAATTTCTTGACAAATTGCATTTTATTTAACGATATTTTTATAATAATTAATTTTATTAAATGCTAAATTAAATTATAAAGTTAAATTTCATTCCATAACAAATTTAGGTAACTTTATCCTATAAAAATAACAATGGTAGGGGGTAGAAGGGAATAGCTGTAACAATAAAAAACAATAAACAATCTATAAACAGAGGTTCTCAAAGTGTGGGTCACGACCCAATGGTGGGTCGTCAATCAGTTTTTGGTGGGTCGCGACAAGATTTTGAATTTGTCTCAATATCAAAAATCTTCCCAGACCTAGTGACCAGGGGGAGGACTCTCTCTCTCTCTCTCTCTCTCTCTCTCTGGAGGACTAGTCCCCCCAGACCCCCCTTTTTTAAAGAGCTCATTGTTGCTCCCACCAATTAAGCAATTTGATACGCTCAGGTTTAAATCAATTCTTTTAATTTCCTAAAAAGTTAATTTAACATCTAATGCAATGCATGTAATTTATTACTGTAAAAAATAGTTAAAACCCAAACGCGCGAAGCTAAAGTATTGTAGGGGCCATGGGAAGTTAACTGAAGATGAAGTGGGTTGCGGTTAGACTTTGTTAATAAAAAGTCGGACACGATGTTCAAAAGTTTGAGAAACTCTGATCCATCAAATAGCTATGCTAATATAAAAGCTTTAAATTGAACCCTTTAAAATTTTTTATTTAATATGTTATCCTTAAAAATGTTACAGTTATTATTTAAGCTATTAAAACTTTATTGCATTTTAACGTAAAAAGGTTTGACAAACGTATCCTTGTTTTCTTGCTGTTTAAAATCTGTAACCCTTAAAGCTAACTATCATCGAAAAGGTATTGAGTTATTTTAATGTGTGTGACAATTCTATTCAGAGTAAATCGTTCCTATGCTTTTCCGATGTGTTTGAGATTAACTAAAAATCGTAGCAATATAAAAAGTTGCTGACAATTAAATGTTATCATCGCTTTTCGATGTTCAATTTTCATTATTTAAGCAGTAAAGTAAACTTTCATTTCTTAACATGACTATTATATTTTTTTTATAAATTTATCAACAAGATCAAGAATTATTAATTCCATGTTTTATTGTTGAAATTGTCTGTATAGGAATTGTTTAAAAACTTTTTACTATCAAGTTTTTGAATAAAGAAATATGTTTCCCTTTTTTTCAAGTTTTTAAATGGTTGGGTAAGTCTGTAGATCTTCCATTTGTTAAGAACTTAAAAACGGTTAAGAACTTACTTAAAAATTGTAATTAAATGGGTTAATATTGATATAATTTTTGTTACCTCATTAGAATCTACCCACATTGGAAATTTTTCCTACATTTGAAGTCGATGCATATAAGTTTTAGATTTGCGAGATACCCTTCAAAACAGAAATGCTAGTTTAAAGCTCCGTTTTATCGGAATGATAAGATTTTGGCACATATTGTGATTTTCAAAGTAAAATAATATATAATCCATTAGGCTGGGCTGAAGCTTTTCATAGTTATGTCGTGTAATTTTATTGATAACCTAAATCCTTGTTTTTTATTATGGCAGCACAAGAATTTTTCTGGGGTTAATTTATTGAAAGCATTTAATATGTTTAGTAAGTTATATCTATGAAAGTTTGAACTAATAAGTGCTCCTCCATGTACGTAATACTGTATTTTAAATTAAAAACTGCCTGATATTTAAAAATTTTATTTTTGAAAAAATTTAAATGGTTTTAGTTGTGTTTATATTAATAATGTTATCGCCTTACCACGCCAAAAGCCCTAACATGGTTGTCATTTTCACTCAAGTCCATTTTTGGAATTAATCAACAACTTATAAATGACTTTTTTAAAACTATGAAAAAGGAATTTGGCGTTTTCAGCGTGGTGGTAACGATATGCACCTTTTGTAACACCTAACAACCTAACACCTAAACATAGAAACTACCTAATAGTTTCAAAAAACAAATGATAAATTTAAACTTAATATTTAATATTATTTAACGGTTTGCTGCTGCTCTATGTTTGCCATGCCATCAAATACGGCCCGTCTAAATAAAAATTCTTGGAGTTCATAAATTTAATTAAATTGCATTGAAGCGGTCAATTCTCCCAAATGCTTCGTCTTCATTGGATTGCAACGCATGTTTTGTTTGTACGATGACAATAAGTCAAGACAGTTTGTTGGTGGTTATGCTTTGCAAGCGAGACACTTTATGTAACACCCTATTGAATGGCTTTCATGTAGAAGTAATAAAAATCAAGTCGAAAAACTGTTTCATTGTGCAAAAAGAGAAATATTTCTCCTAGAATGCTTGGGATTCTTTTCAAGGATTTCTTCGTTTCACTTCAACGCACTCCTTTGCGCCCTGATACTCATAATTTGACTAAAAGTCAAAACGACAAGTATTTAAGTCATTTTTGTATCTGTTCATGAAAAAAAACCTGCATGTCATAATTTCAAAAATTTTAAATGCCAAGATAAATGTTATTATAAATAGGAATTTAAATGAAAAATTTTAATTGAGTAACTAAAAAATGATAAATTCCGTCAGACTTAAAGGTGAATATGATTTAAAGTCTTAGAATATATCTTTGATAAATTATTTTAATCATTAATTACAAATGTTTTATTGAAGTATATTTTGTGCAAGATTTTTATAATACATACTTTACTAGTATTAAGTTCCAAAAATACTTGACTTAGTGTTTAATTATTAAATTTTGAACCCCACCAAAGAGTAGGTATCTATAAAGCCTAACATTCATATTTTTTATTTTTTTTGCATGTTTTTCAACATTTATCTGTTTTATACTACTGGCTTTCTGGAAGAAAATGTCATAACTCAATAACCACTCATCTTTCGCAATCGGGAACCTTGCCAAATGATTCAAATTGTATAATCTGTACAACTTAGCCACTGAAAGCAACTACCTTTTTATGCAGATATATATCATTTACATTTATTTTTACTTAATGTCCTCTGCGCTTTGATTTGATTTTCCTCATCTCATCACTGTTTTTACTGAATTAATTTATGTAATCACTTAGTATTTAACCTTTTTCGATAATGTTTTTTTATTCATACCACTGCTTGTATTTTCTTTGTCTATGCACATTACACAAAGTTTTAATCTTTGTCGATTTAACCTTTTTTAATTAAAACGTAATTTATCAATGATAAATAACTATATTCTTAAAGTTAACTATATTACATAACAATTGAAAGCTTTTACTTTCCATTAGAATTGTCTAATTTTTGGCATTGTACAATTACTGTTTTTCCTTTTTTTAATACAAATTTGGTACTATGAATAAATACTTTTCCCACAAACAACATTAGGTGTATTCTTATAATATAAATTTGACATTTCTTTTGTCTTGTTTGATAAGACGTTAAATTTTTCTATACGTAATCTACCCGCTAATGGTATGAGGATTTCGCATATTTTAAAACTTTTTAAACTTTGGGTATCTTTTCGAGGATTATATTAAAATATCTTCTGATTTTTTGTCAATGACTTGATGTAGTTATGTAGTTGCAATGAAAATATACCTTTGAAACAATATCTTATCGAATTCACATAATGCAAATATGATATTTTTAACTGATTAAATAATTGTTGCAGATTTTTGTTATAAAGATATGATATTTATTCATAAGTAATACATATCTGAAAAAGCTTATGTAATTTTTTTTCTTCGTATTAGTTGTTAATCTGTGTATAGGGATAAAATTTTAATTTATAACCTTTTTCCAACTGAAAATCTTATGAAACTCATAAACTTTGTAAATTAAGTATTAATTTTACTCACCCTCCAGGTAAAAATATTTAACATCTTAAGAATGAAGTTAAATCTTGTGATATTTGTAAGACTTTTTTATCTAGTAAGATTAAATTTTAAACATTTTTTGTGCAAATTAAATTATACCTGCTTCAAATTTTAAAATCAAACAAACGTATACTTTTAATATCTGTTTCGAATGTGTTTACTTTAGAATTTTTAACGATTGGAATGATGGAAATCTCCTTGATGAATGAATACCTGTTTACCAATTTCTAATTCTTTTTCAGATATTTACACTACATTATTGATAATTTTTTGATTTCTCTGCAATGGCTTTATATTTTTTAAACATATTAGCTTCTAAATTGTAGGATTATTAGATTTTAATTCAAGCATAAAATGTTTTTTTAACTTAATCTCATTACAAAAATGTTTACTTATCTCATTTCAACAGAAGTTACAAACCTTTCCATATTCCTTAAGTTATTTGAATACTTCCTACATTTTCTTATGCAATTAATAGATGAGCTTTTAAATTTTGGTTTTTCTTAATATTAAACGTTTATCAAATCTCTTAACTAATAAAATAATAATTAAAGATGGGATCATTATCCTAAAAACTAAATGTGAAATTTGGGTTATATTACTGTTAATCAAGTGGTGATTTAAAAAAGGAATGCAATTAACAATTCAAATATTTTAAAAGGATTCTAAACAACTCCACAGATACCACGAGACAATAGCCATTGTTAATATCTACTACCTGTTAATTGCTTTATTGTCTTCAAATGTAAAACAAATTTCTTCCTTATTTTTAATTATTTGAATTCTAGTTTTCGTATTTCTAGTTTCTTCAAATTAAAGATTAAGATTTAATCAACATTGTACTCATTTAAATGAATGAACAACACATACCTACACATACTTCATAGCTAGTATAGGTATAGATAAAATCTAATACAGTCAAAACCTACAGATAACCTTTCTTCGCTTTAATACACGCGGAGGATTCGTGGTGCTAAATCTTAAATTTAGAACCCCGAAATACAAACGAAACTAATAATACACGCCGAAAGGATAAAACAGTTATTCAATGCCACTAAATATCAGCTGATATCTTTAAAAGATCCAATTAAGCTCGCGATTTCATCAGTTTCTGAATCCTAGATAGTATCTAGAAAGCTTACTACTGTCACAGAACAATAGAACGGAGGAAATAGGTGAAGTGAGTAAGAATAGCTTCATAACTTTCTCGGTTGTACAAACAATTTCATTAGGAATACTTAAATGAATATTGAGTGCTTGTTGCAACACTTGGAAGAAAAAGCTAGGAAAGTTCAGGCTGCAAGAAAAATCATTTCCAATGATTTTTTTAAAATGTGATATGAAGAGAAACATATATTTTTTAAATTTATGAAATGCTATAAAATCTTAGTAGCATGGTCATTCTGAGAGATATTCAGAGTATTAAGGATATAGTAACTATTTCTGTTGAAAAACAAATTTTTCCTAATTTAAATTTTCGAGAATAAAAGAATTCTTCATGATATTTTTTATTTTGGTTTATCAAATTATTGATTCTTTGTTCTGTATTATGTGATTCTATGCACGTTTTTTAAGTTCAAAGTTTATACAAGCTATTTCTTTTCATTGACAGATACTGGGAATTGACAGATTCAAAATTGACAGATACATCATCAAAATTGACAGATACTTGGAATCGGGTGGTTTGAGTTAAATGGACCGGACCAACCTTGTTGGGCGCTTGCCTGTAGTTGGTCGACTTAATTTGTATTTGTATAAAATGAGGAATTGTGTAAAAATATCACTTCCGCACAGTAACAAAATCAAAACGTTTATAAATCTAAGCTAAAAACTTTAAGTGAAAACTTCAATTCCCCCCCCCCCCCAAATTTAAGTAAGTATTTTTAAAGTAAACATAGTAGTAACATATTTAATATCTTACATATTTGAATTCAGCACAAAAAATTCTACAAGGACCACTCTTTTTTGTTCTTGGGCCAAAAAAAAGTATTGACTATAGTGTTATCTGGAGGATTCTATCTGTATTTATTATTCATTATAATTTCATTTCTTTAGCAATCATAGTATTTAAGTTATAATTATTGTTTTTTTTTTAAATTTGGCCAGATTTCGTTACTTATAAAACTATTCTATTCATGATGGATTAATTTAAAATATTTTCCATTAGCTTTCAAAAGCTGTTCCATTCCAAGCTTTTAAACATATCTAAATAGAACAAATTAAATCTAAAACAATCTTAAAATCTCGAAGTTCTATTTATTAAACTTTATAATCTTTATTTGGAACAATTTCATAGAAAGTTAGTTTTTTATAGTATAAAAATCTGCATTTAAAATACTTAAAACTTGGGATACGCCACTTTTTTATTAAAAAATTTCCGTCTTGAGAATTTTCAAACTTTTTCCCCTGTATTTAATGTCCCTTTACAAAACCTACATCCGATGCTTGTGCCTGGTATAATTTTGAAATTTGAATTTATGGTTGAGATGAACTGTGGAACAATAGTTAATTAATTACTCTTCCGTTGCATTGAATGATATTTCCGGCCTGCATTGTATTTGATGCCATGAGGAGGCTAAGATTCCATGATTTTAAGTTACCTTTTGAAAACTTGTATTGTTCAACTTATTGATTTGAATCTGTTCCCTTATTTATTTTACTGAAAAAGTAATTGTTTAAAAATGAATGATTGATAATTTTATATGATGTTGAAAAACTGTATCTTAAATCAAACAACATTGGATTATCTTAATTTTTTTTATCACTTTTCTGTTTATTGATCGCTGACCGTCCTATAGGCATAAGATACTACCCCCTATCCTATAGACAGATATAACCCCTGGAGTTTGGTGAAATAGATGTCCATCCATTGTATTTTTTATTCAATTTGAAATTTAAGTTTATTTGTCTTTCTTTTCTTTTTCTTTGTCTTGTAAATGAAGTCAAAACAAAATTTGTTTTGAATTTAAATTTGACCTTTTTTTATCTAGTGTATGTTGGACTCCACTGATATTCATTTATGACTTTTTAATTTAATTGTCTTAGATTTTCTATTCCTCACTTTTGTGATGTTAAAATTTATATTGATATAAATATAAAAGAATGACTTTTTAAGTTGATAATGATTGAGTTACAATTAATTGTATTTTAATGTAATAAGTATTGTGTGAGTTTGTATGCTGTTTGGATAAATGGTTATAATAATGTTTTGGAAGAATAATAATGTAATGGAGGGATAAATTATATATTTTTATTGATTCATTAAATTTATAAAACATGTTTTATAAATATACATACGTATAAGCATTAAAACACTAATCCCTTTTCGCCAAATGATTTACACGGACTTAAAAAATTGAGAAATCATAATCTGCCTCAAAAAAGAGCTTTCCGTCTAGCACGTGTTTCAGAGTGGCAGAAAAACAGTAAAGTGTTCGTATGACCTGAATAATCATCAACTACAGCTTCTGTGGCTTCGGCTTGAAGCCAACACGTCTTCTTACCGATGCACCTTCTTATAATGGAGTCGAGCCAAAAGCTCCCCAATTGTCTCCTCCGTAAACCTTCTCAAAAATTTTGTGTCAGAAAATTTTTGACCAGTTTAAATGTGGTTTATATAGCTTGCCTGGGGAAACACAAGATTGCAGATTCGTAAGGATTCTTTCGAAAAGAATTTGTTTGGGGAAAGTGGTATAGGGAGGAGTATATATTCCTATTGAATATTGTATTTGATTTCTGTTATATTCTAAAGTGTGCATTGTGCAATCTAGTAATAATTTTCACTTTAATGTGTAATATCTTTATTTTTTCGCTATAAAATTTCTGGATTGAAATTAACGCCTCTTTTGCAAGTTTTATTTCTTGTAATTTATCCAAAAATATTTTAAATGTACTGATATCAATATTAAATGTCCTTAAACTTAACCACTCGTAATCAAATTTTAGATTTTCTTTACTTTGTTTAGTAAATATTCTCGACGAAATCATCGATAGTAATTTGATTAAAATATAGATTAGGTACAAGTAGAAAAGTAGATAACTTAAATAGATAAGAGGATTATTATAGAAGAATTTTAGTTTGAAAGGGTGCTCTTAAGAATAAGTTATTTTTTTTTTGGCGAACTAATTTGTTATGCCCGTATGTAATGTAATACTTTACACCAGGCATAACTATGCACTGTAAAAAAAATCCCGTAAAATTTACGGTTTTAAACTGGCAGCTGGGTTGGTTGTGGAAAACCTTAAAAATTACGAAGTAAATCCGTAAAAACAACCGTGTTTTACCTTGTAAAACGAAAAACTTGGATTAAAATGGTAAAACGCCGTTGTTTTTACGGATTTACTTAATATGTAATATTACGTAAATATTACGGTTTTCCACAACCAACCCAGCTGCCAGTTTAAAACCGTAAATTTTACGGGAATTTTTTACAGTGTGTATTTAGCAGCAATACGGGGCAAATTTTACAGCCATAATATGCCGTTTGGTCGGAAAACATTTATTTGGGGTTATCTTTGCGTGGCGAAAGATCAGTTCAAATTTTTATTACATTTTTATTAGTTGCTTACATTGAGAAAAATTTTAAATAAATAATACCACCTTATAATTTTAATGAAGTTACTACATTTTAGACGTTTATAGGTTTTTATTAAACTTTTGAAAATTTCATAAGTAAAATAAACAGTTCAATATTTTGCGTTGGCAAATTCTTTTGTAAAACCTTACACAAATTATTTATTTTTTCTAAATCTTGCTAAATAATACTTTTTATTTAATTTTTAATAATTTTTTTAAAAATTTTAGAAGCATTCAAAGAAAAACAGGGTTGAAAGATACAGAGATAGGTGAAAAAGAGGGTAGGCGGGCCGTATATCATACAGACCTGTTGTTAACAAATTTTTAAGTTCGTTTAAAAATCACGAACTTTATGATAAATTAATTTGTGATAAGAAGAAATTTCCTGTGTTTCAAGAACAAACTTTTATTTAAGAAGAAATCTGTAAATGTTATTAAAATATTCTGATCTTTTTTTATAATGAGTAGCTTATTCTAAAATAAAAGAATTTATAAATATTGTAAGCTTGTGATTAGAGAGAGAGATTCATCAACCTTTTAGGCATTAGTATGAATATTTTTTACGCTTTTTATTGCTTACTAGCTGTTACGACCCGGCAAAGCCGGGTCTTACAGCTAGGCTAGCCTTTTATGCGAGCTTCGCTCGTTACTACTTCAAGTTCCTATTAATTATACATTAAATAAGAAGTTTAACTTTAATAATTTATTATTGTTGAATTAGAAACCAACTTCCCTAAAAGTAACTTTTTAACCTTTATTAAGTAAACCAACTTTCTTGAAAGATATTTATTTAAAAGCTATTATATTATTTTAAAATTTTAATTACTTTTATTTATTTATTTTTCTGATTATTGCGAGATGGCATCGAGTCAGTGAGTGACGTGGGCTTTTATATTTTTCTGATGATTATGATTATTATTGCGAGATGGCATCATAGTGTGCGAGCGTTCCAGAATCAGTGAGTCAGTGAGTCAGTGAGTCAGTGAGTGACGTGGGCTTTTATATGAGAGATAACAAATCGTTTTTGCTAATGAATTCAACAAAAACAACTGCTCTCCATAATAAGTGAGTTTTGCAACACAAGCGCTTCAAACCAACCGTAACTGATTACATCGGGAGAAAAGTTTTCCTTTCTTGAAAATCATTCTTATAGGGATAAATTCAAAGAACATACATTACTTTCACATGCCTTATAATTAATCGTCTTATATTCATGCTTATCTATTTCCTCCAGCGTTCTCCATCTCTCTGCTAAAGGAAATTCTATAAAAATGTATAGTCGATGCTCGTATTTACGAACACTCACGTTTTTACGAACTGTAAGCTGTAGTCCCTAAGTTATCCCTATAGATATAGTGATACTTGTAGATCCCCTTTACGAACTGCAATTGGGAGAAGTAAAAGTTTTTCATTTTATTTTTTTCATATAAATGTTCATTTATAAGAAGATCCTCCGTGAAATATTTTTTAAGATCCGTTCATTTAGTTAATTTTCAAAAAATTAAAAAACTACTGTGCGCAGAAGCAAACCCCCCCAAAAAAGGCGGTTCTGCGCATGACGTAAAGGTTGTGCATCGACAACGAACGCAACGTTGTTTACTATTTACTACCAAGTCTAAAAGTCTACGACAAATCTAGTAGGATCTCAAAATGGCACCAAAATACATTTAAAAATCCCTTAAATATCCCTTCAATGCGATCAAAATGCAAGTAAAACCAAAAAATACATCATTAACACCAAAATTAAATACTTTTTGGGTAGTTTTCTTAGTTTTTAGTTCAACTAACATGGCTGTATTTCTTGTCAAAACCATTTTTATGCTGATTTGCATCTCGTTAATGCACAACCTCTTCGTCGCACGTAGCCTTCCGTTTTTGGTAGACACTTTTTTAAAAATCAATTCAAAAGAATTTAATGATTAAAAAAAATCTCAAAAAATAAAAATTGGTGTTTTGAAAACCTCCTTAATTTTTCTACTAGCTGAAATCTCTAACTTTTAAACCCCTTTACTTCCCAATTAAAAAAAAAAACTTATTATATTTTATTACAAAGTCACTTTGACACTTCACCGGGATTAATAGACATCAGACAACGATACAAATATTTTTCCTTTTGAAAATATACGAAATTCTGATTAGTACAAGTTATTAAATTTAAAGTATTTAAATATTAATTATGGGGTTTTTTTTATTGTTTTTGTAATAAAATACGCTATGTTGATAATTCTTTATTTAGAAATACATAATATAACACATAAAAATTAAATATTTTACTTTATCTTCAATATCTAAAGAGCTTTGTTTTGTAAAAAAAGGAGACAAAATTTTACACATTTATTTTATTTTTAAAAGTTTTTCTGTTTTATAAACTTTTGATTTTACGAATTATTAGAGTATCCGCTATGAGTTCATGAAAACGTCGACTATAATATTATTTATCTTTATTTTACCACCAAACACGATCCCATAACAGAATGCTTCCAACACATTTCATACCTCATCCATTCAATGTCCGAGATGAAATAAAAAAAATTCCCATAAAACAAAATCCTTCATTGTTTTGCTCGCACGCTTTGACTCGGGAAGACACGAGATCGACGGAAACCAAATCCTAAACTCCGGATTGACTATCCATTGAGATGGTGACAATAGATCGATTTGTGTCTTGGGGATGGTGTGGAGATCTCGATTTATGAACGGTGTCGTCTGCGGGTACGTCAGCCGGAGCGGCAACTTGCCAGCTTCCAAGCATAGCCCTGCTATTTTGGTCTGCTTGAAGGTTTTTCTACAATGCAGGCGCGCGGAGAGTTAATTGATTGCATTGGAATCTAAAGCGTTTCACGAACGGGGTCAACGGTGTGGACTGACTGGTTGCGACCTTGGACGCTAGTTCCGGATGCACCTGCTGGGAGGAAAGTTCAAAAAACTGCCCACTAAATAGCCCTTGGCAAGCAGCGGCGGTTCTCGAGCCATCTTGGAAGGTCAATCATCGATATTTCGAAACTTCGATATTATTGTTACGAACATGAAGCATCCTGGGCCATATTGTTGGAAAATAATGCCAAGGATACCCATACGACACGTTTTACGTGAGAGTCATGGGTATTTAGTGCAATTATAACATATTTTGCTGAGACAGACTGAAAAACGTTTCACTGGAAATTTTCACTGTAATAATCAATTCCTTACTTTTAATCACTTTCCCATCGGTTTGGTATATAAAACAGCTTCAGAGGGGATCGCGTTTTAGAATGAAATTGATTTTTCTAGGTACTGTCATACCTTATATTCGACAGCAACGTTTCCTGACCCTATGACGTCACTAACAAACAAAGTTGTTCCCAGCGCGGTGTCTGAATTTTGAGTGAAATGAAGAACGTCAATTTAAAAATATGATTATTTTGTTAAACCCATGTATAACATAGCGTCCTTTTATCACGATTTGCGAACCGAAACTCCTTCTAGAAATCCAGCAGGCTTTCTGTTTACGCAGTTTCTGCTTCCGCATTGTTACGTCATAGGGTCAGGAAATGTTGCTGTTGAATATAGAATGGAAATGTATCTTATTCATACTATCAACATTCATCTTTTGGAAATGTAATTAGATATTTTAAAATGATCAACTGAAGTTTTTCTGTTTTAAAAAAGATTGTGGAGAAACGAAAATTTAAGTTCGTTCAATGAACCAAAGAATTTTACAACTTAAGCCGTAAGTTTGGGGCCATTCAAATGTTACGTAAGAATATTTTTGGTAATTTTTGATCCCCTCGTCCCTGGTCAGCAAGTATAAGCGAATTGAAAGAATTGAAAGACCACTATTTTAATTACATAAGAAAACGTCCCCACCCTCCCCCTTGTTCTGTGGGGGGTGTACAAAATTTATCAGTAATCTAATTTTTAAAGATTATGACTTAGCTAAAATAAAAAATTAACTCCACCTAAAATATAGTGTACAATAATAAAATTAATAAGTTTGTAAACTTTACCTAACAACTTTAATAGTTTTGTAGCCTTGTAGCCTTGTGTGGCTCACTTCAAAACTTCAAGCACTCTGAAAACGAAATAACAAATCTAAAAATATAATATTACTCAAGTCTAATTTAAAGCACTTACCTCTTTTTTATAATTGAATAAATTGTACTGCCAAATAGGTTTTGTCTTTTTTATTTTGTGTAGGCTATAAAAAGTAGCCTGATCTAATGTATTTTAGAGCGTCTACTTAGAAACTGTAAACAAATGCACTCAACCTGCTTGCTTGTGTCTTTATCTTACTTCCGGTTCCTCAAATATCTGGTCACCACATAAAATAAAATCAAACAATTTAAAAGCTTTTTTAAGTGAGCCTTTTCCTAGTTTTTCCAACAAAAAAAAATTTAACTAATTGCATTGGATTTAAATAAACAAAGGAAAAACTGATGACCATTTTTAACAACCTTGTTCATTGTTTTAAATGCATAAGCAATTTCATTCCTATATTGGTTTATTATAACTGATTTGTAGGTTTATATTATATTTGTTGTATCCCTTAACCTCGTTTATTTTATTTAAAATAAAACTCAAAAGATGCATTAATAATTTATTTATTTAAATTATTTATAAATGAAAATTTGCATGTTATTATTTTTAAAACATTAATGAGGAGTTTAAAAAGCAGAACTATTCTCTAATATTTTTTTAATATTGCAATATAAACTACATTGTGTTATAATGGATTGAAGTATTTTTTCCTTGTTAAAATGTTTAGTTTCAAATTCACTATTTACTTTTCATGCCAATTTTCTATCTCATTGAAAATACATACTAGAAAACTATTTTGAATGATTTCTATGAACACTTTCTCTTATAATCACAAAGATTTTAAAGAAACCAATGCAATCAACTTGTCCTGTCAATTAATAATGGATTGTTTGACTTCATTATGAAATTTTTATCATGCGTGATTATCACATTATAAAAGGATAGGTATTATCTGCCTTTGAATGGTTGATTTAATAAGATTTGTTTCTATTACTTTTTAAGTAGATGTACACGTTCTTATTTAAAGAGGTACTGTTTTCCTTTATATACTATTTGAATTTTAAATTAAGATCTTATTAAAACTTTTGGTTCATTCCGTCGTTTATGTCCTTAAAATTGCCAATAATTAAATATCGCTAAATTTTTTTTTATGGCTGTCATCGTGATTTTTATGCTTCCTGAATCCCCTGCATAACTCAAATAACTAATAACTGTTAATAACTGTAAATTTAATAGGTCGGTTTGTAATTTTTTTAGATATTTTAAATCTATGACTTTCAAAGCTGCGTGATAGATAAAGGAAAAGTATCTTTTTTCATTCAACTTAATTTACTACTAGAAGTTCTTTACTCGTTTTTCTTCTCTTTCAGATCTTACAGAACTTGGGAAAAGCTGATCGTACGACGGATGACATCCTGAATCTGTACATAAGCAACTTCAATAAACAGCATGTAAGTTAATGTAACGCATTTTAGATTATATGTAAAGCAATAAAATACGCTATACAGTTCAAGAAAGGTAATGAAAGTGCTTCCAAACCCGTTTTCTAGAACAAAAGAAACTGAAGAAAGGTAATCTTTTTTCTTGAAGTAATTGCTTTTGTTGACGAGATTTTTGAAAGTACAGTAACATTCGTGACCATGCTAATGAAGTTATAGACCTACTTTCCCTTTCTGATAGCTCCAAGTGGTCTACTTCAGGGTTTTCTAAATTATGGTGCACAGTTTCATTCAATAATTTAATTTCTTACAATTTAATTTGTTTATTTATGATAGTTTAGAGAATTGTATACTATTATATTCCACACTTCATTTATCAATCATAAAACCGTATATTCCGGACCTTAAACCTTAAAATCCGGAAATTTAAAATAAATCCTAATGTTTTTAATTTTCTTTTTAAATTATCAAGCTTTTTAAAGTACATAACACTGGTATAAAACAAGAAATTAGATAATAACTAAGTAATTGACAGCATACCCTTTCTATCTTACAACAACACATTTTTAGAAGCCCGTTAATTTTTTTAATTAAATTAAATACTGCATGGTAATAATCTTTAATTGACCATTTATAAAATAGTAACTTATAATTCTTTCTTTTTTTACATTAACGATTTCTTACTGACTTAAATTGAATGCTTGAACTGCCTCCTACATCAGATGTTAAAAGCTAGTTTAATATTAACTCAATATGCCTTTGTATGCAGTTAATGGCTTTAAAATTATATAATTTTGTAATTGATAGAGCTTGTTGGTACTTTCTATTTTATTGCAGTTTCTCTGGTCTAAGGGTTTGGAGATTCTTGATCTACTCTAGTGATCAATGATATTAATAAAGATGACATTAATAAATCCTTAAACCATTACAAAAACGTTTCCAAATATTGGTACTTTTTTTAGCATCTCAGGGATTTTTTAAATTTCTTCTTGGCTTTACATGTTTTTTCCTAGTTTGTTTTATATTTGAAAATAAAAAATTCCACGAAATTATTTGTAATATTCGCTTAGATATTTTTTATTGAAATATTAGTAATTACATACTTTAAAATGGAGTTGAATACTAATCCTTCAATTTTATCTCGTAGTTTTTCTTTTTAGATAAATGGTAATCAAGCATTAAAGAACATCCACTGACAAATTTTCTAAATATTTGGATAATGCTTTTTATAAGGCACGAAATAGTTCAAATTTCACTAAGTAATATCTCTTAGATAACATTTATTTCTTTACTTTTATCATAATAGTGCATACAATTTAAAAATTAAACTTTCTGACTTACGTATCACCTTAAAAATTTTTACTTTCTTAATTCGTCCCTAAGATGCATTATAAGCTTAATAAACAAATTCACTATTGATACATAACTTTCTTAACTTTTTGGAAAGACGTTGTTTCAAATTTAATTAACTGAAGTGAAATGAATACCTATTGACTAAACTTCCTTCATTCACTTTCAAAGATATTGGTCACACCCGATCATATCTTGTCGATGTATTAAAAATGTATCGTAGTAAGAACTCTCATATTAATTATAACAACAACCTGAAGCATTGGTTTTAAGCGTTTAACAACATATATTTCGTTAATTGAATTCTTAGTAAATTTAATATCAGACCTAGTATATTTCATTTATCTTTATCGAAGACCTTCTGTAGAGAAACTTGTTTAACTAGAATCTCTTCTAATTGCTTCTTAAATGGTTTAAATGGGTTTTAAACTATTTTTTAAACGAATACTTTAACTTTCGACTTTACTTAAACGGAAGTAAAAGTCTTCTCAATTTCCTTTGCTGTTTAAACATAAAAAAAAATCACCGTTGATGCTCTAATTTTATTTTTTAAGAAAACTAAGAAAACAGGAAATTGTTGGGACAGAAATGGAATTCTACTCTGGTTCTTTGAAAACAAAAGCAATAAAATGATACTTAAATGGTCATATTTTAGTCACCTACGCGCAGGTGCGTTCAATTTGTGAGTGGGATTTTTCTAAAACACTCCCCGTAGGATTTGCCTAAAGCACTCCCACGTTTTCGTGTATGTTGAACGCACGTGATGCACTAGAGGTCAAGCAGGAAGACATGTTCAAGAACAGGATTGTCTTTTAAGGATTTAAGAGTCGATTCCTTTTCCTAGGTCACCCACCAACTCTGATTACATCATCTGATAACAGAGTAGACTTTAAAGTAAAAGGTATAAAATAGTGATTTTACATTTTACTGATCATTTCCAAGTGTTTTTTTTTATTAATTTACCTACTTGTGACCCTCAATTTGGTAGAAAATACCTTCTGACCCTTAGAAATTGAGAGAAACACGTAAATTTATAACAATGGCGTATTTAGATGAGATATCCTTGGGGGATCGACTTTGATAATACAAATGGTCGTTGAGTTTTCGTAATTCCTGTTCAAAAGGGGGAATTCTGAAAAATTTAACAGTAAAAGCTTAAGGATGGACAATTAACTCAGTAACAAATGACTAAATCTAAATGGGGAAACTTACAAAATCGCTTCCTCTCAAGAAGTAAAAAATTTAAATTAAAACCGAAAAACTTTTCAATTTTTAAAGTGAACTTGTTAAAGGAAGTTTATTGTTTATTTTAAAATGTTTTGGTTTTTTTTACTGCAAAAAATCAATATTAACTACATTACGAAAATTGTTTTGTAACGTAAACAATACTATTTATTCTAATTTTGAAACACTTCAAGTGTTTGGACACAACTGCAACAACATTAACCATATATTTTGAATATAAAAATTATTATTCTAAAACTCACATTTACCAATAGTATTGAACTTGTAAAAGCGAATATGTCTTTAGGAGCCTTTAAAACTTTTAAACATGGGGATTGTATTAACCATGAAACTGACCAGGATCAGATATTCTGACAAATAACTATCCAAATAACTATAGCTCTTTTTAAGCGTATAACTTAAATGCAACTCTGCATCAATACGCATGATAAAATTTAATGAGAAATTTTAGGAGACTTCCTATATGAAAAGAAATTTATTTTCCTATAAAACCTGAATTGGTTTTTAGGTTTTTACACACGTCAAAAGGAATCGTAAGAAATTTTTCAAATGGTTTTGAAGGGATTTCATCAATTAAACTTACTGTAAGCAAAAATATCCAAACGTTCTGATCTGCTTAACATTTCACCATCCATATAAATATCCCAATATTATTTTATAATTGACAAAAATGAAAGAAAACATAGGCGGGTCCACCATAGTGGACTCTTCTTTAAAGAACTAAATAAAAGACTGAATGAAACCATCTATTACACCTTTAAAGTGAAAAAGGAAAAATCAAAACAATTTATCGTTCAATTTATGCCACTGGCCCGACGTGACCATAATTTCTAAACGTTTCTCTTTTTTGGCTTTTCTTCGACGACCTTGATTAATGCCAAAGAGCTATCTTCCAAAAGAAAACCAGTTACACTTCCTCAAAGCGGAATATGGTGTTTATGTTCTTTGTCAGGTCAGTCACTTGGACCTGCAAGGTATAATCCAGTTTGTTTACACACGTAAAGAATTTCGAGTTCTCCATTAAATTCCATTTTAAAAGTTTGAAAAGAAATACTGTTCCGCATCTAAAAAGCTTTTTTCCGTATTAGGATTTATTGGAAAGCAAAACGATTGGATCCTTTTGTTGCTAGCTGCTATGTTCTTGAATGTTCCCTATTAGAGTGTCGGAATACATTGTTTGATTTGCGAGTTCTTTTTTGAGTTGTACTTGAAAATTTCCTCTGCTCAGTTCCGTTCCTTCCCTTTGTCTGTTGGTCATAGAGGGGTTTCAAGGACCATGGACGGAGGTTCTGACCCTAACCCTCTACTGTCAGATACTACGATTGCCCCCGCATATCCTAAATTTTAATTTTCGACGCATATTATGCTACAGATAAACAGAAAATAGAATGATAGCTGTGTCTCTTGAATTTATATCATTAGTTTTAAGGGAATGGACCATTCACAAATAACGTCCCACAATTTTCAGTTGTTTATACTTTTTCCATCTATGGCACATTTATATGTTAAATAATACAGGGTGTTTTAAAAGTCCCTTTCACGGCTTTCATTTGGAATCAAACGTCTCCTAGGGTCATGCATAGAAATAAGGTCCACCACTAGGTAAGTGACCCTGGAGAATCCATTGAGATGACTTACAGCGCCCCTACCGGCGAATTAAAAAAGTTTACAAATATTAACTAAAAAACTAAAGGAGATAGAGCAAAAATTTCAATAAGAGTAATATTGTTGCCAATGTTATGAAAAACTCACTGAAAAAATCATGAAAATATCGTGAATATTCTCGGAAATATTAGCATGTGAAAATAGTTTTTCAAAGTTAGTATGTAGTTTTGTGGGGTTTTTTTAGCTAAATGAAGACAAAATTTAATAAAAAATTTTAAAAAAACGAGTGGATTTGTAAACTTTTTTTTTTTTGAGGCCTGAAAAAGTGCTATTTTCCCATGGTAATATCTTTTTTTTTTTTTTTTTTTTATTAAATTTTTTTTATTAACCAATGAAAGAGAGAGAGAGGAAAAAAAAAAGCGACATTATATTGTTCACTATATCTCCTCGAATATTCACGATATTTTCATGAATTTTTTTTCAGCGAGTTTTTTATAACATTGCCAACAATACTCTTATTGAGGTTTTTGCTCTATCACTTTCGGTTCGGTCACTTTTATGAAAATAATTGGTTCACGTGATGGTCTGAGGTTCCTAGAGAAACAAAACGGGCAAAAAGTTTAAAAAGTTTTTCACCACTTTTTCAGTTAATGTTTCCAAACCACTATTTCTTTATAAATTTCTAAAATGTATTTTTGAAATTTTAGTTATGTTCACTCTACAATAACACTCCAAGATCTATTAATAAAAACAAAATATCTGATACAAACCAACTGAAGTCTTTTGTTTTATCATTAAGATAAAATATCAGAAAAAACTGTATCTGATATTAATATACCATGTTATGAATCCCTCTCCAAAAAAAGTGAAAATAATATTTTTTTTTCAGTCATCTGCACAGAGGTTAAGTAAAGAATTCAAAAACTATGTATCCTGCGCCCGAGGTATGTTGAATTTTAATCATCCTTAACATAAGAATTAACTCAGGGCTGTACCCAAGAGGGGTTAGGGATTGTTACTGTTATACTGTTTTCTCTTGAAATTCTGAAACTTACAGGGTGCAATCCTCTTCGTGTGTAACCCAAAAGATCCAAAAATGAGTTAAAACACTACTTTTTAGGGTCAAATTGAAAAAAAAAATCTGGGGAGAACCCTTAAATCCCCCTCCAAAATTTTGACGTCTGTCACACAGTGTTTTTCCCTTGAAAATTCTACAGCTTACAAGAAACGGCTCCCTTTGGGTGTTCTCCTAAGAGTTTCAAAAGGAGATAAAACACTAGTTTTAAGGAAAAATGTCTAAATAAGGAATAATGTTTCTGGGGAGAGATTCCCAGCCTCCCTCCAAATTTTGACGTCTATTTATAATTTTTTTTCTTAACCCTAAGTTATCAAAATATGCTGAAACATTACTTTTAGAGGCAAATTTCCTAAGCCTAAAAAGACCTCAGACCCCCTATTTTTCTTGAAGTAAATTGTAAAATTTTGACATAATGTGCAACATAATTCAAATACTACTTTCAAGTGATCTAAAACTTACCGTACTCGTTAGTGAATGCCTTAGAAATAACGTTCAGTCAATCCTCCCCCCCCCTCGAAATAAAAGTCTGGTTACGGCCCTGTATTAACTGTTTGTTGCATTTCTTTTTGAGTATTCATTAGGTATCAAAAATTGTTCCAATATTCATATCCTTTTATATTTAATAGCTATGCAAGCTGCCAGTAAAAGCCTCATGGATACCCTGGCGGAAATGTACGAAACCACCTGGGTTGGCTGCGAACAACTTCCTGTAAAAACTCAAGTAATTTTTTAACAAAATTTTTACCACTAATTCTAGAATAAATGAAATAAAAAATGTAGTTTATAAAGGAACAATTATTATAAAATTAAATATTATAAATGTTTTCAATCTCGTTACAGTTTTGTTTTTGATACTTTAACATTGATTATTTTCTTTCTCTAAAAAGGGATTTAATAAATTTCACAAGTAATGTTCCACTTTCTATTTACAGGTCCTTGAAATGGTGTGGGATGATTTTTGCCATAAGCTCAACGACCAAGTTGGTGTTCCAATAGCCACATACCTCAGCCAGTTTCCAGAAATAAGGGTAATAATAATATTCATGAATTGTATAAAAAAATTAAAGTCGCATAACTTTCAAACTTCAACGCTAATCAAATATGAGTTAAAACGAAAAGCATTATAAGAAACTTAAAGAAAAAAACACAAATGAAAATTCTCCAGAAAATTTGAGATTTATTTGTTTTATCAATAAATCGCGCTATTTCCTAGAATTCCTTTTCAATTAATTGAGTTTCTTAAGTGCATGTATGTCTACATCAATATTAGCAGTTATAAAAAGTAGGTCGAACAGATTGATAATTAGGTGGGCCACAATCATTTATTGTGCTACACGTTTGGGAGGAATCATTTAAGTAACATAAGACAGAGAGGTTGGACGAGATGAAATATTTGTGTGTCAAAAATCTAAATCTAAATGTAATACTCCCACAACGCTTTTTTAAGGTTTTTCCAACAATAATCTGAAAAAAAAAATTAACACCTGGAAGTATAATATTAGGGAATAAAGTAACTAAATTATGATTATAGCGTTTGTCACATTAAAAGCGTTTAGCTCAATACACGCTACATTTTGTATTCAAATTTTGCCTCATTCGGACAATGCAGTTTTGTTTCTACATTGATGATTTGGTGTTTGCAGGGGAAAATCGCCAAAAGGGGAAGAAAGCTCGTGGATTACGACAAGTGCCGGCACAATCTACAATCCCTGCAGCAGCCAAATCGAAAACGAGAAGAAATGAAAATCGGAAAGGTAAATAACACTTATATATACAATACATTAATTATATAATACAATAATTTATTTTCATATGGTTTTAATTAATAATTTTTAATGCGTTTTTCAAATATCAAGTAAAAGGGAAGAAATCTCCTTCTTAGAAATTTATTCCTGTTCTAATGGACTTAAAATAGAATTTAAATTTAAGTGTGGGAATTAAATGCATTAACTTGATTCACTTTGGCAGTTTCTCATCAACACGTTCTCATTGCATTAAAAGTATTCTAAGAAAGGTGTCTAAATAAAATACACTAAGAAATACTGGTAAATTTCCCAATAAAAGAACACGCAAATGAATGGTTTCGTATTCAATCAAAAATTGTTTTTTACAGGCAAAAGAAAGACTAGACGAAGCTCGCAAATTGTATGAAGTCATTAACAACGAGTTGCACGACGAACTTCCAGCTTTATACGACAGGCAAGTCATGTTTAAAACTTCCAAATAAATTCCATTTTATGTTCTCTTTATTCTTTTGTAGTAACAAATGGAAGTCGAATTCGTATTTGTAACCAATTTAATTTTAAAAACCAGTGGGGGCTGTTGTAACCTGTTAACTGCTGGAGGACACGCGCCTGCTTCTAGGGCGGTTCCTAGGTGCGGGGGCACCTGTTGCTACAGCGGTTGCTATAGGTTAAGGGTCACGTGATTGCAAATGATCCAATAGAAGCACTCACACATGAGGTCACGACCAGTTATTTTCTTTTAACTGTTAACTACTGGAGGACAAGAACCTGCTGCTAGAGCGGTTGCTAGGTGCGAGTCATATGATTGCAAAAGCTCTATATATTTTAACCCAAGAACAATTGTTAAAAATGTGAAAATTAGCATTTGAAAGTAATCCTATAATTGAAGTTTCAAAACACATATACGAATTCAGAAATTACAGATGAAATGCTTCCTTTCTTGTAGTATTCTCTAGCTTTTCAAAGTTTGACTAAACTATATCGTAAAACTAAATTACTTAAATTTAAAATAAAAAACTCCTTAAAGTATTATATTTTAATTTTAATGCCTTACCTACTACTTTTATCTAAACCCTTTCCATAGCGTTAGTATAATTCATAGTAAATAATCCAATATGACGCAAGTTTGTTATTTGCGTTATCATTAATAGTAGTATTCCCAGCTGAACATTATAACCGTTTTTTCATTTCCATTTTTAATTTTATCCTCTTTTAGTCGGATATCATTCCTGGTTACAAATCTCCAAACAATGTTTTCTTCCGAAAACCAGTTTCACAGCGAAAATGCCAAACTCTTCAACCAACTGAACGAAGTCGTGGAGAACCTCGCCATGGAGAACCAGAAAGGAAAATACAGAACAAGAAAACCTGGATCTCCTCTAATACTTAAAAAGTACCTAGCCAATCTATTTTGTAAACCTATTTTGTTGTAGTAATTTATCAAACACTCTACAAATTGGGAGTTTAAAAATATTTTCTTTTTTAAATCCTTTTTAAGTCTTTATTTAAATATCCCTTTAATTAAAATAAAGAGGGTAGTATATTAATTATGTCTAAATATTATTGAGCATGTTAGGAAAAAAGATCTGGAATGTTGAGCAAGCTTTTGGGAAACAGCCTCGTCGAAACTACGAAGGAAGAAAAATGAACCCTTTTTAAATTTGAAAACGATATCCACAGTAGAAATGTAATGAGGAAGAGGGTTAGGTTTCATGACGTACATTTTACTTTCGCTAGTCTTTTCTTTCTTTCAAGTTCATACTAGTGTTTAAAGCTAGTTGCAATCCTACTGCTAATTTAAATATAGGATTATAAGATTACTTTTACCAATACAAGAAAACTGGAAACTTCGTCAAATAACTCTTTTAGTAAAATTTTAAATGAAATAACTCCTTTTAATAAAACTTTATTCAAGAATTTTCAAAAATAATGCGCAACATTATCTAAAAAAAAATTGATTTATGACTAGTCTTAAATTTTATTTAATTATTAAAAATATAGTTGGTTATTGGTCATTAATTCCTAAACATGGAAAATGTTTATATTTTCTAGTAAGAGATAAAATCTTTGCATGGAGAAGATATATTTTAATAGAAATTAAGCAAATTTATTAGTTTTCTACCTTAATAATTCCATACCCCAAAGTTAATTACAGAGTCTGTAAAACAGTATATTTCCGCGTATAAGCCGTGAATTTTTGAAGAATTTCGGATTCAAAAGCAGGGGATTGGCTTATACGCGGTTCTAAAGAGTTTTAAAATATTATTAACGGAATTAAGTTCCACGGAAGCCCCTCGCAATCATATTTTAAAAAAAAATATCTGCTGGGGTTCTTACTCCAGTACATAAAATAAAAGAATTAAAGAAAACACAAATCTTAAAAGTAGGAAGGAAATTATTTCAACACACCACTTTTGAATAAAAAAAATTACATAAATCAGAAAGAAAATGTGATTTACATGAATCAAGGTCAGTCTTGATTGGTGATTAATGGGAATGAAAGTGATAAATTTAACTCGGCTTATTCCCGAGTTTTGAATTTTTGGTCAATTTATATTTTTAACAACTAAAAATAATTAGTATTTGATTAACACATTCATTCATTTTTCAATTCTAAACATAAAAACAGCATCAAAGTTTTTAACAGGCAGTTCATTAATTTTAGCGAAAGTGACACAAGGCATTATGAAGAAATCGAGTTTAAAAAGAATCTTGGAAGAGCAAACCAAAATCTTTCCAATGGAGAGATTATTTCATCAAATACATTGCCACGATCCGGTATGTTACTGCCTTATATATTTTAAATCACAAAATATCAATATTATTTTAACTTGATAACATCCATATTTTCAATACATCCATTTTATATAGTAGTATTTTTTTGTTACTCGATAATTGATTGTAACGCTAACGGGTTTGAATAAACAGCTTACTTGTGATATGAGTTTTCAATCAATGTCCATTTTTCATTTTCAGAACACAAGATGAGGGAAATAAATCTTACCGTATCCAATACAGATTCTTCAACCTTGGACTCATTAAGAACGCCAATAAAAATGGAAAAAGACTACGAGCCCATTGAAGTATGACAATTGATCATTTTTGAAATTCTTATACGTGTTGACTACCTATTAAACGACATGTTGATTATTTAAAGAAATTAAATAGAAAATATTCATTTCAGGTGAATGAAATGAGCCAAATGGGAGATTCACAAAAAATGAATGACGAACTATATGACATACCCGTGGGAGCCACAACCACCGATCTGCCAGCCGGAGTTTTATACAGAGTATAAAAAGATTCTTTTATGTATTTATATTCGAAAAAATTAACTTGGAAAATAAGAATTTACGACTTCTTTCTGAGAGAATTTGGCTGCAGATAAATACCGTGCCTAGTTCAAACAATCATTAATGATTCATTTAAAAAGAATTGTAACTTACATTATTCAACTGAGAAAAATAGTTCACTTGCTCATAAACTTTTTCCATGTTTCTTCATTAATGAATCTTCATTTATTAATATAATTATAATTTACATTGTTCCAAAATACTGATGTTGAGGATATCTTTGAATGTATTTATATTAAACAAAAAGATATTTTGGTTGTAAGTTAATTTTACTGAGTTATTTTAGGTAGTCTTTACAGTCTTATGAATCGCTTATTACCTTTGAAAGTTTCGATTTAAAGTGATTTTTTCTTCACAGGTACGTGCCACATACAAGTACACCGGAGAAGATGTTGACGAACTCTCCTTTGAAATTGGTGATATTATCAAAGTTGTAGAGTATGAAGATCCAGAAGAACAAGTATGAATATTAACTGATAAAATAATAGCATTGATATCCAAGAGAATTTACTAGAAAAATCTTTTTACTTTCAGTATTCGTAGGTTTTCGTTGTTAGAAATGTTGACTTTCTATACTTAGATACATAGTGAAAAGCATGTGTTCTATACAAAAGTATTACTGATTTTAGGAACTTAGGTGATCTCTAGTACACGGAACTAAGAGGTTCCAATGCAGGGGTTTCCAACTGGCGGTCCACCGGGTCATTTTATGCGGCCCGCGAATCTTCCTGAACACCCCCCCCAAAAAAAAAAAGTAACTTCAGGATACTTTTTAGCTTAAACTAAAGTTCAAAAATTTTTCGGGATTGGACGCAAGAACCCCCCCCCCCTTATTTACCTCTTACTTAGATTATGGAGTAGCTTTGGTCGGTAATTTTCTATGGTGAAAAACTTAACAGTTTGAGGTTTGGAGAGGGAGTTTCTACACCCTGAAATACCCCCTAAACGTAGCAAGGGGTTATAAAGGCTTAGGTCAACCTTTATCACAGGTAGGGACAAAATGGAGTATCCAAAACTTAGGTGAAACACTGTTTTCAGGGAAATTTACAAACATTTTCTGGAGGAAGACCCCTCTTAAATTAATATTCAGTATTAAAAGATGTATAGGGGTCAAAATTTATATATCCTCTGAAATTTTTGAAAATACAGTAGTACCTTCACAATATGTAAATAACCTTCGTCCCTCTCTTGCCGGAAAAGTTCCATATTAAAAACCTCCACCCCCGAAAAATGTATCATGGATAAAAAAGGAGCCATAGGGGAAAGGAGGGTAAGAGTACGCAGTCGACAAGGACACATGTATCATAAGCTATCCTCAGAGATTGTCATTATTATTTTCATACATTCTGTATTTTATTTATCAGGTAAAATATGGTTTCTTTGAGTTAGCATTTAATTTTTCCGCGAGGGAATCTTAATTGTTTTGTAAATAAAGAACAAATTATTGCTTTCAAAGTGAATACTAATGTGAAGTATACTTCCTTCTGAACAACTTGGCATCGTTAGATTTGAACTGCAGTGAATTTAAGGGTTGATTCAAAGACAACTTATGTAATTAAAACATCGGCGTCTAAGAGTACGCACCAACATGACAATAATTCATCCTACTCTTTACCACATGCGAGTTATGTGCTACAATTGATGAATAAATGTTTAAAGTAACCTTTTAAAGCTTTTAATCCCTCAGAAGCTGAAAACTAGCTTTTGTAAAATCCTGAAAAAGTAAAGTTGTGATTTTTCATGGATTTTTTTTTTGAGAAGATTGATTCCTGTTTGGATCATATTTAAAAAGAGGTGACATGAGGGAGTGATCTTCCAAATACGAAGGCAGTGGTACATTTTTTTTTGCAATTAATTCCAAGTTTTCAGGGTGCGTACTCTTGGAGACCCGCCTGCGTACTTTTAGCCGCCACGTCGGGTAAAAGTACGCACTCAAAAAAAAATTTTGATTTTTGATTTTTAGCATATTTATTTAATAGCTAAAACTTTGATTTTTTGTACCTTGATTTGTAAGTCAATAAACTTGTGGTCAATAAATTTTTGAGTCTCTGGCTTAAAAATTCTCCATTTTATAGCCCAAAATCATTTTTGTGCGTACTCTTACCCTCCTTTCCCCTATTACTTTGCGGCCCAACACTTGATTTGTGATTTCGATTGCGGCTCTCGAGTACTTGGAAATTGGAAACCCTTGTTCTAATGAGTCTTTAAACTTATTTTAAGGAGAAATGAATTTCGTGGATTTTTCTTGTGCACCAACTATTTGTTAAACTTCCTTTAAAAATTAAGAACTTAAAAATGCTCTCTTGGATTTTATTGATTACTTTCTCAGTAAGAGTACAATGAAATATCTTTTTTCAGGAGGAAGGTTGGCTGATGGGTGTGAAAGAGTCTACAGGAGATAAAGGACTTTTCCCAGCGAACTTTACACGACCTATTTAAGCTGCCAAGTTTACAATGAAGAGCTTTGGGAAAAACGAAAGATATTTTTACTGAAAAAAATATTCTCAATTGTTGTGTATTGTTTTGAATCTGTTTGATTTTATTTCCTGTTGGTCTTGTGAATCGGAGGACGACTCAAAGTAATTTTTGATAGATTTAGGAATCGAGATGAAAATGTTTATATTCAGGTTATTCGGTTTATTCCGAATTAAAAAATGGTAAAAAAAAGTGCCTAATGTTGTAAGGGATCATTTAAAATTGATCAGTAGACTAAGAAAGTTTTAAAGTCTTAAAGAGCATAATTTTTATATTAAAATATAAGAGACACTAGTGAGATTCTTATTAGGAATGTAGCTGAAAAACGCATAGCGCTTTGTACGGAGAACATACAGTGAAAACTGTACTGCTAAAGCAATGTGTTTTAAAATGAAATTAAAATGCACCACAAATGTACCTGACGCATCTATGAAATATAACCTCATAAAAATTGGAAATTAATGAACCTAAAAATTTTATAATCGTATCATACTTGTGCTGCGAATTGTGATAGCAACCGTTGTACTTAAATGCTAATATTAAAAGAAAATGAAATAAATATATATTAATATTGAATTTCCTGGAAAAAGAAAGTTAATTTATTTGTTACTAGCAGTATTAATTTAAGGGGATTAAACTTCCTTGATAATAAACATTGTTTTCCGTCTTTAGAAAGTAAATTCGGTCTCACTTGAAGAACTATATGGGTAGTTCCTGCACTACCCGGTCTCATTGTGCCAACTATGTTATTATAAAAACCTCGCATTCTACAAGGAACATCTTGGAATCAAGAAAATGATTATTAAAGATTATTAATTGAGGCACAAAGTAAGAAACCACTAGACTTATTTATTCACAATGATTTGAAACACATTTTAAAGATGCTTTTTAAGTCATGAATTAGAATTATTTTGAATACGAACTTATAAATTAAATGTTATAAATGTTCTATTAATATTTTAAATAAGAGAGATATATGTATTTCTTATTAACAAAATAAATATATTATTCCTTGAAAATTATCGTCTTTTTTTGCTTTTACAATAGGGTAAATAAAGGCTCACACAATATTCCTTTTCTGATGAAGAAGTTTTACATATATTTTAGCAGAAACTTTGAGCAAGAAAGTAAGCATTCAAAAAGTCTATTTACTGTTATCTAAACATTTAAATACATTTTTATGCATACAAGTATAAAGTATATGCATACAATTAAATAGGGTACATGTAGCCATAGAGGAGGATTTAGTTAAACCCGCCCCTTTCGTTTCAAAAATTCTTTTCACGGCTTTTATTTGGAACAATGTCTCCTAGGGTCATAGAAGTAAGGTCCACCCCTAAGTAAGTGATCATGTAGAATTCATTGAGATGACTTACAGCGCCCCTAGTGGCAAAATAAGAAAGTTAAAAACAATAATTCAAAAACAAAAGGAGCTAGAGCAAAAATCTCGGAAAGAGTATTGTTGTCAATGTTATGAAAAACTCACAGTAAAAAGTTTCATGAAAATATCGTGAATATTCGCGGAAAAAAATGTGAAAAAAACATTTTTTCAGGCCTCAAAAAAAATTCCAAATGTGCAAGCTTTTCAGAGTTATTACTTAGTTTTTTTTTAGAGACAAAATTTAATCAAAATACAAAAAAAAACATGTTCATTAAAACGGGTCATACACAACTCGAAGGAATTGCGAACAGATTAATCAAATCTAAAAAATCTTTATCTAGGACTTTCAGTCACTTGATTTGTAACGCCATCTGCAGTTAAGTTAAAAAATCAAAGAAGAGGAGTATTTTGATTATTCTAAGTCGTAATATTTTATGCAGAAAGCTGGTCGAGGGATTTTCAAATTTGGTAAGTATAAATTTTAACCTCTAATTCTCCAACTAAAAGTATCATTTCAATGTATTTTTTTTTTCAAGAAGGTTTAATATAAAATGAAAATTATTCAAGAATAATTTTACCTTTTATAAATGAATGAGTTAGTTGTCTTAAGTAGCTGAAAGACGTTCTCCTAAAATGATTCGGTATTCATTCTTTTTTATTAGCTTAAGTTGTCGTGAGAAATAATGTTTCGCCTTCGCCCACCAAGAAACCTAATCAAAATAAAATCAAATGTTTACAAACATAAGATAAAGGTCGCAAATCTAATGTGATTAAACTCGTAAACCTCCCTACTCTTTTGAAAATATCTTTATCAATTCCTTTAACATTGGCAAACAAAACTTAGCTTTCACCTGAATTTATGTATTTATTTGTATTTTAGTACATATTGTTTTTAAAATTTTGTATTTTGTAGTTCTTTGTTATTAAATCGTTGAATAAGAAGGACATAGGAAATTTTCTTAAGAAAATCAAAAAATTGGGGGGGGGGGGTTGTAATGCTTATTATAGGGGAGACTGTTGTAGCTTCTGACAAAAATCACGTTTTAATTTTTCTAAGACAGATATAATCACATTTTGACCATTTAAAGTGCCCAACCTATAGTCACAACTTTAATAAATAGGGTGATATTTTTTATAAGCTCAAATTTTAAAAATTGGATTTTTAATAGTTTTTAATAACTTGACAAAATTTGTGTTAAGATGTATTCACATTAACAAGACCCGATTTAAAAGCACCGATTAGCTACTGAAACAAAAAAAAACTTTACTACAAAACCTTATGTGTCCGAAGGGGGGTACAGCATAACATGTTTTGGCATTCAAGATTAAAAAAAAAGGATTAGGATCTGGAGACTTCTAATATCAAAACTAAATACCTAGTCAAAATCTCGAAGAGTCACCACAAATATCCCATTTAATTATTTCATCATTTAAGAGAAATATTAATGTAGTGAATCACTAAAAGTAACTTTGATAATCTAAAAACCGGACATTTATTACATTTAGTTAACTTTTTTATTCAAAGAGCTGATTTCACGTTAGCAACTGCTTACATTCAATATCGATCACCAATTAAAATTTCCGTTTATTTCCGAGTTTTAAAGAGTTCAGTGTCCGAAGGTATACTGTCCTTATGTACAACAGTGTGTCTCCCCTATAGACGGAAATCCTTTTCTTCATAAGGTTATCTATAATATTTTTTCTTGTAATTTGTTCTGCTTAAATGCGGGGTTTTTTATGCTAGCTAGACCTTCTCGTCCTACACTTTTTCATCAATCAGAAATTTATTGAAAATTTGATAAATACATAGTTCAAAAGATGAATATAAAATTTCAATCCTTTTCGTTTGTTATTTAGGTAAAAAAAATCGTGTAATTTTTCCCGAAAGTTCTCTTTTAACACAGGTTTGCGACTTTTGCATGGAATATCATTTTAAATTTACTTTCAATTTAGTTCTATAAGATATAAAATAAGTTCCCATCTAATCTTTGCCGTCTTAATTTGCCGTAGGCCAAAAATATCGATCAGGGGCAGTCGTTGCGGGCCATAAGATCATTGTAAATGTTATATTGCTTGTTCATTAATTGCTTACATCGAGAAAGATTATGAATAATCTAATAAAAGTGAAAAGGAGATCATTTGGGGAATGTGTTAAAAACATTTCAAGGTTTTAGGTTGTATCATTAATAAAATTTCTAGACTTCTTCTGACTGTAGGTTTTTAAACTTTTAAAAGTTCTGTTGCCTCATTTTTCATTAGTAAAATAAACAGTTCAATATTTTATATTGGCAAATTCAACAAAGTAGAATATTGTGAAAAACGAAGATATTTTGCAGATAAAAGATTTTAATGTTAAAAAATCCAAATTTTGTAAATTTAAGTTGAATGATTGAGAAATGTAGTAGGTACAATACTTTTTCTAGATTTCAAAAGACACTAAAGAAGTACTCAATACTTTTGTTATATTCTGAAAGCCATTGCAGAAGTAAACAAGGAAAGCCAAAATCTAGGTAAAAGGAATTTTGTTATCAATCAATAAGAAAAATTAACATTACATATGTTAAACACAGTAAAAAGTCTGGTTTTTTAAATGGAGAAAAATGAATAAAGGATTTAAGAACCATATGTCTGATACTTCGGTTATTCTAATTTTGAAAATGTTGTTAAGAACTATTAACTTTCCACCTCAAAGTATTTGAAAGATTTTAAATACAAACTAAGAATGGAAAAAGTACTATGCTATCAATACTTTAAAAACTTTAAGGTTAGAAAAACATTTAGCATAGGCTACCACAATTTAAATAACTTATCTTTTTCATAAGTAGATATTTGTAATTCTAAATCCATTGTATTCTAAAAAAAGACTATAGAAGTAAGTCTCTTCGTGTTTTACAAGATGTGAATTATTCTGATTGTTTATTTTCTTTCCAAATATCACGATGAATAGGTAAATTCCATTCTGGTAAATTTTAGCGCAGGAAGTCGTGAGATATTTAGTAGAGCTTTGACTGATAAAATCAGCTATCTGCGGATTTAGAACCACCTGGGTATATCTGTTCTTTAGTATGAAGACATTAGTATGAAGCATTTTGATTTGGTAAGAACAATTTGATACCTCATTGATTTTGAGTCCAAGCTCACGTATACGTCTTTACCAGTTTATAAAGTATATATGTCAAGCTCTTAATTTTAAATTTGAGTTAATTTCCAGTTTCATTTTCTTCCTCACTTTTGTAAAACTATTTATACAAACGGCTTATATAGTTAACCTCTTATATGTATCTCTCATATATAAACTCTCATCGTTTACCAGAATATTGTCTTTTAAGTTGCTTTTAGTAAATATCTACATTCAACTCTGTTAGTAGTTACATTAATCACCCTTAATAAATCAGAAAAATCTAAAGGTGGTGGGAGCCGCAGATTTTTAACTTTTGAAAATTCCCATACTGTTAAGGATTACCCTAGGATCACGAATGATGGAAAGGATGCTAATTATAGAAAAAGGATAAGGATTAGGACTATAAGTACTTTTGAATCGGAAGTTTTAGGAAAGAGAGTAATAAATCAAAAACAAAAAAAAACAATATTTAAGGGAGACGAAAATAAATGTATAATATTTAACTTATAACACCCCTATATTTTTACCGAAACTTAAGAATCCTATTCAGAGTGCAGAATAGTAATTTAAACAGATTTCACAAAAATCATACACAACAATACTTATCCAAAACTTTTCCAGAGTTTAAGAAGTCGTTGGGTTTATTTCCTGACTAAAATGTTTAAGCGCATAGTCTCTTTTTCGGGGTTATTCAATTTATCCTCCTACCTGTTGTGCAAAAAAACAAAGCTAGAAAATATTTTGACCCCTAAAAGTAATTTTGCCACTTTTTGCCTAGTACCCACTGTTTTTGCTAACAATTCCATTTAAATGTCGATTTCTTTTACTAATTGACTTATTCAATCTTTCTCAAACGTTTGTCCTTAGAAGGCCGTCTTAAATTAAAAAGGCAACATAATGAATATTAAAAAGGCAAAATGGCATTAACTTTTGCTAGAATAAGCGGAACTTTATTTTATATTATGAAAGATACCTATCATACACGAAATGTAAATTCAATTAAAGGCAAATTCTTCACAGCATAATTATATTTTAAGATTACATTAGATCATGAAAATTAACACTCTAATTTTATTTCTAGCCCACAAATAGCATTCAATTTTATGTCTCCAGGATATGTTAGTCATCACTTTAGTGCTTTGGGATACCATTTCTCCCTTTTGTACATGAGATTCTGAATAGTCTTAGGCTTAGGGTTCTTTATAACTTCCAGAAGTTGATACTAGCACGAATTCGGAACCATCCTGTATAGTTTGTGACACAATTTTCCTCTTCAAATGTTAAAAAAAATAATGTAGGTTATAATTTTTGTTCTTTGAAACAGGATATGAATTTGCTCATTTGTTTATTATGTTTATGTGGTTGTTGCCTGGGTGCGAAACCTCCTCATATCATACTTATTATGATAGACGATTTGGTAAGTATTATTTAATAGATATTTGTTTATCGTCCATTAACCTTTCAAATATCGTTTATTTTTATCACACTCCCGATGGAGATGTGCTTAACCCATGATTTAAAAGTTTACTTTAAATATTGAATCAAATCAATTAATTATCCATGTCAATTTCAAATGGTAATTTTCCTGTGTTCAAGTAAGACATCTTCAAATACGTATTTTGTAAAAACAACTTAATTTCTTTTTCAATGTTGGTTTTTTGGATTTTTATGGCATAAGGATTTTTTTCAATGTATAACAGAGTGTGTTCTGAAAGAGAAAAGCTCTTAACAAACATTAATCATTTAGGACTTTCCTCTAAAAGCAAAAGCTCGTAAAACTAATTTATTACAAAAGTAAAAATCCTTCAGAAAGAGCAATCATTCGTAAACTTTCAACAGCAGTAGGATATAAATTCAGGTTATTTTAAATTTTGCGTATTGCATTTTTGGATATTCAAATCCAATGCATATGTTACAGGCGATGTGATAAATACTGTTGATTTATTACTAAATTTCCTATTTCTTTATTACTAAAGTTATAAATGTCATTGAATTTATCTCATTACCCGTCTCACTTCGGGCATTATTAATAATGCCCGGTTTATCACTGTTCCTGGAACATACAACAACAATGTAAAATCACAACTCATAATCTAAATTATATTTTCTCTGTTTAGGGATGGAATGACGTTAGTTTCCATGGGTCAAAACAAATACCAACACCTAATATCGATAGTCTGGCTAAAGATGGTGTGATTTTGCACAATTACTACGTTCAGCCTATATGCACTCCCTCTCGGGGGGCTTTGATGACTGGAAAATACCCACTTCGGCTTGGTGAGACTATTTTTATTTCGATTCAAAGGAGCACAGTTTTATGAAGTAAGATTATAATTGAAATTTGAAAAAGGGAATAAGTCTAAAAAAAAGACAAATCGACTTTTTGTGCGCATAAAAAATCTCCAAGCTTCGCTCTACACATGAGTGTAAAGAGAAAGAAAATAACTAACCCCTATCGGTAGATATAGCCCCTTGAAATTGGGAAATCAATGTTCATTCATTGTATTTTTTTATAAAATTTGAAATTTAAGTTAATTTGTCTTTCTTTTCTTATTCTTTTTGTGAACATACTTATATTTTTTTCATGATTGTTCTGTACTTTAAATAGGGTCCTGGATTTCCAGTACAAATTTGGTGGTTATACAGAGAAAATTCCATTACTTTTACAGTTATTGTAGATTTTCTCAAAACTTGGTTTTTGGACTTATTCCCTTTTTCAAACTGACGATTCAACTATAAACTGAATACTGTTAATATTTTTAAAAAATTGAGGAACAATATTTTGATTTCCTATAATAATAGAAGTAGATCTTTTGCAAAAGTACATGTCACCGGCTATTCCTATTTATAACTTAACTTTAGCATTGATTATATTCAATACAGTTTATTATTTAAACAAGTACTATTTTTTATTATTCTACTTTTCAAAACTTTAATGAAACGTAAAATTGATATTTTAAGTATAGGTATTACTATTAAACCAAAAAGAGTAATGATTTAGTCAACCACAAGTAGGCAAACCACACACATCATAAATTTCTTTTTTAGGATTGCAGCATGATGTTATCTATGCAGAAGAGCCGTGGGGACTTTCTCCTAAAGAAAAAATTCTGCCTCAATATCTAAAGGAACTTGGTTACACAACCAGAGGAATAGGAAAGGTGTGATTGAGTTCCAAAAAAATTTTTAACAAATGGGTTAACCCGTATTTTACAGAAACAATTTAAATTTGTTTTAATTTCAGTGGCATTTGGGATACTTCAATGAACAGTATCTACCTCTGAGTCGTGGATTCGATTCCTTTTTTGGATACTGGAATGGCAAAGAAGATTTTTATACGCACTTTGAAGAGGGGGTATAGTGTATTTTTTTTTCTTTTCAAGTTTTCTAAATAATAAAAATAAAAATTTGTATAACTTAAAATTCTTGCATTTCTACAAACCAGCAAGTGTAGAAATTTTAATAATTGTAATGTAGTTTGTATTTTTTGTAATTGAAAGTTGTGCTAATATTTATTTTATTTCTTTGCAGCAAAAAACAAACGGATTGGATTTCCATGACGATAACACAAATGCATGGAATTATACTGGTCACTATTCAACTGATTTATTTACTGATAAAGCTATATCATCTATAAAATCTCATAATGCATCAAAGGTAAAACAGCATAACTCTTAAGCATGTAAAAGTAGGAATTAATATTTTTCTCAGTAATTAATCATAAAAGTTTAAGGCAGGAAAAGTTAAAAAAATGGTGTTATGTAGTTATAACAGAAGAAAGTGTATTGATTAATAAATCTAAAATAGAAATGTGATTTTTTATGTTGGTAAATAAAAGTCTACAAAAACGTAGACGGAAGAATGTGTTATTTCTGTATGACGTTGGTCACATACGATTTTTTTTCATAGCAAAAGAATTTGAAATGAATTTTTAAATAAAATGTTTAGAAACATTTTTGATAGAAAACTTATTAAAAAGTAACATTTTTATTCTCTCTCTTGATCTTATCGGTTTCTTCAGTTACATTAAAAAGATTATCCAATTTTGAAGTATATGTTACAAAGGAGTGGCGGATTTAGCCTAAACCGATTTAACCTTTTTGCTTCAATACGTATTGGATTGGTCTATTAATTCTAGTGAAAAAAATCTTTCGTCCAAGTTTTTTTTGAGAATTGTTTTAAAATAATATGTTTGCGTGATCTCATTAATGAATGTAACAAAAGATATTGCTTTTCAGCCTTTATTTCTATATTTAGCATATCAAGCTGTACATGCTGGAAATTCTTATACTCCTCTTCAAGCCCCTCCTGAATATGTAAAAAGATTTTCCCACATCCAGGATCGGGATCGTAGGATTTTCGCTGGTGAGTAACTTTTAATAACTCCTTGTTTATCTCCCTAATACCTGTAACCAGGTTCATAAATTTTAACGACTTCCGCTTGAAATTTTCAATACTTAAGATATCTTCAAAAATCAACTGAAGTAAATTTGAATTGGAAGTGGAGACACCTGGTTCTTGCACCAAAGTTCTCAATTAATAAAGTTTAATATCTAAAAAATGTTGAGCAACGCTGCGAACTGAATTCTACTATCTGAAACCATTCTTTAAATTTATCATAATAAGTTGATTTTTCTCTCCTTCAAGTTGCTAGTAAATACTATCGTGATTCATTATCTGTTGACAGGTATGGTGTCAAAACTCGATGACTCAATCGGTGATCTAGTGTCTGCTCTTGACGCATCCTCCATGCTTCAGGACTCCGTCATCATCGTTTCCACAGACAATGGGGCTGCAGTGGAAGGAATCGACCAAAGCACTGGATCTAACTGGCCCCTGCGAGGAAGCAAATACAATATGTGGGAAGGTGGTATAAGAGGGGTAGCTTTCGTTTGGAGTCCCTCCCTTCGAAATGCATCTGTCAAGGTATCCATGGAACTAATTCACATAAGTGATTGGTTGCCGACAATATTCTATGTAGCAGGTAAGAATAGAAGCTTTATCTTGAGCTTCCTTTTTTGCTGAGAATTTTGTATTCAGACTATTTTTTTTTTTTGGGGGGGGGGGTGGTTGGGATCTCTAAAATGTCTTTCATTTTGACATGTTTTCCATTTCTTAAAACCTTCAACCATTTTAGTCCTAGACCACCCGAGATTGCTTTTTATATCTAAATAAAATTTTGGGCTGCAGGATTAATTTTTAGTCCAAGAATTTTTGCATTTTTAGAGAGAAAAACAATTGTGTTTAGTTCAATATGTAGATTTTGATGCGAGACTTTCACATTTTGTTTCGTATCCGCCGGTTCGTGTATTGCATAGAATTTCATCCGGCTTAATTATTTTGAGGTTTATTTTGTAAACTGGTATTAAATTGGGTAATTATCTTTTTAACACCTTAACTGTAAACTTCATTCGAAATTCTATTTGTTTTATTGTATTGCAGCAACTTAAAACCATAGTTCTCTTGAATCTCGAAAGCCCTAATGTAATGCATAATAGCCTACAAGTCTTTTTAACTGGGCAATGAGCTATAGAGGAATTATCAGAAAGTCTATGTATTTGACTATAAAATATGACCTTTCCTTTCTTTCGAAACTCCAAAATTTTTTCTAGCCACGCCAATATTCTTTCTATGTATTTAATTCTAACCAGAAAGTGAAACGTAAATCTATGTGATTTTAATTGCACTTGGTTTATACTGAGGTGCAAATGTTTTTAGTTAATTATTGCGAATTTGTAGTGAACTATCTCTTGGAAACTGTGTGTATTATTTTTCAATGTATATCATATGTGAATAGATGAACCTCTCATTTAAAGGCGGGGATCCCAAGACACTGAATGGTACCGACGGCTTCAATATTTGGCCATCTCTCTGTTGCAGTAAACCGACTCCGAGAAACACCATCATTCATAACATCGATCCTTTGTGGAAAGTAGAGGCTGTAAGAAAAGGCCCTTACAAACTACTTAAAGGCAGTGTCTTTGATGGAAACTTCGATGGATGGTTTAGTCCAGAAGGAAAGAGGCAAGAATCAATATCACCTGACGTACATCAAAAACTTTACGACAAGGTAAGGACGTCATGTATTCTTTTTATTTTGATAGCGACTTCAATCACAAAAATAGTTGTACTTGGGTCGGAACCGTTACGGTAGAGTTATAGAAAAGAAAATCTGGTTGATAAAAAGGAAAATTGACGTGGTCTTTAACGAACATTTCCAATTTAAAATACGCATTTTGCTGAGATAGAAAACCAATTGCCTACTATCTGTGAAAAATTTAATTTTTTACATCTTAAATAAATCCAATATGGTCATTATTAAGTTATTAGTTTATTTATAAAAATAAGTCTTTTACCCTATAGCTTACGAACTTATACAAGTCGTGGCACCGGTGCCCATGGATAAATAAAACTATATTGATAATTTTATACTTATCTCTTGTACTCCTTTAAACCGACCAAGTAACATAGAAAATATACTGGCACTCTTTTTTTTCTAGAATAGTTGAAATCGTTGAATATGGATTGTGATCCTACAAATAGAGATTAAATTCTTAGGATTAAATTTGAAAGCTATTTATTACCGATTTTTACTTTTTATAACAATAGAATTTCCGGAAATTTAGCTTTTTGTGCAGGTATTAAGTTGCAAAGTTTATAAGATAATTTTTGGGTAAATATTTAAAAAATTAGTAAAACACTGGGAAGATACTAATTAATATGTATCTTCCCTTCTCTATCAGGCAATAGGCCACATATTTAGGCAATATATTTTAAAAATAGAATACTTTATCTATTTGCAAAGGAAATTTGTATCTTAGATAAGAAACTTCCAAAGTTTTTACCATGTAATAACCCTTTTAGATCTATACTCAATCTTTACAAAAGAGTAAGGTTCGTTTGGTGCTGTCAAAACTCAAATATGTCTGTGAAGCCTCCAATGAAAAAAAATGTTGGGAGCAGAACTTTCAACATGAAAAATCGGAACCATCATTACAAGTTGTTTGTGGAGAAAAACCAAAGAATGAAACAGGGAGCTGTGATCCTCTAAAAACTTCTTGCCTGTTCGACATTTCAAAAGATCCCTGCGAATATCATAACCTTTTATCTGTATTTCCTGACGTAAGTGACCGAATAGTTTTTAAACTTTTGTGCTGATTATTTTCGTTTGGTCTCCAGTAATTTCGCAAATTTCTTCTTTGAATTGTAATATTTAATTATCCTATTTGTTAAGAATTCTATAAAAAGTTGAAAAAGCTTTGCTTTTTCTTGATAACTTTATATTTTGATCACTTTTAAACATGACGGTAAGCAATACTCCTTTACAAAGCAGCAGTATTCCTTCAAATTTTTAAATGCATTTGAATTTAAGAAGTCATGAGTCTGGTCCCGCATGTCGTGTACTTACACCCTCTTTTAAACATTCTAACACGTTTTCATGGAAACTAAGTAGCTGCGCATATTTTAGCAGCATTATAGTTAGTAAATTTACATCAATGAATTTCGATTAAAATTACATTAATAAAAAATATATCTTTTTAGATTCAAAATAATAGTTATAAATAGTATTTAATATATATGTAGGATTCTCCTCATGCAGAATTCCTCATAAAAGGAAAAGATAAGAAAGATAAATGTATAATATCACTTTAAAATAATACCAAAAAACTCGATATTCAACCGCATGCATTTAAATAATATGTAAGTTAATTAAATTTTTTGGTATTCTATCATAAATAAAAGTTAAAAATGTAAATTTTCCCGCTTGATAAGTTTTAATTCGAAAATTATAACAAGACGCATTGTATTAAACTTACTCCTTTGAATTTTTAAGATCCATAATTTATAAATTTATTTTTTAATGCATTTACTGAAAAGTTTTACTGATTTGTTATTTTACAGTTACTAATGTCTTTAGTTTTTAAAAACTCATTTCATTAATTTTATATCATATAATTTTTCAGATTGCTAAAGAACTGGAATCAGTTTTAGACAAATTCAGAACCCAGTCTGTACCTACAAGAAATAAGCCTTTAGATCCGTTAGCAAATCCTAAATATCATGGATATGCTTGGATACCATGGAAAAGTACGGAAGAACATATTTAAGTACAGCTTCTCTAGGACTGAATTTTCATTTGTGAATAAATTGCTTTTATCCGACACCATCCAATCTCAAAAAAATTAAGTTATATATTATTCCAGAATGTGCCAAATGTATTTCGACCTTCTAGCGATTCTCAACATAACCTATATAATGAAGACGTGGATGGATTTTTCTAGATAAAATGGATTGTGTTTATGCCGAAGGGGCCGTCCATAAATGATGTCATGGAGAGGAGGGAGGGAATCATTAATTTGTGACACTTTGTCACAAGGGTGAGAGGGGTTTTTTAAGAATTGCAACATCACACATTGAAAATCAACAAAAAAAATTTTTTTCTTCTGGAAAACATAATTATTATAAAATTCATACTAAACAAATAAGAGTTCACTTTGAAATTATAAGGTGGGGTGCACTTAAACTTGAATAAAAACATTGGTTCCAGCTTCTTATCAACTTTATTGTAAACTTAGTATTGGTAGCAGAACGTGACATGTGACAAAGGGGGTATACAGTGAAGTGTGACACTTTGTGACATAGGGGAAGGAGGGGGTCAAAAAGTTTGAAAAATAGTGTGACATGATTTATGGATGGCCTTGAAAAGAGTAGTTACATGCACATGTAGTTGCACTACATAGCATAGTATGCACTACAGTTGGGTTGCACAAATTGTTATCTTTGGGGGAGATTTCCTGTTATTTCCTGTTCCATTGTGTTTCGATTTCTAAATTTACACACTACTAAAGGTTTTTTTAATAAGTTTTTTTTAATGTTTAAGGTAGCATAAGGTTAAGCATAACTGACAGGACAGACCTATAGATCTAGTGTGTCAAAAAGTGAAGACATAATCAGTCCGCGTCGGCAATAAAAGGGAAATTGACTAGTGGTCAAGGGTAGCATAAGATTAAAAGCATAACAGGACAGACCTCTTAGTGTTTCAAAAAGTGAAGGCATACTCAGTCGGCCAAAGAAAGGGAAATTGACCAGAGGACAAGGGTTAAAATTATAGATTCTGTTATTGTGGTATTTTTGCTTAATGCAAAATTAAACGTCAGAATGCTAAAATGTATTAAATATTTAATGCTGTACTGAGTTTGTTCTTGGTGTAGTTTCAATTAATTAAATTTTTTCAGCTAAAAAAATATCGTATATTTTTCTCCATTTTAGCTTTTTGGTATTCTTGCAGTATGGGATCTACCAGTTTAGTTAGCTGGATTTAGGGTAGATAGCGACACCGCAACTGATGTTTTCTGAATCCACGTGTTTATGGACTTCATAATTAAGAATATTTGTATAAAAAAAACATCAGTTGTGGTGTTGTCATTTACCCTCAATCCAAGATAGCATTTGCAATCATGTGACTCGCACCTAGCAACCAACCTAGCAACAGATGCGTTGGTACTGTGGTTATATATATTTTCTGGTCTGTGTGTTGGGTACCTTGAAAAGAAGATGGAAATCTTTTCCGCGCAGACACAAACTTCGATAAGGTGTGATGCGGTTTCGGCACGCTCAGTTGTCACTCCAGTTTGTTTATAGCTCAGTGAGCGTGGTTGGCAGCACGTAAACCAACTAAGCCGTCAAGCCCCTAACAGGTGCGTCTCCACCAGCAGTTCACAGTTAAAAGAAAATAATTGGTCGTGACGTCATGTGCGAATGCTTCTATTGGAGCATTACGTGACCTCGCACATAGCTACCGCCTTAACAAAAGTTGCCCACGCACCTAGCAACAGGTGTGTAGTCCACCAGCTAAAAGGGTCGTGACGTCGTGAGCAAATGCTCTATACTGCAAGAATACCAGCTTTTTTTGCTAAAACAATATTTTCTCAAACAAAATCCTGGTTGAAAGCAAAATATCTAATCCAACAAAATCAATACTATTCGAAACGAACGAGAAATACACCATTTCATACTTTCAGAAATTAAAAACAAAACTCAAAACTTCTAATATTCGTTTAAGGATCGCTTTAATCACAGAGTATAGAGCCTACAGAGATTCCAAGTGGCAGTTTTCCTCTTTAGCTCCACCCTCCCTTCGGGACGGAGATTATAACAGGCATGCTCCAAAGAGATCTATGTATGTCTCTCTCAGTTCACCAGCTACCAATCAGAAGAAACCGAAATGGCGAAAGTGGTTCCTGATTGGATATGGAACTTGCATGATGCGGTCATGAGGCGACATGAGTGACAGGCGGGCAAATCTTAATAATCAATGGTTTAAAAGTTGCCTTTAGCGTCTAGTGGGGATGAGACCTCTGTAAGCTCTATTCTCTGTACAATTTTACTAAATGGAACTACAATTTTACATTTGTATTTTTTTGTTGAATAAGACAGTGGTGGGGGAGTAGTAGATTTTTTGCTTTAGAAAATAGGAAAATCAATCCCAATAAAGCCACAGAGAAAAATCCTAACAGAGGGTCCACAAGGATATTTTCAAATTTTTGTATAAGGTAGAGGGCAGCACGGGAAATTCAATGATTAACAGAAAGGTAGGCAGTACATTTTGGTGGTCAAAGTGGGATTGGCTGTGACCTTTTGGAGGGCTATTAGAGCAGAGGATCATGTTTTTTTCTCCGCCTCTCATGACGGGACGTGATCCCGACGCCAAAATAGCCCCTGGGTCATTCTACAGAAAACGCTCTTCTCCTATCTCCTGTCCCTAAGCCTTTTTCACTATTTAATATGAATATTTTTTTTTTTTTGAACTCACGTTTTTTATTGGTATTGGTAGGAGCCTACACGAGTGCAGCTGATAATTTTTTTTCACCGAGGTTTTTTATTTCGTTTTATTTTAGTCACAACAGTGAAATCTCAGCTCCGTACCATGTCCCAAGCCCAAAATTACTCTAAAGATGGTTAGATAAATAATTTAATTATTGTGAAATGAAGTTAAATGCTATTTTTTCGATTACTTCTGATGCGAAAATCTAATATAACGCAGTCTAATTTGCATCAAAATTCAGTGGATAAGCCACTAGCCTGTTTTAGCAATGAAACAAGGACAAAGTTCTAAAATAAAGTAGATTTATTTTACTACTGAAAGAATAAATTAAAATCATTGACCTAATAAATTTAAACATAAGAATCTCAGAATGCCTAATAGAGACTGATAGAGTGAGAGAGAGAGACTGAGACTCTGAGACTGAGAGGAACATCCCGGTGCCCACTTTTATAGTGGCTAAATTAGCCGCTGCCACAAAAGAAAAACTAAAACATCTTTAGAAGAAGCAAAGGCCTGGCACCGGGATGATCCGCCCAAACACCGCATATAAGCGACAGGCAGGGGTGGCAGACAATAAAGCACACATTTTTCTAACAAGTACCCCCCTCTGCCGCACCTGTGAACACATCACATGATAATACATGAAATCTAAGACAGTATTATACACTAATAGAACATATTAGCAATGCAAGAAAAAATCACTAAATGCAAAAATCCATACATTAAGATTTTAAAAAAAAATTAAAGAACTGTTTACAAAAACCTGAAAAGAGAAATCAATTATTCAAAAATACATTTTCATTAAACATTTGAAGTTGATTTTTAGTTTGTGGTTTAGTAAACACATCTGAAAAATTGTTCTTGCTGCGAACATGTTTTAAAATAAAAATGTTCTTGGCTAACAAGTCTCTTATAAAATGAAACCGTACGTCTATATGTTTAGTTCGAGAGTTCTCGACAGGCGACTTAGAAAAAGCGATAGCTGCTTCATTGTCCGAGAATAAAGTGCACTTAAAGTCACTAGTATGAAAAATATTCATCGCACCACATTCCATGATAACGTTTCTCAGCCATAACAGTTCTTTACACGAATCAGTTATGCTCAGGAACTCTGATTCCATAGAAGAAAGTGTGACACATCGCTGTTTAGCAGTTCTCCAAACTACAGGCGATTTGTCAACAAAGACTATGAATCCCCCAATCGATTGTCGATCATCCCTACTTGTTGCATAGTCCGCATCACAGTAGGCATTTATATCGAGGGTTTTAGTGCGGGTGAGATCGAGCTTTAGATCTTTCGTTGCATAGACGTATCCTAAAAGCTTTAAAAGTCCAGTCCAATGAAAAAGGCCAGGGTCACTCTGAAATTGAGAAAAGAGGTTGACGGCAAACGAAATGTCAGGTCGCGTGCGAGCAGCCAAAAACGCTAGGCATCCAATCAAACTTCGATATGGATACTGTGACATTTCTTTAATTTCTGATTCAGTAGATGGGCGTTGAGATTTAGAATAAACAATTCCCTTGGCAATTGGCAGTGATGTTATTGGAGGGTTGAATTTAGAAAAACGCTGATATATTTCTTCTATGTATTGAGTTTGATCAATACACACCATGCCACTAGTTTCTGAAAATTGCACACCAAGGAGGGTTTTGGTTCTTCCTAAAATTTTTAGATCAAATCTTCTTTGTAGAATATTGATAGCTCTTAGAACACAAGATTCTGTCTTGCCCAAAATAATAACATCGTCAACATATAAAAGTAATACAACTTCAGCTTTATGAAAAACACCATTTGCCCATTTCAATTTTCTAAATTTGAGGTCTTCTAAAACACTTGATAGTTCATGAAACCATTCTCTTCCACTCTGTTTTAAACCGTAAATAGCTTTATGAAGGAGGCAAACATGATTGGGATGGTCTTGATCTTCATAACCTTTGGGCTGTCTCATAAAAACCTTTTCTTTCAGATTAGCGTATAAATAAGCACAGGTTATATCAATCTGGGTATGGCTCCAACGATAAAAACTAACTAGTATTGTGAAAAACAGTCTAATTAATGAAAAATTAATAACAGGAGAGAAAACTTCGTCATAATTAATTCCCTTTAGTTGACTAAAATCTTGTGCAACCAAACGGGCTTTAAATTTGACTACATTACCAGTTTCGTCCTTCTTATTTGTGTAGACCCACCGGCAGCCGACGATTTTAACTTTTTCAGGTCTAGGGACTAGGCGCCAAACTTTTCTTTTTATCATAGTACAGATTTCCTCGTCCATGGCGTCCTTCCACGATTTGACTTCGGGAGAGTTCATGGCTTCCTGATAAAAACGAGGAATCTGGGACTGTGCTAGTCATGCTTGATTAGCTTCAGGTTGGGCTTCCCGTCCGGTCTTGACTACGCCAAAGTATTTGTATTTGCTTGAGAAATTAAAAAGTTCTGGTTTAAACTCCAAATCACGCTTTTGGCAAAATGCTTCAATATCTTTCCGTGATCGGAAACTAGCTTTGTGGCCGGAGAAACTGTAATGAATGTCGATTCTTTTTCCATTTTTTCGTGGAATAGCTTTTCTTGTCCAGTTTAATTCTATGTTTCCATCTTCAGTTTTCTCTTCATTGTCATCATCAAGATCGTCATCTTTGTTGTCATCATCTGGATCGTCATCTTCAGTCTTGTCACCCTCATCGGACGTCTGAGAATTGTCAGTAGTTTCAAAATCTTGATGTGAATCTTCGGATTCTTTAACTTCCACGATGGGGTCTTGTCTTAAAAGTTCTGATTCTGACTCCGAACTTGATTCATCATAACAGAAACTCAAATACTTGTTTCTAATAGGGCTTGAACTCCGATCCGATTTCTTTGATTTTAAATCTTTCCTAGATTTTTGTGATCGAGTAGATCTTGCGGGTGGATCATTAAAAGATGGGTCCAGATCGTTTCCGCTGCTTTTGACATTTTCACCTCTGCTGCGATCGTAGAATATTTTATCCCCAAACGAAACATTAATAGTTTCTATGACCTTTTTCTCCGAAGGTAGATAGATTCTATATCCTTTGGTTTTCATAGCGTGTCCAACCATGATACCTCTCTTTGCACGCATTTGAAGCTTTGATCGTTGTTGCTTTGGAACACCAACATAGGCAAGTGATCCAAACGGCTTCAAGTGAGATACGGATGGCTTGTATCCACCAAACATTTCAAAGGGCGTCTTCTTCAAGTTCTTGTGAATAACACGATTCCAACAGTAAGTAAAAGTCAGCAAAGCTTCTCCCCAGAATGATTCGGATAAGTTGCTACTTTTTAACAAGGTTTTAATACCATTTGTTGCAGTGTAGTTGAACCTTTCGGCAACTCCGTTCATTTCAGGTGAATAGCTATTGGTAAATTCCATTTTTATACCAATATTTTCCAGTTTCTTAGCAAAGTCCAGTCCACGAAATTCTCCCCCGTTGTCACATCTTACAGCAACGATCTTGTTTCCGGTAAATCTTTCGGCTCGTGTCTGGAATTTCTGGAATGCTTCAGCAGCTTCGTCCTTCCTCTTTAAAAGAAAGCAAACGACTTTTCTTGACATGTCATCAATGAAAGTAATAAAATACTTATATCCTTGTTGGGTTTGCGTCTGAAAGGGACCACAGATGTCAGTATGGATCAGCTGGAGAGGTTTAGTAGACTTGATTTTCCCAGTCGACTTGAACGGTCTTCTTTTGGTCTTCGCTAGACGACAGGGTTCGCAGTTCAACTTCTGTACCTTCAGTTTTGGCAATCCTCTTACTAGATCAACTGAATCTGTAATGTATTGGATATTTATATGTCCCATCTTCTCATGCCATTCTTTAGCATTTCCCTTCGTTGTAGAAGTCTTGAGAGTAGTTTCCTTTAAAGGCTTCTTACTTCTGATAGTCTTCGGATAACATCGGTAGAGTCCATGCTGTAACTTCACAGTTACTATCTTCACATCTTTATTGTCAAAGATATTGATGGCTTGATTTTCTCCGATGAATTTGCATCCATTTTTGTCCAACTTTGGTCCTGATATCAAGTTATGTCTAATTTGGGAAGAGAAGATCACATCATCCAATAGTATTGTATAAGATCCAAATTTCAGTCGGATGTTTCCAATTCCTTCAATAGGGCATGTTGCTTTGCTTGCTAAGGAAATTTCTTTGTTCTTAGTAGATTTAAATGTTTCAAACAGATCCCGGTTTCCACAAAAGTGAGATGTAGCTGCACTGTCGAATACCCAGCAATTAGGATTCGGACCTTTTTCACTAATGCAGGCTTCAGCGATGTGTGTTGAATTAGCCCGTGATCGATTACTCCCTGAACCTTTCTTATTCAATTTGCAATCCAAGTGACCGATCTTTCCACAATTACGGCACTTGACAGGGTTTTCTTTTGAAAAACTTGCTTGCTTCTGAACTGAACTGCTCATTGTGACGAGATCGCTGTCACGATTGCATTGGAGTAGTCGCGACTCTTCAGCAATAAGTTCTTCTAAAACATGCTCAAAAGTAAATTCAGGGTCTTTCCAGCGGTAGATCGATTGTACGATCGACTGGAATTCACTTGGCAGATGCCTGATAAGTTGGAAAGCTTTGTACTTTTCGGCTACCTTCTCATCACAACCTTGGAGATCAAGAACAATCTTCCTTAATCTTGCAGCAAAAAGTCCAATCATCTCTCCTTCCTCAATTTTACAGGTAAAGAAAGAATCTAGTAGACCAATCAATCGGGCTCTACTATCTGGTTGGAAATGTTTGTTCAAAATGTCCCAAGCTCCCTTTCCATCAGTTGTACTGGAAATCAAGGGCTTCAGGTCTTGAGAAACATTCAAGTAGATCGTCGAAAATGCTCGATTTTTGCGAGTCTTGAAACTCCGTTTTTCTTTCTCACTGGCAGTATCTGCTGGAGGTGTTTCCAATCCTTGTATGATGTCCCAACAGTCTCTGTCCATTAATATAGCAGTCATATCTTGCTTCCAAGTCGGATAGTTGTCCATCCTCAGAGCAGCAATTCTTTCGAACTGGGGTTCCATCATGCCCCCCTACTTGAAGATCCTTATTCTAAATCAAACTTCCTTCCTCCGTCCAAAGTTCCAATTTACTAATGAAGGCTAGAGGGCATATTGCGGCCCATAACCAAATGATGCGAAAATCTAATATAACGCAGTCTAATTTGCATCAAAATTCAGTGGATAAGCCACTAGCCTGTTTTAGCAATGAAACAAGGACAAAGTTCTAAAATAAAGTAGATTTATTTTACTACTGAAAGAATAAATTAAAATCATTGACCTAATAAATTTAAACATAAGAATCTCAGAATGCCTAATAGAGACTGATAGAGTGAGAGAGAGAGACTGAGACTCTGAGACTGAGAGGAACATCCCGGTGCCCACTTTTATAGTGGCTAAATTAGCCGCTGCCACAAAAGAAAAACTAAAACATCTTTAGAAGAAGCAAAGGCCTGGCACCGGGATGATCCGCCCAAACACCGCATATAAGCGACAGGCAGGGGTGGCAGACAATAAAGCACACATTTTTCTAACAACTTCTAAGTTAGAAGCTTAGTATTTTGGCATAGACAATTTTTTTAAACATGTCTTTATATTCTTTTAGATCATGTATAGTAGTGTCCCTTGTTTTTTGGCTCTTTCCTTGGAACCAACTTTTAACTCCTTTGAAAATGTCTAGATGGCAGCCGGGTGTGAAAGTTTTCTTCTACCCTGATTTGATAAGAGCCTTTGTGTTATTTACAGCGAAATCGAGCAGGAAAAGTAAAAGTTGGTTTTAATAGTTTGAGGGAGAGTTTTGTCCATTATTTTCAAAACGGTTCTGCTAGATGCTCAGCTCCGTAGCAACAAATTAAAGGAGGTTAAAGATGCACTAAAAATAAATACTTATTTTTTGCTTGATTAATTAGGGTGTACAGATGCTAATTATGAAAAATTATGATTTTCCTTAAATTACGAGGGCGTAAATATTTAATTTAGTGCGTGTTCCTCAGTTCCGTGGAACTCAGCTCCGTGGATCAGAAGAGCTATTTGTGAAAGTAGGTTACAGATACTCAGTGTTTGATAGTCAATCAGTGAATATAATTTGCAGGGCCGTATCCAAGGGGGGGGTTTAGGGGTTCAAACCCCCCCCCCCCCGAAATTTTGACATCAATTTTTATACTGCTATTTTTCTTGTAAATTATGTCTCACAAAGAGCGATATCCTCTTCGGGTATAACCCAAAGGGTCTCAAAATGAGTCAAAACCCTACTTTTAAGGGTAAAATTTCCAAACTTTTTTTGGGGGAGGACCCCAAACCCCTTCGAAATTTTGAAATCTATTAAGTATACGGTTTTTCCTTCAAACTTGTGTGATTTACAAGGAGTGGTCCTCTTTAATGTAACCTAAAGTGTCTCAAAATGAGTTAAAATGCCACTTTTAGGGGAAAAATTCAAAAAATTTTCTGGAGTTGGAACCTAAAAACAAACACCCTTAACATTTCGCCATTTATTACAATATACCTTCTTTTTACCTTGAAAATTCGGCCGCTTACAATGAGTGGTGCTCTATGGGTGTAATCTAAAGGGTCTCAGAAATGAGCTAAAACACTCTTTTGAGGGGCAAATTTCCAAAAATTTTCTGGGGGAGGACCCCCAGACCCCCCTTTTACTTAGAATTCATATTGTTTATGCAATTTTGAAATCTAGTGCATCAAAATTTCAATCCAGTGTTGTCATCAAAACTTAACATATATAAATGTACCCGTAAGGAGGTACCTCAGAAAATATTTGAGTCAAAACCCCCCCCCCGAAACAAAAGTCTGGTTACGGCCCTGATAATTTGAGAAATAATATGATCAATAATAGTGATCAATATGCAATTTTTACTGTATAAGAAGTAAATGTTTAATTTTTGTATAAAATCTTAAAAAATTTCCCCCTAATTATTTTTTATTATTAAGTATTGCCTTTAGTTGTATTTCTAACAAAATTATAGATATTTTATCCTTTGCCATTATAAACCGTCTAAATTTAGCATATAGCTGGAACTCCGTAAGTGAAATTTTTTTAAAAAATGACATTTTTGAGAAAAATAAATTAAATGTAGGTGGACCATTGGTCATTTTAACTTACAAAAGGTGTTTAGTCTCTAAAAATAATAAAAGTTTTCAAGAAAAAAAAATTATTTTCATGAAATTCTCTCTTTGAAAAAGAGCGATTTCTGTAGAATCACAGAGTACTAGAACAGAGAGTCCACGGCCATAGGCCATAATGGAAATCGAAAATCATGACATCTTGTTACAGGTTGGGAGAATTGTGGCGCTGGGATCGCACTAAACTCACTAGCGTCTGGATCCAGTCTGAATCGTTCGCCGGCTGCCTATGGGAGATTGAAAACACCTTTTTGCGCAGGCGCTAAGTTCTAATTTGGCGAGAGATTTAAGCGGCCGGCATATATTCCAGACTCTAGTGTGGCGCCCTCACATCAGTAACGCATTTGAAAATAGCCTCGTGGACCCTCTGTTAGGATATTTCTCTGTGTGTAGAATGACCCCCTAACTTATACAATATTCCATGCTTTTTCGATTTCCATTATCGTCTCAGGCTATTATCGGCTCTGTTCTAGTTTTCTATTACATAGAGCATTCGCACATGACGTCACTTGGAGGACAAAAACAACGTTGCTAAGGCTGTTGTTAGGGGCGGGAAATAGAAGCATCCAATAGAAGCATTCGCACATGACATCACTGGAGGATAAAAACAACGTTGCTAAGGCCGTTGTTAGGTAAAGTCATGTGATTGAAAATGCTCTATTAGATAGGATATGAAAGGGATAAATTTGTTAACTATAACTAAATAAAGATTAAACATTTAGAATTTATTTTTGGAAGACCACCTAAACTTCGAGTTTCGACAGATGCTTGTTGGATCGCCCTGTGTGTCAAATAGAGCACCGCTTGTTGATCGGTTTGTCTGTGAGCATAACAAAAACAGCCTTGTAACAACTCAACTCAAAATTTTGATTGAGTCGTTCGTTTGGATACTGAAAAAGAGATAAACAATCAGAAAACAAACTTTTGTTGTTGAAAATTCAAAATTTCGCCGGTCTTTCAGTAAATCTTCGTTTGTGAAAATAAATTAAAGAGTTAATTTCCAAGTAAGTTCCACCATTTGCTTCTCAGGTTTGTTAAGAGGATAAATTTGTCAGAAGTAAACCCCAAGCTACTTTTAAAAAGCTTGTTTGAAATGCTGATGCGAATGAATCCTACTGTAAATTTTCAATATGTTGTCAATCCCCTAACGATACAAAAGCTTATTATTATTGTAGCTAAACTTGATGTTATAGAATATTTGCTATGTTTTATGCCGTGTGAAATTCCGGTAGGAATGTGAAAAGTTTTGTTTACTAAGTGGAACCAAGCTGCGCTCGCGTCGCCAAGCCCTGACCTGACAAAGCTGCAAAAATGTTTCGTAAATGTTTTTACTTTATCGCTTTAGAGGTTTTAGTTTAGAAAAGGATGATCGATGTGTGGGACTGGTTCATCTTTAAGACCCTTTATATTGTGCTTTGAATAACAAATGTTTTTATGTTTTTAGAAAATTTAAATGCCAATTGTGGGGAAATATCCCATTACTGGTGTCCTTTTGACAATGGTTTTTTGACTAAGCCAAAAAGGAAGTATCCACGGACGTGACACAAATATTGGCATAAAATCTGGGTGCTTCTGTTTTATTCGGTCTACCCAGCCAATTAAATAAACGGTTGACATGATAATACTTAAAATCAGAAATTAATCAGGATAAACGTTTTGGTTCTTTCGTAGTATCCTGTCGACTCTCACATAGACTCCAATCTCCAGCAAAAAGTTGGTGATTTTCATGCAAACAAAAGCTAATATCATGGTATTTTTACATTGAAATTGGCAATGCTATGCATGTAAAGGAGGCGTCTAATCAAGTGTTTAAGTAAACTGAAAATTTTAAATTGTTCATAAAATATACGGAAAATCTGTAGTACGTAGAATGCATGCTGTCAGTTTCGGCGATTTTACATTTTCGTTTTCAGCCGCAAAGGAGATAGGATAATACGGATGTACGAACATACTGAAAGTAGAAATTGAGCAGAATAATATTTTTACAAATAGTAATGAGATATAAAAAGTATCCCAAAATTAATGCAGGATTTGAATTAAATAGAAAACACGGTATTTAGTAATTTAACATCATAGATTGTTGTGTTGTATCATGTAATGCTCCATTTTTACTAACCCTAAACTCTCAGCTGTCAAATTGGGGGGGGGGGGTTGCCATCAATTTACTTCACAAATGGCGATAAATTTAAATCTTCTATTAATTTTGGGACACCCTTTACATAGATATCTCATTATTAAGTTATTTTCAAACTAAGAATACTTATTGATGATCAGAGCCAAATAATCGATTCTTATTGTATGAGATCGGAAAACACTAATTATCGTTACACCTAGCACATACCTACTATATGTAACGCCAAATTTTCCCATTTTTATTTATGTGTGTTTTCTGTTTATCAGCATGATGGGGATGAATGGAACAGTTAAAAAAAAACGGAGGAAATTTACAAAATAACAACAATATTATATTTAATATTGCACAATGTTTAACTTTTTAAATAAACAATGCTCTTCTATTTTCCAAAGAAAACATTTAAAGCCGCAAACGAACGTACAGTAAAAATAATTAAAGAGCTAATACCCAATTACGTACCGCTGTTAAAAAACTGAATATATGTTTAAGAAAAAATAATTACTCAAAACATATAAATAAAAGTTTCTTAAAAATCTTTAGAAATGGATGAACAATATTGTGAAGGAGGTTAAAAATTACACAATTTTTAAAAGATACAGCAATGATCAAACCTTTAAAATTACTAAAGAATGTTTGTCAAAAGAATATTATTAATGTGTTATAAATTTTAATAACATTAATCTAGTAGCTATAAGGAAAAGAGTTAGAAATTTTAATACCTGTAAAATAAAAACTACAGGCTCCAAATATATTCAATGTCAAACTATCTTCTACCAAAGGGAGTCTAGAGGTCCTCCCCAGAAATTTTTTGAAAATGTGACTCTAAAAAACAGGGTATTAACTAGTTTTGGTACACCTAGTCCAAATTTCTGAAATTTTTAGGTAAGATTTGTATTTTGATAATCTTAATGTAAAAAAAGTTGTGAATAAGAGAGTTCCAAATACAACAGGGGGTCTGGGGGTCTTCCCCCAAAAATCTTTTGGAAATTTGACCCTAAAAAACAGTGTTTTAACTTGTTTTGAACACCTAGCCAGATTTTTTTTTGGGGGGGAAAGTCTCCTGGCTCCTTCTTATATCTATCCTATCTGAAAATGGTTATAATCTAACAAGATTTATAAAAATCTCTGCATTATTATCTTACCAAGTTGCTACAAAGCGACCTTTCAGTAAAAATTTATAACTTGGAAAATCCAAGTTGAAAATGTGATCTGAGAGGTGTTACATCTAGATAGGCTCCTCAGACAAAGCAAAAGGTTTTTCTGCATCGCAATTGCAACAAGAAGACAACTTCAACGAGGCGCCGGAGAAACGGAACTTTCGCGAAAAAATCGCTAGTTTTGCGACTTTTCCGGAGAATGTACCGGACTTGTTGGCTTCTGACCACTGTAAAGTTGTTTTTTCTACATCGCAATAGCAACACAAGAAGCCGACTTGTGCCCGCGGCCGACCGAGAAAGCAGTCCGGGAGGAACGAAACACTCCGCTAGCAAAACGAAACTTGCGCGAAAAATAGCGATTTTTCCGACTTTCGTCGCGAAAACTATAATCTGGAAAGTAAGGATTATTTAAAAAAGGGATTATCTGAAAAAAATTCAAATCAGTTCGCGGGCCGCAAATTGATGACTCGCGGGCCGCAGGTTGTGCATCACTAATTTAAAGGACAAAAAAAAAAAATAGTCTACTTTATTTGACTTCATTTCCAGTAAAATTAGCATAAACTAATGCAAGTCCTTTTTGTTTCAGTTAAATGGTTGAGGCATGGTGTTATTTGTTATATTTATTCTTTGCTTCTCACTACTGCAGGATTTATCTGAGATAGTAATTAAGTGTATCAGTTGTTCATTAAAACTTTGCATTTAATAATAAATACTAGGCATTAAATTAAGATTAATTTTTTTTGCATTAATTTAAATTACCTTTTAAATATCTCTTGGCATATTAGGTACAGTTGGGAAAAAAACGACTCAGTTGAGATTTCTGACGAACCACTTGGGTTAGGAAGACAAACAAGGTGTCATTTTTCATGTCATGAAGTATTCTTTAAATGAGAAAAATTTCGAGTCCTTAGGGGGTCGTCTTCATATTAAACGAAACACTAACTTTTTTTTTTTCCTATGGGGACCCCAAATTATTATGCGATTTTCTGAAAGAGCATCCTCATAAACTCCCAAATACCAAGTTTCATTCCAATCATGCGGTAAATAAAGCTTTTACGTTTTGGGAGTCGTCTCCAGAGTGAGAAGGGTTAATTTTCTGTAAACACTATTTCTTAAAAACGGTGGGATAGTAAGACTTTTACTCACCACTTTAATGTTTATTTAAAAGTTTATAAGTAAATTATTGAAATTTTATATCAATTTTAAGATTTAATTTAAGTTATGGTGATTAAAATAAGGCGACTGTTTCCAGAAAAAGCATTCACTGGTATACATTTGGCAGCGGTATACGGTCCCTTAAAGAGTGGGAATTTAGTTTAATTCGGTTTTTTCTAAAACTATTAAATGATATCGACTGAAATTTTGGTTTTCCACATAAAATTGCTACCAGAATCGATTATCATAAAAATATTAAAAGATTTTAAAATTTAATTTTTGGGTCAAAATCAGATGTTAATTATCTATCTATTAATCATTAAATATCGCTATAAAAACATAATTATTTTGTTTGGGGACACAAATTTGACCTAAATTCAAAGTTTCATATTTTTACACCGAAAACATTTTGACAAATTTCACATTGAATGGTTGACATTTCAAAAATTTATTATGCTTCTGTTTTGATACTTACATGGATGAAACTTGGTATTTGGAGGTTTAAGGGGATGCTCTTTCAGAAAAACGCATAATAATCGGGGGTCCCCATAGAAAAAAAAAGTTAGTGTTTCGTTTAATATGAAGACGACCCCCTAAGGACTCGAAATTTTTTTCATTTAAAGAATACTTCATGACATGAAAAATGACACCTTGTTTGCCTTCCTAACCCAAGTGTTTTGTCAGAAATCTCAACTGAGTCGGGGGGGGGGGGGGGTTTCCCCAACTGTACATGTTCAGTCTCTATAGAATTTTAAATGTGACTTGCATGTTACAAAATTTTTCATACCTATAGTACAATAATAATGCATAATTTATTGTAAGCCTATAAAAAACTTAAAAATTTGGGAAATTTTTATTTGAATTGGGGGGAAATGTTGAGAATAAAAACATTTTCTGCATCCTTTATTTTCTCGCCTATCATGTAATTTGTATTTAGATTAAATTCCTGATTGTTTCATTGTGCTAAATTGAATTCTCAAATAAAGGGCCATTCACAAATTAAATCGCATAGTTTTTGAGATCTTACTCCCCTTTTCCCCCTATTGTAATGTCACTTTTGAAACTTTAAAATTTTGCCAAATTTAAAATTCATTTTGCTATTTTCATTATTTGGGAATTATATACTATTTTACTGGTAAATCAAACCAAACTGTGGAATAAAAGCATTTTAACAGCAGTGAAAGAACCACTGCCACCAACTTGCCCTCATTGCCATACATAAATATAAACCATCAAACATTTTAACTTCATGACATTACTTAAAACCATATTATGCATTCTCTTGTTTTATCTCAACTTCTATATGCTCACCATCATCCATTGTTATTTTAATTTTTAAAAGCAGTCATAATCATGCAAGAAATTTAAACACCTCCATATGCATTGCTGAGCCCCTTTGAAATTGTTTTGAACCTAACCTTTCCTTTGAATTGAATTTCAATTTTTTATTTTGGTTGAAAGCTGAAAAAAATTTTTAAATATTGTTAACCTCAAGCATTTTTTCTGGTGCTTTATATCTGTATAACCAAACAAACCAACCTTAATCTAAACATATGATGTATTTTGTGAATGGGCCATTAAAACTGTAACTATTTATTCAAAATCCTTATATATTTTTTTTTTATTTCAGAATGTTTGCCAAAAGTTGGGAGGTTGGTGACTTGGTGTGGGCTAAAATGAAAGGCTTCCCCTATTGGCCTGGAAAAATTGTTGATCCTCCTAATAAAGTCCACAGAAAGTCAGAACGCTATGTTTACTTTTTTGGCTCAAAAAATTATGGTTGGGTCATGAATGACTATATAGTACCACATTCAGAGACTATGATTAATAACTGTAAGAAAAAAGGTCTTCAAGCAGCTGTTAATGAAATTGTTGAAGCTGCCTTAGCATGTTCGCAAGGAAAAACTAAACCAGACATCCCAAGTGTAGATGAAGATTTATCGATCATTGCCGCTTCCATACCAAAAAAGAAAGAAGAAACTGAAAAAAAGAAAAAAGGACCCACCAAAAGGAAAATAACTGAAAGTACCCCCAAATCATCCCGTTCCATCAAAAAACTTAAAATATCTGAAAATATTTCACCCACATATTCATCAGATCCATCCCGCATCGCGATTATTAGACCCTTTGATGATCCTCCAACATCTGCTCATCCATCCCCTAATGTTGCTGGCACTTCAACTGAACTCAATGGAGATTCGGAGATAGAATATGTAAAACCTACTGATAAAAAAATTGGTTTTCTAGGCCTTGGGTCTGTAATAGGTAGATGTATTGTGAGAAATCTCCTTAATTCAAAGCATCATGTCATCATTTACGATAGTAACCCTTCTAAAACTGAAGATTTTGAAAAAGCAGGGGCTGTTATAAAATCATCTCCTGCTTTGGTTGTGGAAGCTGCTGACATCATCTTCTCATGCATTACAGACTCGGAGACAGCAAAGGATATTGTTCTAAGACCGATATCTGGTGTTTTACAGGGGTTCAAAGGAACCCAGGGGACTGCTAAAGGATTCGTTGAGATGTCTACTATTGATGAAGAGACATCTAAAGGCATTGCCCAAGTAATAGAATTAAAAGGTGGGAAGTATCTTGAAGCTCCTATCACGGGTGGTAGAAGACTTGCAGATGAAGGATTGTTAACAATTTTGGCTTCTGGAGATAAAAGTTTATTCAATGATTGTGAGACGTGTTTTCACGCGATTGCTCGACATGCTCATTACCTAGGGAGTGATATTGGAAAAAGCATTCAACTCAGCGTAATTCTCAACACTCTTATGGGAAGTGTAACTGGTGTATTGGTTGAGTCACTAGCTCTGGCTAAACGCATGCACGTTTCACAAAAGGACTTGTTAGAAACCCTCAAGATTGCAGGATTCCTTTCCCCCTTCCTTTGTGAGAAAGGTTTAGCAGTACTTAATCAAAATTTCTCTGTTGATACTCTTCTTAAGCACCAGCATGATGCTATAACTACTGCTCTTGCAATGGGTGAAGAAATTAATCAGCCTTTGCCTGTTATAGCTGCTGTGAATGAATTATATAAACATGCAAGGTCTCTTGGCTACTCTGATCATGATATGGCTGCAGTTTATCAAGGCGCTAGATATTAATTTTTTTGTAATCTCATGGCCTACTATCTGGCGTTTTATGAAAAATGTAATTCTTCTCTATAAAAAGAGAGTACTCTGAAAGTGGTCACACATTCTTGAGTTAGTCGCTTTTAGTCTTATCGGGGAAGTACAGGAATGCCTAACCCTTGTATGTGTGCAAGGTATGCCATACATTCTTGCTCCTTTTATGTTTCCTTACATAGGAATGGACCACATTTTTGTACTGTTTTTTTACTGTCTAAATATTTCTAAAGCTGATGATTTTAAATGAAAATAACCTTTCTTTTAATTTTACTTAGGACATTAAATGTAGAAAACATTCTATGTATCCTGGTTCCCTTTTAAAGTGTATTTGTATGAATGTTGCATAAGTACAAAACATTTTCATTTTGCCAATTCCTATCAGATTGAATTTCTTTTTTATTTAATTATTTAGAAATCAATCTATTTCTTACAGGGGACCTGGACCTGGAAAAAGTTTAAAACTACTTTGTGGGAATCCAGCCACAAATTTTAACTTTTGAATGTATATATTGGGGGAAGTCTGAAAAATTAAGTTAAAGTGAAGGTTACCACTTTTTTTCCAGGTCTGTAGACCCCTTTTGAAGTATGGAACTCGGTGAGGGTAACTTTTTGCCCTAATTACTGTACTCATTCTCATAATGATATTATGTTTAAAAAAGCATATTCATGATGCAATTAAGAAGCATTATACTCATTTCATCAAGAAAAATTTTATTTTGTGTCAATGTTTTTGTCTTCATGTTTTATCAGTTTCATGAATGGTAGTAAAATACTCAGGTGGACATAATTCTTTAATATCCATAAAATCTGGTATCTGTAGATACCTTGTTGGTTTGTTATCCTTCTCTATAAAAAGAGACAGTGAAACTACATAAAAAGCTAATGAAATTTTTTTACTTGATCATAATTTTTCCTCTCAAGAGCTTGGTAGATAACCTGTCATAGCTCTAAGGCAGAAGCTCCCTAATTTTTTTTAATGTCTGAACAGATTAAACACTTCAGTAAAATAGATAGGCTTACCATATGTCCTGGGTTTTCGTAATTTTAAGACTGAACAAAATTTTTTGTTAAATTTTCTTGAAAGCTATCTGCTACAGAAGCATACAAATTCTATTCAGAATTAATTTGTAAACTGCAAAAAAGAAAATATCACAAATTCATCCCATCTTCTGCAACACAATTGAACACTCTGAGAGCGAATGATGATTTCCTGGAACAAAAATTGTTTTTACAATTCTGCAAGAAGAATTCTGTTGAAAGAAGAATTCTGCAAGAAAGAAAATATCTCAAATTCATCCCATCTTCTGCAACACAATTGAACACTCTGAGAGCGAATGATGATTTCCTGGAACAAAAATTGTTTTTACAATTCTGCAAGAAGAATTCTGTTGAAAGAAAAATTCTGCAAGAAAGAAAATATCACAAATTCATCCCATCTTCTGCAAAACAATTGAACACTCTGAGAGAGAATGATGATTTCCTGGAACAAAAATTGTTTTTACAATTCTGCAAGAAAGAAAATATCGCAAATTCATCTCATCTTCTGCAACACAATTGAACACTCTGAGAGCGAATGATGATTTCCTGGAACAAAAATTGTTTTTACAATTCTGCAAGAAGAATTCTGTTGAAAGAAAAATTCTGCTAGAAAGAAAATATCACAAATTCATCCCATCTTCTGCAAAACAATTGAACACTCTGAGAGAGAATGATGATTTAATGGAACAAAAATTGTTTTTACAATTCTGCAAGAAAGAAAATATCGCAAATTCATCTCATCTTCTGCAAAACAATTATTGAACACTCTGAGAGAGAATGATGATACCCTGGAACAAAAATTGTTTTTACAATTCTGCAAGAAAGAAAATATTGCAAATTCATCTCATCTTCTGCAAAACAATTATTGAACACTCTGAGAGAGAATGATGATACCCTGGAACAAAAATTGTTTTTACAATTCTGCAAGAAAGAAAATTTCGCAAATTCATCTCATCTTCTGCAAAACAATTATTGAACACTCTGAGAGAGAATGATGATACCCTGGAACAAAAATTGTTTTTACAATTCTGCAAGAAAGAAAATATCGCAAATTCATCTCATCTTCTGCAAAACAATTATTGAACACTCTGAGAGAGAATGATGATACCCTGGAACAAAAATTGTTTTTACAATTCTGCAAGAAAGAAAATATCGCAAATTCATCTCATCTTCTGCAAAACAATTATTGAACACTCTGAGAGAGTGATGATTCCCTGGAACAAAAATTGTTTTTACAATTCTGCAAGAAAGAAAATATCACTTTCATCTCATCTTTTGCAAAACAATTATTGAACACTGAGAGAGAATGATGATTCCCTGGAACAAAAATTGTTTTTACAATTCTGCTATTCAATATCTAGAGTTGTGGATAACAGGTTAAGGAGTTTTTATAAAGTTAGTAAATTTGAATGGATTAATTTGACAACTGGAATGATCTAGAACAGAGTGGACAGATTGTGAATGAAGTTGTGAGAGATTCCATTAATATTGATGACATGTTTGATGAGTGTACTTAGTTGAACCAGGTTATAAAAAAACAAAGTGAAGGTTGGTACTCAAATGGTACTGATTTGATGAATGAGTAATTGTACTCAGTCGAAGAAAAATAAAGGGCTATATTTCAGGTGTTAAAAGAAACCAATGTCTCATGTTACAACATTTCAAAGCTAGTGGAATTTGCAATGTGTTTGCCTGGGACATCTGCTCCAGTTGAGAGTCATGTCAAGTGAAAAGTACAAGTAATGAAATAAAGTCTATTATTTAAGTTTAAAAGTTTAATTTTTTTAGTATGGATGTTTTTATTGGGTTTTTAATCTTCGATGGACCGATACGATAAAAGTGTCCTGGGTTGGACTGAGGAAAGTATGGTAAGCCTAAAAATAGAGAAAGTTCAAGATATGTCACTAAAAATATTTCCAATAAATTATAAGTTTTGTGTATGGAGCCTCTTTGAGAAAGAGATGTACGATACTGATGTTATAAATTTTTGACAATTTAATGAACTTGAAATAAAATTGTTTGAACCATGTATATAAAATTTATATAATTTTTCTTAAATTCATGTGCATGACCATTTCATTTTTATGTAAGTTGGTATTGAAATCATCTTAATTCTACGGGTGTCCCAAAAAAGACTGACACATTACATTTTAAAAATTAATAACTAAAAAAGATAAAAATATACGGTTTCTTGCATCCTACAAGCACTATTTTCTATTATCTCCTATGGGAAGAATGATCCTTTTATACCCTGTTGGGGGATTTGGGAACATTGATTTACGAAAATTTGTGTCATAAAATTCTTTGGTCTTCAGAGTAGGGTGCAAAAAAATGCGTATTTTTATCTTTTTTTTTTCTAATTAAAAATTATTAAAATGTTTCTGTCTTTTTTTGGACACCCTTTTTTGTGTGTTTAACTTTCTATCAGGGTTGGCACAGTTTAAACCAAATGATTTTTTTCATTTAAAAAAAAATGTTTTTTTTCTTCCAAAAATGTTTTTTTTTAGCTAAACTTATGGGTTTAAAGTCATTTATTGATTCAAATATTGTCTTTTGAACAAAATATATTAAATGCTTCTCGCATTAAAGCTGTAAAGCTATGCAATTTTCTGAAAACAATTAGCCAATTGAAATTTTCTGAGAAAGACTCCTGGGGGTTTTTTTTTATAAAAAATCTATTTGGTTTTTTAATTCATTAAGAACTAGATATTTGAATGCATAATAAAAACCAATTTTTTTAATCAAATAAGCACCAGATTTTTAAATATAATATGCATTATAAAAACCAGACGGTTATTTAATGCTCTAAACAGACTCCCTTGGTTTTTTTATAGATATATATAATTTTAACTTTTTTAATTAAATAAAATTTTAAAATTTAATTAATAAATTAAGTCACTTAAATAATAGCTGAATTCATGAACTATTTATTCAATGCATTCATAAATGAAAACAATCAGAAATATTTGTATTTATGTGTTGGGGAAAAATTTATGTTAAAAAACCCGGTTTAAACAAAAAAAAACAGGGTTTTTTGAAGAAAACCTGTTTTTTTCCAACCCTGCTTTGTATATCTAAATTCTTAATTCATATTTTATGAAATGTAAGGAAATTTGTTGTGTTGAATGTCTAAAATTGATTTAAAGTGTTATAAATTGTGTTTGACAAAATAAATGAAAAGCTTGGAAAAAAAACTTAATGGTTTTGTTGTATAAAATACCCAAAGATATAAAGTGTTATTTTTAAAATTAAATAATTAATTTTAAGTACTAATTTTTAAAAATTCTGTTTGTCAAATAAAGTGAGGCAATCGGTAATGCTGTTATTGTTATCATAGGACGTCACACCACAGCCTGATCACCCCAGAACGGATTTAATCATGTTGATATTTTTAATACTAAACCAAGTTTTAGCATTACCAGAGGGAAATATCTGAATAAAATCTTTCCCTGTAGGTAAGGTAGCACTGGGAAAACGGATTAACGAGATCCATCCTTTCCTCCCTACTTTTATTACAAAAGTTTTCCTGCTTTCTATAAACTTTAATTTATTTTTCTTTTGCTTATTTTTACATTTAAATAGGTTTATGATTTTTTCAGATTAAAAAGCCTGTGGTGATGGCAATTCCCATTAATAACTCTCATTTTGGGAAAAAAAATCTCCCGCACCTAATGTGATGTATTATTAAGTGTGAAGCATTGAAAAGCAATTTAGAAAATCTTAACATTTCTAAGGAACATGGGTGAAAGTTACAAATTTTTCTAGGACAAAATTTCATAAAAAAATTTTTTAGTGAAACCAAACCGATGTTTTTTTTATATTTTCCAATTACTTTTTCCGTCCTGAAGAAAATCGCTAGGACGGATTTCTGTCTAGGCAGAAAACTTTCATCCATGATAAGGAATAAACCATAATTCTTCAATTCAAACCTCTTTTTGTTATATTCATTTACAAATAAAGCTTTCTGAACTGACTTAAAATACTTCAGCCCGATACTACTCAGGCGCGGATACTGTCCAGTCCAGAGTGACCCATTTGGACCCAGAAAAGTACTCAAAATGAGAAAACCATACTTTTACAGATCAAATTTCAAAATTTTTTTATGGGGGAGGACCCTCAGCGGTAGTAAAAGGGGATCTTGAGTGATACTTTTTAGAAAATTCAAAACATTTTGACATTTTTCTCAAAAGGTAAAGGTGATGGTCTGCAGGCCTGACGAGAGAGGGGGTACGATACCCCCGGGCCGGTAGGGGGCCCGGTACCCAAAGCTTTTCATATTGAGTACTAAGACGGATATCATTTTGAATATTTTGGAAATTAATTTGTTCACATAAAGGTCCAAAAATGAGTAAATTACCAGTTTTCTAGGGCATATTTTCAAAAAAAATTTGGGGGAAGACCCTAAACCCCCTTTAATACTTGTTACTCATCGTATTATCAAGAAAACGATACTTTTAAGTTGAGTGAAATTCAGATCTTGCCTAGAAATATTCTAAAAATTACATTAAGCCTATGAATGCATGGTAGACCGGGAGCCAGCAACATATTTTGTCAGTCATTTCCTCTCAAACGATATTTGGTGGAAAATTTCAGGGAGTTGTATCATAAAGCCTGGTGAGCGTTAGCTGCTTGTCCGTGGGTGGGTTGAGCGGTGGGAGCCCCCCAAACACTCCCCCCACACAAAAAAAAATTAAAATTTTTAGTCATTTCCTCCCGGCTAAAACTTTGATACATTATAGTAGACCCAATATCTAGAAGAAAAAAATTCGTCAGCTGGCTGTAGCTGTAGGGCGGTGGAATAGACGTCAGCTGGTCGTTTTAACATTTGGAGCGTCTTCCTCAAAGATTCTTATCAATGAATGAAGCGGTTAGGTTTCCACAATACTTCAAGTTATGGCTAGTTTCATTGTGTTGTTTTTTGTGGGGGGGGATTGTTTGGGGGGCTCCCACCGCTCAACCCACCCACGGACAAGCAGCTGACGCTCACCAGGCTTTATGATACAACTCCCTGAAATTTTCCACCAAATATCGCTTAAGAGGAAATGACTGACAAAATATGTTGCTGGCTCCCGGTCTATGGGTGGAGGTACTTCAGAAAATTTCGCACCCTACGTCAAATGGAAATGAGAATATGTCATTGGGACCCGCTTCTCAACCTTGTACCCGGGGCCCGACTTGGCTCTCGGCGGCCCTGATGGTCTGGAAAAGTGCCCCCCCCTTGGAGCCGTGCTGGATCCCCGCCTGATACTACTACATAACATCTCATTAGCCTTGGAAGCCTTTTCTACACTATAGAGTTCATGGACTTTTTTATTGGCTTTTTACAGGTAACTATGTGCACAAAAGTATAATTCGAACCAACTTCTCTTAGGGTCATGGATGTAAGGTGTTCCCCAAGGTAAGTGACCATGCTGAATACATAAGGAAGGGAAGGTAAAAAATTAATACCATAAAGAAACCAAAGGTGACATTTGATAATCAGTTTAAAAATCTTAATTTTGTTGCTCAAAATTTTTCAAGGAAACTCCTTAACCTCTCCATCTCTTTTTTCAACATAAAACTTCTTTTTACCTTCTCCCCTAAAAAAAGTACTAATTTAGAAACTTTTCCGGTGTTAGGAAAGAAGCACAAAAATTCCACTGGATTTGCATTAATGTGATTTTTGAACCTGATTTTTTACAATATGCATCTTCTATATCAGTGGTTCCCAAACTTTTCATATTCGCGGGCCGCGGCGCCCATAATGACTAAAACTTTTTTTTACCTCACTTTTAATTAAAAAAGAGAGTAAACACTGCTACACATGTTTAGATATTTTGTAGTGTGTCAAAATTATTTTTACCAGTTTTAACTTGGGTTATGTTACACTATTAAAACAAAAGCAGATAAAATGCACAAACTTCCAAATATCTTCTAATTTCCACAAACTTTATTTCTATCAATAATTGTATTAAATTAAATTTCACTGTCGGTTTTTTTTACTTCAATTTATATAAAGCTTTTTACGATGTCGAATATTACAGGATTTTATTAGAGAGTGAAGAGATTATTAGATTAAAAAAAATCCCTTTGTTTCAAATATAGGATTGCACAAACACTCTAATAGAAATTTAGATTCTGAGCTCTCTTCGAAAAAATTTTGAAAAATAAGGCTAAAGTAAGATTGTATACTTGTGCGTGATTTGGCAATATTGAATCATTTTGGCGTCAGTTCAGTCGATTTCTGGTAACCCATGTCACCTATATTGGGGTTCTTATCAAAGCTGCAGTTCGAAAATTACTTTGGGGAACTCACTTTCGTTTTGGGAACACTCGTAAATTGCGTAAGATATTTGATATTTTCTTTAGAAAAGGAGAAATATGTATTTTCTTCGTCAACTTTGAGTTTAGATAAGGGGACGTCCATAAATTACCTGAGGTGTTTTTTCAAAATTTTGGACCCCTACCTCCCCTTTGGTGAGATTTTGTTGGACACCCCTCAAATTCTCACATTAGATTTTCTCTATAACTTTAGTAAATATAAATAAATTTCTTTGATATGCCCTAACCAGATTTATTTCGTCTTATCAGCATCACACTTATATGCAAAAGCTTTGATACAAATCCAAAACATGGCCTCAACTTGTAATTATCATGACTAACTGGCTATTGATTCCAGGTTTTGACAAAGCAGCGATTTTTCCCAAACTTGTGCTAAAAAGATGAGAAAATAAATAGTAACTGTATTTTCTAAACTAAAAGAAAAGTTATCGTGAGATTTTAATTGATCCCCCCCCTCCCCTCTGATGAGATTTGGTGAGATTTTGCTGGACCCCTCCCCCCCTGTTCGACCTCACGTAATTTATGGATGTCCCCTAATACTGTATTATAGTAGTATTTAAATTAAAAGTTGACATGAGATTTTTACTGACGACCTCACCCTGGATAATATTTTGTGGCATCTCCTCTCCCCTCTTTGATCTCACGTAATTTTAAGTACAGTATGATAAATCTTCTACCATATCTTATTTTAAACTTCTTTTTTATATTTACAGCTTTTCAGTTTCATTATAAAATTCTAAATTTATATTGTTTTCCGCGTTCCAACGTTACCAGAATTCTCCTAAAGAAACGAGTTGTTAAAGAAAGGAGAGAGCTTGGTATCAAGGATAATAACAAAACTCCAAGCGGAATGTCGAAGAACTACAGATTCAACTCTACAAATAATTAGTTGGAGAGTATGTTTGTTGTACATGTAGTATCATGGCGACAAATGATGATGAACCGATGCATTTATATGAAGTTTTTCAAAATTGCTTCAATAAGATAGCAAATAAATCACAAGGTAAGATCATAAACAGATCATCCAAAGGTTTTCCCATCCCGACCAATGGTTTCTGTATTTCTGGATATCAATCCCACATACAAGGTTTTCATGAGATGGTCGCTCTATCTTCATTGTTGTTATGTGATAAAGGGAATGTGCTTTGTGTTTTGTTTATACATTTTTCTACAAGAAGTGTGATGCTTGGAAAATACGTGTGTATCATGAAGCCTTAGTGTACGCTCAAAGTAAAGAAAAATAACCTCATCGGTTATCTGTTTTCGAAAGATGTTTGAAGCGGTGACACGCTGTATGAGGATTCGGTACAACACATGTGAATTCCTGAACTTAGGAGCACTGATTAACCTCTTATGTTTGCGTTTCATTTAGCTTGCTCCAGTTAAACATCGAGAAACTTTGCAAGCACTCTTGTTAGTTTTTTTATTTCCATTTGTATGCATTTGAATGTTTTCTGAAATTGTCACTTTGCCAAAGAATAGAGACACTTGTTTACACCATCAGCTGATTTTAACGTTCAAGATATTTTCCTCCGGTCAGATATATTAAGTTGTCAGTAGCATTAGAAAGCAATTAAATATGAAACCCCTCATTGTGATCCATATAAATGCTCTTAGATCATTGAGAAAAGTAATTTTGAAAACAAATAGTTTGATCAATGGTTGATATAATATAACTTCAGTTATAAATGTGCTTACAAAAAATTGTACCAGTAAAATGTACATGGATAAAAATATACTACATTTACTTGAATTACAGATAAAAAATAAGAATATTTTTGGTATTACTATTGCAACTGCCTGATATACATCTCTGAATTTAAGTCTAAAACACTTGATTTAATCAAGTTCTAGTATATAGTTATAAGAGAAAGTATCAAGATTTATCCCAAAGAATTCCAGATTTTTATTTATGACCATAAACATCTATTAACTGAAAACATCCTATTTCTTAAATAATTTACTTGTTTACATTTTCCCTTATCTGTACATTTTTGTTTTATTTTGCTTGATTAGTTTTTCATAAAAGTTTATTTGTAATATGGTTTGATTCTTTGCAATTATTTATTTGTCTAACAGGAAATTGTTGGCTGAATAACATCTAATGTTTATTTCTTTATGACCTATTATTTCCTATGCTGAATGTTTGAAACAATAGTCTTATTTAACCAAAATTAATTACTTGAATACTATTTTTTGTAATTCTAAAACATTACTTAGATTAAAAATCAATTTGTGGGTACTCAAAGATTTCTCTTGGTCCCACCAACTTGCTATTAAATTTGTTTTCCTTGTTTGAATTTAATATTTGGGCATCCCTTCATCCTTGCATTATCCAAGTTGCACTTCATTAAGTTTTTTTTGTAGTTTTTACATTTCATTATCTGTTCTGTAATAAGTTTGCAAGCTATTTTGGTCATTGTAGATTGATATCCTTTCTATAACCATGCTTACCCTTAATGTTTATAAGATTTATATTAGTGGGTTAGTTAGAACCCAAAGGGCACAAGTGTTACTGTAATGTTAAAACTTTAGAGTGTGAATGGTACAACAAGTAGTCAAATCTATGGGTTGGCAATTAGATAAACCTTCATTGCCATATCTTTAAAATCTAATTATTTTCATTAATTCTTTACTATTCCAAGTTGAGAAGTTTGCAATATATTTTTTGCTGCTTTTTGTTAAAAATGTTTTATTCTCGTTTTTACTATATCTTCATTATTAATAAGTAGGAAGTAATTTATAAATAATATAAGGAATTTGAAATAACTTTAAGAATTCACCGGTTTCTGGACCTAACATTGACCAATATTTAGCCGATTTGAGCAGAAACCACAGTTTTTGTATCATGCCCATGCCGATTTGAGATAGTTTTATTTTTATGTAATATGCAATTCCTTTTTTCGTGGCCCTTACTTGCTTCAGTATTTTCTTCAAATGTTTAGCATTACGTCTTAATTTGAAGTTCTGGATTCATTCTTTTGTGCAATTTAATATTGTTGTAGTTATTACTTGCTCAAAATAGGTAAAAGGGAAAGTTCTTATTGAAACACATGGCAGGAAAAGAACTTACAAAATCGAAGTTCACTCATTCAACTCCTATACAAGTCAATATGCTATGTCACTTGTGCTCCTTGACTTCAAACTTATTTGTATATTTATTAAAATGTTAAAGTATTCCTTTTTAATAAAGTTAAATTTTGTATATAAGTGGATATTCCATGTAAAATTTTGAAGAACTACAATAATGTAACTTTTGGTTTACATGTTATTATCACTAGCATAGTTAAATAGCTGAGTTCTGAAAAAGTGAACAATTTTACAGCAAGTTTTTCCCTAATGTTTTCTTTTAAAATACAAAAATTTTCCAGAATGTAATTTTTATTTCTGAAATTTGACTGAAAACCTGATTTTTTTAAAAAAAATATTATTGATTCTTTAATTGGTATTTAGCATTTAGTCACAAGAATACCTCAAAATAATGGAGAGTTTACCCCTTAGTTTGTCTATGACTTATTGGGGTCAAAATGTATGTGTAGTAAAACCGTACTTTCGCATTAGCCCGTCGACCATTTTCGCCAACTTGGCGAATTTTGGCGTAAGTGTTCTCCGTAGTGTGGCAGGGTTTATCATACTTGGCAATGGATCGCTCCTGTTGGAGGGTTGACGGCTGATTTGAAAGTACCCTTTAAAACAATAACATTTTTCATTTATCGAAAATGTCATACATTTTATGTGTGTTGAAAGTTTTTTTGTTTTATCCTAGTGCAAGGGTTCCTGAATTTTTTAATGTTGCAGTTGCAACCATACTTCTAAAATTAAACTCAAACAGAACTCATGGGCATCATCTGCAAAAGAACATTGGGAGGATGGCCCAGGAATTTGAGATTTCTCTCAGTTTTCAAAACCTATTTATGAACTATCAAAGCAGTAAAATTTTTGATATTCAGTTCAGCCTACTAAAATTATGATAGTTTCAAACCGTTGAATGTTATTTTTTCTAAGGTTTTGTTTTCTCTGGTAAAATAATTCTTGAACACCTTGTCATCTGTCAGCCTTTTTTTTGTTATAGGCAGCTGAGGAAGAAACTTTTAAATTTACATCTTTACACCACATCCTATAGCCCAGTCATATTTGATTCTTGTGCCATAAAACAATAACCAAACCTATTAGCCCAGAAGATCCTTTTATAAATTTAGTTGCTTCTATGAATATTTCATCTAGTTTAAGAGTAATAATGATATTTAGGTGTTGTATTTTTAAAAATTTATTTTCTTTCCAGATAAATCACGGGATATGACATATCCCATCACATATCCAAATCCAGGTGCTGATGGAATAACGCAAGTATGTGTGATTGTTATCTCTTATGTATCTTTCTTAAATATGCCAGGGTTATTTTATGCGTATAAGCCAACCTCCCACTTTAGCATCTGAAATTTTCCCCGAATTCGCAGCTCCTACATACACATAAATATACCGTATTTTAAGTTTTAAAACCATTTCTGCCTTATTAATCCTTTTAGTCCTAAGCTGCCCGAAATTTTATTGAATCCTTTGGAGGATTTAGGGTGATCATGACTGAAAGGGTTAAGCCACAAAAAAACATGCTGCCTGTGTTTGTGCAGGTCTGATCTAAATAAAGTTTGGCTCTGCTGTAGTTCAATGAAATTAATGCAGTGTGCTTTTAATATAAATAACTCCGATGTCTCAAAAACCTTGGCAATTCTATTAAATACTTGTCTTGATGATATTTTATTTTAATTTTCAAATTTGACTTATTCTATTAAGTAATTAGTTTAGTGCATTTTAACTTTATTTTCCTTTATATAAATGTATGTATATTGAAATATTAGTTTTTTATTATTTAATTGTATTGATCTAGGTTTATAATATGTCTCAAGTTAGCTTATCATTAATTTCTTAATATTGTTTAATGCATTTGTAGTTAATTTTTTTGTTAAACCTTGAAAATTTTAGTGGATTTTTGTTTAATATTTAGGAATGCCTAAATACATTTCCTGGGGTAGAACTGCTTCCTCCTGTTGGAGATGCATACTTCCAGTATTCAAATACAGTTCAACAGAGACTTCTTCCTAGTGATCCTGTGAGAGGTAAATGTTTTTAAAAATGAATTTTGTTTTTAAATATTTCCATTGAGTTAATGTTTCTAATAGATACAGTCAAAAAATGGTGATGGTTAAATATTTTATGTATTCTTCTGAATGTTTTAAGTCAGTGGTTCCCAAACTACAGCGCTCTGGGGCGCTGTGATGTTTTTTGTTAACTATTGCAAATATTCACATCCTCATCTGATCTAGAACAACATTCGATGCAATCCAAAACCTTTTTAACAATTAATTATGAGTATCTAAATTTTAAGGAGAGTGTTGCTTTTTATATAGTTTTTAAACCAGTAGAATTTTTAAAAAATTATCTTCACTCTCTGAAATGATGGTATTTTCATGCTGCATAGGCTCACAATTTATTTCTCTACTAAAAAAATTGCAATATTTGAGGATAAAAAGTTAGAAATAATTTGAAATTAAAAAAAAACTTAAGGGAAGTTTCCGAAGTTTTATGCTCAATTTATCAATATTGTTCATCTGATTTTATTATCATTAAATTAAATACAAAATTAATATGAAGATGATTAGGAGTGTAGGTTGATTTTTAAGGACAAATATTGATAAGAAAAATTAAAAGATCTTTGGAAGTTTCTGTCATTTTATATCTGCTTTTAATTTATTGCTATCATGAAGTTAGTTAAAAAATCTAAATTAATCCCTTTAATTCATAAAGAAATAACCATTTAAACATGAAAGAGTCTTGCTGATATAGTATAACTGAAAGGTTTATTTGCTCTTTTGGTTATATTCAACGTCTAAAATTTATCTAAAAATCGCCCAGGATTTGTCCGCAACTACAACCATAGACTATCACACTTTAATCTGATTACTTTGCTAAATCTCATTTATACACTCTTGGAAATACTCCCCAGGGTTGTCCCTAAGTTATCTTGTTATAGGTTATGTGGCTTTAAAGATAATTACCATCTCAATCTTTGATAAAAAGCCAATTTGAGTCATGATCAAGACCTTCAATTTACTCAGACCAAACACTTTCAAAATAGTTTTTAAAAACCTTATAGATGACATTTTAAGTGTTGAACTGGTATGATTACATTTCTTGTGTAGAAGGGTATTCAGAGTCTTTACAATGTTCATGTCATTTATTTATATTTCCAAAAGTTGAAGGTATGTTGGTTTTATTGAATACAGAATATACTGAATGTTCCATTTTCTAAAGAACAGCCTAATTTTATATATTCCTGTTGAAATACCAGTTTAAGTACTCCTTTCAAGTGAGCACACTCAAATCGTATATCATTCATTACGTAATAAGGTTTAGAAGCTTCTGTATGTAATTATGAGTATCTAATGGGTGCAGCCTGTTCAATGGGAATGTAAGGCAGCTTAAAATTACTGCGAAGCAAAATCATTATTAGACTTAATTTTGACATTTTTTTAAAATTTCAAAAAAAAAAAAAATAAAAAAAATTGATATTTCTGTACTTCGTCTGAATCCATTTTTACATCATCAAACCTTCTGTATCTAAGCAAAACACAATGCCATAATTTCCATCAAAATAATAATAAAATTTTGTATAACAGTGACAAAATATTTGTATAACATGTTTTATCCATGTGTTGTATGCTTGAAGACATTCTAAATAAATATTAGTAAATTTCATGCCTAAATTATAAATTTATTCTGAACAATGTTTTAAAAATTGCAATATTTCAGCACTAAGCACTGTATTATCTGTAATCTAAGCACTGTAATATTTTGTTTTAGGTCCACCACCTGCAAAACGGAAAAGAGATGTAAGTATTTTTATTTTGAGATAATTTATCCTAATATATTTTTATATGTTTCTATTTATCAACATAGAATTATAAGATTTTTGTTACTGGTATTGAAGTCCATTTAAAGCATTATTTATCATGTAAATTTTTATATTTTAATTCACCAAAAAGTATGAAATTAAAAATATGCTATACAGAAACACTGTTTAAAAAAGACTATACCAAAAAGGTAAAAAATACTGATAAAATCTCACTATTAAATTTAAGAATCACATACTTACCGAGTTGAAGTAATTATACCTTTACTACTTATCTCATATGTTGTAAATTTACTTGTGATGTTTGTTTGTAGTAAGTAATGAATTGAAACTGGTAGCCAAACACCTTTCAACAGAGGTACAAAATATGAACTGTATTGCAGGGTTGCAGAAAATGTACTAAGGCACAATATTTCCCCAGAACACAACGAATTTAGTCCAAAATTTCCCTCAAAATGTCTCCATATGTTCATCAAAATTTTTCCAAAAATACCTCCACATTTTCATTCCAGTTTATGATGTTACTAAAGTACAAAGAGCTTTCTTAATACTGAAGGTTCAATTACCAAATAAGCCCCAAGTTGTAATTTTTAAGGACTGAATATCTTCTTTTATTCTTTCTACTCTTGTCACCTTAGCTCAAAAAAGTTCTTTATAAGTCAAAAACATCGTTGTTATTAAACAAGAACATAATTTTTATTGAAACTCGCCAATTCCATCACGGATACGTTATTTTCCCAGCATATCAATAAAAATGCAAGGTAAAGCCAACTTTCAGGTATTCAACCAAGGAAACTTTTTTTTGGCATAGATCTGTAGTTTTCTGCTTTACATCCGTAATACCATAGTTTTCACTAATTTCTGTAGAATTTCGAGGGTTAATGATATGGTCACCAGCCAAAATATTTGCTACTAATAGAAACTTGGATTTGTAGATTTTTTTCTTTATTAAACTTGGGCAAAAATTTCCCCGCAACTTCCTGAATTTCCCCAGAACAGTGATCGCAGTTGTCCTATAATTCCTATATTTCCTATATTTTTGGGAAAATCCGAAAAAATGTCCTATATTTGTCCTATATTTTCAAAAACGGCCATTTGTCCTATATTTTTTCCTTTTCACAAAACCAAAAACTTAAACTGCCTAAACTTCTTTCTTAAAAATCGAGAAATAGTTTTTATTTCCAAGAAAAAAGACTAATTATCATGAAAAAAGTCTGAAAAATCGCTATTTTTCGTGTAAGTTTCGTTTTGCGTGCGGAGTTCCGTTCCTCTCGCGGCATCTTTCTCGATCGGCCGCGGGCGCTAAGTTGAAGTCGGCTTCTTCTTGCGTTGCTATTGCGATGTAGAAAAACCAACTTTACAGTGGTCAGAAGTCAACAAGTCCCGTGTTCAGGATCACATTCTCCGGAAAAGTCGAAAAATAGCAATTTTTCGCGTTCCGTTTTTTCCGCGCCTAGTTGAAGTTGACTTCTTGTTTTTCAAAGGCCTTTCCCCCCCCCCCCCCCCCAACTTAAAAAAAAATTCTGAAGTTTTTAAAAGTTTCAATTTTTAAAATGGACTGAAATCAATTAAAATATCTACAGATCAAGAGTTGATAAAAAGAGGTCAAGTTAAAATTAAATGGCATCGGAAATGGAAGCTTAAATTTCCAAACTTTTTCTGAGGGAAGACCCCCTTTTGTATTTGAAACTCTATTATTTTATTCACAACTTTTTTCTTTATAAAGTTGCATCAAAAGGCAAAACTTACCTAAAAATGTATGCCCAAAATTTGGACTAGGTGTATCAAAACTAGTTAATACCCTGTTTTTTAGAGTTAAATTTCCAAAAATTTTCTGGGGAAGACCCCTAGACCCAGTGTTGCCAGATTGGGCTATAAGTAGCGGATTGGGCTCCTTTTGAAGGTCCTTTGCGACAAAAATTTTGTTTTGGGCGACAGGCTACTTTTGGGCTACTTAAAAATTAAATTTAGGCTATAACATTTTTAATCCGCAACTTTTGTGTTTAGAAAAAAAAAATTATTTAATAATTACAAATTCCCACTTCTAGTTTGGTAAGGTTCCGTAGTTCCCCCGAAATTCAGACTTGGCGTACCAAAACAAGTTAAAAACCTGTTTTTAAGGTCAAATTTCCCAAAATTTTCTGGGGGAAGACCCCCTTTGGACTTGGAATTTCGTTGCTCACAACTTTTCTTATATTAACTTCTTTGAGATACAAATTCTACCTAATAATGTACTATTAAAAAGTTACATTGGACCTATTAAATATGCATGAGGGGCTTGAGGAATAATTTTGGGCGAGAATTTATGAAAGAGAATTTTGAAAATTAGTTTTAGTTGAAATAGCTTTTAAAAATTTAAAAGAATACTTTTTTAGGTTCTAAAGAATGAGTTTATATGATAATAATTAACTTCGTTAAAAGTGTGTATCAACAGTATTACTACTGATTTAAAATTTGGGCTCCAAAAATTTCAAATCCGCGACTTTTAGGGCCTGTGATCCGCGACTTTTTTGTCCAAATATCTGGCAACACTGTCCCCCTTTGGTAGAACATATTTTAACACTGAATATATTGGTGGGATGTAGTTTGTATTTTAAAAATATTAAAATTTCTGTTACTTCTCTTTTGTTGCTACTAGATTATATGTAACAATAATTTGTTTCTTACACAAATATTCTTGTGACAAACATTCTTTAGTATTTTTAAAGGTTTGATCATTACTTTTAAATTTTTTTTATTTTTTAAAACTATTCACAATATTATTCATCCTTAGGAAACTTAACCATTAAGAAACTTTTATTTATATGTTTTGATTAATTATTTTTCTGAAATTACTTAGTTTTTTAACAGCGATACGTAATTTGCTATTAGCTCTACTGTAATTTTTACTGTAACTTCTTTTGTGGCCCTCCATGTCTCAATCAACAATGAGAGTGGCCCTCCTCCCAAAAAGGTTGTGCATCCCTAAACTATTCACATTTTTCAAAGTTGCATTTATTTGTTCCTCTTTAAACAATTACATAACCTTTATTTTTTTACTTACTAAAAAGATTCCCCCCATTTTTTCCAATAATAAAAGCTCCTGAAAGAATCTTGGTTTCCTGTGGGGACAGACCATTGCATAGTGCATTGTTTTGTTACCATTGCATGGTTTTAATAGTTTTATAATCTAAATTTTTGAGTCTGCTGGAATTTATTTATCCTTTGTCAAATTTGTGAAAGGATTTTGAGCATTTTTAAAAGTATTACCTTTTGGCCAAATATTTAAAATATTGAATTTTTCATAAATACTCTCTTAAGCTAATTTTAAATAGTGCTTTTATCAAAACTTCTCATTAATTTGTTTTTAATAGTAAAAGGCTTGTGTATTAATGCATATTAAAATTTTGTCGTTCCAATAAAAGGTATGATTGATTTAATTTTGATGTCCTATATTTTTTTGTGGGAAATCCTATATTTTTTCTTGAGCCTGCTGCTATCACTGCAGAACCATGTTCGGGCGTTCAAACATATACTGCTCACCTGCTATATTGTGGTTATCATGGTTTTGATGGAACTTTCTTTCAGTTTCAATGAATCAATCCATTTTCAATTCTATTCAGAGAATATCACTATTTTATAGTTATGAAGTAATTTGTAATACAAATTTAATGGATGAATTAAAATTTGAATGCTGTAGTAATATTTAATTTCAGCTTTATAAAAATAAACTATAGTAATAATGTATTACACTTTTTTATTGACTTGAATTACTTGTAAAATGTATCATTTTGTTTTTCTAGGGTTCTGAAGCTAAAGAATTAGATGGTCACTGGATACCAGTAAGTTTCAATTTTACTATTTTCTTAAGAATTTAAGGAAAGTTTCTACATACAAATTTATTGGCCAATAAGTTTTAGAAAATGAACGAATGTGTTGAATAAACCATTGACTTTCTTTTCTTTTTGATATGCGTCTTACAGTAGAGACCCCTTAAATGAAACCACTTTGCCCTAATATGGTGACACCTATGTAACAACGACCGATAAATTAAGTACTGAATGTTTTATCACAGTAGTAATTATATTCATTATTAATATGTCCTTTCGTTAAAGCGATCATCCCAGATTGCGCTCCTCTATCGAGGTTCTTATGTATTTAGCGCTTTAAAAGGATATCCTTAATATTAAAATGATTTTTTATCCATCTACGAAATTTTTTTGACTGTTCACATTAAGATTTTTTTTTGTATTTAGAACTAAACTACTGAAACAAAATTTCCATTTTTCATTACTGTATCTAAAATTATTATAGTCTTATTTCATTCAAAATCCAACTTGTTAAAAAATTTTCTTTTAATTAGAGTTAAAGTTTTCCTCTTTTTGATATAGAAATCCATTGTAGTGATTTCTTCTTGTCAGAAAGAGACAAAAAATATTAATACACATGTTAAGGAGTAGTACTATACATAATTTTAAAAGTGTAATCGTATTCTGTCTTAGCATTTTTCTAGCTTTTACCTTTGGCTAATTCAATTTCCAGAAAGTAAAGTCTAATGCCCCAATTACGCATTAATCAATTCATTGGCTATAAAAAAACTATGGGCTAACAGCTTATTCAATGCTAATAAATGGAAAATGTATTTTTCATCCATCAGAGTATTTGAGAAACTTTGCTGGGTTATTTCCATCAGGTTGGTGGTAAATATTTAAGTAGGATGTTTTACGCAAGAGTTTTACAGTTAAGCTTGTCCATCTTCTCAATACAGTCGACTCCGCTTAATGTGATCAATCAGATAATATTGAAATTGACCGGTCCCGATCACTCCTATTTAAATTAACCCAAAATGTATCGTTTTATGCTTTAGAATACCTCCTTTCTTCCTGTTAGAAGGCCAATGTTTAATACATAAACATATAAAATGAGTCATTAATGTAGTAGTGTTATATGATCAACTCCTATATTTTTCTTTAAGAATGTTAAAGTTGCAAAATACATACTAGAATATCGCTTCAATTAAGACTACACAGCCGTGATTTTAATGCAAACACTCGAGTTACACTGGTTGCCACTTTTCATTATAGATTCGCTTATTATTTATCAATTGGATATTGATCATTCTGTCCTTGGAAAAATGTGATCATATTAAGCAGAGTACTGTATTTATAATGCCTCTTTTTTGTACTGAGACCTTTGCATGTGTTTCATTTAGTTTTACTCTCTGAGAATGAGAGTTGGCATTATATTTATGTTATACCGTAGATTTTGATTCCTTTGAAACAAGATGATAAACACCTAAGTTTAAACCCTGAAAATTATAATATGAAATAATTTGCAAAAATTGCATGCATTTAAGAATTAGAGATACTTTGACTATCATTAGTATAAAATGAGGGAAAGGCTGCTAGCTGAAAAACTGCTGGCTTACCACAGGAGTGCTACTTCTCCATAGTACCGGAATTCCAGGTTCCAATTTTGAGCTTAACAAGAAAGCGCAAAATTAGCTCTAATTAAAAAATATGTTCCTAACCATCAGTTCTAAGTACGATTACATCTGTAAATGTTCTGGATTTTGATTTTAGAGAATTCCATATGGGATTCCGGACGGACCTGGAAAAAGGGCCCGAACCTAGTTTGGGGAAAGCCCCTGCCAGCTCCATGGGAGCATAAGGTTCTGGTAAATTTTATTAGGTTCAGGGAAGGTTACAACTCTTTCCAGGTCCGATTCCGTATAAAAGGTTTGCTACTTTAATTGTCAGTTTTCCAGGATTTTGAGTTGTAGTCAGTAGCACCCCTGTTACCAGGGAAAGCAGTCACTTTTAGTGAATTTTTTGATATCAGTACTATGGTATCAACAAACAACCTTCCGAGAAAAAGAACTTCCGAGCATAGCCGAAAAGCCAAGTTTGATGGAGGTTGCACGGGGAAAAATAAAGTGATTAGCTGGGGTGTATATTAGGGTTATGATTCTGAGACTTTTTTCTAAATATTCAAAAGCCTGTAGTTGCATTCGATGAACTTTAGCCCATATGATAATTTTATGGTATTATTTCCTTTGGATTAATAAAAAACCTAGCGCGCCTTACATCGTTTCAGTTTTCATAATAGTTCAGTTTTCAGTCATACATAAACTACACAACTGACGTCAGATAAAAGTGAAAAGTTTTTCTTTTCGATAGTATTGTGAGAAATCCTGGGTCAGGCATTGCTAGGTGGGTAGAGTGCCCCCTATTTGTCAGTGAACGAGTCTGAAGTAAGTTTAATGAGGAAATATTTAACAGGAAACTGACATAAAAAACAACTAATGGCCAGTTCTGAAGAATTTAACAATAATTCTGAACCTTAGTGTTTGATAGGTTTGATAGTTATGAAAATTCCCTCTTTTTAACGTATTAGGGGGAAAGTTTAACTAAAAACTTCATTTCTTCAAAATATCAACAAAAATTAACAAGCATTAAACAATTTTCATAATTTAAACAAGAAAATCGATTTCCACTTCTGGTATAGGAATAATCCATGCTATTTCCAAACTATACGGCTTAAAATTAAGTTCTAATTATAAAAAATGAAAACTATAAAAGTTTCAAACGTATTTCAAAGTTTAGGATCTAAAATAGTACACTATCCCCTTTTTTTAGGATAATTTTTAGCTTTGTTCAGCTAGAAATGAGCATTTTTGTAAAAAAGCATTTTTTTTTACTCTAAAAGCTCAGTGGAAGGCCTCATTATTGTTATTTCACTGACCTTTCTTATTTAAAATACCAATTTAACACCAAATGGCATCATTCGAGGGTGTTCCTTCGAAGAAATTCGGAATTCAATTCCTTTCGTCCACCATAGTGCAGTATAAGGTTTGATGGTGAGTGCAACGTCGCTAAGCAGTACTATTTACTTTTAAATTATAGGCCCAATAGGGAGCAGTTAATACACACAAATAAATATAATCCATCTAAATAAGTCTTAAATAACACATTTGAACCAATTTTGTCACAATATAAATCTTTAAATATATTTTTTAAAAATTCTGAAAAAGGGGCCTATTTTTCACTTTTTTCAAACTTTGGGGGCTCAGCAGCAAGTGAATGAATGGTTGTATCGATCTGAAAATTTTTTTACGTATTATTGAAGACATTTGGGCAAAAATCCCCCCTAAGGCCTAACGAGTTTCGAAAAAAGTGTTTTTTCGACCCACCCTACTATCAGTGCTTCACCGTTATACAACATCTCGATAGGCGCGCTAGCTTTTTTTACAATTTTCAAACATAAACGTTATTTTCGAGAGTTTTGGACCAATATTCATCATTTCCCACCACAGGCTTTTAAATCTGAAAAAAATCATAACCCTAGTGTATATGGGTGCCGAGCTCTCCTCTCCTGTACCATAACGAGTTAAAACAATGTTTTTAGAGTAAAATTCCCAAAATTTTTCTAGGAGAGGATCCCCAGAACCCCCATTTGTGCTTGGAAATCTCTTTTATAGAATTTTTTTTAGTAGGTATAACCTCCAAAACCGAAGGCGCACAAAAAAATATGAGTTTGATAGATTTTAATTTTTTTTTTTTAATTTCCAATAGCCTGATTTCTAGTATGTGTTTATTTAGACCATTTCTAAGTTAAAACTGTTAAAAAGCTTTTATTGTAATTTGTTCCAGGTGTAGGTGTTTTGTTTTACAAAATTAAAATTTTAAAATTCATGCAACTCAATTTCAATTTTTATTGCATAAATATTACATTTTTCGGCATCACAATTAAAAATGACCTATAAACATGTATTACAAATTTATATAGTAATATTAAAATTTTAAATGTTTTTATTTTTTAAAAAATTGAATTATTTTGAAAAGTTTGTTTAATAGTATTTACTTGTTATTTCAAAATTACTTTTATTTCATTCTGACATTTCACCTATATTAATTTATTAAATTAATTAACTACTTAGTTGAGCGTAATTTTCACCAATTTTCCATTAAATAGCTATCGGTGGTCAGTATCCATTGAAAAATACCCTTTTCAAAAGCCTCAAAAGTTTAGGACACTAATTTGAAAAAAAATTGAATTTTTCGTAAAAAAATGGAAATTTAAAAAAAAATTGGAACTTTTTTACTTTATATTTTTTCCAAATTTTAGTAAGTTATTATTTAGGTAATTTCTAAATGAAAAAAGTTGGATTTATCTCTTTTGATGTTTTTGTAAGGGTTTGAGGGGGAGATTTAATCTTTTCATGTAGCTAATTATTCAAATTAATTTTAAAAATTGAAATTTTAATTTTGTTTCCAAACTAAATGTTATATTGGTTTTCAGCTCTCAAAAATAACCTATAAATATGTATCTCAAGTCTGTATAATCGTTTTGGCTTTTTTGAAGAAAATATTTCCACCATTTAAAAAAAAAATTAAATTTGCCATGGTTCGATTTTGTCTGATTTTTAGTATGTTATTATTGGAGTTATTCCTAAGTGAAAACCGTTGAGAAACCAATATCCCACTTATTTTTGTCTAATTAAAATTAAGGCGACTAATGATAATTTTTTCCAGGTTAGTTTGAGCTTTAAATGAAGATAAATGCTTAGAAAATTCATACTCTTCAAACAGACTCTCTTTAATACGGTACAATCATGATTAAAAAAAAACCCCTAAATTAAAATGGCTAAAAAACAATAATATCGATAGGGACTTGTCCTTGATAACTCCTTAAGAACTTGAAAACGATTTTCTTTTTCCAGCAGTATGGAAACTCCTTAATTTTGGGTCCCCCCTTCTGAAACTCATTGACATTTTCAATTTAATTTTTAGAAATTTAAAAAGTACGGCCCGAAATCGGATTTACCCTTGTATTGTTCGTACCGTTTGGAAATCTTTGTATTATGGGATGGGATTGAATCTGCGAATTTTCCGTTATTTGGTAGGTTTTGGGATGCTAGTTTTCCTGCGGCGGATTGGGAACCGTAAATTGGGGGGGGGGGAGGAGGAAAAAAACCTGGACTTTTCTCTGAAGTTAGTGATTTTAGCCATAAGTGAGTATTTTACGATTCGAATCGGTGTTTTTGTCAATTTAACGTGTTTGAAATTCTTCACTTTTTTATTTTCATGAAATATTTTCTACTTTTTGTTTTACATTTCCTATTGATTAAAAGAATTTCCTTGAAACAACTTTATTCCATCGTAGCTGTGGAAAACAACTTGTTTGATCGGGGGCTATTTTCAAATTCATATTTTTTTCTAGATGTTAACAGGTATTTTTTACAGGAAAAAGTTTATGCTTTCTTAAAAGTTTTAGCAGAGTAGTACGAGATAAAATAAGCTAAAAAATAAATAATAAACTTATTGGAAAACCAAAGAATTATCAAGGATTTTTCAGAGCGTTAACCATGGGCGTAGCCAGGTTTCATGTTAGGGGGGGGCAAGGATACTTACCTTTGCTCTTGATGTTGCGAATACTATACTACTAGTGACTAGGGGTTGACTCAACACTATTTCCCAGGTACTCCCATACCCCATGGCGAGTACTTTTACACGCTAAATTTTAGGGTAAAATAAAGGATTTGAACTTTTGCACACCTAAAGTAAAAATACGGGTAATGAATGTGGACTTAAAAATGGAGGGTCTGGGGGTCCCATCCCCAGAAATTTTTCTAAAATTCGCCCCTAAAGTAGTGTTTTAGCTCATTTTGAGACTCTTTGGGCCGAACAGAATCGCTTCTTCTAAGCCACACAATTTTCAAGGAAAATTATGTACTATTGCTTTAAATACACTATTACTTTAATAAAGTTTTTCAAAAAAATTTAACAAACTGAGAACTTGGGGGGGGCAGCTGCCCCTCCCTGCCTCCCCCTGGCTACGCCCATGGTTAACTCTTTTAATTTTCTATAAAATAGCACCTGCTTTTGCTTTATAGATTTTTTAAATCAGAAATATGTTAAGCTAATTTTTCTTCCGAAAAAATCGCTTTGATTCTTTTATTTTTGGCAAATGCGCTTTCTTTGATTTTTTCCCCTCCAAGTTCCTCTTCCCCTGCGACTTCCTCGGGCGTGCTGCTGGCAAGTCTACTCTTTTAGCGTACAGATATCCAATGCAGAAAAAACAACTTCACAGTGACTCCCAGAATCGCGTTCTTCTCAATTCGAGTCCATTTTCCAAATTTAAGTGTCTTTTTTGTCGTAAATTTTATCCATTCAGTTCAAACCCTCTAAATACAGCGTTCTTCCTCGCGCAGCCAGCCCGTGTTTCCGCAAATTTAGCAAGTTTTCTTAAGCGAGTTTAGTAAGAAATTCAAATAAAAACTTTTCTCTAAATTTTTCGTGCAGAGATGTATGGTAACTCAATTAGTTCCACTTGTAAAACACTTGGTGCAATTGAAAAATCAACATTAAATATTTTCAGACAAACTGATTTATTCATGAGGCTTTGCAAATCATAGATGATTTTCACAGAAAGAGCACGGGCCAACACGGTTCAGGTTCGCGAATACGTGTTGAATGGCTATTTTTAAACGCTGATGACAAATATTTTATTGAATATTTGCATACCTGCCAACCGTTCCGATTAATTCGTATTTGTACCGATTTTTCACTTTTGTTCCGAAAATACGATTTCAGTACCAAATGTCCCGATTTTTCGTCCCCCCTGCCCCGTCCTGCCATTTTCGACCTACTCAAATTGTGCAATAATCAATCAACCAACGAACGAGAATTGTCTTTTCCATACTTGCCAACTATTACGGAAATTCGGTTTGTACTACGGAATTACGGATGCAGCTTAATTTTTACGCATTTCCGAAAATTTTCGAAGAAAAAATAATTTTTACGCGTTCTTCCGGACTTTTGCCTGTAAAGTTGGCTTTTTGACGGCGTGGAAGCGGACAGAAAAAACAACTTGACAGACGGATCGCGATCGCGTTTTTCTTACTCTGGGTCAATATCCTAGGCTATAAATGCTTGTTTTGGGAGAAAGTGTTCACTTTTTGCAGTTCAAATGTGTCCAATATTTAGCTGGCAAATTAAAAAAAATATTAGAGGAATTTCTTGTTGTTTGCAAGAAGGCAAATAGAAATTTATGGTTTGAACTTGAGGGTTCAAACAAAGAATTACAAGGTGTGAAGATAATGGGGTGTATGAAAAGTTTAAGGTAAATAATATTATTTAAGCATTATTTAAATTTTTTATAATAAATATAAATTATAAGTGGACCTTGATACCCAATCAACACTGAGGCACCATTACCTCTTATATTCAAAATAGTATATTAAAAGTAAAAGTCATATATGTAATTTAAATTATTGACACCTTGGTAACTATTCAGTAAAGAAAACCTTTCAATGTAGAGAAAATAATTTTAATATAGGCGATACATCTATTAAATGATTTGGTATAATTGTTTCCTCATAATATTGTCCTCGCAGCATGGAAATTTTGTTTAGATAGTTTACTTTTTTGTCTTTATAGTAAAATTATTTACTTTGCTTTCACAAATGAATAAAAATAGAGTCAATTTAATTATGCTGTAGTTTAATTGTCTATTCTGTACGTTGCCTTTTGTATGAATTTGTGCTTTGCACATTCATTTTATTGAGATATTGGGTTTCCTCTTTTTTGCCTTTTTGCCAATCACATCCCTGAAATTAAAGCATTTGTTTATTTTCAACTTAATTACAAATTTTTTGATTCATGAATTTTTTTGATACTCTAATTTCACATTTAGTATACTTTTTTACCCCTTTTATATAACTTTGAATCATTTTTTCTTACAAACTTTTTTTAACAATCCCCCCTTTGAACTCATTCAAAATGTGTCGCGCGTGTTGTTCCTATTTCTGTTTTTGAAAAGTTGGCAGGTATGTATTTGATAAAAAAAAATAATATTTACAATTAAAATAATCGATTTTCTATTTTTTATTTAAAATATTTTTGTTGTAAATTTAATTTCTGCTTTAAATATTGGACAAAATATCCGAGGTGGCGCTTCCTAATGTTCCTCCTGGGGATTTCGCCCCCTCCCCTATGTATTCGGCGGCCCTGTGAACCACGGCCCGTTTCAATTTCGCTTCCTAATTTACTTAAAGCCACCATAAATAAGAGATGGTCCCTTCCGTTACATGCATTCCTGATGAGCCGGGTCGATGGCTCAAAAAGGCGCGTATAAAGACGCAGATAACTGCGCTGGTGGTGGTGACACCTCCGAAATTTACGAGGCGGCTTCCAAAATGGTTCTTAAAAGCCCCCTCAGCGGAGGGAGCCGGCATCGCTATAAAACCCCGATTTTACGGGGAGCGCTAGGCATTATTTGGAGCCCCGTAAAAATGGAATGGAAAGTGAGCATCAAATATGAGATTTCTCGAACTTTTATGAAACAAAGGGTGGTTAATGAAAACGAAGGGTGATAAAGCTGGTATAAAAATTAATGGCTCCCCCTTTTTTTAGGATGCACTGTCTACTTGGTGGATTCATCGATTTCGGTAGACCAGTGTTTCTCGAAGTTTATCAGGGCAAGGCGCACTCGAGGAGTAATAAAGAGTTCAGGGCGGTCCTAATCTGGGGAAGGGAAACGATTGAAGACTAATATATAATTTTTAATTTACGTTGAGTATTATCCGACTGTATAATGTGTTTTATTTAATTTTTAGTTATGAAATTACTGGAAAGTTCTCGTGTATGTTAATAAGGATAAAGTTAAAACTTTTATTCGTAATGTCAGACCCCGTACGGTTCGTTATTCACGGAATACGAACTCTGGGTCTGGGCAAGATGTTACCTTGTCCGATATTTGTCTGTTTTGGATAACATTGTAGTTGTAGCAGTATTTGTATTAACATGTCGGTATCGGTTTGATTAGTATGTCAGGATGAAGTTGTTAAATATGTGTAAGCTTCCAAGGAGGGAGGGATAAGAGCCAATTTAGCCAGACTTGGTCGAAACCCGAACAGAACAAATTGTAAAGAAAAATATTTTTTTATCTCATTCATTCTCCCCATTCTCTTTCTCTTGATCAGTTTCATTTATTTTTATCTTTTTAAATTTTTCTTACTCTTCTTTATCCTGGATAAACTTATGAACTGAATAATTTGGTATTACATCATCTTCCGAAATCACTGCCTGATTGATGGGAAAAAGTAATCTTATTGTGTAAAGTATACTTTCTGTTAGCTAGCTTTGGTGTAGTCGACCTTGTCCTTTAAAAAAACGACCCGGAACAAAACCTTTTAAATAAATAATGGCATCTATCGAGAAAAAAAAACACCCTAGCCTTTTTATTTTCCGAATTGAGTAGCTCTCAAACTGGCCAGAATATTTCACCTTAAGAAAAAAGGGTAGAATCCATGATAGAGAATGCGATGGCCACCATTCCTTTGCATTTTACTTTATTTGTTCGCTAACTGTAGCACCCACAGCAGAACAGGTGGAACAGGCATCCCTGGGATAATATTGCATGTGTCCACAGAGCGTGACTTACATCTGCTGCTCCGTTTCCGTTTAGGGGGCTTCAATTCGTTATCCCCCTTCAGTTTCCCCCTCTTCCAATCTTCCACGTTCTGGCAGTGCGCTCAAAGAGCAAAATATAGGGACTAACTGACATGTTTTAAATTTTATTTTCTATCAGAAAGTGTTTGTATTGTTTTTTTCTCCCGAGGGTCGGGTAAATTCTGGCAGGAAGATACAGCTTTCCGTTCATGGGATTGGCGACTGTGACGCAGGATTATTTTTTTTTTTGAGTCGAGTATTTTTTATATGTTTAAGCTTTTTCACTGTTTCAGTTTTATAGACCTTAATCCTTTTTTAGGCTTCTAAACATTTAGAAAAATCGGATGTGATTGCAAGGAATTTTGAAATTAGGTTTTTACGGGCACCTTGTTAACTTGTTATCAACCGCTATAAAAAGTAAGGTTAAATATGTAGAAAAGGGTCATGAAATTTTATTTTAAAACTGAGTTCAAAAATATTTTATAAAACAAAATGTATTAACTTTAACCTTAAGAAAGATGTCTTATGGATGGGGTAAATTCCCCTTATTCTATGGTAATGACAGTTCATTTTGAATTTCTCTGGTTCATACATTACATAACGTATGTTACCATCAAAGCCGGAAATCTGGTCGTATCGTGAAGCACCTAGATTTAACATGTCCACCAATCGTCAAGACGACAGGGCTTTTGTCGGAACGTAAACACCCCTGTTAATGAGTCAGAAATTTTTTTTAACTACCTAAAGAGGTCTAAAGCAGTTAAAATAGTCCTTTAAGGGCTTAATTTCAAAACAATTTCGAAGGGAGGACTCCCCCAACCCAAACCCTCCCTAACTCCCGAAAATTTGACGTCTACTTATAAACTTTTCTCCCTTGAAAATTTTGCAGCTTACGAAAAGTGGTTCTCTTCTGAATTAACCCAAAGGGTCTCAAATCAGTTAAAACACTACTTTTCAGGGACAAATTTCCAAAATTTTTGGGGGGATGGACCCCCAAACCCCCTTTTTTACTTTGGTCTCGCAGAATACACAAAATTTTGACGTTATAATTACACCAAGATTCAATTCCTACCTATTCCTACCTAAAACTTTACGCATCCTACCTAAAACTTAACGCATAGAAAGGGGTAACCTCTAACCTAAGCCTGATATCTCCTGAAATTTAAATCTCCTTATGTATTGTGGTGTTCTTTTCTTGTGAAATTTCAGTTACTTTTGTAAGCCCCGTATGACACATCGTTTTTGTTTGTAAAATTAAAAAATAACCACCCGAAACAAGTGGTTACGACTAGTGTTCGGCAACTAGTGGTCAAAAAGTAGTTAACTACCAACTACTAACTAGTCTGGGAAAATCTAGTTGCAACTAGTAGTTAACTATTTTTTCCTGGGACTAGTTGCAACTAGTAGTTAACTATTTCCCAAAGTAGTTAACTACTAGTTAACTAGTCTATTTAATTTAATAACCTATTTTTTGCCCAAATTCCAAACATCTTTCTTACCTATATCACAAAACACTTTATGCTTCGCTCAAAACGGTGCTTTATTTCTGGTTATGGTATTTGAGAACTCTACCATGACACTGTAGTTATAAATAGCAGTGTAATTTTTTGTATATTTTGATAACATTTTTTAATAATTTTGAAATTTTAAACAAAATTTTTTTAAAAAGTAGTTGAAAATTTGAAAGTAGTTTCAACTAGTAGTTATTAAAAAAAGTAGTTCAACTACTAGTTAAACTAGTTTAAACCAAAAGTAGTTAAACTACTAGTTAACTACTAGTTAACTACTAGTTGATCGGTAGTTAACTACTAGTTGCAACTAGTTCTAGTTAACTAGTGCCGAACACTAGTTACGACCCTGCTCCCCCCTCAACCCCCCTTAGTTATCGTTTGATACGGCCCAGCCCACCGCGCGCCGGCTTTGGCGAGCGGCAAGTTCAATTGTGGCAACCTCGTGCGCTCCCTCCTTTCCGGCCCGAGCACAGTGTTCGTGATGCCCGCCGAGCGGCCGGCGCTTTCTTCGGCTATGACTGGATACCGCGTGTGAACGCCTCTTTTGCCTTCAATGTTTACCTTCGAGAACAGTGCTTCGAATCTCGTGGGCCAGCTCAACTTTCCCGATTTGCGGGCTAGTGCTGGCTCCCCCGGACTCAATGGTTTACCCTATGGACTGTCCTATCATCAGGTAGAGTGAAATTTTTGGGATAAATATCTCGCCCCCCGTTTCTTTGTAGTCGAGCCGGTAGGGATGCTTTGTGCGGTGGAAAGGGAAAGCGGAAATGGTTCCATTGGGAAACATTTTGCTTTGAAAACTTAAAGTCTGGAAAATTTCAGAGGATTGGTTAGTTTAAAATGATAAATCTCCTGTTATGTTTTTTCTATCGTTTGTTCACCTATAACACAAAGAAAACAATTCAAATTTTACTCGATTCCTTTTTTCCCTCTATCTAATCTTATTTTTCTGTTAATATTTCTTAATACTATTTGTTACCTGGAGTATGGGATTTCAGGTTTTAAATTGTTACTTGTTATTTTATCACAATTTTCAATTTTATATTCCACTTCTGTCACTCTTACATTTTTTTGTCGCTATTTTTTTATCTAGCGTTTCTCTTTTTAATTTCTGTTCTAATTATAACTTAAAAATTACACCTAATGGTTAATACTTTTCCATTTTTTTTCATTGTTAATACCAGCTCAATATAGGTTTTCGAACCCTTTTAATATTACTAAATTACTATTATTTAATCTCTTTAATAGGTAGGACTTCCAAGCAGTTTGAATTTGCAATAAGTAACAACACGACTCTAACTTGTAAAATTTAAATTTCTTTTAATTAATTTGCTTTTATTGCATTCTTTTTTTATAAGTAATGAATTCATACATCATGATCATTTTGATTCCATTTTCTAAAGTGGAATGAAATTGTGGTGCAAATTTTCATGCTGTAAAATTTGCTCAAAAAATGGATTTATGAGGATCTATCTACCCAAGTTTTTTTTTTTTTCCAAAATATGCTAGCTCCTTGTTTAACCACCAAAATTATGGATAAAATTTTTTCTGTTCACGGAATTCCTTTCATACCACGATCCTCATACCTCTTAGTGTCTTGTTTTGTCTATTTTACGGGGAAGGGGGTGTCGTAAATGCTCGCATATTTTCAAGCAGAAAGAAACCCCCCTCCTTTTCTTCAAATTCCCGCAGTGGGTGCCTCAAATTCTCGATCCGCACTCTCCCCGTAACGCCCCTCCGCAGGTACATAAAGGTGGAGTGCTGTTTGTTGCACCAAAAGGATTGTGCTCCCCAAGGTCAGGCGGGCCAGATGGTGCTCATGGAGAGCTGGTTTCCCGAAATCCCTCTTTTCAACAGGCAGACAGGCTTCCGGCCTATTGAACGGACGTTTAATTTCTGTGCCGCTTAGGACACTGAACCACCGGGCGTTGTTTAGGTTGGGTTCCCCCCTGCTCTTTTAACGGTTGGGTCATTTTGGTACGCATTGGAGTCAGACTCTTGTGGTTTGGATGAGGTTTTCCGACGTCGGGTTGGTTAGGGTTGTAATTTATTGTTTAGGGGGTAAAAATGTTAATTTTTGATATTTTTCAACTTAGTCTTTATTTCTTAAAGCCGAGTGCAATATCTTGAAAAAAGTAGTTGAATCCTCACAAAACGAAACTAAATTATAGCTTTATTACCTAAATAAAGCTTTCAAAAGATCCATGCACCTTCCCCCAAGCAGGCTTCAGAGTAGAGATATTAACATTCCATGCCGGTATTAATGACTGAGCTACGTACTATTTCGGTACAAGTAAAACCTTATGCATTAAATTAAAAATAAAAAATATTTTTAGTTCCAATCTAGAGTGGTTAAATATTACGTAAGTATGTTTACGTCTAATAATTACGTTAGCAAACTGCCCAACCCGCACTCCTTTTTGTAGTACGAAACCTATAAACAAAATTATCTTGTTTTAAAAATTTAGAATTTATTTCAAATAAAAAATTTACTGTTCTACGTTTAATTTAATAATTAAAAATGTTTTTAACATCTTGCATAACTCATATTCCCCATTGTCAGCAAAAATATGGGAATGGCAACCCCGTCCCCCTTTTGGTGCTTACCTAATATTTATTTAAACGGCCTCATATTGTTAGCTTGAAAGGATTAATAACCAATTTTGTTCAAGAGGTAGAACATCTCCACTTTTTAAGGACTAAAAATTTACGTATTGTTTTGAAACAAAAGCATGAACATTCCCTTGTTTAAAAAATTGGTCAGTGAAAAAATTTATCAATCCCGCTGAGCATTTCTTAAATTAAAAAAAAATTAAACATTTGCTAATATTACCTAAATAAGTATTTAAGTAAAACAGAAATGAAGTTATATTTTAATCGCATTCAATCACACTAAAGCTGCGCTTCCACATCCCCGATCTGTTTTCGTTTGAACGACCCGGTTAGACAATGGACAAAGAGACTTGGGTGACACTATTTTGAGCTTTTTCTGTATGTAGTTTTGCTGTAACGAACCAGATCGAATAAGTGGATACTGCTTTACACGTGCTTTTGTTTTGACTTTCGGAGAGGGCTAAGAGATAGCGAAAGGTAGTATTCATGAGTGAAAGTTCTATTGTCTTGGGACGGATTTTTTCCATTTCGTCCTAGAAATATTTTGGGTTCGGAAATTAAGATGGGAAAAATATTGGCATCCACCCATTCCTCATTAGAAATGACTGGCTGATATAAATATTAAGGGCCATTCTCATTTGAATATTTACTGATTTAGCGATTGCTTTTTTTTGATTCAGTTAAATATTGTTAGATATACTAATGTTATAAGTATTTTACTTTTTGCAGGATTAACTTATAATTCTCAGGATTTGTCCCCAGACAAAAATAAGTCTCCTGGAAACATACCTAGATTAAAATAAAAAAAATTATTTCTATACTCTAAAGCAAGGGTTACCAACTTCCTGGTACTCGAGGGCCGCAATCGAAATCACAAGTCAAGTGGCGGGTCGCAAAGTAATCTGGCTCCTTTTTAGCCATGATATATTTTTCGGGAGTCTTTTATACGGAACTTTTCAGGCGAGAGAGAGAGACGAAGGTTATACACGCATATTGTGAAGGTACTACTGTATTTTCAAAAATTTCAGAGGATATATAAATTTCTGAACTGAATTTTGAATCTTTTTAATACTGAATGGCTAATTAAAGAGGGGTCATCCTCCATAAAATCTTGATAAAGGCTGACTTAAGCCTTTATAACCCCTTTCTACGCTCAGGAGGAGTTTCAATATACAACCCTCCCTTTCGAAACCTCATACTTTTATTTTTCACCATAGAAAACGACTATGATCGAAGCTACTCCATAATCTAAGAGGTACATATAGGGGGTTCAGGGGTCCTCTCCCAAAAAATTTTGAATTTTAGTACGCTAAAAATTGAATCGTTTATTTCAGAAACAAGTTAGAGCCCATTGGATTAACACAGCGTTTAACTTGTTTCTGAAATAAACGATTCAATTGTTCTGAGGCTACTTTTTGGGGGTTTCAAGAAACTTTGCGGGTCGCACAAAATGACCCGGCGGGCCGCCAGTTGGAAACCCCTGCTCTAATGAGCCTTCTAAGTCTTGTTTAGTTTATTTTTAACTTTATTTAACTGTACGGGGAAAGCTAGAAATTAAGGTATGAATAACCTCATCAAGCAATTTCTAAGCAATAATAACCGCTATCTGGAAAAAAATAATCTTTAGTTCTTTGATGAGTACAACTATCATACCACTTCATTAATGATAGAGATGTTCTCTCTTGCATTGATAGATTCCTGAAAATGCTTGGTGTTACTTAAAAAGCATAAAATAGTTTTAATTCTGTGAGAAAATGAGAACAATAATGTGAAATATGATATGATTAGGTAATTTCAAAAACGGAAATGCGATTTTAATCTAAGTGCCGTATGAATTCCATTAATTCTGTGACGTAATTTATGAATCACCCCAAACTACTTCAATGGAATACTTGAGCTAGCTCTATTAAGTAATTTTGTTTGGTTCTTTCGAGGGGCCGGGGAAGGATTTGGAATGTCCCCATTCTCTTTACACCTGATTTATTGGCATGAAGACCCTCCTTTGTGAAGATAACGTTGGCCCAGGTGGTTTTTATTGTTAACTCTCCTTATGGTGCTTATAAGATTCGTTTCACCCTTATATGATCTATCGTTGCCGTTGTGTCCTCATTTTATTTACTTTACTTGCTTTACTCATGTTTATTTTCCTGAACAGTTTACTTTATTTTAAGGTTTTTTGGTTTACAATTATTTAGTGGTTTTAGTTTTTTTAGTCCTTAATGATATTCTTGAACCTTATATATACAGGGTGTTTCAGATAAATGTTTCAGAACTTCTAGGAAGGGTAAGGCACAACACCTAGTGGAGAGTTGGAAATGCACCCCTAACGACCTAGGGGTTTTTATAAGCGGGAATCCGAGGTTGTATAATCCCCGGTGGAAATTGACTCGTAATCTTTTAAAATTGGAGTAAAACTTGCAAATTCGTTTGATTCTGGCATTTATTACATAAAAACCAATTTAAGAGCTGTAATTTCAGTATATGTTTAACTAGACCAATCGTAATTTCTCAATTTTAAAAGATTGTTGTAAGTCATAACTTATTTTAAGCCTTAAAACTGATAAAAAAACGATTGAATTCCTGCTCTTTATTTGGTTTTATGTAAAAAATGCCGGAATCGAACGAATTTTCTGGGTATAATTGAATTCAATCTTAAAAAGTTAAGAGTCAATTTCCGCAACAGTTTGTTGAAGTTAAAATAAAAAAAAGAATTCAGAAATGATACAAGCAATAGTATTTTAAATACTATTCATAAAAAATTAAATAAAAAATGGCTTGAAAATGACCAGTTTAGTGTTTCTCAAGCGGCTCCCCCTGGAAAAGTCTTATGTGTCCCAAAAATACAGAATTTTTAAAAAAAAAAAGCTTAATCTTGAGTTAAACTGAATGACATTAATCAAATATTTAAAAAAATTGTATTGGTCTAAATCTAAATGTATGTTGTCTCCTTGCCCTAAGTCTCTGTTCCTTGAAAATATTATGCAATTCAAGGTGATGGGAATACATTTTTTTCCTCTAATTCTCTAATATTTGACAGTTAGCTTTCTTTCCACCTAAGATTAAAAAAAGTTAATTAGAAATTTATAAAAACTCTCCAAATCAGTTGGAACCTAAAAAATAATTAATGTATCATTGCTTCAAAATATTTTTCTGTAAAGTAAAGATTGATTTGATGCGATTGGTTTCGGTAGTAACCTTATTGTTTACCATTTCCGATTCAGTATTGGTGATACGGGTTCGATCTCTGGTAAATTTCCCCCTCAGTGGGCCTCCTATTGGAATTTCATACTCTGGCACCTGTCGGCTCTGTGTAATTACAAGGCCCGCTTGGGTTACCGCGCCGCGCTGCATCTCAAGACCGCCCGAGTTTCGCAAAAATGCCCGGAGTATCATCCTCGGCAAGTGTCGCAAACCTGTTTGTTTGCGACACTTGCGACGGTGTCCCTTTTGCACTGGCGGCCGGCACATACGGTTAATTTTTCAGGGCAGTGCAGTTGAGTTGGCAGGGCAGGGCATTCACTTGCGCGAGGCCCAGTGGAGAGAGGGCCAGGTGCTCTCTGGCCTTCCCATTTGCACCTGGCCCGCGCGCGCTCTGTGGAATCCACTTGGCTGTGGCCACTTTTTGTCTTGGGGCTCATAGGGATGGATGGCTATATATAAAACATAGGGAAGGACAAGACGGAATACCTGTTTTTTTTTTCAAATACCAGCTGTTGTACCTGACGGGTTTTTCTCCGTTTTTTCTTTCATCTTTAATTGATATTCTGGGTGTAACTTTGGGGTTGGGAAAGCTTTGGGGGTACTGCCCTCCGGCCGGGGAGTCCCTAAACAACAGACTTTCATTGAGGTTTTTCGACGCATTTTCGAAATTGTCTGGATTTCTTACGGGGGAAATGGGCTCTTTTTTTTACCCCTTTTGAAACGTTTGGTAAACCGTATTTAGCAAAGCCTCCGAATTTAAGTTTTCGTAACATAACTTCGATATTAGTTTAGTATTTTTCTTTTCTTTGTTTAAACTAGAATAAGGTATTTTCTGTCGCGTGATGAAATAGAAGACATTGGAATTGTTTAAAGATGGGGAGATTTTGAAATTCTTTAAATACTTTAAAAAAGCGTTGGTTCTCGATTCCCTTTGTGTTTTAGCGAACGAGAAGATTAGTTAAACAATTGTATTGTTTTTTTTCCTGTTATTCAACCAAAGAACTGTAATCGCCATTCCAAAAATTATAAAATGTATAATAAATGTTTCTCCTTAAACCTCCTTTGGTTTTACAATTTTATGGCATAATGATTATGTACAGGGATTTTGCCTTTATAGAGAAGTTCTTAATCAAAATTTTGAATTTTTGTAAAAATTGTTAATGATTACACCCTTAATTACTGAGAACGTTTGTTTGACCCCAGTTTGTTTCTTTGTACACACCACCACCTCTTCTGAAAGCAGTGCCCCCGTGGCGGAAGGTTACCACACATTTTGGAAACCATTTTTCTACCATCTAATTTCTCGTGGTATTATTCAAATTATGGTAGGTTTTCTTTTGTTTAGGTTTAATGCTGTTTTCTCCGTCTAAGATTTTTGAAACACAGAGCATGTATTCCTTATAGACATTTATATCGTTTAAAAAAAATTGTCTGTCCAAGAAAGGTTTCGTTATCGAAGCAAAAGACCGCATGTGCATTGTGATGAGTATTAATTACGGAATACAATTGAGGGAGCTCTTAACCACTTGGACTAACTCATCCTGTTCACGAACTGTGGTGACCAGCTTCGAAACCGGTTCAAAATGCATTCGACCTCTTCTCGGAGCAGCTGTTTCGAAGTCCTTCACATAACAAATAATTTTGCTGCGGACATTCTTTCGTACATTCATTTTAGTAATGATTAAAAATGCATCTAATATGTTGCAATGCTAACTTCCTCCTGCGTCTCCATTTCTGTTTAATGTCTGACAGGATTTTTTTTTGTTATACCACGCGTATTTTATTTTACGAGTCTCGGTGCTAGTTTTTTTTCTCCTTCAGTTGTACTACACGCGAGTTGAAAGTCCCTTGAGTTTTTTTTTACGGTTGACAAATTGGTTTGTTTCCCCTGCTGTTTCCAAGATGTTAATTAGGTTAATTATGGAAAAAGGTTTTTTAAGCTCTACTGTGGCTATGTTGAATCTTCTTTGTGTTTTGTATCTGCGAAATGTTATTGCTCGATGAGATTTTAAATTTCAAGTAACTGAATGAACTGTTTAGAATGAAAGTGGTAAACGAAAATTTGGGTTTCTTTTTATATCCTTCAACTTTTGTGGTAGTCGCCTAAGTAAAAAATTCAATAAAAGTGGCTGGAAAAGCTGACTAAAAAATGTCTTCTCCATTGGATTAACATAGGCGCCGTTACAGAAAATCTTCGATTACTAAAAACTAAGTTCAATTGTCTTAGACCAGTTTCATTCTAACAAGATAAAATTATAAATTAACATAAACGATTCAAAATCAAGCTTTAATATAACCTGAAGGTATCGTTAAAGGATTTCATAAATCAGCGTGTAACACTGAGGCAACAATCAATAACAATAGAGGAAAATTGCTCACGTTTAACACTCTTTTACGTGATCTCACTACTATGTATATTACTTAATATTTAAATATGGTTTCGTTTTCTGAGTTACAACCGGACTACAGTTAATTTCGATTCCAGAGTGAATTATCTATGTACTATAGTACTATTTCACAGCATTTCATTTAAATGCATTAGGGTTATTCCAGAGAAATCGACCAAGGTGGTTGGGTCGGGTCCTATATTTTTTAACAAATTTTCACCAAAAATTTATCCAGTACTCACTCATACTGACAAAACTGAAATATTAAGGCGGAAAATTTTGTTTCACGGATATTTAGATATTTTGGTGCCATTTTATAGCCGAACATGGGTTATAATAGGTTGTACAAGGTGAAAAATGTGAAAATAACCTCAAAATTAACTGAGTACTTTAATTAGCTTTTTAACTTCAGATTTAACTTTTTTAAAAGCTAAATTTTGAAAAAATGCTTAAAAATGATAACCCTTTTGAAAACTTTTGAATTTGAGTTGAAATGCAGAAAACGAAGTAAATTTAGTCTTTTCTGAGAAAGCGAAGTTTTTCACTATCGAATTAAAAACAACAGGGTCGCTATAAAACGGCATCAGACAAACTTAAATCATTAGTGCATCAAAAATTGGGGCACCCAACCAAACCACCTTGGTCGATTTCCCTTGGAATGACCCCCTACTCTTTTTTCATACCACGAAGAAAAATGGTCATATCCGTGGTTCGTACCGAAAGAACGTGGTTGAAAGTGAGAATTTTGATTGGGGGATCATTGGGTCGGGAGTTACCGCTATTCCTCCCGCATGGTTCAGCAGCTGACTGGATGGAACAAGTGCGTCCCGCTCATTTTCTTCTCATCCCTTTGTAAACGGAGCGTATGCCCAGCAGCTGATTCCCTTATCTCGTCGACTCTTCCCATTGTGCACCCTTCCCCGACCCCTCAAGGTGAGGCAGGGAAAGTGGGCATCGTCAGGAACCTTCCGTAACCCCGTTTCTCTCTCTTTCTCGAATCCTTTCGTTCTTGTGAACTAATTACGAAGTGATCGCTGATGCTACCTGCGGCTCTGCCACCTGTAGCGCGCGCCGCCACAGCCGCCATCTGTTCCGGCAGCCAGGTGGTGCCCTGTCCGGCAGCAAACTCCACCTAGGTCCCTCGATGCGCCCCCTTTGGGTGGGTTGGTTGTGTTTGGGTTTCCGGATTGGGTTCACTTGCGGCTTCGGGTGTTTTCCCGTCGTCGCAGGATGTCTTTTTGGGTTTTGGGGGACGGCTATGACCTGCTTTGGGATGCCCCCTCCCTTGTGCGTGCCGATGATGAAGTTCTAACAAGCAACCGTCGAAGCCTTATTGATCTTGCTTACACGCCGTTATTTTATGTTGGGAGCCGTTCAAATACAACGTACGCATGTTTTGGGGCCGTTTTTGACCCCTCCCCCTTGTCAGCAAATAGCTAAACCTTCTCCCCCTTAGGTGCTTACGAAATATTTGAATGACCCCTTATTTGTTTTTTTCGGGGGTTCAAAATAAAAAAAAAAGACATGGTTATCTTTAACTGTGAGTATGGGTGTCCCTGGAGTTAATAAGGGGTATCGATTTGAGGTTGGTAGATTAAGTTTTTATGATAATTTTAGTCTTCATAATTTTATGAGCCTAAAAATAATGGTGATGAAAAACAGTTGGATAATTAAAATTAATGATTAAAATTTTACTTAAATTAATTAAAATTATCTCATAAATCGTGGAACTTGAAAAGAATCGCTCGTAAAATTATGGCCGAGGTCAAGCATTATTTATCCTAAGTATATCAAAAGGGAGGGTTGAACTTAAAAAATGCTTCCTGAATATTTGCTGAAGAAGTGTTCGGCGTGATTAATGTCATAAACATGCGTAGTTTTAGTTTTCGTGACAAATTCTTTTAAATTTCATTGGTTCTTGGAACTTTTTAAGACTACCTCAACTTACACATTTGCGCGGTCCCTTTTGTGTCTATCTTTGGTTTCTAGTAAGGACTGTGCACATAAAAAGCGAGTGTCAGTAAAAAAAAATCATAGCTTACAGTAGGCTATCGTTGGTGGGGAAAGGCTCAACAGGGGTCGTCATATCCAAATAAGGATCATTGTATATGGTTCGCTTGTGAGACTATTTTAGACGTATGGTATTTTGGGCCATCGATTTCTCCAAACGTCTCTCCCTAGAAGTTTACTGATTTGCGCTGAGGGTTGGTTTACAATGGAAAAGTTGTAAAAAGTGCTGTAAATTCGCTGGTGGTGCTCGGAATACCGTACTTTGGTCTTTATTAACCACGGGGTCCCCTGCCTTTTGTCTGTTGGATGCGTGAAAAAAGTCCATGTTGGACAAGATGAAGGAAATTTTTTCGTAAATTAAATGTTACAGGTATCTTATTTACTTTAATGAACCCTCTAAGAGTTTTGCAGATCAATTGGAATGTCTGGATACTTCAAAGTCATGGTGGTGTTTTAATTTTTCTTTAGAAGTTGAGGTTTTGTGGAAGAAAGGATAAATATTATTTGCTTAACGAGAGGTGATTATACTGCAAACGTGATAAAAAAATTTATAGGGAAAATATAGTTTATCTCATCTTTTATGCGAAGATAAACAAAAGTTTGATGTCTAGTGTTCTGTTTAACATTCTTTGATGGATTTATCAAACGTTACTCAGTAAAATCGTTAAGCATTTTGGTTGTTGACAGTCTGGAAAATTTCAAAGTGTTCTCTCTTTGCTTGCAAACAAATAAACATAAATAAACTAGCCGTAAAGGCTAGAAACAAGTTTTGATTGTCCCGTCAGGATGGTGGTCTGGCTCGCATTTTTCTCATCCTATCTTATCAAGTCTCAACGATAGATAGAATGTCTATTATAGATAGCTACTTCACTCTATTTTGATGCTTATTTTAGAAAGCAGGTTTTTATCGGTATTCAGGGGATAATGAATATTGTAATCGTTTATTTTTCCAAACTTGGTAATGGATGGATTGACCTCAGACTGCTTATTAATGTTGTTTATTTGGGCAACTATTTACGCTCTTTAAGTAGGATTTATATTTAGGTGCCCTAAAAGAACACATTACTGTATAATGTGTTGACACTAAGTATTACAGTTAAGAAATGACGTCGTACCTTGTGTGCAGGGGCAATCACAAGAAGATGGTCTATGGCTCCTCTTCCAAATAACTTTTGACCCTTAAAATTGGATTTTAACACGTGTTTGTCCATTTAGTCTAAATTTCATACCATACGTTCCTATGAAAGCTTAAAGTTTACTTTTATTATCAAATGTTATTTTTATACATGGCCCTCTTCTGATAAAGAGTAGTCGGTTTCATTATTGAGATAAATTAAATTACATTGTCCAACACTTGTATTGACCAGTTCACTATTACATAATTCTTCTTATAAGTTCAAAACTTTTCTCATATAAATATAAATAAGGCAATGAACTTTGATTTAATTTGTGGTTGTATGACATCCTACCAACAGTTTAGTTTTCTGATGGTAATTTTTTGTCTTGTTCAACTGCATTTGTGATATTATTGCTCGTTTTGGTAGTTTCTCTCCTTAGAGCGATAATTTTTTTTGCCCAAAACTGTTTTATGTAATAGTTACCTTCCCTTACTATCAATTTGTGTTAGTATTTTTTCCTGTACTGCGATGTTTGTTCCAAATCGGTAAGAGTGGCCTAGTGATTGCTTCAAAAAAAATCATAAAACCGCATCATGTACTCTTAAGTGTAAATGTTTTTACAATGCGTCTGAACATTTAAAATTATGAAATAACGCTTTCTGAGTTAAGTAAAAATTTTGTCACTCTGTCAAGAGTCAATAAACATTCTGATGCTTTTTTTTATTTAACATTCGAATTAAAATACATAAAATTATATTCAAGGTCGACAAAGCTTTGCAGTGATTACAGACCGACCTTATCAAAACTGATTTCTGTTTCAATCCAAGAACTCTTTTCTGCTTCTCTCCTGAGTAACTTCATGGTTTTCAGGCCAACGAATCTCCTAAATTTTGCTGAGAAAAGGCTCTAACAACGATTAATTTCCCCATCGCAGGGTTTGTCACCTTTTATGTAGGGCATCGTTGCTCCGACCCATAGCTTGGGGTGAGCTATTCGAAAACACCGGAAGTTGCAGGGCACTGAGGTCTCAACGTGCTTTGAGAAGAATGCGCAACACATCCTCTATCTTTTGCTTCGAGAAAGTGATGGAAACAGTTTCCCTTAACATCTGCATTCATCTTTGATTTCTATCCTTAAAACATAACTAGTTTCCTTAAACAATGGTAGTAATTGATTTTGTTTGTGCTTTCGAAAATTTCAAATAAAAAAGCCCCGTTGGCAAATGAATAAACTGGGATGTTTATCTTTTTGATTGATTGATTAATTTGTCCCCCTCTTAGAAAACTTTGATCGTAGATGCAATAGACATCCTGTAAGAGAGACCTGGGAGTAAAACTAACACTAATTATGGTTTCATAGTAATTTAAATCCTTCTGTTGAGACTAAACCCGCTGATCGTAAGGTCATCCATCAGCTGAGTAAATAGATATACTCATGCCGTTTTATCTTCAGATTTTTAGTGCACATAAATGAAGGTATTTCGTAATGCCATCTTTGAATATGTTGTGTACCTTACTCTGTTGGCTTATAAGCATCTCACACGATAAGATTGCCCAAACTTGGATTGTTCATCGTTGACCAATCTTGGAACTAGAGTCCTCAAACATATGTCCATGGGCTGTATCTTTTTTTTTCCCAGACGCGGGCTTTAGTTGAGCATCATTTTACCAAAATTATTCGATGATTTCCTGCCACCCATTGGTGTTTCCGGGTAAAAGCTTTTACCTCCAAAAATGTTCATCCGGACCGCGGACATGTTTTACACTTTATCAGAAATATATTATTAGAAAACGTTATTCTTTCGATTTTCTCATTGTGGGCATATCTAAAATTGTAATATGCGTTTGAGTGTATAAGGCATATTGTCTTGTCTATATAGGCCTATTATCAGATATTTTTTGAGAAACGTCGGTCATTTTCTAGAATTTTCCTACCTTTTGAGAAATGCAAGTTAAATTGATGCACGATTTACTTGTGTGGCTTTATGTAAAAAATAAATAGTAGGTACTATTTTGATGCAAAGTGTGAGTTGATCGTGATGCTTGTTACGACTTGTTCTCTGTTCTCGTATGGCCTATCGAGAGATAAATTGTTTTCTTATAATAATCTCCTTTTGTTGCTCCGGTGTTATATAATGAAAATAAACAAAGGTATAACTGGAGAATCGTAAGTGTCCATAAATATTTGGGAGAAGAACACTTCAGAGTTCCGCTCCAAATGATGCAACAAAAAGTTGTCTGCAGAGAATCCTGGATAGGGGAGGGGGCATTAGAGGAAGTTGAACTGCATCGATAAGTATAGAAAAGCCGTTTTGATGGGAAGACGAAACGGGGCGTAGCAATTGAGGGGAGAGTTTAGCTATTATCGCTGTGTGACTTCATCGATGTTGGGGGAGAAAAATGTTTCGATTCCTTTTCTTCTTTAATATTTAGGAGCAAATGGGAAACCATAACGCTGCAACATGTTATTGATTCTTATGATGGTGTATACGTCCTATCTTTTTATCTCTTGGGGATCATCTCCACATTGCACCCATTTCAAAAACGGCGAAAGGTCTTTTTAGGTTTTTTTTTTCTTGACTTGCAACTTTTTTTAAAGCTAGTTCTTCTCCTTTGTAAGTAGAATTCTACAATATAATATGTGAGGTATTTAGAGTTAATTGATTCGATGGCCGATAGGGATTCGTTTGTTTACCCTTATACATTTCTTTCTGTGATTTGGAGGAGTATTTTAAGGGTGTTTAAAAAGGAGGGTTTGGTAAGTATACTAGCGATAGTGGTTTGTTAGGAGGAAGATATTTTTTACGTACCTCTTGATTTTCCGCGCGGCCTTCGGACGTTCGGATTTCCCCTGCTTCTCTCCCATTGTAGTGCAAAGAAAACAACTTGTTCGAGCTAGCGTGATTCTCGCTTTTTTCCCGACGCTAACGTTAATTTTGTAAGGGGAAACTATTTTCTGCTCTAGTCCTGAGAACTTTAAAAGATTAGTTGGAAATAAACAGACTCCAAACCTGAATTACCTTGAATTCTCAAAATATTTTTGATAATTCATTTAATAATTATCAAAGTATTTCAGAGTTATAACTCTCCTGATTTTCCTCGAAATACCTGCTTTAACGATTTTTTTATCGGTAATATTTTCAGGTATCGTTTTAAAGGTCCTGCTTTTCTTTTTTTGTCGATAGTTAGGATTTTCCGTGAAGAGATACCGCGTTGTCGGAAAGTTCCTTTGACAGGCGTTTGGTTCTTTAATTTGGCTACTTCTAACATTTCGATTGCAATACGAGAAAAACACCTTTACCCTTGAAACCTTTTCAATTTGTCATTTTTTTCTGAACTTAAAATCATGCTATCTAAGGGATTTTTTCATTACTTTAAATTTTCCAGTTATTAATAAAGAAGTATTTTTGAATTGAAAAATCTATTAACATGTTGTTTATTTTGGTTCACCTACTATTTAGTAATTTGTCATTTTGATGGACTTGAATGAAAATTCATAAATATTATTTAAAAAATTTTAATATTTAAGTTAGTTAAGAAATATAAGATATATATAACAATTATTAATTTTACAGAATTTTTTTATGTTTATCAGAAAGTTTTGGGTTCTATCAAACTATAGCTTTATTTTTTCAATCTCATATTTTTTTTACCTTTCAAGATAATGGAAGTTTATTCAATAATAGTATTTTTACAGCTAAAGACACATCTTAGAAATTGGAGTGCTTGTTAATGTATATGTTATGGGCAAAGTGATAAACCGGACATTATTAATAATGCCCAAAGTAGGGCGGGCAATGAGAAATTCAATAACATTTATTAATGAGTATTTATCACTTGGTCCAAAATACGTGGGCATTATTAATAATGCCCGGATTTATCGCATTTCCTGTTACATGTGCATTTTTAAAAACTTATGTCCTGCATGCCCTTAAAATCATTCCCTTCTGTGTTCTCTTTAAAATCGATTTCTGGTAACACCACTCACCAAAGTATTTCAATTAAAAATATTAAATGACTAGTATTGATAACATAAAATAACAAGTTATCTTTAGTCAATTTTTTTAAAAATAAATTCTGAGACCTGTAGTTTCTTTAAACAGTGTTTTCAATTCCAGTGGAGAACAACTTTTTTTTAACCAATGTTTGGTTTGCACTTCTTATCTGAACAGCATTATACATATGTAGTTAGGAGCTTTTGCATTTAAGGGGAGTCAGTTATTTAGACTTGAAGCTAAATCTACATTTTTGTGTTGATAATTTCTGATTTTTTTTTTTAGTGTTGCCTTTTTGAATTTTTATATTCTTAATATTTCAATCTTATTAATCATTATTTTATCTTTTTTTTTAGCCGTTTGGTTCAGATGGCTTTGATCAAGATTCCGCACGATTCAACTCTTCAAAACCTGGTCCTTATTCTGACGCATTTTTTATTGGTATGACTTTTCTTTAAATAATAAAGTACTATTAGTTTTCATACAATTGGAAAGAAAAATCTCCTAAACAATATAAAAATAACCTTTTTCTTCAGTATTTAAATAGTTTTATTTAATAATTTTTTCAAAAGCTAATGACATTAAAAATTAATTGTTTATATATGAGAATATGGGTTTATTTAATGGGAATTCAACTGGTTTTCTTGCTATTTATGGACTTAGAATCTGAAATGTGTATACAGGGTGTTTCAAAAGTCCGTTTCACGGCTTTTATTTGGAACCAACGTCTCCTAGGGTCCTGGAAGTAAGGTCTATCCCTAGGTAAGTGACCCTGGAGAATCCATTGAGAGGACTTACAGCGCCCCTAGCGGCGAAATAAAAAAGTTAAAAAAAATTATTTAAGGAACTAAAGGAGATAGAGCAAACACCTCAGTGAGAGTATTGTTGTCACTGTTATAAGTAACTCACTGAAAAAAATTTCATGAAAATATTGTGAATATTCACGGAGATATTAGCATGTGAAAATAGCCGGTTTTTAGAACCCAAAACCGGAAAAGTTCGCAAATTTGCAAGTTTTTTAAATTTTTTGATTAAAATTTTACTTCATCTAACTAAAAAGATACAAAACTACATAAAAACTCTGAAAAACTTGCAAATATGCGAACTTTTCCTCTTTTGGGTTCTAAAAACCGGCTATTTTCACATGCTAATATCTCCGTGAATATTCACAATATTTTCATGAAATCTTTTTCAGTGAGTTACTTATAACAGTGGCAACAATACTCTCACTGAGGTGTTTGCTCTATCTCCTTTAGTTCCTTAAATAATTTTTTTAACTTTTTTATTTCGCCGCTAGGGGCGCTGTAAGTCCTCTCAATGGATTCTCCAGGGTCACTTACCTAGGGGTAGACCTTACTTCCAGGACCCTAGGAGACGTTGGTTCCAAATAAAAGCCGTGAAACAGACTTTTGAAACACCCTGTATTTTAATCAATGTATAGTAAATGTAACTTTTCTTTCTTTTTTTAAAAATTAACAATATGTATAAGGATTTATTTTTAAATTGCTATTATGAAGATAATTAAATGAAGCATATACATTTGATGTATGCCTTTGTTATGTTTGCAGCTAAATGCAGTGCTATGTTTTAACAAAACAACCGAGAGTTGTCACAGAAAAGCTATTAGCCATGTGTGTTAAATAATGTGTTTCTCTTTAGATGGTTCTCATGCAGCTCCAGATCCATGGTCAACTAGTTCAAGTTTACAATCCTCCTCATACTCATATGCTAACTCTGTGATTGGTATACCAGCTTCTCATCCACCTCCCACATCTTCTGCCTTTTCAACGATGCACCTTCCTCCGGAGCCCATGGGTTATAACACTGTTTCAACTAGCCATGACCCATCGCTGATGGCCAATAGTCTTCCACCCATGTCTAGTTTCAGAGACCCGTCCAGCCATAGGGCCCCTATGGCACATTCATCAGCATCTCCTTTGTATGGTCAAAATACAAGTCCTCCAAGTCCATTGAACTCTACAGACCCTCTTGGGAACCGTGGGGCACAACCAACTCAGACTGGAGACACACTAGGAAAAGCCCTTGCTTCTGTAAGAAAACTTAAGTCGCTAAAAGTGCCCTGAAATTTGTTGCTAGTTGAATAAAATCATGTTCTACAATTTTACTATGATAGCTCCATCAGAATGGTATATTTTATTTAAATTTTTGTGGAATATTTTAACAGTATGTTCTGTGTAGGTTTATGAAATTGTAATATTAACAATTTTTTTAAAAATTCTTCATTCAAATCTTGTGTTGTGTTTTTCTGATTCTTTGTAATTAATTAAGCCTTTTACATCTAGATATATTCAGCTGAGCCTCCAGGAAATAGTTTTACTTCTACACCTGCTACACCAGTTAGTTCCCCCTCCCCTCTATCAGGTAATCTCTTGCTTTCTTATTCATAAAAAAATCTTTCACAATATCCTATTAACTACAAATTAACTCATGCAGTTTGTAGGTGTTTAATGATACAAGCTTCTTGCTGTGTGTTGTGACTTTGAGTTTTTATTCTTATTTCAATGTTTAACAGGTGTTACGCATTGGTCCCGCAGCAGTACACATCCTGCACCTTCTCAAAATTCCGATTATTCCGAGAGAACTTTACTTCCTTTGGTGAGAATCAATTTAATTTGTGAACTTAAAAAGCAAATGTTTCAATACTTGATGTTTTTAATATTTAAGTTTTAAATTAGCAATATTTTTAGAAGTAATAGCTTTTCAGATATTGTTTCTTAAAAGTATTTGTATTAAGTCTAGTTTAACAGTACTTAGATTTTACTACTTTTGGATAAATATATTTTACTACTTACTAACAGTTAGTAGGTAGTAACATCTATTTGTTCTTAAAATCATTATTATAAGCCTGGCACAAAGGGAGGCACTGGAAAATAATTTTATGAATCTAAGGATTGTAGTTAATCTATTTAAAAGCCTGTTTAAAGGGTAGGAGAGAAATAAGTGGTTAGTTCCATTTACATTACTAAGAGAAAATATTGTGGTTGTCCCAAGATATTTGTTTGTATGCCTAATTCGTTATTTTTTTGGTTTTTGTAGTACGTAGTAAAATAACTATTGTTTTTATTTGTAATTTAATGCTTGATATTTTCAATGTTTTGCATGGCTTATTTTTTTTTTTGTTGTGTTATGTACTAGTTTTGATTTTTAGTTGTATTTTTGTGGTTCATTTATGAGAAAGATGAAAAGCAATTTTTATAATTTTTTCTCTTTATGTTTGCATGTTTGATTTATAATTTTTAATGCGTAACAGGGTAGACTAGAAGATCGACTCGATGATGCCATATACATTCTTAGAGATCATGCTGAGGTATTTTTCATTAAATTCTTTATGCGTTTTTATTTGATTTTTATTATTTATTTATTTATTGGAAGTATAATCACTTTTGTGGCTCTTATACAAAAAGATACTTTGATCTATTTATGTGTAAAACTACGTCATAAATAATACCCTTGTATTACATAGCAGTCTCGAGGAGTGATGGAAGAACGTCTAGATGATGCAATCAATATATTGAGGAATCATGCAGAAGGACCCGGGTTACAGCCAGTGCCTCCTACATCATCATTAAATGATATTTCCCCGGTTACTGCGCATTCCAATGGACTAATTGCTCCTCAGTCATATCCTGGTGTTGCAATAATATCCTTGGATCCACATGTAGTGAGTAAAATTTTTGATTCAGTCAATTAGCACCCAATTTGAATGAAGCTGTTATGTTTTTCTATTTTGAAACATTATTAAAAATAGTGTTTTGAATATTGAATGTTTTTTTTTTTTTTTTAATTTATTGACTTTATCTCGTAAGTTTCTCAAAGTGGAGGTTTATGAAAATTATATTAAATTTGTTTTCTTTTGGGAAAAACAAATTGGTTCCATTATGTGCTAAGGAAATCCAAATATGGGATTCTGCTTTCATAACAAGCTGAAGAATAAACAGAATTTACAATATCCTCATAATACGAAACATTATGCAGTATTAGTCATAATATCTATTAAAAGTAAAGAATAATTGGCCTAGTAAAATTACTTAATTTTGGTAGTTAATAAAATACTTCATATTTTCAGGCTGGACCTAACATTACTGACAACGTGTTGAGAAGTAGAACTGCTCAGCCAGGTTCTTCAGGGCAACTGTCTGCTTCCCAACCCTTTGGTATGCTTTTTATTTAGTTTTAAAATAATTTTATTAGAAACCTATAAACAAGTATTTTTAATGGACAAACCTGACTTTTCATTTCAGTTCCAGGCTTGCCCCAAGATTCTCTCCCTAACTTAAAAGAAAAGGTTAAAGATGTTGATAAGGTGGAATTAAGTAGGGGGAAAACTTCTACTCCAAATACAAATTCTACTCCTACTGTTAGCACGCCGACTGGAAATAGTGTGTCTGGAACACCTCCTGTTTCCTCTCCAACTTCTACTTCTTCCACTAATACAGTTACAAATTTAGGACCATCCTCTAAAGGAACTAAACGCTCTAGGTCACGATTGTAAGCATGTATATTGTTTTTATTTTGTTGATAGAGTTAAGTCTCTTTGTTTTTGTTTGACTTTAAATTCCATGCTTAAAATTTTACATTAAATGCCCAGAGTCAAACTTAATAGCATTTTCAGTCAAAACAAATTTGTTAGTACTGTTTTAAATTTCTGGCTATGAATGCAGAAGCATTTACAGTTTATGCTGTTCTATGCCTATCAATGTGTACTAACGCTTTAGTTATGTGGATAAAATTTCATGCTCATTTAAATGGTTTTAAGATGTGTCAATTTTTTGCATGTACTCCTTCCTCCTGAAGAGAAATGGATTCAATCGGAATGGATAGTTGGATCCCGCTAAAGTCAGTAATAGTTCCTAAGATTCAAAAATTGTTTTTAATTTATAACTATATGTATTACAGTTTATGTATAACACTCAATTACCTTGTTTCATTATTAGGTTAAATATCAATTAAACTTTCTAAAATCCTTTTGGATTTATACCTACTCCTTTTTATTACAATCACTTTCATTTGCTTTAACATTTTTTACTCTGCTGTGCTCTTAGTTTTATAAATAGAAAAAGCAATTTCAAGCATGATTATGTTTTCTTATTCTATAAAAACTTGTATTTTATCATCAGTAGATTTTAATTAATCAGTAAATTATAAGAGCAGGACAAACAATAACATTGATAGAGAAACTAAGGCTTCTGCTATTTAAAGTTGGCAGGTCTTAATTTTTGCATGTTGCCTAACTAGTGCTTCCTAAATATTTTAGCTGTAAGATACTGTTATTCTTTTCTTATGTATGATTTTAATTAATGGGAAATTTCACCAGAATTCAATGCTTTCAATAAGCAAGTTTTCTGATCTGTGCATTTTTACAATGTAATGTTGTCATGAAACTATGACTGGGCTCTTACAAAAAATACATAAGAAAGGCTTGAAAAAATTGTTGAAGGATATTATATTTACTCCACATTTGCTCTTTTCTTTGCTATATAAATATATTGTATAATTTTATGTTACTTAATAATAGAAAATCAGTATACCTATTATCAATTGCATGAAATGTGTGGTGGTTTGAAAATACTTGAGCATCAAAGGGCCATTCACAAATTACATGATGTGTTTAAGGGGGAGGGAGTCATTGTTTCCCCCATGTTACATTTATTGTGTAACATATGAGATTCAAATTTAGTGACATTCTAATTTCTCATTTTAACCACAACGTTTCGTGTGTATTGTTAATGGTATTGTTTTATTTTTCTAATCACTGTTAAGAAAATTGAATAAGTAATGGTATGACTCCACCACTCTTTCCTCTTCATTTTATGTAAAAGTAATAATAAATCTTACAGGCAGCTACGACTCACCCTCTTTTCTAAATTTAATTTAACATTGTGAATGGTCTCCAGTATATTTTAATTTGTATAGAAAGCTTCAAAAATGTTATGAAGTACTCGTAGGGCTCTTAAACAATATCTTTGAACTATATCTTTGTTACAGCAGTTCAGGGGACGAAGATGATGTTCCTGAAGTAAAGGCAGAGAAAGACAAAGAGAGAAGACAAGCTAATAATGCCAGAGAAAGGTTAATTTTTATATTCTTCCTTATTGCCTTTTATGTTACAATTCTTCAATTTCTGCTGTTGTGTTGTTTCATCACGTAATGTTTATCTATCTGTTGATTCCTAAGAAGTCCAACACGATTCCCGAACAGTCCAATTTAAGTTCTAGGAAAATGGTTCCCAATCGGTGGTCTGTGGAATAGATTTTGGGTGTTAATGGAGTATTTTAGTATTACATTGATTTAAATACATGCTAAAGAGCCAGTCGGTAACAAAACTGTTCCTGGAGGGGAATGGAAATTGCAAATTGTAAAACTGGGCAAAGCTTATGGTGCTCCCCAAGGCACCTACTTACATTCAGATTCTCTAGAATTCGAGGTGAGGGGTCTGTGGCTTGCATGAAACTAAAAAGGGGTTCATGGATCTAAACTAATTGGGAACCACTGTTCTAGAGAAGCCTGTTGTTTTTGACACTTGATGAAATGTTTCTTCCTACCAGACCAGTGAAATGAAGCGTTTGATGTGCCCACTAGCAGGGCAGTAAACATTTTGTTTCAAAAGGGGTTTTGGCTCCTAGTTTTTTAAGGCGTCCTTCAAAGTTTTATACATTATACTTAACCCCAAGAAGTGATCCTCCACTGGAATTTTTTTCTGAAAGCTTGTAGAAATTTAAGTTACTATTAATTTATATAGGGAATTTTTACACTTATCTTCAAAGACATGGAAATTTTTCAAGCATTTATGTGATAATAAAAAAGCTATTCCTTTTTTATTTGTCATAATTCTAATTGTGGTTTAGTAACGTTGCGCAAAAAGTTTTACTGATGAAAATTTTCAAAAGTTGCTGTGTATAAGTCGCATTTTATTTAATCATTTTTCTTTTATATAGGATTCGTGTAAGAGATATCAATGAAGCATTCAAGGAATTGGGAAGGATGTGTATGGTTCATCTCAAAGCAGACAAAGCACAAACAAAACTAAATATACTACATCAAGCAGTTGATGTAATTACTAATTTAGAACAGCAAGTTAGGGGTAAGTAGTGTAATGTTTATTACCCTTATGTTTGTAAGCATCATCTTGTATGACAATTTTCATGTGTATTTTCTTTCCCATTTCAGAAAGAAATTTAAACCCAAAGGCAGCTTGTTTGAAAAGAAGAGAAGAAGAGAAAAATGAGGAAGGCCCTAAGTTGGGAATGCACACTATTCCACATCCACAAACACTAGATTCCCTAACACATCAGCGGTTGGCTACTTCACTACCGGTTTGTATTTAAGTCCTAAAATTTATTTTTAAATGAGGTTGCTTAATATGGTTTTTGTATATTATTTGTATATCTACATATTATCCAAATGGGGTCCGGTCCCAATTGATTTGGAGTTCTGTATGTAAAATGAAGCAATCACTGCACAACACTTTATTTGGTATGAACCATTTGCTTAATCACACCACTTTCAAAGGTATAAGTGAAGTCCTTGTGTTGCATAATAGTTATGAGTCGATGCCTGTCTCCCATTTAATATCTTAAAAAAATAACCCCTTGTTCAATTGAGTCTTCATTCTAAACATCAATTCTGCAAGCCACAGCTCTGTTGCAGAGCTTTACATTTTAAATGGTTATATAACTTAATTGCCGTTTTTTTTTCATGATTCACTTATAGTTTTAACAATAAAGTGGATAAAGTTAGAAAAGGAAAGAAAAACCTTAATTGACTGTATTTTTTATTTGTGTTTTAATGGGTTTGTTTTTCATATTTTAGGGAATTCTCGCTCCTATGACATTATCAAGCCAATGTACAACGACATTTGCTGATGGCCATGACATAGACCAACCACTTTTGCCTTAAGACTAAGGTCTATGGAAATAGGAGTAAAGCCAAATAAAAGGGTAATAATTTTTTTCCTCTATTGTTTATAATGGAAGTGTATGCGTTCAAACAGCACTACCTTCTTTAAAAGTTGAAACTACTGGTATTTTTGTAGATATGTGTTACTCAGCTACAGTTTAGTAATATGAAATCCTCTAAAATATATAATTATACAATTTGTTGTGTCGTACAGGGTTAGGAATAAAGGTAGGACAGTAACAAAAATGACAAAGACCTAAAATTGTCTAACTAAATACAGTAAACTCTTTAGTGTGTTATTCCTTTTGCTCTATGCTTCTTACTCATATAATATTACTTTTCAATTATTTTAATTTTGAGTCTAAACTAATTTGATAAGATATTTAGTTTATTAATTATCAATTGGGTCATGAGTTTTTCCTCAAGAGCTTAATAGCCATTGCGTTCATTAAATGGGATGGGTGATAAAGAATGCTGCAAAACTTATTCTTGGGTTGGAGATGTTTTAAAATTGATGTTAGTATTGAGTATTAAGCTATTCATAATTCAGGTCTCATCACTTGGTTTCAAGAACATAGCTATATTATCTGTTCTCAATTCAAAACATTATACCCATGAAAATATTCTTTACTTTATAGGGAACATAAGCTCTTCTTCCTCCTTTTGGTCAGCCACCTCTGTAAAAACAACTCAATCCAGCCATTTTTCCTTTAAAGGAGATGCCAATTAACTCTTCCACAGGCATGTATGCTGACCCTTCAATTGCTCTCTTCATTGCATTTCATGAGGAGGATATAAACAACCACATCAGTTTAACTCAATATGGCTACACAAAATGTTGCCCTTAGCTAATGTAGATGTCATTTATGTAAATGAAAAAGCCATAACTTATCATTATCATTAGTTGTAAATGGTTGTTAGTATTATTAGTTGTCATTTGTGTATTTCAGTTTATTTTGATTTGTAATGTTATCTTATCCACGGTTCACATCAGATTATTTTTTATGATCAGTCGCATTTGTTTCTCATTATATTTATGTTTTTTTAATGCTCGCCCACGTTATGAGTCGTATACATGCACCGAGTTGCCAAAATATTTTTGTTTTGTTATGTTTTGTCTTCTTCATAAATGGCAGAGATACATTTTATATTTCTGGTCTTATTCATATTTTTCATTTAAGGGTAGCTATTATACTTTCTTACATTTACACTATTAGCATTTTGGGGCATATTTCCTTTACCATGATAAGATTTATAATCGTTAAATGGAATCGTTTTAGACAAAGTTTGACAAGATATATTACGCAAGCAGTTCATTTTATGATGCTTATCCTTGCCAACTGGAAAATGGAAGTTGCTTTTAAAAATTTTATTCCTTATTTATTGACCTAAATATTCTGACGTGTTACTTTTCCAAAACTTCTCTTTTATTGTGATTGAGTTGCTCACTTGCATTTTAAGTGATATTCCATGTACAGATTTTATAGTTCTACAATTTTTATCTGAAAACTTTATATTTGCTGATTTTTATTACCAGAACATAATGAATTATATGTTGTTTCTGGATTGTTAATTAGTTTTACCCATATTTAATTTAGTATTAGATTCAAAAATATTTTAACTTATTGTGACAAAAAAATTGTTTTTATTGAGTTTAGAATGATTTCCTTTCATTGTCAGTATTCTATTTGTATTAAATTATATGTGTGAAGTATGTGTTTATATTTTATTATTCTTATATGCTGAATTTAGTTCTTTGTGTTCTACAGTTTTTGTTGGGAAAATCTTTTATATGTTGTGCCTTGTGGTGTTTTATACTTTTTGTGCTTAGTAACTTTTGAATTTAATTCCACTACTTTATACATTTATTTTAAATTATTGCATTTTTATGGGTATAAAATTCAAAGAATATACATTTAGCTCTGTAGCCATATTGTGTAATCATAGTAGAGACCGAGTTTATTTCTTGTGAGATTAATCTCTATGAGATCATGGGATTTGTAAGATTTCTGTGTTATATATTTGAATATAAATTTGTTTATGTTTCCTCCTGAAATGTCATGTAAATATATATTGTATAGGGAATAGAATCAACCACTTATCAGTTGAAAGCTGGTAAAATTCATAATATCAGGAAAATATTTAGTCATTTTTATTTGAGTTAAACCATGTGTTCTGGTGAAATGTCTGTATAAATTTGTGATGTGCATTTCCCCCTTGTTATCATGAATTTTGTTTTCATCATTATCATTTTAAATGATGAAGTTGATTTTTTACCTCTTCCACTGTTTTTTATTTATTTTAACAGTATTTCAGTACAACTAATCTGCATTATTAAATGCGTTCAACTAATTATACATGCAATAAAGTTTACTTTAAATTACCACTTAAAATACACTTCCTGGCTATCAGCGAAGTTTGCAAAGTTCCTTTCAGTACAAAAAAGCCTCATGAATGTTAAATTCTGCGAATGGCTGAAATAACCTCGATCCATGTGAGGTATTAAAAACAATTATAAATGATCAATGACATGCTTCCCTGATTAAAATTCTATTTTGTTGTACACATTACTTGAAAATCTATTAAAACATTCTGTAATCAGCTTTGAAACTTGTATGTAAGTCAGATCTGATGTACAAATATATTAAAATCATAAAGAAATTCTCGCACTTTACATACTTTCTGCAATGATCATCATATTTTTATACTGTTCATCATCATTAGAAGCTATGTTGTCTGCTGGGCTTCTACCTGGACAAATGTACAGACTGTTTTTGTTGTAGAGAGTGATACTAACTACTATTGGAAACACACTCAGAGTAGGGTGGTGGAATTTCTGCTGGCCTAATTGTCGCACACCATCATGACATCTAAGCAGGTGGTGTGTATTGTTGACTATTCACACCTGCTGCACACCTTCCCTCCTGGCAGAGGAGGGATCTGAATATTATGGTGCCATCTTTCTTAATATTGTTTTTGAATTCTTTTAGTGTGTATGATAAAAATAAAATTAGTTTTTTATTCTCTGCCAGAAATTTTTTTACTGTGTCTAGCTTGCTTGAGCTTCCGTTTTGATTTTAAGTAGAAATATTCCAGTTTTACATTCAAACCCTACTATTTTTATTTATGTTGTTGGTTTCACATAAAAAACTTTGTATTTAACCAATATAATTTTGAACTTTCTAGCTGAATACATTTGGCAGGATTTAAATGCTTTGTTTGGTGGTCCTTTGATGAAGAATTCGTTTCTATGTATGGGCAATGTGATTAATCGGGGCATTATTTAATAATGTCCATGCATTTTGGACAAAGTGATAAATACTCATTGATAAATTTCATTGAATTTATCGCATTGCCCACCTTGCTTCAGGCATTATTAATAATGCTCGGTTTATCACTTTGCCCATAGCATGCATACTAAAATGCTGTGTTTTTGCATCAACTTAAAAGTTAGGCTAAAATTATCAAGATCGCAATTTACTCTATGGAGATCTTGAAGTTTTATACTACATATACTTAAAAACACATTAAATTTTAACATATTGTTTCTTTATAGTTAAGTTAGTTTGTAATAAGGGTTTTAATTAGCATTCTGTGATGTGACACTTCCATACTATGCAAAGCTGTTTCAGTCTTAATGCACAGATATGTTTAACAAAAAAAGCATTTTGTTTTTTTGTACATTATATAAAACTAAAACCTGTTATGCTATTTGATTTCTTAAAATATTTTTCAATTATGTACATTGATACAGATGCCATTTTAATTTGTGAGAGGCATTTAATGGAAAAGAGCCATTGAAACATTTACAGACTCCTAGAATTAGTCCATTTATAATATGTACTTAGATTATTTTTACAAAATGCAATACGATTCTAAAAGGCTGTTTTCCTTAACTCTTTCATGAAGGAATGGATGTAAAGAATTGATATGATGTTAAAGGATGACAGAGTACCGAAAATAAATTCAGGCCGTTATTCTATTAATCTGAATGCTATTTCTGCAGAACTAGTTTTATCTAATTGTTAAAAAAATTTTGATTGGAAAAAAACTGGTAAAGAATATTGCTTTAGGCTGACCACCTAACTGACCAAGACATATGCCTAACACCTTGCACCCCAGGGCCCTTGGTCAAGAATACAGGTATTGTGTATGCTTTGGCCTACTTGGGCTGTTGTGGCAATGAATTTAATTTTATAATAAGAATATAAATGGTTTTGCTCGTAATGGTATACTTGTTTTCAAAATGGCTGCTGGAATAGGAATATAAGACTGGAAATGTAGATTTGGATTTTCATAACATTACTCTTGTAACAAAAACAAAATGGATTGGGTCATTAATGGTTAAAAGGATGGCTGTGTGTTGACAATGTTTGGTGGCCTAGTTTCAAGTTTCAATATTGATTGATAAATTAAAGATAGGAAATTTTAGACAGTCATTGTAGAAATAATCTCATTCTTTGTCACTGAAGCAGCTCAATGATCAGTAATGGACCAAGTATTTAAATTGTTACATAAAGTATTTTTTATAAAATCCCTTGAATATTATTTAAATAAGCTACTAGCAATAATTTTTCATATAATTTTATTGTCATCAAAATGTTTCCAAAAATATACCATATTACATTTGAAAGTGGAATTGCACCTTAGGCACTTGAAAATGCTATGCTATGAAATACTGAACCCATGGGACTTAAAATCTAGTATCACAGTCTGTATGAATGTATCAGTTCTGAACAGAATCATGCAAATATCAGTCATGCATGAAATAAAAATAAAATTGTAATGGTAGAACTTAAACCAATTATGTTCAAGTGAACTTAAACAGAGAAGTTCATACCCATAAGTTATGTGAACAAATAAAATACAACATATACAAAAAGTAAAAGTAAGCACTTCTAACTCATAACAATGAACAAACAAAAAAAATGCTGCAAAGTTTTGGGAATGCCTTTAATAGTCACAAAATTGTGATAACAATGAATTTAAATGGGCCTTTATATTTGAATTTCTTGATAAAAATTTCAAATTAGGTACTTAAGTTATTTAAATAATGGTATTTTAATATATTGTATTATATGATATGGTATTTTCAGATTCTACAGTCACATTTTAATAATTACGTAAAATTTGCAATAACAGGGCAAAGGATTCAGTTCATATTATGCTTAATTTATTGCAGCAGAATTTTGTAGAAGTACCCCATCCTTCAAATCTGATTTTTTAAGAATTGGAAAAACTCATTGGTCCTGAGAGAGAAAAATAAGTGCCCAAATACATGTAAATATGAACTATACCTGAACAAATATATTTTTGAGAATTAATATTAACCCAGTATTTTTAGTTTTCCATTCTTTTACCTAAATTCTTACTCTAACATTTTTTAGTTCATTACCATCAAAAATATCATGTGCATTCAAGTCATAAATCATTCAAATATAATAAAATAACAGTTCAACTGTAAGTGTCAATGGAGCATTTTTTAAATTATCGCAATAGCTTAAAATATTTTGTTTCTTCCATTAATGATGACAAAATAGTATTCATATCATTTATCACCATATTAGCAGTAGAAATAACTGGAGAGGAGGGTATGCTGTTTGGAACTGTATCTAAAATTTGATTATTATTGTTTTGGATTATTTCAGGTGAAATCCTTTCCTTTTGAGCATTGTTGGAGCAGGGTGTTTTGTCTTGCTCAATTTTGGGTTTCACATTCTTTTGGATTCCTAAGCCAGGTTTCTCATATTTAGGCATTATACTACTATTAAAATTACCCTTGTTTGTTGTTCCAGCAGATATATCAGGCTGCTGAATGCATTGCACTAGATGATTTGATTGAACTAACTGTTGTTGTGGAGGGTTGTTTGACTGCGGCATCTTTTGGTAATTGTGATTAGGTGGGAAACTTGGTCCCATCCCACAGTTTGGACACTGCTGATATGGATGAAAAAAGTTTTGGTTTGGCGGATGGGATATTTGATGATGGTGAACACTGTAGTTATGTGAAGGAGGATGGCACTGAGGCTGCATGTTGTGAGATGGTTCCATGCACATTTGAGCTGAACATTTAAACACCGGTTGTTGAGGAGGAAACTGAACTGGTTGATGGTTACAGTAGTTTGGGGCTGGTTGCATTGCTTGTGCTTGGCCACAGCTGCCCATCGGACACCTGTTCTCATATGTTTGAGTCTGAATGGGATGGTTATTTGAAGGATATTGGGGAGGCATTGGATAAGGAGCCGGATTGCCATAATGTTGATTACAGTAAAAAGACATTGCATTCATAGCATGCGAGGGACATGATTGTGGTTGGTAATTCACATTTGTAAAAAAGTTCTGAGTGTTCCAAGGCTGTTGGGGACAGTTATTAACCATGTTTTGACTAGCCCCTTGATTACAAGAAGGTGCTACATATTCACCCTTGCACACCACTGGCTGGAATGTATTTGAGTTGAAATTGTTATGCATTTCATGGCAGTTAATTTGATTTGCATTTTGAGGAATGTAGCTAGAATTTACATTCATGGGATGTGATGGACAGTTTTGATAAAAGTTGTTTGTTACTGGTAAACTAAGTTGAACAGTAGAAGGGTTTTGGAAACTTTGATTTTGCTCTTGAGATTCATTTTTGCAACCTGAGCAACATTCGGTTTTCATGGAATTCTGATTACTGTAAAAAGTCTTCATATTTTTATTTTCCTCTTGTCGAGAGACTTCATTCAAATAATTAACTACATCATCAGGTAGAATAAGATCTCTGTGGCAGTCCAAACTAGAGGAGTCATGCTCCTGGATATCAGAGGATCCAGTCTTAATGTTATTCTGATTCCAATCAATATGATTGAAGTTCTGGGAGGGATAAAATTGAGAATCTTGCTCTGAAATTTTGAACCTTTCATTAGATATATTTTGTTCTGGAATATTAGATTCAGGACATTCTTTAATTTGATGGGAACAGATGTTACTCTGTTGATGAGGTTTATTATCCTCTCTTGGAGATGCACAGTTTTGTTGATCCTTACCAGGACTTATAAAGTTAGGAGATTTAGAAAGTTTAACACAATTTGTAGGTTTTAAATCATTTTGTGGATTTGATTTCCTATTTGAACATGATGGTGACGAGCGACCTACACTGCCAACTTCACTGGAACGACGAGAACCCCATAAAGATAATGGATCACTAGATGATTGGGTGCTTTGCGTACTATGCGAAGAGTAGGAGCCTGTGGTGCGCTTATTTGTCTCTTGACTTTGGCTGCTAACGTCAGAAGACATACTGCCATAGAAGGTACTGGTGGAACTTGCACTATTTTGCCTTTGTCTTCGTCCTGGGTTTTCAACTTTAGTTTGAAGAGGTTTTACATCCCATCCTGAAAAATATTGACTGTTATGTAACTGCTATTACTCATTTTACGAAATTGATAATATACTTTATGTTACTTACCAGTGATTTTTGAATTAGAAATATCAGTGTATATCTTTTGAACTTCTGGGCTGGTACATTTATCTGAATGATTTGGTGTTGACAATTCTATGACCTTGTTATAGTTATTCTTCTGAAAAACTGAAATTAAAATTAAATGTACTTTCTCTCAATTATGAATCAATGTTATGAAAAGTATAAAAATTTTTCCTAACAATGCAAATTAACTCTAGGATTGTTCTTGGTAGCACAGGTGCCAATCCTGTTGGGAATATGTTGGACCCCCATCTCCATAATGTTTAATATCTTGGGGTAAATTGAAAATTAGATATCCTTCGTTGGTTTACCTTTAGACCCTTTAGGAAAATAACAAGCAAAAGCTGATGGTCAGTAACTATCGTACAGGAATGATCATACAAAAACTGGTGAAATCTTTCACTCCAAACACTATTTCTAGTGCTTCCTTGTCTACTTGAGCATAATTTCGCTCACTCGAAGTTCGAGTTCGTGAACCAAAATCAATAGGAGCTTCATACCCATCCGGTAAGACATGGCTCAGTCCAAACGGCACAACGCCGACTGGCGAAGCATCGCATGTTAAAACTATCCTGTAGGAAATATGTTGGCCCCCATCCCCACAATGTTTAATATCTTGGGTAAAATTGAAAGATTATATTTTGCTTGATATCTTATACGTTCTTCTGATGTGTTCTAGCAGTCTTGTCTCCTTCAATCTCATATTAAAATTGCTGACAATTCCAATTCTAAAATCCTTGGTTTGATATATTTTTGTGCTTGTACTCATAGGCGTAGCGTCGGGGGGGCCCGTGCCCCCCCAACCAGTGAACAAATTTTTTTCTTCTCCGAAATCGACGAAAAAATCGAGTTTTCCCCCAAAAACAGAAAGCTAAAGATGTAAATTTTCAAGTTTCTTCATTCCAGATCTTTTAAGCTATTTGAGGTAATAAAACTGTCATTCATTTTTCATGCCGTTTAAGGTTATAGAAGCCATGGGCGGGTCCAGGGGGGGGCTGGGGTTCCCACCCCCGAAAAACCCTAACATATAGCTTAATAAACACTTTTTATAATGATAATTTTAAACAGGAGAACTCCTAAATCCCCTTTTATCACCTGTTTGTTTTATTGTGTTTTTCCTTGAAAATTTTGAAGTTTTGAAGAAACGGTTCTTTTTTGGGTGTTCTCCAAAAGGTTTCAAAATAGATAAAACACTATAGTTTAAAAAGGAATAATCTACAAAAAATTCTGAGGGAGGATCCCCATCAGCCCCCTTTGAAAATTTAGCGTATATTTATGATACTTCCCTTTTAAATTCTAGAGGTTTCAAAATAAGCTGAAACTTTACTTTTAGAGACAAATTTTCAAAATTTTTCTGGAGGTGACCCCCTTTTTTCTCATTTAAATGTAAAATCTTTACATTACGTAGGACATAATTCGAATGCTACTTTGAAAAGATCTTAACCTTAATAACCGTAAAACGGGGTGAATCGGATCACTACTGTCGGGAAAAGTTTTTTAAATTATAACTCCACTTGCATTAGAGTTATAGAATCAGGATGAACTCTGGCCAATTCTACACATTATTTAGAAATTGTTTCAGTCAACAAAAAATATTTTTCTATCATACTTTGGGTCCGCCATGTCTTTGAAGTTGAATGCAAAAAAAAAATCACAAAAACCTAGCTGTCAAAACTAAGTTAATTTCACCAAGAAAATAACTTCTTTACCTCAATTCTTGGTGCCTCCCAATTTTCTAGAAAATTTCTTTGCAATCTTGAATTTTTTCAACAAGATCTAAAAGTATTAATTAGGACTCGAAATTTTCTTTTTAAAGCACCTCAAAATCTTTATTGGGAAATTTTTGGCAGCAGTTCTAATTTTCATACTGATCCGATTCACCCCCTTTTACAGTATATCACATTAAAGTACAAAAAAATCCCTCCAAAATTCTCATAGTTACTTACCATATTGTTTTTATCTTAAAAATTCTGAAGAGTACACACACGACGTTATCCTCTTTAGGTGTAATCCAAAAGGTATCAACTGTGCAAAAATGAGTAAAAAATCTACTATTTGAAGCCAAAATTAACAAAATTTTCCGGGGGAGGACCCCCAGACCCCCCTTTTTTGCTTTTGAGCAAGCATTATCTTAAAAAACTTTTACACACTTAAACAAAGTTTCGCATTAGAGTTATGATACATACGAAAAAGTTGTTTTGAAGAAAGGACGTTGTTATGAGAGTAAGGTTCAAATGCAAAATGGGTTCTTGAAAAAATTTTAAATTGTGCCCCCCCCCAAAAAATTTTAGGTCACGCTACGCCTATGCTTGTACTAATTTAGCGTAAGCTAATTGAAGATTTTAAAATAACAAAATATCTTTTTTATGGAGTTTGAAGAAAGGAATTATATGGAACGGAGGTAATTCAGTATCTAGAAACCGCCTTGCGCAGTTTAACTGTTCAGAACTAGTAGAGTTTGCATAGAAAAATGCTAAGAATAACTAAGAGATAATAATACATATAAAGAACAATTGATGGTATTATGAATACTTTTTTTAATAAATTGATTTATAAAATTTGACTTACTTCCTTTGGGTAACTGCAACTTTGGGAGCCATGATGTTTTTGATTTTAATGCTTTATGGAAACCCCCTTTTCTTCCTTTTAGCAATGAATTTCCAATACTCCCACATGTAACTTCAACTGCTGTCAGATATTCGTCACTCTAAAATTTGAAGACAAATATTGTAATAGTGTACTCCTATACATTGAATATAGAGGTTTTTAGAACTTCCTATCTTGATTTGAATCTTGGTGTATCCAAATTATAAACTTTATGGGTTATAATGGGTTCTAAGTCAAAAAAATGTGTCCCTTTCTCCTAAAAGGGTTGGAATTTTGACTTTTAAAAGTAGAGTTTTTATTCATTCATCTTTGAACATATTTAAGTATCTTGTAAAGTGACACCCGCAATGAACCATAGTATGTTTCATAACTCATAAATGTGTGTAGAGAAAATACAGTGCATGAACATGAATGATATAATCAAAATGTCGGGGAGGGATAACCTCTATAACTCCCTTATAATATGGGCCTTCCTAATGATAACTATCTTGATTAAAATACATACTTCAGCAATTGATACAATATTGTCCCATTGTTCAGACTCTCCATCCAAAATATCTCCAAGACTACTGGTTGTTGATACACAACTATCACTGATAGGAACTTCCACATGGGAAAGGGTACTCGAGTTCAAGGCATTTTGACTTCCATTGACAATCATCTGTTTATCTGGATTCTAGAAAAAAAAACATGAAACATGTTAGTATTAATATCAATTAAAAGGGATTTTTCTCAAGTATTTTATTACATCTGCGTTTCCATAGGCGATTAAAATCGAAATGTGGGTACTCAAGACTATAATGAACCTATTTGGCCAAGACTCAAGACGTTTTGGGGGATTTGCTTTGAGGCCTTTAGAAATTATCGTAAGGGTAAGGACAACACAAGGCTTCATGAGAATTCTATCTACCCTAACACATCATACTATGCTGAATTTTTTATTGTGAAGATAATATTGGTCGATTACTTTTACTTATTATTTTTAAGTAACTTCACTTTTAATTATTCTATATTAGGATTAATTCGATGAATATATTTCGATGCTTCTTTTCACATAAAACATTTTGTTATTGAGATTGCCAAAAGTCTGCCGATTCCTGAAATCAACCTATAAAGGTATTCAGTATTACATTTGAATAAATTCAGATAAGCTGTTATCAACCTTGAAGCCTTATCACATTAGCTGACATTTGGAGAAGACTGCTTACAACTAAATAGGTAAGATTCAAACCATCTATACATAGCATTCGTAATTATTATTACATTAAAAAATATGAAAATTATTTTAAAATAAAAAAAAAGATTTTGTCATATTTTATGCATAAGAATTTATGGTATTAAAATAATCTTACCTTTGTATTTCCACTAGAAGGACTTGGAGTTGGCTGGGTGTTAGAAAAAGAATCTCCTGGTGTAAGAGAGGGCTCACTCTTAAGACCTTCACCCCCTTTGTCACTTGATTTTGGGTCTGGGTCTTCCCCCTTGTGCTTCTTTTTAGCATAGAACTCGGCTCCATGCACAGTTTTGACGTGCTTACGCAAGGAACTTGGGTCTGTATAACGCTTTGTGCAACCTTCGGCCTTGCAGACGTAAGGTTTCTGCAAAGGAGAACCGTACAGTAAAGAACGGAGAAAAATTGTTTACCTCATGAAATTCTTCATTAATCAAATTGGCATAAAGTACAAAAGTATAAATTGCGTAAAATACTGAAGATTTTTCATAAGAGCCTTATACGACGAGCTGAACACCTCAACAAAATTGAAAGTGTAGGTATTTTAATAATAAAAATTAAGTAATTGTTTTGTATTCTCCGCAAAAAAAAAACTTACTGCATTGGAGTGAGTCCTATTTTGATGTTTCGCTCGGTCAGATGCATTGCTAAAAGCTTTGGTGCAGCCAGGAAACTCGCACAGGTACGGTTTTTCTCCAGTATGTGATCTCAAGTGGGTTTTTAGATTTTCGAGTCGGGAGTAAGCTTTGGAGCAACCTTCAAACTGAAAAGAGATAAGTAGAAAAAAAATTAAATAGGTACAGTGTTTGTAAATGACCATAGAAGTTCAATTACTTTTGAAAATTTCCAAAAAAAAACAAACTAGATTTGTTTCTGATTCAGAATCTATATAAATTTTTCTTACCGTACATTTATGGGGTTTCTCTCCTGTGTGTCTTCGCATATGTACAACTAGCATATATTGAGCTTTGAAAGGCTTTTCTTCCCGTGAACAGTCTTTCCAACGGCAGACGAATGCTTTTTTGTTAGTATGGATGTGGTCTTGGCATATGTGCTGCAAAGAAGTTTTCTTTATTAAACATCATAGAGGGTGTTCTTTAATACGTTACCGGGGTCTCCTGTCTCTCGTCTTCAAATTTGGACGGAGTACGGATACATTCATACCAGTGTCGGATCCAGGGGGGGCACTCTGAACAGTGCCCCCCTTGGACCCAAAAAATCACTCATAAGTACGAAAAAAAGTTGCAAAAAGTACTCAAAATGAGTTAAAACCCTACTTTTACAGGTTAACTTTCAAAATTTTTCTGGAGGAGATCCCCCATACCCTCCAGCGCTACCAAAAGGGGATCTTTAGTGATACTTTTTAGAAAATCCCCAACATTTTGACATTTTTCTCAAAAGGTAAAGGTGATGGTCTGGAATGGATGGTCCCTTTGGAGCCGTGCTGGATCCGCGCCTGATTCATACGAATGGTGCATGGTGCATGGCTGTGTACTAGGTCAGTGCACTAGGTTATTACACTGTTACTTATTGAATAAATTCTTCTCTACAATTTTGTAATTGACTATTTTCTCGGAATAGTTTTCGAGATCGTTCTGCTAACTCCTAACTTTACGGCTGCTAAGGAAGCTTTGAACTTTTTTATACTAAGCACCTCTTTTATGTCTGTAACTGTAGTTGTTCCAAAGTTAGGAGCGTAATATCCATCTGGACTTAAATGGACCCAGTACCCAGATAAACTGCAACTAAGTGCTTGCCACTCTCATGTATTTTACGGGGTATGAAAATGCATCTTCATTTTGTAACTTTCTACATCTTTGAAATTTTTATTGTACCACGATCTCTTAGACCTAAAAAGCGTTCTCAAAGATGCCCACGCCCAGTAACATTTCTTTTTTTGGGGGGAAAGGTGATTTTGTGTTGATATTTGTCTTCAAGACGTCATTTGTGACCATTGGGTGATCCTGTTATATTCTTTGGGGGGTGTGGTTGTGTACACACCTGGACCTCGCCCGAAAATAATCAAATATTTATTTTAGATATTACAGCCCTTAAATAAATATGATTTTTTTATTTCATTTAAAAAAGAATTCCTGATTTTTTATTGTTTATAAGACAGAAACTGTAAATAACTTCAATGTATTGTTTTAAAGAGGACCCTCACTTAAATGTGCTTTAACTCCCTCGAAAATAGTAACTCATATTACGCCATATAACTATTATAAATTATAAAGACAGGTTTCCCTAATGGACATTTTGGTATGGAACTCCTGAGAGTAGAATCCTTTAGATGGCTATGTAAATTGTAGTTTTAAACCGTAAACACCGCGATATCGCCTTTCCGGAGAAAAAACGATGTAACTGCCCCCCCTAGCAAGCCTTCTAGATTCATCACTTACGGCCGTATTCACCGGTAACTTGACCGGCAGTTACCGGGAGTCAAACCTCTGACTGGTGGAAAACTAGCGAGCATTCTTAAACACTAAAACTTTTGAACAAAAACAATCATGCTCGGAAGGCTAAAGATATCTCATTCCTGTGAAATTGTACTCCGGCCATTTAGATCTAGGTGGTCCTGTCCACAGCTTTAACCACTAAAATGTACTGCCTACCTTTCTGTCAATCATTGAGTTTCCCGTTTCCTCTACCTTATACAGAAATTTGAAAATATCCTTGTGGACCCTCTGTTAGGATTTTTCTCTGTGGTCGTGCCTAAATAAATAATTATTAAATCCCCCATCCCCATGCCTCTACTAGCTTTACTAGCTACAAGCTTTATATTTGGTTTGGTTTTTTTGGTACATATATTTTCCGGTCTGTGTGCTTGATCTCTAGGATCCGCTTATAAACCTTCGTCAAGTAAGACAGACACAACAGAATATTTTTACTGACACAAGAGAGAGAGAAAATACACCCAGGGCAAAGGCCGGAATCGAACCGACGGCCAATACAGTGCACACACTGCTAGCGTGGTTGTCTGCACGAAACACAACCAGGCCACTTGGCCCCCAGCTTTATATTATGCGTATGCCTATAATAGATTTGAAATTTGCTAAGAAAGCGATAACGCGCCAACTCATCTCCAGAAGGGGCTGGGTGGCTTAGTTGGTTTACGTGCTTCCAACCCTGCTAATAGTTGCGCACTGTATCAGCCGTTGGTTCGATTCCGGCCTTTGCTTTGGGTGTACTTTCTCTCTCTGTGTCAGTAAAAATTATGTTGTGTCTGTCTTTCTTGACGTGACGGTTTATACGCGGATCCTTGAGATCAAGCACACAGACCGGAAAATATATATATGTAACCAATACCAATACCAATCATCTCCAGAAGTTAGTGATGGGCATTCTTTTTTGGAATCGATTCAATGGAAATACTCAATCCACTTCTATTTCTCCTCTATGGGAAGAGCCGTAAGCTATCTCTCGGTCTCAATATGGATTTTAATAAGGCCCTATTATATCAGACCCAAAAGTTGAGTTCATTATAAATTAACCTCAAGTGACATCAATCCAGTTATTTAGATTTAGAAAGTCGTGTTCTGTATTTCCATTTTTATTCAAATCAAAACTGGTGAGGCACCTGGCAACACAAGAATCCCATCCATCTATTTATCACTTCTAGTCTTTTGATCTACGTAAAAGAATATAGTAGTACTTGCTTTGGATTACGGGCATTTGTGTGTCAGATTCAGGTTAGTCCAGATTCTATATAAAATTATTTTAAATTATACACCCAATCAGCTTAGCTGCAAATTGTATTTACTTTTTCCGTGGCTTATATGGCTCTACTCGTGATAATTTATCAAATAATGTGGTTGTAGTTATAGGAAATGAACGATTTATTTATTGTACATTTGGAAGAAGACAGACCCAACTTCAAAGTCAAACAGTTTTAGTATGATTTCCCTTTCATGATCACCTGTGGTTATCACCACTTTTCAGCTTAGTTATTTGGTCGGTATAGCTTGCACATGTCCCCAATGTTTAACCACTTTTCAATTTCAAAATTACCTGAATTGAATCACGGTGTAGCGAAGAGGGGGGATTTTGAGATAGTCTTTTTAAAAAGGTAAGAGTTCTTACATTTTGACCACAGGAAATGACTAAAAGTTGTATTGGGATAAGTTCAGAGTCCGAGGTGGGTACGATAGATTGTCGAATCCTTGTGATTGCATAACACACCTGTTATACCGATTTCATCCATGATCGGCTCATTTGATCTATAAAAGAATCTGTTATGTCGATCCACCATACCGTTGTATCATATCTATATATTGATGATATTAATACTGATCCTTGTAATAACTGATGATTATTGATTACACTACTGATCATTATATACTGATTATACCCACTTTAGTGGTCATAAGATGATGAAATAAATCAACTGATCAATAAAAAATCTATTGATTTTGAATTGATTCTTCGTTAAAAATAGTAGATATAGGTAACCTTAATTGAGGGTAAAACTTCACCAACTCGTCTACGCCCACAATACGATTGCCCAGAGAACTCACTGAATCTGTTAGACTTTGATGTTGGGCCTGTCTTTTTACAAAGGTACGATATGTTTACTGTTTAGTTTTAATTGTTTCCATTTTAGACCGTCCGGATACTATAAGGGCTAACCCAACATCTGGTCAAAAATTATTTTATGCTACGCTTATTTAAACCCTTTAGAGGATCTAGAGGTTTTTTGCATGGTGAGATTGCTTTTTGAGATTGCTCTTTCCCTTTCAAAATATGTAAAGAATGATGTCGAGCTTTTGAGATCGCCGTATTGGGAAAGTTCCAATCTCGTTTTTCTCAAAACTGCCTCCTATTGGTCTTGACCTTATTTTTCCGGATGGTCTCATTTTATAATTAATATTAATATGATCATGAAGGTAACCATAAATCTCTTTTAGGGAAGTTCTTCTAAGCACCCACAATGGACAGTGAAAGACCAAGACAAATACGCCCAGCAAATTTCTCCAAAATTACTCCTGAAGAATTGTCTGAATATGACGACATAGTTACTGAAACCTTTCTGGATCCAATTTTGGGGTTTACAACGCACAAAATGAGAATATCAAGAAATTACAACACAGGTTATCCACTGGACCAAGAAAGGGTGCAAGGCATTTTGGAACGATTCGCCAAGGAGAAGGAACGAAGTTTTCAAAAAGCTTATACACAGTTCATAGATCATCCTTGGTTCGAGGAGTTTCTGAACACTAAATCTGCAAATGAGAAGGACCATTTCTGGCAACACTTCGCGCGTTACTTGATGATTTTCTACAAAGATTCCGGGTTCTGCATCAAGCCATGCACTAGATACTCATTAGAGAATAACAATGGAGTGAAAGTATGTGCCACCCAAGAGTGGTACCCCAGAAACAAACTTATATGGTTGGAGGGATGCCTATCAGATATGACTGAAGATGAGGTAGAAAGATTAATCATACCCAGGCAGAATGATTTCAGTTTGACCTATTCCACCCGAAAAAAATGCCAACAGCTTTTGCTGGGACCTTGTTCGTTTGTGAATCACGACTGCTCCCCCAACATTAATTTTGAAATGATAAGTAAAACTAGCCCAGTGTGCACAGTTGTCAAACCGATCAAAGTTGGTGAAGAGATAACTGCATTTTATGGCCCCGATTTCTTTGGCAAGGACAATTCCAGTTGTGAGTGTTTGACCTGCGAGAATTTAGGAAAGGGTGCGTTTGCCTTGAAGTTGTATGAAACCCCGAATTCCCCGGACACTCCCTCTTCGCCTCCTCAAGCTGCGAAAACTTCCTCTTCGCCTCCTCAAGCTGCGAAAACTCCTTCTTCGCCTCCTCAAGCTGCGAAAACTCCTTCGCCTCCTCAAGCTGCGAAACCTCCCTCTTCGCCTCCTCAAGCTGCGAAACCTCCCTCTTCGCCTCCTCAAGCTGCGAAACCTCCCTCTTCGCCTCCTCAAGCTGCGAAACCTCCCTCTTTGCCTCCTCAAGCTGCGAAACCTCCCTCTTTGCCTCCTCAAGCTGCGAAAACTCCCTGTTTGCCTCCTCAAGCTGCGAAAACTCCCTGTTTGCCTCCTCAAGCTGCGAAAACTCCCTCTTCACCTCCTCAAGCTGCGAAAATTCCCGAGAAGTCCGTTATTAGAACAAGAGGGGTGACTTCTAAGGAGAGAGGCATACCGAGGAAAAATTACTGAACTTTACTCAACTCTAAGTAGTCTACGCCATGATTAAATACGAGTCATTTATATTTGCACTTGCAATATTTTTATAACCCTATTTTAAGTAAATATATAGTTTATATATTTAACCATTCCCATAGTTTTGTTATCTGGGAGTGTAACATTTTTATCCTGTGACAGGAGTAAGACTAAATGCTGTACTAATAGCTGTAATAATAGCAAATCAGGCGAGTAGCTTAAATTCTTCGTAAATCTTATTAGAGGTTTATAATTGTTCGCCCTAATTGTGGTTTATTTTAAAGTAAATCTCACGATAGCATTAACTTTTCATATTTCATTTATCCTCATTTATTTTGCGTACTTTATCGGCAAAATTATCTTTAAAGCTACAATAAAATATTTTTTCCTATTTGGTATTTATAGTAGTTTTTGTGACTTATAGTGATTCAATGTGTGATCTGTGTGACATCCCTCTAAAGGCACATACACATTGGGCAACTGCGGAAGTCAAAAGTCGCGGGTCTTGAGGGACCATATATACAGACTCGTGGTATACGATTTTTAGGAGTACCCATTTGCATTTTTGTAGAAGTGACGATTTTATGAACGACCCCGGTCGTAAATCGCACTGACTTTCGAAACCAGCCATTCGCGAACCATCCACATTACTAATGTCTTTCGCAGTCGTGCGTAATGTGAATGCGCCTTATGGACTTTATTTCACTGCTTCCTGACTAGCGGTTAAAGAAGGATTCCACCTATCAGAGTCAGCGAAAAGTTCATTTCCCTCTTTTAGCTGCCGATTAACCGCTGGTCAAGTAGCAGTGAATATTGCTGTAAAAGGTTCACTTGATTAACAAGCTAAAACCAAAAGGGGAGATCGAAAATTTGGATATGGAATTAGTTTGCAGGTGAGTACCCTTTGCGGGTTTGAACGTGAAATAGTCTATTTTAAATTTTCATAATGGCACGCATTTGTTGAATATTGAAACTTGTTTAATCAGATCACATAATATTCTATGAGGTTTCTAAACATACCACTACATTTATTTTTTCATGCGCAATGAATAGAGTTTAAATGGAAAAATAATTTTTGATCCTCCATGTAGGTATTTTAATGCTTGAAAATTAAGTTAAAAGCTACTGAATCAAATAGTAATATGTGTGTTCTTGGATAGAATTTTTTGTTCTAAATAACTGTTTCAATAACGTTTAGATTTCTGTTATTCTGACTTCAGTTTAAAGTTAGTTTTTTTAATAATATATGGTTGTAAATTGAAACACTTTTTCATGATAGTCCCAATAAATGATTAGATAAATGCAATTCGGTGATTTATAGTGGGGAATTTCACCTTGAATAAAGATCTAAAGCTGTGATCTGACTTTGTAGGAATTGATGTTATTAAACAAATTTTTAATTTAGTGGAAGTTTTCCGAGTTTTAATTTTAAGCACTTAAGTTTTAATTTTAAGTTTTTATACTCGACAGCAACGTTTCCTGACCCTATGACGTCACTACGCGGAAGCAGAAACTGCGTAAACAGAAAGCCTGTTGAGTTGCTAGGAGGAGTTTCGGTACGCAAATCGTGATAAAGACGCCATACATATGTTATGGGCAAAGTGATTAATCGGGCATTATTAATAATGCCGAAGTGGAGGTGGGCAAAGTGATTAATCGGGCATTATTAATAATGCCCGAAGTGAAGTCGGGCAAAGTGATAAATTTCATTCATAAATTCCACTGAATTTATCACATTGCCCAGGCATTATTAATAATGCCCGGATTTATCACATTGCCCGTAACATATACATGGGTTTAACAAAATAATCATATTTTTAAATTGACGTTCTTAATTTTACTCAAAATTCAGACACCACGCTAGGAACTACTTTGTTAATGACGTCATAGGGTCAGGAAACGTTGCTGTCTAGTATAGTTTTATGAAAACATCAAGGGCTATGATTATTTCTTATTAGATAAGCCCTTCGACTAATTAATTTAAGATTGAACAACAAAAAAATATAATTAAACCAAAAAAAATAATCGTAAGTAACAATTTTGATAGGGAACTAACTCTTTAGAGCTTTCCGCGATGATGTTACGACCAGTTATTTTCCTTTAACTGTTAACCATTGGTAGGCATACAAATAGTTGTAATGGTAACTGTGTTTACATGCATGTAAGTATGTTATGCGTGTTTTATATTCTCTAAATTTTACCTTAAAATAACCTAAATTTACTAAAAAGACTTCAATGTTTAGATTTTAAGTCATTTAGTGATGCGATTTTAAGTTTTAACCGTGATCTGAATGACGAAATCGGGGATCTGTCCAAGTCAAATTTACAACATTTTTAAGTTGCCTTTGGTACTTTAGAATTCTATTCGTATGAATTTTCATCATTTATAATTGAAATATTTTCTTTATACCACTTAGCCGTTGCTAAATCCATAGTACACAATAGGAATGAATAGCAATGTATGCCTAACCCACAGAGTATAGAGCTTAACAGAGGGTCCATCTCCATAGACGCTAATGGCAACTTTTAAAGCATGGTTTTTCCCATAGAACGTGGCGCCCCTATGCGATAACGGTGGAACTAACCAGAGAACAGGACGACAGTGCAGGACGAACGTTATTGACTCTCTTCAATTCGCATGCAATCTCTCTCTCTGCAACCTCCTCTTTCTCTATTAACCCCGCCCACCTGGCCAGCTATCATCCCTCACCTGTCACTCAAATCGCTAGAAAGGGAAAAAGATTTCTTCTGTTTTCCCAGTTTTCAAACAGCTACGTGTGTCTTTTGAGCATGCGCTGGGGAAAGAGGAAATTTCTAACTTCGGCTTTTGAATTGGAAATCGCCTTTTACAGCGATTGATCTGAATAATTTCTAGACTTAGAAATTGAATTATCTTTGTAATTTTACTTTCACCAATTGAAGTTTTTGTTATTTATTTCTATCGCGAGTTTATCTTTTTTCATTAAACTAAAACAATGAGTTGATTAACTGAGTGATTATGATTTAAGTGCATTTTTTAGCATTTTGCAAACAAAATGCTATTTTTTTTTGGTTATTCAAAAGTAGTAAATTTATTAAACTTATTTGACATTAGATTATGCTATAGTATATTCAAAAACTGAACTGGATTGCAGGTGAGGTAGAATGAATATATGGTGATTTATAATATAAACAATTCTATTATCCATAAATAAAACAACACCATAAATTATACCCAAATATAATTTTTCTTAGGTGAAAAGATTGGAAGAAACATAGAAAATAATTACTTCATATTAATTTCAACACAGTGAATACAAGTAGTAATAAAAAATAGTTTATTGAACAGATATTTACAGATACTACAAAAAACTAGACAAATTTTATGTAAAGCATTTCTGATATCTTAAGAACCAATTAGTTGAAGGGATGTATGCAAAAATATAAGACAAATTGAAATTAAATAAAATGACACAAGTGGGAAAAATCCCAGTTACAATATAACAGAATTTGACTAAGAAAAATGATTAGTAGTGATTTCTAAGTCATTGCAAATAAAGCATTTTTCCTTTTAAAAAATTAACAGGAAATTTCAATGATTTAGACATAGAAGTGCCTTGACTTCCTTCAGGGATTTTGCCAACCTATTCCACAATAGAATTTGAGATAGTAGATAATTTCTATATTTTTAAATGTTTTATCAGATTATTGTTTATTTTAGTATCTGACTTATGTAAAAGCTTTTGCTTTCACAGGCACACAATACTCAACCTAAGCTTAAAACCTCTTACATAAAAAACATAACTTTGAATAACAATAACTCAATAACAATTTTGACACTGCAGGGTAATATAATGCAATCATTCTTGATAGCTTTGAATTCAACCAATGCAGATTCAAAAGCCCCTGAAAATTGATGAATTTATCAGATTTTTTTCAAAATAAGTATTTTAAAGTGATTGCCTGCATTCCCAAACCATGCTTTGTTATAGTTTTTATTAAAACATATTTCAAAATTTCAACCATTACTTAGATTATACTACTTGAGAAAGGTAATTTAAACCTATTCAAATAATTAAAAACTGCAAAAAAGTTTATCATGGCTTCATTTAATATAGTTATCAATAAACTGAAGAATATACATACAATAAGGGAAAAGGATACAGACTTGATTTACAAGTCAACAGTAATTACCAGAGAAGCATAGTTCCAAATTAATTATAAAAACATGACTCAAAAAGCACGAATATAATATTAAATAACATTTTCACAAATAAAGTAACTCATCAAAACTCAGTGATAAAGTAAATAATCAAAAGGTAAGAATAGCATTGAAACGTACTTGCAATTTATTAGCTATTGGAAAGTTGCTTTATAAAAATAATAAACTGCATACTAATAAAAACTCAAGGAATGAATTCAGGAAACAAAGTAGTACTCGCAAACCATTTATAACATTAAATAACATATAATTGATCTTCAAATATATATGTATTACCAGACGATATTTAGTAAAAAAAATAAAGATTTCATTTACAGTTCTAAATAACTTTCGGATCATTGTAATGGAAATTCACCCATTTTGTTTACTTTTTTTCATTTGATAATTGGCAAATTTTTACTATAGTAATGTCTTAATCCTTTGCTTTTTTTATTTGATAAACAAATATTCTTAACATAATCTTGCTTTTTAAAACATTGATTTGAAAATTATTAAAAAGTCATTGCCTACTTACAGTTTATCCTTTCCCAAACGAAAATCATCAAAACTGGAGGAAGTTGTTTACAATTCAACATAAACGTGTTCTAAAAGCAAAAGAAAGACATTTTTAGAAAAGAAGCATTTTTATAATTAATCATAGGATTTAAAGTTATTGAATAAAACAATGTTAAATGAGACTTACTTGGAGAATGATGCAAAATAATAATATCTGCTAGAGCAATCACTGATGAGACCGAGACACTACAAATCATCCATGTTTATTTATGGGGAAATTTTACTACCGGCAGGGAAAGTTTAGGGAAAAGTTCCTTGATCTGGGGAAAAATAACAGTGATTGCGAAATTCCCATAAAAAGTTCCATATCCAATCAGAATCACTCGTTCCGACTTGTTCCCTCCCACTTGATATCGATATGATATCGATTGACAACTGGGACCATCAGCGCCACTATGCGATAACGGTGGAACTATTGTCTCCGAAAGAGTAAAATCGCCGCTTGGACCCTCTGTTAGAATCTATACTCTGTGGCCTAACCAATGCTGTTGCAATGCTGGTTGCTAGGGTGTCACATGATATGGAAAGCTCTATTACTTCCTTGGCTTTTAAATCACGACTTTTATATTCATTCTAAGAATCAGATTATATTAATTAATTCATCTTTAATATTTCGTACCTGCTTAATTTCGCTTGTATTAAGTTCGAAATTTTATTTGGAAAAAAATTCGGCATAAAATATCTGCAACTCGTTATGAATCATAAACACATGGTTGAATTTTGCTTATTGTTTAGTCGAGTTGCGACGTCACAATTTTTATTGGCTTTTAACTAGGGTTGGCCGAATTGGATCCGATGGGATATTTGGAAAAAAAAACCCTTTTTTTTACCCATTTTTAGGTTTTTTCAAGAAAAATCCCAATTTTGCCCAATTTCTAAATTTAAGCAAAATATTTAATGAAATAACATACTTTAAATTGAGGTGTTTTCGGCAACAATGAGCAAACTACAACGTTGGAGTTAGCTCATTGTTTCTGCAAGCACCTCAAATGTATTGAAATTTTTGCACTTTATTTAAAAGAAAACCCTTTCTTTGCTTGAATTTCAGATGCGTCAAAAACAAATGAGGATTTCATGGTGTTGAACCTTTTGCTTTAAAAAACCATTTAAGGCATCTCTTTACAAAATTGTTTTGGGTCAATGGGCTTTGATAACGTTTTCGGATTCAGCGGCACGGCCGACGGTATAATAAGTAAGATACAAATTTATCATCATGTAAATCATTAAAACTAGCTGTAACCTAAAAATTGACACCTTGTATACAGGATGCTTCAAAAGTCCGTTTCACGGCTTTTATTTGGAACCAACGTCTCCTAGGGTCCTAGAAGTAAGGTCTACCCATAGGTAAGTGACCCTGGAGAATCCATTGAGAAGACTTACAGCGCCCCTAGCGACGAAATAAAAAAGTTAAAAAAATTAATTTAGAAACTAAAGGAGATAGAGCAAAATCCGGCTAACACTAGATGCCCATTACTTTCGTAATATATTAATGTCTGAAGACTTTTTTTTGGTAATTAGTAGCTGTTCTAGATTTTGTGGAACTATTTAACGGGGCACAAAAAGTGTAAAAGCAATCCGCATGTTACGATTCGAATCTCGGAACAATATGGCGGACGGCGAGAGCTCCGGAGTTACCGTCTGGTAAGAGTGATTTTTCACCGTTTCCGTACCGTTCTCGTTTCTTCTACGTGTTTGTCTTTCTGAATATGGCCCTTGATCTCCTTACCTTGACCAGATCTTCTTGGGTGGGGAATTCTCGTGTACACTCATGCCAATGACAATTGGTCTCTATGAAGTCCCCTGGTTCGTCTTTGATATCAGAGGCAGCATCCTTGTCTTCTTCCGTTGCACCTTCTCCAAATGCACCCTTGGGGATCTTGGATTCCTTGGACGATTTACTAGAGCTTTCGCTTGAGTTAGAAATGATCACAGATTCCTGGGGAAACGAATAGTAATAGAAATGCTTAGTCCGGTACTTGAGCAAAAAAAGCAATGCTGGTTTAAATTTAAACTAAAAGAGATTTTAATAGCATAAAATAGATGTTATAATGGGGTTTAAAGTTATTGAAAGGATTGCTGCAAAAAGGAGACAGCACCATCCATAGTTCATTCTGAGAACTATGTCGCAAAAAGCTGTTTTCTTTTGGACACTCTTTCTACGGTGCTCCAATTGTCATTTATTTCTCTTGTTGCGTCAAAAACGAAGCTTCTGTTAAACTAGACTGCAACGTTTCTTGAACCTATAACATCATTAAGCGGAAGGAAAATCTGAGTAAACAGAAAGCCTGTTGGGTTGCTAGGAGGAGTTTCGGCTCCCAAATCGTGATAAAAAGTCGCTATATATTACATGGGTTTAACAAACTAATCATATTTCTAAATTAAAGTTCAGACACCGCCATGGGAAACTACTTTCTTTGTCTGCTCTCAGCTTGTTTCTCCAGGGTCAGGTAATGTTGCAGTCTAGTATAGTAGTTATGGTATGGTATTGTGCGTTTTTCCTAAACCTCGAAAGATTGGATCTACAGTTCCTTTTTGCACCAGATCTTTTCCTTTTCGAAAGTGTCTCTGGACCAGTGTGGTTTGTGGCACTTACTTTGGTAGAGGGTGGTGGCGGGGCCATGGGGAAGATTGGCTGCTGGCCCAACGCTGAAGGGGGAGGTAGTAAGAAAGGGGAGGTGAGTCCTTGGCGCATCAGGTGGTGCAGTTGTTGGAAGTGGGGAAGCGCTGGAGGAGACATCCCTAGCACTGGACTCAAGGACCCTGCAATAATGAAGACTTCAGGCCTCAGACGGGTTCGAGTATGGTTGTTGAATGTTAATTTTTTTTTCGTAAGAGAACCGCTCATTATCATTTTCAACTTTCCAAAAATATACTATACAATTTTAAATAATTATGTTAATTAAAATCTATGCTTTGCAAATTAATTTGAAATTCAGAATTAGTAAAACAATCTCCTTATTTGATCAATGGAAAAAAATTACAAATAAGATTTAATGCAATTCGAGAGATTTTCTTCAAAATTTTGAACAAAATCGTTCGTGTTACTCAAAAACTATTTGTTCCACTTTAAATTGGAAAGCAAATTCAAATTAAGTGTAGGTAATAATCATAGAATCTCTACTGAACTTAATCAAAATAGTTTCACACGAAAGAAGTTTCTTCATTCACAATTTGAGGCGTTTGCAGCAACAGTGATCCAACTCCAATGTAAAGCTGATAGATTTAGTTGTTGTTTTTGCGAAAGTTTCAACTTCTATCTGTTATGTATGCCTTCTAGATCTTCCGACAATAATGATAATTAAGTTCCAAGAAGATTATTTTTATTTTTAATTAAAATCTATTAATAATCCATATAGGTATATTTTTTGACTGAAAAATTATCTAAATTTTCAAATATTGATTTCTTTTTTCAAATAAGGAAAAAAAGTTTCTTGATTTCTTTAAAAGTAAAGTATTCTAGATGGCCTGTGTCTATTTGCCTCCCATGATAGATTCGACCCACGTCCTGTCCACACTCTCTCTATTGAAGAGTGCTCCGCTCAAAAGGTTTGGTGCTGCCATCTGTTAGAAGGACCGTAGTAAAAAGTGTGCCCCAAAAATAGCTGTATTTACAAACTAACCCTGTTATTAGTTCAACGAACTTCTTTTAACGCCTTTTAAAGCAAAATGATATCAAGAATCTATTTATGTATAAAAAATTTAATAATTAATTTTCTAGACGGATGTCCGCTCGCGGAGTCTTTGAGAAAACAGTGAGCCAAGACATCAATTGTTAAATATTGTAATTTAATAATTAATTTTTGTAATTAGTTTGATAAAAATGATCTTGTTTGTGGCATTTAATCATGCAAGAATTCTACCGCAAACCCCCAAAAGTATGAATACATAAATTTATTAGTTATCTTACTGACTTTCTTAAATACAAACATAGGTAACTGAGTAAGACATAATTCAAAGAGCTTGCTTAAATTATGGAAAATTCTATGGCTAAAAAAAAGACGCGGAAGATGTAAAACAATTTCCAATCATAAGTTTTTACAATTCTTTTTATATCTTAAAGAATGAAATTTTCGTAAAATAAACAACATACCTGCTGATAAATGGCCATAAGAACCACTTGCACTAGAACTTCGAGACCCGTTCATAAAGGACATTAAGGAACTAGGAGAAAAGCGGATCATGGAATTGATATCGAAGTCCGAGTACGGGGAACTGGACAATGCTCTTTTCCGGCCATGGCGAATCCCAGGTTTGGGGCTGTTTAGTGGCGGACCTGAATCAGTAAATTTTAAAGAATGAGGCGACATCTTCAATGTTCTTTTATCGCGAGTTTTCTAAAAATGAAAATCATTTGGTAATGTTTCTTACCGTCAAGAGTAAATGGAAGCTCTGAAGCAGCGTTATTGCTGGCTTGTAAAGAATTATGAACATCCAACAAGTTTCTCTGGTGAAGCATTGAAACTTGCTGTAAATAGTCCATTGATAATGGGACTAGAAAGGAAAAAGTGGGAAAATAAGAGAAATGCCCCCGACATAATGGATCTAATTTAATAACAATAGTAAAAACAACGGCGGAAAAGGATTTATGAAAATATCTTTAATTATAGAGGAGATATTAGCGGTTAAAGTTAGCACATTTCAGGCTTTGAAAGCGGGAAAGACCGCAAATTTCTTCGAAGTTGTGTTGACGAATCACGAGGAATTTGAATTCAAACATTAAAGAAACTGCATGATAACTCTGAAGTTTCTAAACTTCAGGCTCCGATTTGTGGTATCTATGATATTGCCACATTTTTAAATTAAAGATCTACCCCCTTTAGGTTTTCTAACTTTCTCTATCCGCAAGAATGAAATATTTGAGTGATATTTAATATTGAATGGCACATGATATAAAAACCAGGAAGGGTTACTCAATTTAAATACTGTGGTTTCATGACTCAAAAATAATCTCAAGAACATACTTAGTGGTTAATGGACTGGGTTTTCCCTATTAAGGCCAGTTTGTAACCGTCCCTCAGCAACAATGTTTCTCATAATTGTAACTTCTGAGTATCACAAAGGCAATGAAAAGACCAGTTTTCCATTTTTTTTACCTCTTGAGTCGGCGACCAAAGGCGAGCCAATGGGAGAGTTTCCGTGCAGTGAAGAGATGACCTGCTCCATGTACGGACTGAGCCTGTAGTGGGCAGGGAAGTCCACATGGCCATTGGGGACATCCCTGCGGGGGGCAAAGTGAGAAAAGTCGGGTAGATTGGCCCCACTTCCTTCCACTGCCAACCTGTAGTGGGTGGGAAAAATATAGCTTTTTATCCTGATGTAAGCCAAACGGGAGAGTTAGGGAACATAATAACAAAAAACTAAGAACATAGTGTATCAAAATGACAAACATCTTAAAACCTGTTTATTCAAGCGATTTGGATTAGGAATTCACTGATGAGCTTACGTATATTTTCTCCAATTTACAAAAAGAATTTTCATTCATGGAGAAGCTAAATAAAATTTATCAACTTAATTGTAGACACATTTGCAAATCCTAAAATCTGCTCTTAAGTTGATTTCGACTTTACCCGGGTGCTCAAATCTCCTTAACGGACAATTTATTGTATACGGAAAATAAACTTTCCTAAAATAGGAGACCATTCTAACTCTATGTGAAATTGACTATGAAGATGTGATAAAGGATTATGCGTTTAAAAATAAGAGGAAACGACACACAAAAATATCATTGATATCCAGATATACGAATATGCTTTATAAAGCTTTCAACTAAATAATTTTTACACAATATTTCTAAATACACTTGCATTAAAGATTTTTCTATTTTACGTCAAATAAATTTAACAGTTTTATTTTAAAATATTTCAGGGGCCTCCATATGGTTATTTTGCCCAGGGCCCCCAAACTTATAAGTCGGTCCCTGGAGGTGTTGCATTCAATTGGTCTTTCCAGATTGCCGCAACGCAAGGGGCATAATGAATGGAAATGTTGAGAACATTTACTGCTTATACAATTAAATTGAATACAAATACATATTAAAGCTGTAATCCTAGAATAGTTTGTATTGTGATTTTGCTATAAGTTTCACACACCTGTTTGCCGAGTGTGACAGCGCAGCATGAAGTCTCGGTTCCCACACATATCTGCCTTCGTGCGTCCTTTGGTCAACCGGAATAGATGCATGCACAGTCGAAAAAGCACTGGGAAACTGCAATGGCAAACCTGGAAAGAAAAATAGTCAATACGGAAGCAAAGTTTCTAAATATACACAACAGAATACATAAATTTTGCCATTGTTTTGATGAAAGCTCTTTGGTCTTATTAGGAGCTTTTAGATTTGGATTAACCTTTTTTTCTTGAACGACATTCCAGCAGAACCATAACCTTTCCAGCATTTTTTACACAAAGGTATTTATTACAGAACTGCATTCTATTATTTTGTTTGATTTGTTGATATTCTCTCTATGCCGAAATTTTATTAACTCGAGAATTTTATTCTGTGTGAGTTAGGATTTTTTCCAATCGGTGGTCAGATTTTTTTCCTGTATAGGCCTTATATCGAGAATAGGGACTTTATTTACACTGAATCTTGTCGGTTTCTGTATTCATGCTTGTTGGGATTATGTTTGCAATTTGGTACATGATAATCTCTGTGTGTGTTCTAGGGGCTGCATCATCCTCTCAGAACTATCCCGGAGTTCTTATTTTTCATAAAGTCCCCTCACCTATGTATTCAAACTCAAAAACCCTTTTTTAATAAACAATATTTGTCACTAAATAATTAATTATGCTATTTATGAAACTTAGTCCACTATTTTGAAATTTACAAAAATGACGACCAAAATCTTCTAAATTAAGGAACATAATTTTTAAAGTAATGAGGATTGCAATAAAAAATATTCGTTTCTCCTTAATAATTAATGTTACGTTTTGTTTAATATTTATAATTTAATTTTTTAAGGCAGCCATTATTACATTTAATGGCTACATTAGACAAAAAGCGGTGCGTTATGATTCTGGGGAAAAAGGTCGTTTCATAGAAAATGGAATTTTAAAGAACATTTCATACTTTGGCTTACGAAATATGAATCTGTTGAAAAGTTAAAGTTACTTAAAATGCTTTATACATTTTGTATGACATTTAGAGATATTTATGTTGAAAGTTTCTCTTTACGGCATGAGAAGTAGAATCAAAAGGTGACAAGTGCAAACATAAACCTGTCTCAGACATCTACCTGACAGTTGATAAAAAAGATTATCTCCCAAAAAGTGGAAGCTATAATGCTGGAATGGGGAACAGGAGGAAATAAATTTGAGCCTAAATGTTTTTGGTGCCAACTGAATGACAAGAGATAACCCTCATGCTTTCCTCTTGTCACGCTTTCGCATTCTTCATGTCAAGCTCTACGACTTTTCTGATAAAGTAATAGACAACGAACTGCCAATGGTTAAGTGGTCTGGTCGACAATGGAGATCAAAAGGTGTTTTCAAGCGAAGGCTTTAAATATTCATGTTTTTGCTTAGGAAGTTATAGAAATTTATTTCGGAAGACAGGAGGAGTAATTGTGACTAAAGTAAAAAACCTGGAAAATCCCCCCGAATATTAGCATAACCCGAAAAATTACTATTAACATGCACCAGATTCAATATAGAGAGACCCAAATGTAGATGCATTGCGATCAAAACGCGAGAAGCCGATTTTACGACTATAATCATAGACATTGACTATACTAGACTGTAACTTAACTTGACCCTACGACGTCACTAATAAACAAAGTAGTTCCCATTGCGGTGTCTGAATTTTGAGTGAAATAAGGAACGTCAATTAAAAAATATGATTTTTTTGTTAAACCCATGCATATATAGTGCTTTTCAATCACGATTTGCGTACCAAAACTCCTCCTATCAACCCAACAGGCTTCGTGTTTACCGATTTCTCCTTCCGCATTTGTGACGCACTGTGGGTTCAAGAAACGTTGCAACCAAGTATAACCGCTTTGGAAAATTTCCCGAAGCCGAAAACATAGAAAAACATCGGCAAACAACTACTTTTAAAACTACTTTAAAAGAAAACTCAATATTAAGTCCGTTATAAAAAACCCGGAAAGGTTTATCGAAAAACCCGGATATCCGGGGCACCCCCGGAACACAATGAAATCACCCCGGTGAGGGGGCCCTATGAACGAGAATTCGAAGCCTTTCAAATAATCTTTTTAAAAGGCTGTTAAAACAGAGATGTTATTTAAATGATTTTAAGTTAAGGTCCTTATGATGTCTGCTTAATAGGACTATAATCATGAATACCTATTTATTTTAAGGGGACTCGGTTGCAAACCCCTTTATGCTTCCCTACATATGCCAAAACAGTCATAGCTCCCCTAGTTCAAGACAGGTTCATTTTACAACGTTAAGCTTTGCCAAATTTGTACTATTATTTATAAATAGTTTTTTATTCTTTTCGTATAATTTTACAGATTTACTTGTCATACATTCCAATCCGAATGTCTTAAGAGAATGCTCCGCTGAATTTACCGCTCTGAAAATAAACATTTTGGTTACACCTACACGTCCTTGCATGATTCAATACATAATTTGTGAGATAGTATGTTTTGTTTTATCTATAATGAGGTAAAATTGAAAATAATACACTGAATTGGGAAAACTATTCACTGAGAAAATCGAGAAAAGTTGATTTCTAAGAAAGGATTTGTATATTATTATCACCAGACTATTGCTCATACTTTATTTGATCATCTCTCTGCTACATCTAACAAATAAACCAAAATTTCATTGACATAAATTCTGGAGAAGACATAAATTGGAGCTTATAGCGCAGCTAAAAATTCTAAGAAAGTAACGATAAAAGGATCGAAGTCATTTCCGAGAAAAGCCGAGGTTGTTCTTCTACACGATTTTTACAAAAGCCCACAGCCTATTATTTACTCAAAGGAAAGGCTCAAAAGATACCGAAATTTTCTACACGAACCTGTCACCCGTTTTTAATGTGTTTTAATGCTATGAAAGACTAATAGTTTCTTCTACGAATAGTATTTCTTCCTCTATTGAACCGTCAGTATACTTCACAAGGTGAGAATCTCAATCAGGATTCGGTTTGAGCGTTTACACTCGTCTTTTTTATGAAGTCACGAATCACTTGAGTTATTTTTCTGTGCCATACAATTAGGTCTTGGAATACCCCGGCTCTCTTTGGAAAACAATGAGAACAGGAGGCTCTCACGTTTCTCTAAGGCACAGACTTGAGGAATTAAGCTCTTTTAGGATTCGGTGATTTTAGATATACCTAACAGTATCACCGTATTTAAACAAGTTTTGGATGTGCTACATTATGTTTTAAAATCACCTTTGAGAGGTGTCAAAATATGCGGTCATTCCTAAATTTCAAACCATCTAAACTTTCCTTAATTCCAAACCCCAATTTTCAAAGAGGTGAAAATTGAGTGGGTCTCAATCTTTCCAATTTTCACATTTTACACTGAGAAAAATGACAGTTTCAAATCTGAGTATATGTTACGGGCAATGTGATAAATTCAGTGGAATTTATGAACGAAATTTATCACTTTGCCCGCCTCCACTTCGAGCATTATTAATAATTGCACCGAAAAACCCGTCACACGAAACGAAGCAACGGGAATTTTTTCAAAATTAAAAAATCTGGAAACAGCATTAATGGTTGTTGTGTGGAGTATTTTTTTGGAAAGAATAAACAAAGTAAATGTTCAAATCCAGGCTTCTTCCGTAGATTTGATAACTGTAGCCGATCTTTATGAATCTCTTCGCAAGTTTTTCGTAGATCAACGAGAAAACTTCGAGTATTTCGAAGAAATGGCAATGGAATTAAGTGTGTCGAAGCAGTACACAAAAGACCTGGGAAAAAGACAACCCAAAAGAAAAAAAAGTTCTGATGAAACACCCGATGAAGAAATGAGTATGACCGCGAGTGATACTTTCAGGGTAAATACATTTCTCGTCATCATTGATAGGCTCGCATCCGAATTGAAAAAAAGGAAGAAGGCGTACGATACGTTCAATGAAAAATTTTCATTTCTGACCGAAATTAGTGAATTGTCACTATATATGTATCCACCCTAAGGAAAAAAGCCCTGTCCTCAGAAAAAATGTATTGTAATGATTTAGAGACTGAGTTTGTTGAAGAATGCCTTCATTTTCATAGTCATTTATCTTCACAAAACATTTTGATTAAACCAGATTCAACTAGATCATTAAAGAGTATATCTTCGTTTCTGAGAAAACAGAATTTGCAGAATATTTATTATTTAATATTATGCACACTAGCGACAAATTGTTCGGGCGAGATAAGCTTCTCTTGTTTAAAAAGAGTTAAAAATTATCTCAGATCAACCTTAAGTTAAACTCTTTAGCTCTTTTGTGCATAGAGTCGCAATTAATGACAAATATTAATTATGACGATATCATCAATGAATTTGCAAACAAAAAATCGCGCAAAAAGTTATTGTAAGAAACTACTATATAACTTACCTGAATTTATTATTTTTAACTGTGCAATAAAAATTGTTTATTCACGTTTACCGAATGTATATCATTGTGTAAGTTGCATACATCACCCCGCCTTATTAATCGTACATGATTGAGCTTTGATTATCTCAGAAATATACCCAAAAAACTATTTTACATGCTATTTCAACGAAATTGTTGTGTTGTAAAAATAATCTAGGACATGACAAGGTAGGTAGAACGGAAGGGCGCCCGCCATAAGGAAGGGATAGGTAGACGGAAGGGCGGCAAAAATTTTACAGCCTATACCTTGAAAATGTGTAAATCCGCCACTGACTTTGCCCATAACATATATACGTACTATATTTTCATTTTGATATGAAACTTTTTGTTTCAAAAATGACGGCCCAATGCTTTCAATTTTGAAATACTTACTAGACAAGACATACTCAGTTTCAAACAATTCAATATAGTCACCAACTCAAATTTCAATTATTTTTATTCATGTTTAAAAATTTGTAAATCTTAGATTATCAGATAAACATGCACATTATTATAATAGTGCAAGTCGCCACGTCGCGACAGCATACGTAATTTACAAATCAACCTATCTATGTAATGACGTTACATTATGGGGACAGTGATACTCGCGTCTAATTCCAAACTGTGTGAATGCCATGCACTCACTCACTTGAAAATAAGCACATGATGTTTCATTCTTGAGTACCTGCATATACTTTCAGAAAAATGAGTATTATTCATGTTTCAAGTTTGAGCAAATTTGTTTCGGAGCCAGTTTGAGTGTGTATCTCATATTAAAATTGGCGCAAGTTTAGACTTGCGTATGCGCCAAGTTTTTAGCGTTACAGATCACTATTATGGTAACCCTAACTCATGTTAAGTGAATGATTTGGCTTTTAAATGTGCCGCTAAACAGCCAAAACTCGCCAAACGCAACTCTAAACTTGTGCCCTCAGATTTAAGTAATTTTTACTCAGTTTTGAAAATGCCATTTTAAGAATGTATAAGAAAGCTGAAGGGAAATACATACGTAGTCTATTGAAAAAATATCAAACCTTTAGAAAAAAAATTTTACAAACAATATTTTAGTCCAAAAATTTCAAAATCAATTTTTCTATGCTTTAACGAGTGCTGTAACTGGAAATTTTTTTTGGGGAGAGGGGCTCTTCCTTATTATTATTATTTTTTTTTTTTTGCTAAAAACAAAATATTTTCTTGGGATGATGTCCTCCCATTCTCAGCACTGGCCTCAACCTATTCTGAATGAAATCGTGTTCTAAATCAAGGGGGGGGGTCCATCCCCCTCTTATGTTAGGTGACATTGGTAAACTGACCCCATCCCTTATAAAATTATCTTATCCTTATTAAATTTTTGAAAGAAAATTTTGTGGTCTTCTGAAGTTAAAAAAATTGTTTAAAGTTCTTAAAATATTAGGGTGACGCTGTTAAAGGCCTTAAATATTGGGGGGGACGCGTTCCCACCGTAAACGCTGCCCGTGCATGACACTCCTGGATCCACCATTGGTCCTGTTCTAAATTCTGAATATAATGTTTTCGATATATACTCACACCAATGGCGCATAAAGAATTTTTTTCGGGATGGACTCCTCAGAATGAATTCAGTAACTTATATCGCAAATTCCGAAAAAGGATAAAATTATTCCAAAGCCTTTAATAAAATGTAGCTTTTTAGAAATCGTAAGGTAGGATTTACATATGGATTAACTTGAAAATAAAAAGTTGTGGGTAATACAGAGTTTAAAGAACAAAAGGGGGTTTGGGGGTCCCCAAAAATTATTTGGAAATTAACTCCTTAGAAACAGTGTTTTATTTCGTTCATGTTAATTTAACCCAAATTTCGGGAGGGTCCCGGGCCTCGCGCCCCTCTTCTGGAGTTATCGGATCCGGGGTTCCCTAGGGGATGGGGCGCCCCATCACAGTTTGAGAACCACTGCCTTGGTAAATAGTGCATTTTTCATTTGAAGCACCACACCTTGGTTTCCGGTCCATTATTGTAGGGTAGTGTATAGTATCGGATTTTTTTTTACCAGTGGGTGATTTTTATCGATTGATATTTAGTGAACTGACTTGGTGACACAGATATAATTTATTTCGTAATTTAATTTGTTGTTCTTCTCTTTTTCACATATGTGCTGTACTAAATGAAATTTCAATTCAACTTTTAGAATTTTTTTTACATACTTATATTTTTTTTCTCCAAATTTGGTGTTTGGTGCTGAGATTGAAGGGGGATGGGGAATACGCTTTCCCCGAAATATTTGAACCGTCTCTCAAAAATGTTGTTTTGACCAGAAAACGAGTGAAAACCAGGGTTTAAGGTAGGGAAAAAATTTTTAATAAAATATTTTTGAAGTTATTTTCCCGCATTTTTCGAAAAAAACCACCATGGTGGAATCCCTGATGAAAACACAGAAATGAGTCTGCTCTAATATTCTTTAACACAGCATGACTAATCCCATCTTAAAACTGAAAATTCAATTACATAACTTTTTATAAGTGAAAATTTTAAAAAATAATAATAGATTTAAACCACTGTATTAGTTTGTATATTAGTGTGTATTCGGTATTATTAGCTTTTTCTTCTTTAGGCTTGTCCAATAAATTTGAATTTTTTTTTATCAACCTTTAGCTCTAAAATAGTAGGTTGCACGGTGCTATAATTTTCCCAAGTTCCTGTATTTCCAACAATTTTCACCTCTGTCTAATAACAACAGTTTTGGAACGGAAAAAATCCGTAAGTGGATATACACCCCTCTTACCTGCGCCAAGTCACGGCTTCCGAACGAAAGCAATTGAAAAACTCCATTCGTTTCCTAGAAGAAATTACGCGCCGACGTTTCTGACTTTTTTCCGGAACCGACACCGTAAATAACGGGGGATACCCCCCCAGAACGGCATAATTCCGCGGGCGAAGATAAAAACCGTCGGCCGCGACATTCACCCCATAACTCGCCCACGAAAAAAACGCGTGAGGGAACAGGGGCGGCGAAAGGAGCGGGAAAAAACACGAGCCAAGTGATGTGTGAACGCAATTTGGCGGCTGGAAAAGAAACCCGTAAAAAAACAGGGAAAACGCAAGCAGCAAGCGGACCCCGTAAACATCGTAAATTCGGCGTGCCGCCACGCCTGTTTGCGGAGCGAAGTCCGGCTGCCGTGATTGGCCTTTTGCGGTGGTGGGCGGAGCTCCGGCTCGTCGCCAAGCCCGCGCCAAGGGCTCGCCAAGGCCACTCACGGCTAGATGTCTTAATTTGCGAAACGTCAGGGGGTACGAAACCTGTTTGTTGTGGAAGGTAATTTCTCTGCGGCTAGGGGGGGTGGGGGAGAGGAGCCGCAGAGTGATTATACGCTTCATTTGAGTAAACGACACAATGGAACATTCACAGTTTTGTCTGGCGCGTGTGGAGTCGGGTTAATGGCGATAATAGCATTAACGGAAGCGCATTTGCGCGGGTTGTAGGTGTGAAGAGATGAGATCGCTTTGAAGAGCGATAAAGCTGTCAAATTCGTCAATTTTTCTTCACATGTATAGGTGACACGGTGCAAGGTGTTGAAGTATCACTATGCATTTAACTAAAAATATAAAAAAAAGCTTGACAAAAGCTGTGTAGGTTTTTCACATTTATTCTTTAAATCAAGCAAAAATATTAGTTTAATTTATTTTTGATATCGGTTTTAGCCACTTGAAACTCATAGATTTAGAATTTTTCCATATTTTTTTCTAATTCTAAAATTTTTTTGGATAGACAGAGACTATTCTGTATACTTAAAAGGTTTCTAAAGTTCCATTAAAAACTTGGTCGTTATAGAATAAAAATTTTATTATATCCTATCTTCAAACTGGCTGATGTGACGGTGTGCATTGGCGTAGCCATAGCCAAGGTTCCTCTAAGGGGGGGGGCGAGCTGAGTCGGACTTTTTTATGGAAGTAAGGGATCAATATTGAAGCCCCTTGAGTGCCATCAGGGTCGTAACCAGAATTTTGAGATGGTTTTGGACCATTCACGCAACGAATTTATAATTTTTGGGGATAATATTCACTTTCAAGCCAAGAGGTGGTCTGAGGGATCTCCCACGAAATTGTTCTGTAATTTAACCTTGAAAAGTAATTTTTTTACTTAATTTTGGACATTAGGGATATTACGGTGACACTCAAAGTGAATCTCTCCTTGTACTCATTAGAATTGTTAAAGGGAAAAAAAAACGGTAAATGAATAGTCATGAGAATTTCTGGAGGAGAGGGTCGAAACCTCTCCCCTTTGATACAGCCCCGGTTGTGAGCCCTAATTTTTAATTTTGAAACTTCTGACTTGATGGAGGCCTATATTCTATTGATCCATGTTTTCAAAACACTTCTCTTGGAAAGTTAAAACTAAAGAAATGAAAATACTTATGATTAAAGGGGCAGCTGCCCCTCCCAGCACCCCCTGGCTACGCCTTTGACGGTGTGTAACTTCACTCTTCATTTTTTTACATTGGATTGGAGAGTGATTTCGTTGCAAATTTATGGTGTTAAGAGTCTCCCTGACTACAGATTAAGTTAATTTTTATCAGATATTTTAAAACAAATTACTGTGTTGAGTGTCTTAATGAAATATTTAAAAATATCACAGACAAAGACCCCTTTGGCCCCATATGGTATGCATGCCTTTCCCTAAATATTATAATCCCCCCAAAAAAGTATCATTATATTTTTTGTGCAATTTAAAGTTTTTAAAATCGAATTAAATAAATAATTTGATATTAAAATTCTATGTAACATAAAAATAATTTTTAGAAGTCTTTCCCAACTAGTTTCTCCCTTATGATCTACATTATACTTTTACTGTATTACTGTATTTACAGTTTAGTCATTCGAGTGCAAGAAATAGGACTTACCAAAATGTGGATCCATAATGCTATAGGCCAGGGACAAGCATATTCACCTACTTCTGGTCTAGTATTTCTTCCAGACCATGAATCTTACCTTTAAAAAAAAGAAAGGAGTTGTAATAATAATGCATGCAAATGAATAAAAAGAACCTACCGTAAAATACTTATTCCTTGTGTAAAGTGTTCAGAGAATACTTGACTTAACAAATATAAAAAAAAACAAAGAAACACATACCATATGAGTTGAACTAGGTAGGAAAACTTAGTCAATTTTTTACATACTTTTATCGATGAGTTAAAAATTTAATGTATTTCTGATAAAAAAAAAGATTAGATGTAGTCGTGTAAAAAGAAATATTTGAAAAGGTTTTCTTAACTCAATGTGTAATAATATAAAAACAATAAAATTTTAATGACGGGTATTTAAAAATACTTTTGAGTTTATATTCATTCCTCCTAATAGTCAGTATTGTGTCAATCGATATAGAAACCAATGCAATGCATCATTCTAAATAATATACTAATATTTTTTATTGTAATAATGCAATAACCATAACATTTTATTTTGTTTTCAAAAACAGAAAACTGGTTTTTAGTTGGTTGTTTTTCTTTAAATTTACACCCTTTTTGATGTCATATACCAGAATAATTATGATAAACATCCATCAAAAATTAAGAGTTTTAAATTTCCGTACTATTTTATTAACTCTTAAGGGCGTTAAGGAAGATAATATTGGTTTGGTATGTTCATCCCGACGCTATGAAAATTCCTTTCTTTGACCCAAGGAAATGACTGTAATTACCCCATATCTATCCTCTTCCAAATTTCCAATACTAGTCCAAGAAAGTTAGCTCAAAAAAGGGCTTCCTTCGGAACTAATTGTAAAAGAAAGTTTGATGGTTGATTCTTATAGGAAATTTTCCGTAGAAAACGATGGTGAAAAGTCTACCGAGCTACGACGTGTCCTTTAGCCAATATGGCGGATTTTCCAAAATGGCGGCCGCTTATATTTCACATTTTTATTTTTTATGTTTTTACATGTAAATACATATTTTTTTTGCATAACATAAATTATTCTCTATTAAATTACCTATAAAATGGTATATTATCCAAGATTGTGCGATATTTAGAACCTAATAAAATAATTTTCAAAATGGCGCCCGCATATTTCAAACTTAGTGGAAAATGGATATTTTTGAATTCCTACCCACCTTTAAGAGTATTTACCCTTAAGTATCGGTAAATTATGATTATTCTGCTCATATTTTACTTAATAACATGTAAAACTTCTAATATTTAAGAAAATACACAAATTTAAAGCAAACATATATTTTTAATCTTGACTATTTATTCTGATTATTACAACATTTTCCAACATTCCCTTTGATTTTATGCATAAAAAACATTATTTTCTTTGAACAAATAATAATATTATAATATATTTATAAATAATATAATGAATTTTAGGTTAATGAAAATTAAATTTATTTAATTATTAAAACTTAAATTTAATTATTTTAATTTTAATATCGCTAAGTTCTTAATAAAAAGTAACATTCACTAAGTTTTTTTAAACGTTATAATGTCTAATTATATTTTTAAGAACTATTTTAATCATCTTCCATATTTACATGTCCAGTATTGCAGCAGCTAACACCTCTACAGTCGCTACAAGCACTTGTACATATTGTACCTTGTTTTCTGCATATACATTGTACGGTAGCACATTGGCTAATTTTAAATCCACATTTGACAAATTTCAAAAGATGGTCTGGAGCAGGTGCGTTTTTCATCTCTATAGGTCTCAAACCTCCTTCCCGTAATTCCCAACCCCAGTCACATGGGTCCATGGAAATTCCTATCCACTGCTGCTTGATGATAAACTCTTAAACAGTGAAAGTTATTAGAATCTATTGTAGGAGGCAATAATTCTGGTGTTACTTGGACTTATTTTGCTTTTGTTTGAAAGTTTGCAGTCTTACGTCATTTAAAGAGTCTCCCTCTCTACCCCCTAGAGAGATGTCATTGCTCTATCGGCCAGCAGTCTGGATTTGTTACTACAATGGAAATCACCATAAAGAAGGACATTTTTCTTTTAAACAGTGATAATAAACAAGCCTTCATAGATCATCTATCAAAAAAGTTAGCTGAATCTGGATGTATTACGAAACAAGCAGAAGACTATGCAGATGTTATGATCGTAATTGAAGGCATCACATCTGCACTGAATCAACCGACATCTGTTATTGGTGAGGATACTGATTTTCTGGTGTTACTAATCCATCATATGAACTCTAAGACCTGTGACTTATTTTTAATACCTAAACCAAAAAAAACTTCAAAGAATTCAGTCATATACATCAACATAAAGGAAATTCAAGAGAAACTTGATGAGGATGAGTGTTCCAATATCCTTTTTGGTCACGCTAGGCTTGGATGCGACACTACCTCCCAACCATTTGGCTTTAGAAAAAGTGATTGCCTAAAGTTAATTTCAAAAAACGAGGATTTCAAAAATCAATGTGATGTTTTCAAAATACCCGGACTGCTGGCCAATAGAGCAATGACATCTCTCTAGGGGGTAGAGTGGGAGACTCTTTAAATGACGTAAGACTGCAAACTTTCAAACAAAAGCAAAATCAGTCCAAGTAACACCAGAATTATTGGCCCCTACAATAGATTCTAATAACTTTCACTGTTTAAGAGTTTATCATCAAGCAGCAGTGGATAGGAATTTCCATGGACCCATGTGACTGGGGTTGGGAATTACGGGAAGGAGGTTTGAGACCTATAGAGATGAAAAACGCAACTGCTCCAGACCATCTTTTGAAATTTGTCAAATGTGGATTTAAAATTAGCCAATGTGCTACCGTACAATGTATATGCAGAAAACAAGGTACAATATGTACAAGTGCTTGTAGCGACTGTAGAGGTGTTAGCTGCTGCAATACTGGACTATGTAGATATGGAAGATGATTAAAATAGTTCTTAAAAATATAATTAGACATTATAACGTTTAAAAAAACTTCGTGAAGGTTACTTTTTAACAAGAACTTAGCGATATTAAAATTAAAATAATTAAATTTAAGTTTTAATAATTAAATAAATTTAATTTTCATTAACCTAAAATTCATTATATTATTTAGAAATATATTATAATATTATTATTTGTACAAAGAAAATAATGTTTTGTATGCATAAAATCAAAGGGAATGTTGGAAAATGTTGTAATAATCAGAATAAATAGTCAAGATTAAAAATATATGTTTGCTTTAAATTTGTGTATTTTCTTAAAAATTAGAAGTTTTACATGTTATTAAGTAAAATATGAGCAGAGTAATCATAATTTACCGATACTTAAGGGTAAATACTCTTAAAAGTGGGTAGGAATTCAAAAATATCCATTTTCCACCAAGTTTGAAATATGCGGGCGCCATTTTGAAAATTATTTTATTAGGTTCTAAATATCGCACAATCTTGGTTAATATACCATTTTATAGGTAATTTAATAGAGAATAATTTATGCTATGCAAAAAAAAATATGTATTTACATGTAAAAACATAAAAAATAAAAATGTGAAAAATAAGCGGCCGCCCTTTTGGAAAATCCGCCATATTGGCTAAAGGACACGTCGTAGCTCGGTAGACTTTTCACCATCGTTTTCTACGGAAAATTTCCTATAAGAATCAACCATCAAACTTTCTTTTACAATTAGTTCCGAAGCAAACCTTATTTTTCTTGGACTATACCCCTCTACGAATCTTTTTCTTGCCTACGCCCTCTTTTACAGCATGTCGCGACACCGATCCGATCCCTGTAACTTCACCTCCCGCAATTGAACTCCCGCAAGAGACATAAAACCTTGTCAAGTCAATCAAGCTTTTTCCCAACTACTCCCGAAAAGAATAAACGTAGAGGTAGATGGCGGCTCTTGTGGCCAAGTAGCTTGGCAAATATGCCATCCCGGGGTGCAGAGAAGATCCCAAACTGGTTTGGAGCCCGGTATCAACATCTGTTACCCTGAGGCCCTCTGCACTTGAGCCACACCCCTTCAATTGACATCTTCATCACTGCTATTAACCCGCAACTATCTCGCTTTAAATATTCGACGCGCATTTCACTTAATGTCTTAATTCCCGGCCGCTTTTCTCGCTCCGCTCGTTCTGGATTAAATGGAACAAATTAAAAACAACTGCAACATATGAGTTAATGGCTTTCCTCTCTTGGTGTCAGCTTTTGTTTTTTTGATCGGAGGGCATGGGCCTTGTGGCAGGAGAGTGGGCGTTCCGGTGTTTTGTTTGTGCGCGATCCCTGTGCCTTTCTTATTTCTCTTTTACTGCATTAATTGTATTAATTTGATGGCAGAAAGGCATTGAACTTGTTGTGCCTAAGTGTTAAGAGGGGAAATGTAATACAAATTAAACAAGAAATAACATCAAGTTGGAAAAAAATACTAATGCAAGTAAACATTCAAGTTGGACTTTGGTCTTTTGTTTATTGTTAGGAAAATATAATTATAAATAACATGAAAAACCTTGCTAAACCCCACTACTTAAATAGACATGGATTCATCATTAATGTAAAGACCTATTACGGATATTTTCCTTTGGATGCCACTCTTTTGATGTAAACGAACGGGAAATTTTGAATTTAGTTTTCTTGTGTATGAAAAAGAACCCCGGTTTTCTATATTTTTTTAAATTTTTATTTATTTACTTTTTGAATCGAACCATATCTGAATGAGTGACTGTGCCTTTCTTCATGCCTTTACCAATTTGTACAATTGTCTTACAATTTGTCTAATGCAATTAAAAGAAAACGCATATTATTTGATTCCACTTCGTAAGAGAGATTTATCCACCCCCTACTTATGGACCAATCAGGGTGTTCACAGAGCCACTGGAACACTGGCAATTAAACGCATATTGAGAATAAAACCATCAGACAAACCAATCAGAGAACTCTCACTCATCTTACGAAGTGGGATTGGAAAAAATGCAAGAAAACCCGCGCAAGAATTTTCAAAACGGTTTTAATATCTTTAGTTCACTCATCAAGTAAATAAATAATTCTTAAAAATTAACATTTTCCCCAAAATGTAAAAAATTCTTTAGTCACAAAGATTGGCCCCCCTTAATGGTTTGAAATATTTTTATGATGAAAAAGAAAGTTAAATAAATTTTTTAAGTTTTTATTTTAATACTTATCCTTCTAATAATAAGTCTAAGCAAACAGAAAATTTTAACACCTGTAAAGTTGTTTTTTATGTAGATTTTCTACAATTTTGAAAGAAAAAGACACAGAACAACCACCCCCATTTAAGAAATTAAGAAGAATTCACGGAGGAGGGTCCCACAAATATTTAGATTGGCCGTTTTAAATCCTCCATTAGTTTTTTAAATAAAGTAATTAACCCCATTAAGTTCCAATCCCCTATAAACTTCTACGCCTTTTAAATGAGCAGTAAGAAACTATGTATTTAATTTACTACACAAAAACTACTAATGAAATTTTAGAAATCCTTACAACTTTTCTGCTTTCTTTTAAAATACACGCTTGTTTTGTCTGACTTCTGAAAGTTCTATTTCTTTTTATCAAAGATTTACAGGGGATCAGAGTCACTTTATGACCCCCTTAAACTCATCAAATTAGGCAAATGAGGATTATGGGGGTTGAACTCAATGAATATTTTCTTTGGGGTTATTTTTTTTGGTGCTTTTCTTACAAAACGAAAGATGATCTGAGGAAAACAACTTTATAGGTGTTAAAATTTTTCGTTTTTAACTTATCTAAAGAAGGAAAAACATTGAAACAGAGCCTTTAAAAAAACTTTTTTGAGTTATTTTATAGACAGAAAAACATAAAACGCAAGCATAAACGTAAAAAGCACTAAAATGTAGCCTATCGACAACATCACTAATGTAGACAGGTATCACACGGCTATACTACAAAATTTAAATTTTTTAAAATATTTAAAGTTTTAAAAAATTTAAAATTTTAAAATTTGTTAAAAATTTAAATTTTAAAAATATTTTTTTGATATTGAAAATTTGAAAAAAAAAATTAACTTTAATACAGTCCAATTTTTATCCAATTTTTGTACGTCATTATGTATGTCACTTCTAAGAAAAAATCTTTTGAATTACTTCTTTTGCAGTTATTTTGTGGTTTTGAACGATATTTTAATTTTTTCGGTTATCAAATTTTTGAAATGTTTTTAAAATTGATATTTTTATTTTTTTTTTAAATGGAATATTGGTATTCACCACTGAAAAAAGCCTATAAACATGTATCATAGGTCTCAATTACTATTATTTGATTTTTCGAAATTTTTTCGGCCATTTTTTTTTAAAATTAAACTTTCCCCGGAACGATTTAGTCCGATTTTTAGTATATTATTGAGGTCATTCCCAAGTAAAAACCGTTGAAAAACCAAATATTGCTATGTCACAGATTGCCTGGACTAATACTGAGGTAAGGATACAGTTAGGTATGATGTTAATTGAAGAGGGATCAACTTCCATGCAACGAGAAAATAAAAGTATAGAGAACGCACTTTTGCCAAATGTTAATAAACCATCCCCTCATCGGGCGCGTGGGTAAAAATTAAAAAATCGCTCCCTCAAGTGTCTGCTATGCGGAAAAGATAGCGGCAGCGATAGGCCCAAAGTGTCGCGGTGGGTTTTTCGACCTTGGCTCTCCCCTCGGGGGTCGTCCGCAAATGACTTGGCGGCATGAGTTACGGCGCATAATCCGAAGGTAATTGTCTAAAACCGGACCTTTGGAAGATACCTTCCTCGAGCACGTTCTCGTTCGTTCCGCGGCTTTTCAAATTCAATTTCTGGGGGTCTTTTTGATTTTGTCTCGCTCGGGGACTTCAACTTGCTGACAGCGGAGGAAGAAGAGAAGCCTTTCTTTTTTCCATGTGCTTGCTTGTTTTGGTTGCGATTCGATTTCGGGGTATTCGGGATGGTTTGTTGGGTGTTGTTTAGTGGCATGGTGTTTTCTTGAGCTCTGAACAAATTGTGGAATTTAAAGTTTATGTGTTTATGTCTCGATAATCACTCGAGTGTTGAAAGGATGGACGTCCCCTGTGGGACCTTTATTGAAAAGATATATTTTTCCTGAATTCGCTACCGGACATCTTTAAATTCTGGAAGGGATCCCGAAACCTCATACATTCCACTTGCATAAAATCTTTTATGAGTGAACAATTCTTTTTATTCAATGAGAGGATAAATTGTAAAAACATTATTTATGAATTGGAATAAATTTATGAAAGCTTATTAACTCCATTATTAATAAGTGATGTGGAAGTCAGAAAAGTGTAACGAATTTATTGCAATAAACCTATAGAAACTAGTTTTTTATAATGTTGCTCCATAGTGAATAATTAAAGGGCAAAAAGCATGAATTTGGTTAATAACTCATTACAAGTTTCCACATAAGAGAAGTTTAATATTGTTCAATACAAATACAACTCACTATGCAATCACTGTTTTGTTTAAACTTCTCCCGTTAAGGGAAGGGTATAGTTTTTTAGAGGTTCAGTAAGTCACTGAAATGGAAGATTTTTATATCTCTCATGGGAAATTAAATTAATTTTGCATGAAATTGCATTTCTCATAACTAAACTTTTGTGTTTAACCAAAATCCAAAATCATTTTAAACACTGGCCCCCTTTTTAGATCTTAAAAGCATAGGATTCAAACTTTCCATTTAATACTCACAGAATATCTTAAAGACATACGTTATAACCCAAAATTTTATAGTTTTAGTATAATTATTTCAGTGAAAAATTCACGTTTGAAATTGATGCAAGAAGCAAAATCATCCACCTAAAGTCATGCTTTTTCAACTATTTCAATTTATCTTGGTTTTTTTAATTAAATTTTCTTGGAAAATTTTTAATAAACTTTTTTAGAGGTTAATAGGAAGGGATAGATAATTAAATATTTGTTCTTCAATTTAGGGTACTCCTTAAAAATGCAACGTTTCTTATTTTCCCATTTAAACAAAACTTTGGAGTAGTAAGGAACACTAACATTTTATCCCTGAAAATTTATTCATCGTAAGTTTCTCATTATTATTTCAATACTTTATTGTTTTTATTTTATTTATTAAGTTAAAAAGCTAAATTCAATTAAGTTTATCATTACTTCATTTTCCTGAAAACGGTGGGATAGTAAGAAACACTTTCACTCACCACTTTAATCTTTATTGAAAAATTTATAATTCTTATCATATTCATCATTAATTTTGCGTTTTAAAGTTACTGTGAGTTGAGTGAAATACTATGTTGGGTTTTTATATTCACGTTGCCGAGAAATTATCTAAAAACGATATTGAAACACTGTAGGGCGGAGGAATAGTTTCGGGTGTTTCTTCGTAAGCTTCCTGAACCATTCGAACATGAAGGAAAGGGGTAGAGCTGAGTTTATAAAGAGGAAGAAGAACCGTACTTTAAAAATTGAGTTTGTAGAAAAAAATGGAGTTTTTTTTGGGAACTTTTGGGGAAAAAGGGAATTTTTTAGCCTCACATAATGAAATAAAAGAAACATACTGCACAATTTTGACCACGTTCTCAATTTCCCTAATACTGGTCAGCAAAATATTTTTCTTGTTACATTGATAAAACAGAAGGTTTTTTATTAAATATTTGCTGTACTGATATACGAATAGGTTTTCTAAATTAGCATGATACCCACAGTTATGATTTGAGTAAGATGGGTTAACGTGTTTGGGTTAACGTAACTCTTAAAACGTGTTTGTTCTTAACGTGTTTTTGATAAAATAAGATAATTTTAAAAATATTCAATTAAATTCTATTCGAATTTCAATTTCTTAAAATAAGACAAACAAGGTTGTCAAAGGTGTTGTTCTTCCCGCAAATGGAAAAACCACCAAACAGTAGATTTTTTACACATAAATGCGGATTTCTCTTTTTTTTTTTAGAAACAATAAATTTAGAATAACAAAATAGCTCTAATAAGCGTACTTAATCAATGAAAGCAATACATTTCAACTATAAAAATTATCAAACTATCTATTAGAAAATATAAAATTTATTAAGGAATATGTACCACTGTACATTTTTTGTTCACAATGTTGGGTTTATTTGTCATTCTCTTAAATCATTCACAATTACAATGCTTTAATATATCCTTACTGAAGTTTCTGTAACTGTAGGGGAAAACGGGGCGATTTGATACAAGGGGCATATTGATACACTTTCAATATCTCAAAAACTATCAAGGTTATTTAAGTCAAATTTTTTCTAAAAGTTGCCTTTACATGAATAAACATAATATCTGAAATCGTTAAACTCTGCAATAAGTAATATTTAAATAAAAGAAACTAAATTTTTTTTCATCAAAAGTTTCCAAAAGCAAATTTCTAATAAGTTAAATGTAAAATCCTCCTGACGCTATTCTACTTTAAATACAAAGATCCGTAAATTACAAAAGCAAGTTCATTCTTGTTACCATTAGGGTATATATTTAAATTTCAAATAACTTTTTTTTTAAAATTAAGATTTTTGTTTAAAAAATAACCATTGGAGCAAATTGATACACTTTGATGTGGGGTAATTTGATACACTCGTAGGGCACATTGATGCATATAAAAATTCCCATATTTTGAGTTGGGAGATTGATAACTCTCAGCAATTTAAAAAAAAAATCAGTTAAGTGTAAGTTGGTTATATACAGTGGAGGATATTTATCTCAATTTTTAAAATCTTTGTTTTTTAAGTGTTTGAGATTGGAAACTGCTTGCATTGTAGCTCTGTGTTTGTTCTTATTGATAAATTTTCTATAAGAGAGGGCAGTTGATAAATACATGACCAAACGATGGAATCAGGGACCCTGAAACATCTAAAAAGTTCTTAGCAGTTTTACAGGTAACAAAGAACTGCATTTTCAAAAACCAGTGACAAAACAGTATGTACTATAAATGACCAAAAACTAACCTGTTATTTAATGTCGTATTTTTTAATTTCTGAATGATTTTCGACAAAGATACCTTCGAATTTTATTCAACTAATTCAGGAGCAATTATATCTATGAAAATTTGCATCTTACTTCCTTAAAGCCTTAACAGGATAGAAAGAATTTAGAAAAATTTCAATTTTATGAATATTACTAAATCAGGTTATGAAATCTGCAAAATAACCAAGATGCTGGGAAATTCACAAAACAAAATCGTACAAGAGCGATCCACTTTCCATGAAGAATTTAGAAATACTTTTCATAGCTATTTGAAAAAATTTATATAAAATTGATTAAAATTAGCATATGAATAAACCGCATAAAAACAGACATCCTATAAAACTACATTTAATCTACATAAAATAATCTCGAAAAAAGAGTAATTTCTCTCTTTCTTCATTAAATTTACATAAAGTTCTGATATAATTTTGATAGATATTGTTGATATTTAAGCAAAATTAATATGATTTTAAAGACAAAAGAGAAAATAAGTTAAGATGTCTTTCAAAAAACATATTTGTTATTTTAAATGCAAACTGTATAACTTTAAAAATATAAATTTTTGTTCAACACAATAATAAAATTGTTGATTCATTGATGAATTGCGCCCTATCAAAATCTAGATGACGGATATGGACATCAATCCAACAATAAAGCGGATACCAATTCACATCATAATTTGCAAAAAGTATCTTGCCAACCAACCCATTCTCTAGGAATTATCTTTAAAAATATTGATATCAGGGCATCTTTGAAAAACATATTGTGTGCAAATTATGATCCCTAAAAAGTACAACCATACAACCATTATTAATACAACCATTTAAATTTACATGTTTCGTATGGCATGTATCATTTTAAAAAATTGTTGTTCTTATGGCTTAATACTTATGGCCGTTATAATAAGTAAATACATATTATAACGGTTTTTTGAATTGCTTTCGAGATAATATTCAATATTAATGTAAAAGGGGAAAGTGGGGCTATTTGATACAGCAAAATTCAAATCCTTTATTTAGTAGAAAAAATGACTTATTCCGATACTTTTTTTTTTCTAAAAATATCTAACGACTCAATTTTATGAAACCAGTTAGAAAAAAATATAAGTTTTATGAAAAAATAAAATGCAACGACTTTTGTAAAAAATAAAACTATTTTGTTTTTGCATCAAGGTGCCCCACCGGTGGGGGCGTTGGATACATTGTTTGGGGCACATTGATACTGTATCAATGTTAATTTGTTCAAAAATAGTAATTAAAAACAGAAATTTGGGGAAATAATGAACATTATTTTATTCAGAGAGATCCTAAGCTCTTTTACAATACCGTTTTTTGAAGGTAAATAACACATTTTCCATTCAATATTAAAGTATAATAAAAATCAAAGAATTTAACGAATGGTTATTTTTAACAAATATCTAATTAAGGTTATTTAACAAGTTGTGTCAACATTAGCATAGAAAAAGTTTCAAGTTTAGGAATAAACTTTAAACAATATTTTATCAATAAATTTTAATTCAATTTAGATATTAAAGTTATATTTCATTTCAACACCAAAGAAAAGCACTAAGAGAAATGACGTTTTCAAATCTGAATACTACATTGATGGTTTCAATTTAATATTAAACTTATTGTTTCAAATATGAAGACACGATTCTTTTAATTTTGAAATACAGGAAATACTCAGTTTTGAACAATTCAATAGTCACCAGTTAAATTATTTGTATTTTTGTTTTAATATGAACTTTGCAGTAACTCTCTTTGCTCTTATTAACCCTCTGTTTTATTTTTAAAACGTGATAGCCCGCCTCACCCAGTTGCGGCATCATAATCACTCCCAAATTAAAATATATTCTTCATTTCATTATGTCTTTACATGATGGGCTAGTCCCATTCTGATCAAATTCTGTACCATCAATGGGGATAATTTTGACAAAGTCCGATATTTTGTCAGAAGGATACTGGCCAATGCTTTATATTCCTGAAACATGAACTCCCTCAAAAATGAGGACATGATGTATCATTTTTGGGTACTTGCATATTTCCAGAAATGAGTTTGTGGATGTTTCAAACTTGAGTAAATTTGATTCGGAGCCAGTTTGAGTTTGTGAAATACTCAGATTTGAGTACTTTTTACTCAATTTTGAAAATGACGTTTTAAGAGTGAGTATAAAAACATTTCCAAATTTGTGTTATTTATTAAATGTATGGGTTTTTTAACAGTAAGGTTGAAAATACTGTGCTGTGAAACGTATCTTCTAAATTAAAAGACCTTACAGTACTTTAAGGGGCATTATATTAAGATTATTCAACTAATTATTTTTCTTAATACGGATTCCACATTTTGATTTCATTATTTAAAAAAAGAAATAAATTCGGAGAAAAATGAAATAAAAATATTGTATCCTTCTTTTCGGAAGAGTTATGTGGAAAGAGACATGGAAGAGATCTGTTAACATATATTATTTGAGAAAACTGTTTAGTTAAATGTATCTTTCACTCGTTCTTGACGCTCTCGATGTTCACGCAAATAAAATCTGTATGAAATTTTGAATCGAAAGCATATTTTGAACGAGTTTGAATTATTTTCAAAATCTTTAAGACTTACGATGTCAAAAACATTTTTGTATACTTTTCTTCTACTATGTATCTGTTGAAAACATTCCTCTCTCATAGGGAAAATCCAAAAAGTCTGGCTACTTAATGATTTATTTATTTCACACATGAATACAAACTAGTTTCATCTCGTGGATATTACTATTAAAAGAAATGAAACGAAAGAAATGAAATGAAATAAATAAGAAGGTTTTGGCGTTTTTATCTGTTTTTTAGACCCATCACCGAAGTTATATGAAGCGGCACGCAACGTACGAAGTGGAACTTACGAAAAGTTATGTTCCTTTGTAACAAGTAAATAAAAAATAGCGAAAGTACAAAAATTAATGTCACGGTTGGTTGATCACAACAAGCCTAATCTGTTGAGCCTTGAAATCTTCTTGAAATAGATCAATCTTCTAAAAGTAATTACTTTTTTACACAGAAATATGCTTTAGAAATTTGCCAGTCGGACTTCAGAAAATAATTTACAGAAAATTTGCTATACCTTTTAAGTTAAAAGCTTTATCGAGATAAAAAAAATCTGTGACAGTCATTTTATGTATAAGTAATACAATAATAAGCATTCTATCTCTAAATCATGGAGATGAAAATGAAAATTTATCAATGAGATTTGGGATTCAATATATTTTCTATAGAGTGCTTGGCATGGGCGTAGTCAGGTTTCTTGTTAGGGGGGGGGGCAAAGATACTTATCTGTGCTCTTGATGTTGCGAATACTAGTGACTAGGGGTTGACTCAACATTATTTCCCATGCTCCCCATACCCAATGGCGAGTTCTTTTAAACGCAAAATATTAGGGTACTTATACAAAGGATTTGAACTTTTGCACACATAACGTAAAAATATGGGTAATGAATGTGAGCTTAAAAATGGGGGGGGGGGTCTGGGGGTCCTCCCCCATAAATTTTTTAAAAATTCGCCCTTCAAAGTAGTGTTTTAGCTCATTTTGAGACTCTTTGGGCCGAACAGAACTACTTCTTGTAAGCCACACAGTTTTCAAGGAAAATTATGTACTATTGCATTAATAAAGTTTTTCAAAAAAATTTAACAAACTGAGAATTTAGAGGGGGGGGGAAACTTCCCCTCCCTGCTCCCCCTGGCTACGCCCATGGTGGTTGGTGAAACACAGTTAGGAGTTTAATAAAAACAAATGCGCACTTTCTTTGTTTTCTCTTGTTTCTTGTTACACATTAACGAAAAACAAGAAAAGTGAACTCAGCAAATTAATTTTATCTGTATCCACTAAACACTACAATCTAATGAATAAGATCAATGAAAGTTAACTGTTCTTTTGTAGGATTATAATTACTTTATTTTTTGCGGGGGTAATGAGCATTTAATAAAAAGTGTCTATGTAAACACAGATTCACTTAAACAAAATTCACTTTAACAAAAAAAAGCTTGAATGAAACTTATAGGGAGGGTCTGTCTGAGTGTTGTTTCTTAGCAAGAATAAATATTTTCAATCTTTAGCGTATAACTTTACGTAATTGTTTTGTTCCAACCAGCTTTCAGTAATTTCATTAAAACACAAGGATTCACTTATGTCGAAAACTTAATCGCAATGGTCGCAAAAAATTAATCTCAGAAATATTACTCATAGGATATTATTCCAATCGCAATTTCTCTCTGAGAAAATTTACCCAAATTAAAAATTGTCGTATTTGGTAATAACAGATTTGGGGAAAATATTCGACAATTAATTTGTTATTGAGTCTGAGTAATGGAGCTTGAGAATTCATGGATTAATTCAGTGCATTTCTTGTAATATAAAGAAACAAAATTGCCTCTTAATTTACACATTTAAAACGCAGTTAACTTAATGATATTTTTCTTAGACACAATCAGACCTACTTGTACTTAAAAATTACAATAGCTCTTATTTATTAAACTGATAGATTCATTAGATTCCTTAAGAAAGTTTTAAATTGATGGTTATAAAGCATTGCTTAATATTTGATTTAAACGAGTTATGGTGGGAGTCTTTAATTCGGAGATCGGAAACTATCTACACATTTTCTATTTTTTAAATGAATTTTTGAATTTGTTTCTCGACAGATCTCCAAAAGTTCATAAGTTTGGAGTAATATTTTTCCATGTAATTTGAGTTTTAGACGAAGATGTCAAAGATTTTTCAAACATCATTTGATCTAGTATATCTTCTACCAAACTTTTGATAATTCACCGAGTTTCGTAATAGTTTATCAATGAATAGATTAAAATACGTTTTATTAGGGTAAGAGTGATCAAGACTGCAAGAGTAAAGATATGTTTAGCTATTGAAAAACATCGTGTTAAAACATGATGGTTATAGGTTGCTTCAAAAAAGCCCCTTTAGAAACAAATCACTTAGTCCCCAACCTAAAAATATTCCATTTTCCCTAAAATGATCCCCTATAAAATAATTTTGTTTTCTAAAATTTCTATCTGAAGCCACCAAAGCTTTAAAATTTCAGATTTTCCTCTTAAAATAAACAAAAACAGTATTTTTCCTGTATATCACTTGAATATTTTATTAGTTTCTACTATATAATTTTCAATCAATATATGACTATTATTAAACAGCAAAAGGATTCTAAATATTTAATAATAAAGCATAAAAATGTAGTTTTAAAGTTTCTTTATCACGAACTTACATGAAAATATTTTTCTTATCCTCAAAAAATGTGAAAGCTTTAGTTAGGTCGGAGTTAGGAGTAGCATCATATTAATACTAATCTATCATACTCATCATTAATACAAAGTAACATAAATCAACTGATCATTAAAAATTCCGGTGTTTTTTAATTGAGTCTTGGTTAAACTTGATGGTGTTTGAAGTTTAAGAATAAATGTAAACTTATACTAGATTAACCTTTCTTGACAATGAGTGGGGGAAAAAACTGAGTTAGCAGATCGTCTATGAACTCTTTCTTCTAAAATAGACTTTTCACTTAAGTGGAACTCATGGAAATATCCTGAATGTTTATCCTCCTCTGTGCGTAGCCAGTGAGGTATTTCTTTTATACAGTTGAGTACTTTTTGTATAAAATAAAGGTTTGAATTAAAATCGAATGTTGATATGTATAAAATCGAATGTTGATATGTATCCAAAACATATTTAACAGTATAAACCGCTAAAAATATGCTCCTAGGGCTCCTATAGGGTTTAAAATTCAGCCTTGGACCTAAAAGATTTAGCCCCTGTGGTTTGATTGCGACTGTAAAAAAATTAGTGAATGAAGGTTCAGCATGGGAAAGGAAACACTCGAATCCTTTTATTCAAAATAAATGACCGAAACAAAAGATTTAATGCTTTTTATTCTTGAGTTGATAATTTGGAGCCATACAGCGGATTATTTGAAGTTTCGCTTCATATCCTTTTCTACCATATTATTAAAGTTTGTTTTGCAATCGTGAGATCTTTATATTCGCAAATAATTGTTTTCAATACTAAAAACAATCGAGAGGGATCAATTTAATGAGTATTTTAAAGTAAAGCGTACGTTTGTAGAAAATAATAGTATATTTTTTAAATGACTTATTTTCGGCATAAGACAATAGCGGCTAGTATTTTTCTTATTAAATTTTAGTTTCCATTCCATTGCATCTTCGTTTTTCAACTGTGGAAGTGAATTTTTGGAGATTTAATGATTTTATTTGTACAAATAATACCAAATTGGTCATTTTTGTCTCAATACTATATTATTTTACCGCCAGATTAAAGGTCTAAAGTTAATGATTTTTGAGGGTGAATTCGAAGAAAAAAAACCTAGATATTACTCTCTGAAAAAAGATTGATTGCCTGTAACATCATTTTTCTTTTGCATTTCACAAATAATGGCTTTGAAAGAATGCATGCCTCGAAGAGCTTGAAATCCAATAGTTTGATGTTGGAAATTTGGATTTAAATAAGATGCATTTATTGATCGTGATTTTAATTTTTAAAAGTCTCAAGATGAAAATTTTGCATTTTGAGGATTCGTATTATTTCTTTCTTTCTTAGTATTACAAAAATTGAGTAAACCCGAATGTGTAGTAAAAGGGAGTTTTAATGGGGATGGGTGTTAAAGGGAAAATGGGTGTTGATTAGCAGGCTTACTTATACTCTTATTTAATAGTTAAATCAATTCAGTCAATCATAAAACTTAAAATAATCGTTATTCAATAGGTATCTTATAATTTTTTCCAGTAATGCTGGAGAAAACTATTTTACTAAATAAGTTTCATATTATTTTCATACTTTTGCTTTGGGGTATAGTGCCACGCCCTGGGGAAAATGTAATTCCAAAAATGCACCACATTTCTGAAAAAGCTTCGTAACCACTGCACTGGTATAATCTCTTGAGGTGCAACAATAATTATTTTGTTTTTGACCACTATTAATATCAGATATTAGTATTTTTGCGACCAATTTGTGATCCATTCTAAGATCCGAAGCTGTTTAGGATCAAGCACGTCCCTAATCTCAGAAATCCAATGTGGTTAAACACACACTGCAAACTTGCCTCACAAAAATAAACACATTATAAACACACTTTAGTTGTGTTGTTAGGTAGAACACTTTAACCCCTTATTGCGTTCTGAATATGTTTGAAAAGTGTTAAAAATGTGTTCTCTCCAACAATGTGTTCTAAAAATAGAATTAAATGTATTTAGAATCTGAAAGTGTTCTTAAATTTGGATCGAAACACTGTAAGAAACAGTTTCTGTCCTTGTAATTTTTTGCAATACTTTTGAAACACTATCTTTTTCTCACACAATCGCAACATAATCACAATACAATCCAAACGCTTTTGCTTAGAAGTGTTCCTTATTGTGTTTACTTGTTTCACGCATTTGTTGAGTAACTCTTATGCATATATTATATTTGTGGAACTAGGAAGTTTATTATGGATAGCATGAGAGAGAAAGTTGAGAAGAGAGATAAACGGGGAAATTAAAAAATAAATAAATAAACGTTGAGAATGGATGTTTAAAAACATTTAACAAAAATAGTCACATTGTCGCAGACAAGTGTTTCATTCATCTTTCCAGTTAAAAAACATTTTTAAGGTTCCAAGTAACAAAAAATATGCATCGAATATGAAATTCCTAAGGCGAACATAATTTTGTGAGAAAGATCTTTATGGGTAATTGGATTCAATATGCGCATGGATTTATTACATATTTTTAAAAAATCCAAAATGTATACCTATATATTATACATATACCTATATATTATACCGTATATTATAGCTTTCGCTTTTTTAAGCGATCGTTTTGACTCTTTAAAATTTACACTGAGATTTAATATGTAATTTTCATAATCTTGAAAAGATGTTTTTATGTAATTTGATTAGCTTGATGAAAAAGTTTCCTCCTGTGTTTTCCTGTATTTAGTTTTAATGGTTTAGTTAAGTGAAGTATTTTGTTAATTTTATCATTAGTATAACAAAAAGAAAAACATCAAAACCCTAGTATACTATCAATAGAGAATTAATACAAATTAATACTAATATACTAATAAAATGTGAATAAAACACTGATAAAGGATTATTGGTCATTAACGACAGTATTAAATTAATGGGAAAGAGAGAGAAAGAGAAACTCTGTTGTAAAATTAATTTTCAATCATGTTGTAACACTTATCTAGCTTTCAATAAATGTATGAATGAATTACTTTCGAGGGAGTGAAATATTGTCAGCTAACACAAATGACACCCTCCTTGAAAAATAATTTTTTCTGGTAAGCTGATGGGTGCTAGCTGCCGAGTTAAAAATCTCTGTTTTCGAGTTAGGAAGATATACTCCATGGTACTGGGGAAGTCAAATTATCTAATGTACGAGATAGCTGGAAGACTTAACAAGATGTCGTTATGATCCATTCTCACGCGATGTGTCGTACGCTCTGTTGCTTCAAGATGTTTTCACACTTGCTTTCAGATTAGCTGTTGTGTAGGTTTCAATGTCGTGATAACGCTTGGGCTGTTAGAAGTCATCAGCGAAACAACAGTTTTGTTTGCCTCAAGCAAAATGACAGCTTAGTAAAGTTAGTTATCAAATGGTGTGCGTCAAGTTCTTGCGACTGTTTTGTTGTCAGAGTGATTAACTCTTTGGATTAATCGGGTTTCGTATTTTAGAGGTAAAGTTGCGAAATGTTTGTACCGAAATGTAAAACACTGGGGATTGAAAAATACTTATGTGACGTATACGTACGTAACATGTATTAGTTGCGGCCATGAGTATTGCTTATGCTTTTGATAATTAGATTTTTAGTTCATTTGAAACTAGTTGCTTATTAATTTACTAAAATATTTCTCAAGGACATGCCATCAAGGGGAAGCTTTCACCCCTTAAATTTGTGAGGTGAGGGAGTGAACATTGTTTTGAATAATACTCCCCTTGTAGTAAATAAGGAGTAAATTTAGTAAAAATACTCAATACTATACCTAACCTTTTGAAGAGTAAAAAATGCTTTAAAACAACACAATTGTTTTTTTTCCCTAAAATTCCTAATTTCCATATTCAATTCATTAGTTCTACGTAATTCCAAAATTGCAAGTATTTTAATATATACTAGGGAAGATTGAAGAGTTAATGTAATTAAATAGTGTAAATAGATAAGTGGCTATTTAAATTTATCTAGTATCTATTAGAAGAAAAATGGAGAAATTTAGTTAGGCATTCAATATGGTGGAGCAAAAAAACTAACATCATAGATTATCTTTTAAAAACAATTTAGATACTTCTAAGTTTAATAAATTCCCTACAAGAAGACAATGAAGCTTTTCTAGCATAATACAACCATATAAGAAGGAAAATGTAACACCTAAATGTTGAAAAAAGTCTGAATGTCATGCAACTCACTAGCATAATCAAGGCTTAATGGTTGCATGCGACTTGTCCCAAAACAAGCGTCATAATTATAAACTGATCACGCAACTTCGACTTATAGCCACCTTTTTTTCTTTTAGAAAACACGCTACCATCATCATCTGCAAAGACATGTTGCTTTGGGAGTTCTTCAATAGCCATCTCTGACAGCTTTTACCAGATCTTCAATAGTGATTTGGCGAGAAGGTAAGGTTTAATCCTCGCTGTCCATCCTTTTTAGAGCCTAATCCCGTCTAATGAATCCGTCTAGTGACAGCTGTCAAGCAAAGGTGATAAAACAGTTGCAAGAAACGTGAATGGGGTTTTATTTTCGCATTTGGTGGGAAAATAAATGGATTATATAGTGGTTTCAAAAGATGAAAGAAAGAAAAGCTATTTTTCACTCTGATTTTTGAGACCTTATGTTTTTAAATCTAAATGTTAATTAGTAATTAAAGTAATGTTTCTAAAATTACGGATTTGGTGATAATGGTTGATAAAGCGTGGGAAAGAAAACTATCGAAACTTTTGTTTTTCAAAATGAATAAACGAAACAAAAGGTTTTTTTTCTATTTCTGAGTTGATAATTTGAAGCCATAAAGCGGGTTTTTTGAAGTTTCCCTCCATATCCTATTCTACCATGCTATTAAAGTTTGTTTTGCAATCGTGAGATCTTTATCCTCGCAAATAATTGTTTCCAATACTAAAAACAATCGAGAGAGAGATCAATTTAATGAGTATTCTAAAGTAAAGCGTGCATTTGTGGAAAATAATGGTGTATTTTTTAAAACAACTTATTTCCAGCATAAGACAATAGCAGCTGGTATTTTTCTTATTTAATTTTATTGTTTCCATTACATCTTCGTTTTTCAACTGTAGATGTGAATTTTTGGAGATTTAATGATTTCATTTCATTTCAATACCAAATTGGTCATTTTTGTCTCAATAGTAAATTATTTTGCCGCCAAATTAAAGCTCTAAAGTTATTGATTTTTGAGAAAAACGCAATATTACTTCTCAAAAAAGATTGATTGACTGCAACATTATTTTTCTTTTGCATTTTACAAATAATAGCTTTGGAAGGATGCGGAGTTTTTTATTTTCGTATTTGATGGGGAAATAAATGGATTACAGTGGATTCAAAAAATAAAGAAAGAAAAACTTTGTTTTTTCTCGGATTTCGGGGACCTAATGTTTTAAAATACTTTCTAAAATTACACCACTATCATGAAAGAAGACAAACACCTGACAGTTATACATATAGTAAGATAGTTCATATTTTCAACTTTCTTATAACGATACCAATATTAAATATCCAACCTTCAGAAATTAAATTCAGGAATTTCTTTAATAGAAACTTCTCAAATTATTTAAATAAATAAAAACTCCATTAAACATTTTTCTATCTCCAATTGAAAATATCCCAATTTCAAAAATTAATAAATTATAAAGTAGCCCTTTAGTTATATGCAACACATTCAACTATAATACACCATGCACAAAAATTATATGGTTTAACTGTTTAAACTCTACGCAATAATTTTTACAAAAACTCTAGAATTAGTTGAGTTAAATCCCTTCGTGGCAACTTATCTGCCTTATCAACTTTATCTTTTAAATGAACTTTTTCTGCCTCAAAGTCAAACATCTGATCCACGACACGTTGTTACGCTTATTGGTTCCAGGAAAGTTCTTACAAAATCGTAACTTTTGTTTTTGTAATTTTAAACCTATTGTAAAATGCGATGGTAAACTTTTTTAAACTTTCATACAAAAATGCTTTATTTTAAATTTTGTTTAATACTGTATCTTGCTCTTAGTGTTACTGCAAAATACATTTTTGTTCCTAAAAGTTTGTTTTAGTTTAAAATCATAGCGAAGAAACGTTATTAAATTTATCAATTAAAAGTTGTTATTGAAATTATCGATTGAGTTTTAAAATGACGAAATTGCAGAGGTAATTTAAACAATTTTAGTTTGAACATTTTTCTTCTTTGTGGAAACTAAAGTGGTGTTAAAATTAAACACTAAAGTGGTGTTAAAATTAAAAAGATTTAAAACAATTTCTTCCAATTTCCCCCCAAAAAGTTATTTTGCTTTATGTAAACATTCGCAAGTATTTTTTAATGTTGTTTTGCCTCATTTGTTAAAACGGATTTACCAAGATGGTGTTTTTTTCTGCCCCAAAAGTGGCTTACTTTTATAGTGTCCTTTTAGTATCAAAAAATAATTTATTTAAGTTTTATAAACCAATGCATAATTTAAAATTTGTGCTTAAGTTACCGTTACAGTAAGATAGAAAAAAATATACATTTCAGGAAAAAACACACCGTCATAAACATATTGAATAACTATAGAACGTGTTGATATATGATAAAAAAATTTCATTTGAAAGTTACTATGAGAATGTTTTGTTAATTTTACAACCTTTATCTTAGGGGTTCTTTTCCTTTGCGATATAAAAATTTAGGAGAATTTTTATGTATTTAAACACTAAAAGTTTGTTATTTTCCACAATTTGAAAAGTTTACATACAATTCTAACAACATACATCAGTTGTCGAAACATCAGTTGTTATTTCTTGTTGATATTAATGAAAATTATTTTTTCTATTGAAAATCGGAGTTCCATCCGTGCATTCATTACTGTAATAAAATATAATTGATATAGGAGATACATATAATTATACCCGTTTTCAGCTGAAAACATTCTTCAACAAAACTTTAATATTTAAAATAATAATTGATGTACTCAAAAAAATATTGACCTTTCTTAGCATTTTTTTATTGTAATCTGAAGCGTTTTTAATCTTAAAATTTGAATTTTTACCAAAGCTGTTAGTTAGTTGCTTTCCTTAATTAATACTATTTTCATAAATCTACCTTTAAAAAAATTTAAGACACAACCATAAATTATAGTAGTATTTGGTCAAATTCTAGACAAGAACACATCCCCAATTAAATATTATCAATACTTTAATAGAACTAGTATCTCAATTAGTGTATTTTTTTCACATTTTAAGAATTTGTACCCTCCAAAATCCCCTATATTTAAAAATTTTAATTATATTTCTCCTTTTATAATTATTTACTTTTTGAAACCATTATTTAAAATTTAATTAAACATCGCATAAATCTTTTATTTAAAATTTTTTACCTTTAGAGCATAAGAGAAAAAATAATATTATTTAAGATTTATTTAAAGATACACTTAAAAATATACTGATAAATCATTAAAATTCCACAATTATTTATCATTATCTCATATTTTTATAAAAACGTATGTATTTAAATGATCCCTAAGTTTGTTTTGATATTAAAATGAATAGATTTTCACTTCATCATATAATGTGTTCAATAAATTACCTTGGTAAAATCATACGGGAAAATTTACTAAGTTAAACTACAAATTTATAAACTAAAGGGACAACATATTAATGTTTACTAACAGGTCACTCATATTCGTAAATAATAATGAAATATTAACATTAATTTATTATTATTTTAAAAATATTTTTTGATAATTTTTATTATAGTAAATTAGTGTTAAATGCAATGGTTAAAAGTGTAAAAGGTTTAGAGTAAAATAAAATAAATTAATAAGTACTATATATCGAAAAATGTTGTCTTCTTTCAAAATAATTAAATTTATAGTAAAAAATATCAATTTATTTTAATAATAATAACTATTTTGATATTGTTGTATTTCTAAATAAACACATACTGAAACCATATTTTTCAAAGCATTTAAATAAGCTTGCATTTTGATAGGTTATATTTCTTAACTTGAAAATCCAGCTAAAAATAACGAAAGAAAATTTTTTTTAGAAAACAATTTTTAAATTTTTATCCTTAACCCACAAAAATTTCCTTTACTTCTTCATGACGCAAACATTTTTCCAAATGTAAAATGTCAACAACATTGACGATTACAACACTAAGAAGCGCAAAAAACTTAGATAAAAGTAACTTACTCCTTTCGTTTGTTGACTTCTACAATTTCCTAATTTCCCGAAGATGAGTCCCAACAGAAAAATCCATCGTCACAAAATATATCCTAAGGAATTCACACCATAACTTTGATTAAAAATCCCGTATGTGTTTCGTATTTAAGTACATTTGGTCTCCTTGGCCAGATTAGGCAGTGCTTGCTTTGGCCCTTCTTTGGCCGTTTTGCTCGCGGACGAAACAACTTGGATTGAGTTGTAAGTCGTGATCTTGACTAGGGTTACCACATTGGCGTCTCTATCTTTTCCACCTGATGTAAGGGATGGGAGGGAGATAATGGGTACCTGTGGCTCTTTCCCCCCGTTTCTCTTGATTGAGTCATCAAAGCCTCGGTTTTGCGGCAGACCCAGAAGTGCAATGTTAAATGCTCTGAGTTTATCTGTTTTAAGGACCGCGGGGAGCGATTGGAGAATCTTTATTTAGGGGAAGTTCTCTTCTGGCATCATTCGATATGTGGCGCAGATTGATATTTTTATTTTAATTATTGAATCAGAATCCTTTTCTTAATTTCATAAAATGGAGTGTAGGGTTTTGTTTCAAAAATTCCCCTGATGAAAAAAATCAGAAAAATTCCATGTAAATAAAATTTTATTTACATGGAAGATATTAATTTTGCGAGTTCATGTAAGGGTATGATAATTTCAGTTGGTAAACAAATTATTCTTAATTAAACAAAATTTTAGTGTCCTTTTTTAATAACATTTGATAAAGATTTTTGTAAAGAAGTACCCCGACTTAATTGCAACTAAAATTGAACTACATTACACTAAGGGAATCGAAATATTATTAAAAAAATTTAATTATTGTCTTTAAGACGAGATTTATTAAAGATGGTATTCTGTCATAGTATTATGATAATTTGGAAAAAAAATGTGAGTAACTAAGAATAATGTTACAAAATCTAAATATATTTTTATAACTTTTTAACGAAAGTGCATATAATGATATTTTCTATTTGCATACAGGTAGCATTTTTTAAGATAAAATAAAATTGAACAAGTCTGTAAAGTAGAAATTATAATAAAAATGCAACAAGAATGTTATATTTCTTCAAATTGTTATGCAATAACAGAAACATTGTAAATTCATATTTGCATCATGTTTTAAACGGAGTTGGTAGCATGAAAAAAAGCGTGTGGATAAATGCAATACTCCTACGTAATGCTTCATTGTGACTAAATAATCCTGGGTTTAAATTTCACTGTGTTTAAACAAGATTTCGCTCGCGGTTCGCATCAAAGAAAGCGCAAAGGAGCATCTTTTTCAAAAAAGGGGTTCTGATCCTTCACAAGGCTGTGATAACTCATCCTCAAGGCTTTAAAAGATTACACACTAGCTGTTGTGTACACTGCCTATTTCACACTCTTTATGTTCGCCATTGGGCGCCAATAGGTTATCCCAACTGACCGTAACCCCCAACAGAAAGGTAAATTCCTTCCCCTTCCCTGACCAAGGGTCAGAGATTAGATCTGGGAGGGACTCTGTGGGGCGGTGATCCCTCAGGTAAAAGATTTATGTTTCCTTTTCTTGTGGAAGACCAAAAAGGAACCGCTTGACAATAGAACTAATGAAGTGAGTTAACTGTACTCAGATAAGCCTTCTGTAGAAAAGGGCTCTGTTGAGAAAATATTTTGTTCTTAATCGGTAATATGTTTACAGTTGGGTGAATCGATCATCTATCTATTGTGGGGCTTTGTAGGGTTATTCTATATTTAGAGGCCATTTGTTACTGTTCTGTAGAAAACATGCATAGTATCCCAGAGTCTTATTTTATTGTACAGTAATAAGGATATTTGTATGGTGGACTTTGAATGTGTACAAGTACATGCTAGATATTTAAAGAATTAAAACTAGTCCTAATAATATTATACAGTAATAAAACGCTATTTTAAAAACTTCTTCCACAATAACTATAATAGAAAACTATGAATAAAAAACAAATATTTACAAAAAATGTCAAAGCAATAAAAAGTCACAGGAAATATCTGTTTCACATATGACAAAAAATACAAATTTTAAAGTTATAACCTACAGTAACACAAATTCCAAGTCAAACATATAAGGAAAACTAGAAAGTAAAACAATTAATTTGGTTGTATGTATACTTTTAAATAAACTTTTCCAGAATATCAAGGTGAATCCAGGGGAGTAGAACGGAGGAACTTGGCCCCTATTGGAAGGGAAAGCATGTATGCTGAATGAAATGACGTCTGTAAAAAAAGTTAAATCGATTTTTGAAACTTTGAAATGCATGTCAGAAAAAATACATTATTTTTCCATATTTTAAAAATATTTCTTCTATATTTTACTGCCAAAAGCTATTCATTCTATTGGTGCCCTCCCAGAAGTCAATCCTGGGTCCACGCCTGTGATGGATAGGTAAAGGTTTAAAACCTTATTCCTCATACAGGTTGTAGAATATGACTCTTAAATCAAAAATGGAAAAAGTTGATTTAGAAAAAAAAAACTTCCTTTTCAATCAACAGGGTCGCACGAGACCCTACTTATCCCAGGAAAAACAACCCAAGGGACCTTGTCGACCTTAAGCACTCATTTTGAGAGAGGTGAAAAATTAGGCTTGGCTATTAGAGCCCCTATCTACGGTGACAGATAATACGCAAAAGCTAAAAAAATGCGGGGGGTGGTAGCAGGCCAATTACCGTTTTCGCCGAAACTGGCGGAGCTGGTGTTCACATCCTAGAGGTTCAGATAGGATGTGATGGATCGGAAAAGGATGTTTGCTTGGTTTTGCATCACCTCTTCTTATCTGGGACGGTAAGACATTTACGCACGCCCCCTACTTCTAGTGAGAATCTTCGTGGGGATAATAAACACTCAGAGTCTTAAAAAAATGCACTCTGGTCTCTATTTCATGAGGTTTGTAGGGAGATAAGTATACGTCTGTGGTATATTTGGTAGTCATGTATGGCTAAGATGCTGATTATTCAACTCGGTTCAGAAGCAGTAGTTCAGTTATAAAAATACCCGGTATTCGTTATGGATAGAATTTCTATTGGACATTTTGTTTAGCGTCCTTTTTGCATATTTCTATTGTTTTCCTTCTTGTTTGAATGGATTTTTTTCATTATTTTGATTCAATATATCATTGAATTTGGGTTGAAAGTTAATGTTAGCCAATCTTTTATCTAATTTTAAGCATGATGCATAATAGTTTTAAACTATAAGTTTTGAAAAGCTTTTCTTGTATTTCTTTTAAGAGATATATCCTTTTTTTAAATAATATAAAATAACGAATCAGTTTTAGAGAGGTGGTACAAGTGTTTATTTACTCGCATTTGAATAATGTAACTTTTAATACTTTGCCTTTGATTAACTAACTTGTATTACTAGTTTTTCTGGATATTATCTTTTTAATATAGGGGAAAGTGCCCCAATGTGGGAGTGGGATAGGTGCCTAATATGGCGGCCTAGCCTACTATACCCCCTTTATGTGGAAGAGACACGTTCTGTTAGTGGCTTGGGATAATAAATTGGATTCAATTATGACCACGAACATCATAATATAAGCAAATATAATGCAACTTTAGCCATGGGAGCACCGCAAAACTTTGAACACACTCAAAAGTTTTTAAAGCTTTTTTTTTAAACTGCCGTTGTGGTAAACAAAATTAATGGTTTCTTAACTTTTTTTCAATTTATTCCTACTCAGAAGGATATGAATAGTAATGTAATGTACACGTTTCAATTTTTCATTCATAAAACATATTTTATAATTTGTTTGCAATTGTTTCAGAATTCAAATTCGATAGTTCCTAATATGCGATATATCATATTGAGACCTTCTTTTGTAAATTATTATGCCTAGTACTAGATTTATTTGTTTGCATCACTACAAATACCAATTCATGATTTATTTTATGTGATATTTTAAGCAATTTTCTCTACAGTTGGCACTAATGTAAAACAAAACTTGCTCCGTAAAATTATTATTCCCAAGCATTTACAGGATTTGAAAAGAAAACATGGTTCTTCAATAATGCTACTAGTTAATTTTATACAAAAATAGTGTAACTGAATTAAACTTCAACATGATAATTTGATGAATTGTATGGGGTCATAGTATATGAAATGGAAAATCTTTCTACCAGATAGGAAATTTAAAACCATATAGTAAGGAAAGCAAGACAGTTAGAAAAAGAAACTTTTACAGCATCTTTTTCTTGATTTGTCTTTTATACGGATTTATTTCTCTAGTTAGACTTTTACGCTTTGTTAATTTATTTCTTAATTTAAACTTTTCGGTATCGATTTAAAAAAGTACTTTTCTTTTTACTAAACAAAAAATTTCTATTAGTAAAACGCATGTTCTTTAACAAAATTTGACCATTTTTTATATTTTTATTATTAAATAGATAATTATGAATTGACGACTAAAAATTCATCGAATTACAGAATTATAGCTCCAATTTTACGACAAGGGCTATAACACCACCCTAGACATAAGATAGCTATCCACTCAAGCGAGGTTTTGCGTTGGATTTAGGTATTCATAATGCCTGAAGAATGTGCTCATGTCCAATCGAAGCCAAATATACAAATACTTAAAAAGATTAAAATAAAAGTGATGGCTCAGTAAAAATCCAATGTAAATTAAGATGTTTTAATTATTCACCACTATTTTTACAATTTTCAATTAAATATTACTTGTCCTTCATAATATCTTGATTAGATGTTACAAGAATAGTTATCTCCAGGTCAAGGTTAATCCTTACTGTGCTTAGGTATTATTATATTAGTATCCTAAGAAAAACCGAAGCAAACCATTTCTGAATTCCAACGAAGTACCCATGAATTTCATGCAATGAGTGCTCTCAGTGTCTCGATAAACGGAAAATAATTTAAAAGTTCATTTATTTGCATTACCACAACCTCTTGTTTGTATGTAACATACTTTGATATAGAAGCCACACTTGTAAAATAATAAAAGTAATTATAAATTATCATAGTAAAAATTAACTCGCGAATTTTATTCTTACCCCCAGATGTTTGTCACCAACAAGATCTCTCTTATCACTTGCTAATTTGTGTCCACACTTAACTATCAGGGGGCTGTGTTTTCTATCCTCATCCCCCTTAGAGTTATAAAATATAATTTTAAATTTTCTAAACCATTATAGAAATTTATAGACTATAAAACTGAAAATTCACACATGTAAAAATTTACAGAGAAAAAATAAAGTAGAACGGATAAAAAATGTAAGTATAAGAAGCGAAAGAACACTGCTGACCAAATAAATATGAGCCAAGGAAAACTTAGTTTAAATAAAAAAAAGATTCATGAATAGTTACAGCTAATCAATTGTAAATATTTCAGTTTTGAAATTTAACGCTTAGTTTAATTATTTCAATTTAAAAGAAAGTCAAACTATTTTTTTTTTTGTCTAGGAATACATTTTATATTTCCAAATTATATTGGAGGTCCAGGAAATAAGCCTCACGTCCGGATGTGGACCACGGTCTGCCAGTTGCCGACCCTTGCTGTATATAGTACGCGAGGTCCTCAAAATAGTCCTCAATGAATTGCACAATTGCAGTTAGGTTTAAAATAATGTGTTTCTTACAATATTTTCTATGCTTGGTTCTATTTCATTATACTACTTAAAATTTCTTTCTTGAATAATGTTCTTTTTACAAACTTTTTTGTTAAATATATTTATTCCAAGTATGCAATTAATTTTTAATATTATTTCCCAATATGAGACTATCTCATATTGAGAACATTGGTGTCTCATATTAGGAGTATGGTTCGCATATTAGGCACAGTTTGAATTTTAAGTAAAATGCATTTTTAGGGTAATTAATTTTAATTGCAATTCGCTTTCATAAAAAAGCAGCGACTTATCGAATAAGGCATGAAAATAATATACAAAATCACTTTTAGTGTTGCTAAATATTTTTTCTGCTAAGCGTAAATTCGAAGAATAAAAGTAGTATCCCACATTAGGGCACTTTCTCCTAACCTTTTTGTTTAAAAAAAAAAAAATAACGAATCAATTTTAGAGAGGTGGTACAAGTGTTTTATTTACTCTTAAGTATTTGATAATGAAAATTACTTTTAATACTTTGTCTTTGAATAACTAATATGTGTTTCTAGTTTTTCTGGATTATCTTTTTAATATACTATTAAAATTTCCTTCATTACATTATACTGATAGCATAAAATTACTTCTACTTCTTCATTTTTTTTTTGCTAGTTTCAATTTCATAAATATCCCATATTAAAAAAAAAGAAAATATCTAGATAGTAAAAAATAGTAAGTATAAATATAAAATAAAAAATAGTAAATAGCTCTCTAAAATAGTAAAAACTCTGTTTGAATTTAAAAAATTAAAATGAAACGCCTAGTTAAGTTTGATAGTATAGTCTTTTTATGAATAGTTAAAATTAAATAAAAGAGCCAGTGAAAACCCTTAATAAAACATGATTAAAAACGTATTTTGAGGCACATATTTTAGGCTTTAAAAATTTTTTTATGTTAGTGTTATGAGGAACTGTGGCTGCTTATGGTTTAAGCTTTTATTTTGATGGCTCTTTCGCTGCCACGCTCCCTGCCACTTGAGCTCTATTGAGCTCCGAGAGTGTTTGCCACTCGAGTGCTCTTGACCAAGCTTTTCTTCAGCTTCTTAAACAGAAAGGGGGATTAAGCTGTTGGGTTCCTTTAAGAAGTACAGCAGTTTTGAAAACTATACGATTAGAAAGAAGTTACTCGTCTGGGTTTGAAATATATGGTAGCCTCTGGTATCCATATAGGGTACCTTAACTAAATGAAATTAATTGTTTAGATTAAATATTAAGTGGGTATTTGCTATGATAAATTCCATTTAACGTTCATCAAATTTTTCTAACTGATACGTTACCTAATTTATCCTACTGATATAATTTATCCTCCTTACACCATCTAGATTGATTCAACAACGCAACATAATTAGTATCGCATAATAATATATATTTCCCGAGGGGAATATACGAAGGGAATTCCGAGAACTGCACTAAGGTCCTGCCCTCAGGGCACCACGAAAGCTCAAAGGTATCGCTTCCCTACGTATATATCATCACCAACTCCAGAAACGAAAGCAGCAGCAGATTCAGAAAAAAACGTCAAGAACACAACAAAAAAGCAACCACGAACTGCTTTGGAACAGGAATTTCGGCGGATGCCTCAATAGAGCCGTCAGTACCTGTGAGGAGGCAGGTAGGCTGGGGGGAGTAGGGGTCCCCCGCCCCGCCAGGTTATCCGCCGATGCCCCCTCAGAACACCCCGGGGTCCCGGACAAAAGGAAGCAGGAGAGAGTGGGCGGGAGCAGGAGCTGTCAAAATTCGCGCTTACTTTTGTTTGGCAGTGTGAAAAAGTCTGTGAAGATCCTAAATTTTGCTTAAAAATTGAATTGTAAGGCTATACAGGGGCCATGAAACTAACGGAGGTCATTTGTAGCTGAAATCGTAAATATAGTGATTTATGTGGGTCGGAATTGCGTTTTGGAAAGTATTTGGGTTTCTCTCTCACTTGCTCTCTCTTTCCATCATTTTCTCTTTCAATAATTTTTTTTATATTTTTTATCACATAGGAATAATTCAAAGATCTACGTTTATAGTCACCCAAAACTTCAACGTCTATGAAATAGGTGACTAAGTGTATGGCATAAGATTGAATGATAGGTAAAGAAAATAATTAATTTACAAATTCTATAATTTACTACTATTTTCTTTCTATCATTTTCTTTTCTATTTTATCATTATCCCTCTCTCTTTTCACCCATTTTATTGTTACATTTCATTTCTCTTTATCGTTCTCTCAATTATTATATCAGGGGGTCTTCAATAAAGTCACTCGGGTCCCCCTACTGGACCACACTTTTAAAATCCAAGACAGCAAGCTCTTCGATATCATACAAACATGATTTATTAATGAAGTATGAAATATTTTCGGTTTGAAATTTTGAACAAATTCATTACCAACAGTATAAAATAAAAAAAATAGAATTTTTAAAAACTCTTTTGTTTTTTCATTGAATCAACTTGTATCACCTAATGGTCCTAATGTGTTGGGGATTATTGCCTCTGCATTCCGTGCAAAGGGTGTTTCAAATACCGTGCAAATCCAGTAAGATAACCGGACCCCCATTTGAAGATAAGCTTTTTACTGGGGAGAGGGAGAACTATAGGTACTATTCTTTACCGATATCATCCTTAGAAGTTCTTTGTTTTTGAGGTTTTTAAATACCTACACATGAAAGCCAAGTGCATATTTCGTAAAGTATCAGATATGGAACAAACTTTTTAAAAAATTAACCTATTTACAGGTGATATTCAGAGGAAATCATTAGAAAATTGTATATTAGAAGCTACAAATTTGTTTTAGGGAATTAAAACAAAAAGCTGAAAAAAGATATAAAATTGGGGAAATAACGAAGAGGTGCTGTGAACGGAATTCAACTATACTGTAGTATTTTATTAATTTCTAAAGTCGATTTTATCTATAGTCTGGCCGCCACGAGAAAAACTTTTGACGTCGTACAATATTATGGTGATTGTTATGGAAACTGATTATTCAGCTCAATATTGGGGGTAATGGTAAGGGTAATTCAAAAAACGTTGAAAAAACGTATTGTGCCAAATCTGCGTGACTATCATTTATATTTGAACTTTTCAAAATTTTGTTTTTCTGTCAAAATTTTTCTCGTGGTGGTCGGACTAGGTACACTATTAAGTCCCGTCTCCCTTGTGCGTTCTGCATTGCATTTTTTTAAAACTCAATTGTGGAAACATAACTAGTAGAATATCGTATGAGCATGCATTATAGATCACTGCATTATATTGATCCTGACTTGCTTTCTCTAGTTTGTTCATTCTATCCAATGTAAAGGGGAAAGAGTAATGAAAACAGTTTTCTAATTTGCTTAAATCGGTTATGCATAAAATTGAAGTTACTCTGGTACACTTAAAGAAACTCAAAAATCTAAAAATTTTAGGTGGTATTCAGTTTTATCCAAGAAGTTATGACTCTTTCAATGATCATGTTGGAATATAAATATTTTTGGCACATGGAAATTTTTAAATACTTATATCTTTGACAAAAACTGAATCGAGTAATATTAATACGTACTTAAAATTTTGTAGATTTTTGCGTAGCTCCTAGAACAAAAACTATTTTAAACATCATTATTTTATTCTTTTTAAACACTTTTGGTGATTAGAAGTCTTACAGATTTCTTCAATTACATCACTGATGTGATAATGTTGTTTTCTGTCGATTAGAGTTATCCCTAACCTTACTATGACCTCTAAAACCGGTCAAAAATGAAGATAACATGTTGAATTTCCATGTCAAAATAAAAGAAAACATCAATTCAAAAAGTAATCTCTTTCAGATGCATAATTTACTTTCAAATTCACACAAAAAGTCGCTATCAATTCCAGACAAAAAGGGCTTTAAAATTAAATCTGGTCGACCATGTAATTTGAAATTTCTTCTGAAATCCTCTCTCAGAAAGAATGGGAAAATTATATTAGCTTTTAGAAATAAACATTAAAATCAGTGATTGGTGTTTTTTCATCAATGGAAAGAATTTCTGGGATAGCTTTTGTCAGCATATAAGGCCTTAATTAAGGCTTTATGAAGCTTCTTTCATTGCTTCTGACTTCGCAAATGTGAATTACTTTACATACACACTATTATGGTATTAGTGCATTCACCGTAACAATTACGAACTAATTCAAACTGGTAGTACTTCAATAACCATTAGGTAATAAAATCAAGACATATCAACATCAGGTATTATTCGGGTTCATACAAAATAGTAAAATGTAATCTGATTTTTAGAGTTTAATTTATGAACTTAATCGACATCCGCCATTGTTTCGAGGGGTGAAGACCTTCGTTAATTACACAAGTATATATTTTTATGTCCTAATTTTTTTCTTTTAAATATTTTTGAATCTCAAAGCAAATTTAATTATAGTGCGAACGCTTTCAACGTTGTAAAGCCGTAATGTATTCTTACTGTCAAGATTAAAAGTTTAAATTTAAAAAAACGAATGAAATCCTTTCTAGGCATTCTTTGCCTTTGAAACAAAGGGGTCATGAAACTTTCTAAGCTATCAAGCAAGAATCATCTTCCAGATTTTCTGAAAAAGTTGATAAGCCTCAGCCAGTTTTCTGTTTACCAAGTCTTGCTTTCTCAAAAAGTGAGATTATTCTAAACAAAATTTAAAGGGACTTGATTCTTTTTGCCTGAAGCTATCTCATGGCACACAAAGCAGTCAGAGTTTCTCAAAAACAGTCTCAGTTTTTGAAAAGAACTTCGTGAGTGGTTAAAAAAGTTAAAACTCCTCTTTGGAGCAAGTTTCTTGGTGTGTGTTGTTCTTTGAAAAGGAATGCCGGTTCAAATTCACCCAGAAATTTTCCAAGAAAATTAAGACTTTGGACATTGATGTTTGCGAAAGCAGGAATTTCAAGTGCTGAAAGACTTTAATATTCTTTTTCAAAAGTTTTATAAACCGTTATTAAAGCCTTTTTTAAAGCAGGATAGTATATTTTTATGGTATAAATGCATTTGAGGGTCAATGTTCTTGTAAATATTTTTAAAATTTTTAAAATTCAATTAAGGGAATATACAAGATTTCTAGACAAAAAAATACTACAGTTAAATATTACCATTTAAAGCTTAATAAATTTCAGATCAAATATAAAAATTTATTTGAAGGGTCGTAGGGGTTTTGTTGTGATTTTGTAGTAAGCTTATAACGCATTTACACTGATTTTGAGCTTTACCTACTTCTTATGGAAAAAGTAATTTACACTGCAAACGCTCCACACTTAAGAACACTTTTTTGTCCTCAAATTAATAACACTTTAGTTGTGTTGTTAGATAAAACACTTTATCACCTTATTGTGTTGTGATAGTGTTCAGAATATGTTTGAAAAGTGTTAGAAATGTGTTCTGAATATAGTGATGTAAAATATGTTATAGAATCTGAAAGTGTTCATAAATTCGGATCGAAACACTATTAGAACACATTTTCTGCCTATGTAATTGAATCGTCAGTTACAAGAAGGGAATAAGTCCAAAAACGAAGTTTTGAGAAAATCGAAAAAAACTGTATAAGTTATGGCATTTTTATCCTATAGCCTCCAAATTTTTACAGGAAATTCATGATACTGTTAAGAATACAGAACAATCATCGAAAAAATTATAAGTGTATTTAAAAATGTTTTACAGTTAAAAAAAAGGGTGGACTTTGGAGGGAGGATGGAGACCCTTCTTCAACCTTATGAAATTTCAACTGAACAAAAATCTTAAAAATCACTTAAATTGACAATTAAATTATATCTCTGCTTAGTTCACAGTACAAAAGTGAAAGATGGAAAGACTAAGACGAATAAAATTAAAAATTATTATGAAACTGCGTCATTAAGGCGCTATCAATGGAGTGAGTGAATATCAATGGAGTCAAACATTCATTGGTTATAAAAAAAGAAAAAAAAACGCTGTTAAATTCAAATCAAATTTTGTTTTGGCTAAGTTTACAGGCCAAAGAATAAGAAAAGAAAGACAAATTAAGTTAAATTTCAAATTTAATCAAATAATACAATGAATGGACATCAATTTCGCAAATTCAAGGGGCTATATCTTACGATAGGGGGTAGTTATTTTCCCCCTCTTTGCACTCATGTGTAGAGCGGAGCCTGGAGATATTTTTGAGCACAAGAAGTGTTTCTCCCACAACACATTCGCAACATGTTTGCAATACAATCAGCACGCTTTTGATTAGAAGTGTTCATTATTGTATTTACTCAGCGTTGCAAAAATATTTCACGTATTTGCAGTCTGCTAAAAAATGTCCGTACTTTAAAAAAAGCTGAGAGAGAATAATTTTTGTAAAACTATAAGAGAAATAACTACCGTGAGAACAATGCGAGGAAATTAATAATTATATTAGTTTATAACTATACTGACCTTTCTTAAGTTTGTTTTGTGTGCGCGTTTTTTTTTGCACACATTCATAATGTTTGAAATAACAAAATGTTTTGTGGCAGACTGCGGAAACAGTAAAGAAACTTCTATTAGTAAGAACTTGAATGAAATCAGCTGGTTTTGTGATTTCTTATGAGATGTTTCTTTTTTTTTATTGAAATACTTAAAATATATTTTAAATTATGTTTTCATTAAAACTTAAAATCTCGAAAAGATTTCATTGAGAAATTCCCGGTAGTAGACAAAAAATTGGTAATTCTATTGGATGGAAAATGTGGAATACATAAATTGATTTTCAAAAGAAAACTATTTTGAAACGAAGAAGAAACAAATAAAAAGTATGGTAAAATAGGGTAATAAGAATTTTTTATTTTGCTGCTTTGTGGATAGTGCTAAAAATATGAAAAAAAATCACATATTGTCTTTACATCACATAATAATTTTATCGCTTTGGAATAACTATTTCAGAGGAAAATTCTCATTTGAAGTTGATGGTGCCGCCAGCATCACCTTCCCTACCTTAAGTGACTTTTTCCACATACTACTAATATTTCAATTATATTGTTTTTGCAAACAAAATCTGTTGGAAGTTTTTTAGAGGTTAACAAGTATATAATTCACTTTTAATTTTAATTTAGGATTGTGGATCATTCTTTAAAGTTCCGTGTTTATTTTTACCATTTTTAAACAAAGGGGTAGTAAGAAGCTTTAGTATTTTATCCCTGAAAATTTATTTATCCCATTTTCCCTTTATTATTTCCTTATTTTCAATTTATTTATCAAGTTAAAAAGTTAAATTTAACTAAGTATAAGTTTCTTATATCCCTTTTTCCTGAAAACTGTGGGTTAATAAGAAACACTTTTACTCGCCGCTTTAATTTTTAAGGAAAACAATATTATTACAATTTTGCGTCTTAATTAATGCAAAGGTTGGTAAATTAATCTATTAAAGTTAAATATTTTTATATTCGTTGTGCTTGAAACTAAGTAAATAACAATAAATGAAGCAGAAGAAGCGTGCACTTAGAGCAAACTATTTACTCGTCTTTGCTATCGATGTGATGGTTTAACTCGAAATATCAATCTACAATTTAATGAACAATTTTATTCAAACTGTGTAAATATTTAAACACATAGAGGGGAGAATATAAAGTTTTTGGTATAAAATAGTTTCGATGTTTTCGAACATCGTGACAAAGAAAAGGAGCCTGGAGAAAAAGACATCCTGAACAAAGAAAAGGGGAAGCGCTGAGTTCTTAAAGAGTATATGAGTATAGAAGAGGATATATAATATAGGATATAAGTATAAGAAGAACCGATCCAAATTCAAAAACTTGCCCAAAAAAGGTATGGAAATTTTTTAAAAATATAGTTTTTCTTATTACACACATGAAATTTACTCATCATTCATTAAGAAACATACAATATTATGAGAAACTGACTGGAAAAAGTTCCATGAAAATATTTTAAATATTCAATGAGATACTAATTACCAAAGTTAGCACGTTTTTGAGTTTTGAAAAAGAGACCGTCCACAAATTTAGAAACTTCTTCGATGTTATGTCGACGAATTTCAACGATTTTGAATTCAAACATAAAAGAAATCCCATTTTTGAACTGGAGATTGTTTTTTATTTTGAACGGCCTCTCAGATTCAGTTTCTCATACTTCAGAAAAAAAGTCAAACTTCAGACCATGTCACTGAGAAAAATGACGATTTCATAGTTTCATTTTGATATGAAACTTTTAGTTTCAAATATGAAAACGCAATTCTTTCATTTTTGAAATACCAGAAAAATTAAGTTTCAAACAATTCAATAGTCACCACTCAAATTATGTGTATTTTTGTTTAATCTTTGCATTTTATGAAACTAATCTCTAGCCTGGCGAATGGCGATCCGAAGTTAAAAACGTGATAGCCCGTCTTGCTAAGATGCGTCATCACAATCTAATTACAAGTAGACAGTCATACTTTTATCAAATACTGTACAGTTGGGGAAATAAAAAACGACTCAGTTGAGATTTCTGACGAACCACTTGGGTTAGGAAGACAAACAAGGTGTCATTTTTCATGTCATGAAGTATTCTTAAAATGAGGAAAATTTCGAGTCCTTAGGGGGTCGTCTTCATATTAAACGGAACACTAACTTTTGTTTTTCCTATGGAGACCCCCAATTATTATGCAATTTTCTGAAAGAGCATCCTCATAAACCCCCAAATACCAAGTTTCATTCAAATCGTGCGGTAAATAAAGCTTTTAGGTTTTGGGGGTCGTCTCCAGAGTGAGAAGGGTTAATTTTCTGTGAACACTATTTCTGAAAAACGGTGGGATAGCAAGACTTTTACTCACCACTTTAATGTTTATTAAAAAGTTTATAAGTAATTTAATGAAATTTTATATCAAATTTAAGTTTTAATTCAAGTTATGGTGATTAAAATAAGGCGACTGTTTCCAGAAAAAGCATTCGCCGGTATACATTTGGCAGCGGTATATGGTCCCTTAAAGAGTGGGAATTTAGTTTAATTCGGTTTTTTCCAAAACTATTAAATGAAATCAACTGAAATTTTGGTTTTCCACATAAAATTACTACCAGAATCGATTACCATAAAAATATTACAAGATTTTAAAATTTAATTTTTGGGTCAAAATTAGATGTTAATTATCTATCTATTAACCATTAAATATCGCTATAAAAGCATAATTATTTTGTTTGGGGACACAAATTTGATCTAAATTCAAAGTTTCATATTTTTACACCGAAAACATTTTGATAAATTTCACATGGAATGGTTGACATTTCAAAAATTTATTATGCTTCTATTTGGATACTTACATGGATGAAACGGGTTCCGTTCAAAATCCCGACAGTCAGAATCCCGACAGATCAGGTTCCCGACGACGAAATCCTGACAGGGTCAGAATCCCGACAGATCAAAATCCCGACTGGGTCAAAATCCCGACAGGTCAAAATCCCGACAGGTCAGAATCCCGACTGGGTCAGAATCCCGACAGGGTCAAAATCCCGACAGGTCAAAATCCCGACAGGGTCAGAATCCCGACAAGTCAAAATCCCGACAGGGTCAGAATCCCGACAGGTCAAAATCCCGACAGGTCGAAATCCCGACAGGGTCAGAATCCCGACAGGTCAAAATCCCGACAGGGTCAGAATCCCGACAGGTCAAAATCCCGACAGGGTCAGAATCCCGACAGGTCAAAATCCCGACAGGGTCAGAATCCCGACAGGTCAAAATCCCGACAGGTCGAAATCCCGACAGGGTCAGAATCCCGACATGGTCAGATTCCCGACAGGGTCAAAATCCCGACCGGTCAAAATCCCGACTGTGTAATGTCACTCTTGAGCCGTGAGAGCATGAATTATTGAATTTTTTTGAAATTTTAAATTTTTTAAAATTGATTAAAAACTGGTTTAATACTACACTCCTGCGCGTGCAAGACTTTTTTCTGGGGTTTTTTCAGTGCTGATTACAGATATTTCATCAAAACGGACGTTAGAAAGATTTTAAAATTTTAAATTTTTTAAAATTGATTAAAAAATGGTTTAATACTACACTCCTGCGCGTGCAAGACTTTTTTCTGGGGGGTTTTTTCAGTGCTGATTACAGATATTTCATCAAAATGGACGTTTGAAAGATTTTAAAATTTTAAATTTTTTAAAATTGATTAAAAATGGTTTAATACTACACTCCTGCGCGTGCAAGACTTTTTCTGTGCCTTTTTTCAGTGTTGATTACAGATATTTCATCAAAACTGACGATTGAAAGATTTTAAAATTTTAAACCAATTTTTAATCAATTTTAAAAAATTTAAAATTTTAAAATCTTTCAAACGTCAGTTTTGATGAAATATCTGTAATCAGCACTGAAAAAAACCCCAGAAAAAAGTCTTGCACGCGCAGGAGTGTAGTATTAAACCATTTTTTAATCAATTTTAAAAAATTTAAAATTTTAAAATCTTTCAAACCACAGTATTGAAGAAACATCTGTAGTCAGCACTGATGCCTAGAAAAAAGTCTTGCACGCGCAGGAGTGTAGTATTAAACCAGTTTTTAATCAATTTTAAAAAATTTAAAATTTCAAAAAAATTCAATAATTCATGCTCTCACGGCTCAAGAGTGACATTACACTGTCGGGATTTTGACCTGTCGGGATTTTGACCCTGTCGGGATTTCGACCTGTCGGGATTCTGACCTGTCGGGATTTTGACCCTGTCGGGATTTCGACCTGTCGGGATTCTGACCCTGTCGGGATTTTGACCCTGTCGGGATTATGACCTGTCGGGATTATGACCTGTCGGGATTTCGACCTGTCGGGATTATGACCCTGTCGGGATTTTGACCTGTCGGGATTTCGACCTGTCGGGATTATGACCCTGTCGGGATTTTGACCCTGTCGGGATTTTGAACTGTCGGGATTCTGACCCTGTCGGGATTATGAACTGTCGGGATTTCGACCGTCGGGAACCTGATCTGTCGGGATTCTGAGTGTCGGGATTTTGACCCACACCCGGATGAAACTTGGTATTTGGGGGTTTATGGGGATGCTCTTTCAGAAAACCGCATAATAATTGGGGGTCCCCATAGGAAAAACAAAAGTTAGTGTTTCGTTTAATATGAAGACGACCCCCTAAGGACTCGAAATTTTTTCCATTTAAAGAATACTTCATGACATGAAAAATGACAGGAATCTCATAAATGTGGAACAATCGTTCATTCAAGTAAAATCTTTGAATTGTAAAAGTGAAATTTTTTTTCAATTTAAACGTATAGCTGCATGTGAACGAAAAAGATACCTGTAGGTTAAGAATTGCCATGAATCAGTCATATTAGTCCGAGTTTTAATTGTGCAGCTTATGCCTTTCCTTGTTTTAATCAATTATTCGTTTTCTTTGTTAAAAAATAAAGTACAACGCTACATTTTGGAAACTGCGGGAGATAAGGGGTGTTCATTGTTCATTTATTGGAACGGTAATGGTGAAACTGACATTTCCCAGTGATTGAACGGCCGTTTATTCACTAGTCTATGTTAATACATGATGGTGTTTCGAAAGTTCGTTTCACAGCTTCAGTTTTAAATAACAACGCCTCGTAAAATCAGGGGTATAAGGTTTTCCTATATAATAAAGTGACCATGGGTGAATATATTGACATGACTAACAGCTCTCTTAGAGGCAAAATTAAAAATTTAATTCAATAATTAAAGAATACAGTAAAAACAAACTTCCTTTATTAAATGTTTACTTAAATAAGTCACCAGGTTTAGTATTTTGGAAAAGTTTATATGTGTGGTTGATTCAACCGTGCTTAAACCAAGTAATCTTATAAACTTTTCCAAAATACTAAAACTGGTGACTACTTTCAGTATTCACTATTCATTCACTGGGAACACTTTGTTCATTTACTGGGTAGTATATCGCAGTGTTTTCCCTAAAATCAAAATACCTTTGAAATTATCAATTTTATCTTTCAGAATTGACCGAAAAAAGCTCTGAAAATGATATTTAAAATGGGAAAATTGCAAATCCAAATGAAGTGTTCATTCACTGGGCAATCCACTCTATAAATCTGAGTTAGCAGAAAAAAAGTTAATAGTTTTTTAGAAGAAACACTTGAGCCACACACATGCAACATGAATTAAAGGAAAGATTAGTTTATTTGCTTTGACATGATTATGATTATTAAGTATCATAAGTTGTGTAGAATTGTGAAGTAAAATTTAGAGTTAGAACTTTCAGCTTGTAACTTTTTTAGCCTTCTTTTTAACAATGCTTATTTCAGAAGATTTTGAATGAAATTAAACAAAACCCCGGGGTTTCAAAATGCACTTTTGGAAAAGTATTAATACCATTTGATTTTAATGGGTTTAATTAATAAAATAATAAGATTGTTTCTTATTACCCCTAGTGGGGTAACAAGATACAGTCTCTTGGGGTGGTACTTATAGAAGGCGAATTTTTTCAAGGAAAGCGGATAATGATATAAACATGTATAAAAAATCAGCTTCACAAACCTAATGGAAAATCCTCTGGAATTTTCGTACGTTTCTTATTACCCTTAATTTCTTCTTATTACTTCACTCTTCCTTAAAGTCCAACAAAACATAAATGAAAGCGCTATAGATAAAGGGGTCTAACAATAAACATCTTACCAAGTTTCAGGAAAACTTAATAATTTTTTTCACTTATTACTTCTTCTCCTTGAATATTTTTTCTTGTCGGACTGTTTCGAGAATACTAATTGAATATGGAAAGATTTTGTAGAAAGTGGTGGCGTATCCAGAAAATATTTCGGATGGGAAAATTGGAGGTTGGGTAAATGTAATCCTTTTTTTATATGGTTAAAAAATAAGGTTATAGCAAACGAATTGAAATTTTTTGTTCCACTTTTTTTTATTTAAAATAAAGCAAAATACATATAAAGTAGGCAAATTTAATGTTCTGAAATCAAACTTTCGTGTTAAAGTCAAATTTTTGTTTCTAATACGAATTTGCCTAAACCTTTTGTCACTTTCAGATAAAAAGAAAATCTACAATAGGGGGTTCCAGTGCTCGAGGGTATAGCAATCAAAAGCACAAGTCAAGTGGAGGGCCGCAAATTGTAATCTGTCTTGGCTCTTCCTTATCGAGTCGTTAATATGGAACTTTTCTTGTGAGGGGGACGATAGTTATTTGCATGGCATGGAGTAAAGGTACTTACTATTCAATAATTCCCGATTTTTGCCCTCATCTTTTAATACTGAATATTACATAAAAGTGGGGTCTACCCCCAGGAAATGTTTGTAAATTTCCCTAAAAAACAGTGTTTGATCGCCTTATTTTTGGATACTGGTCCTCCTTGTGATAAAGGTTTACTTCAGTTCCATAATACTCAGATATGTATTTTTTTTAAATTTCATCAATGTTTAGCAGCTTTGAAATGAAATCTTTATCCCTCAAAGTTTAACACAAACGGGAAGACCCAACTAAAACCACCACCAAAGGTTAAACAATTAAGTATAACCTTTAATATTACTCAAGATGACTAAAAGATTGTATTTCCCAAAGACGATTCCATCTTTCCCTGACGCCTGCCGCGTCACGAAGGAATAAAAATGGTGAAAGCTGAAGAATTATGATGACACATGAGAAATACTCTGAGGAAACATTATCTGAATTGTGTTATACATCAACTTGCTCGAACGCTTTGAAAACTGTTGCGGTTGCGGCATTTGTATCAGCGAGGCTGTCTCTTCAATGGCCAATGGGAGCCGTGGAGCCGCCTCTTTTAGTGATCATTGAACGCTTTGGTCCGAGTGATGAGATGATATCTTAGGGTTGCCAGAACCGGAGCAGCATCGCTCTTGGATGCAGTATGATTGCTCTTTTATTCAGATTTCTGTGCTGTTCTTCTGATGGTATGGGGTTTTAAAAGTTTGGTATGAAAGAAGTGGGTATACTGCAGGCGCGGCTCCAAGGGGAGAAGGCACTTTTCCAGACCATCACCTTCACCTATTGAGAAAAATGTAAAAATATTGATGATTTTCTAAACAGTATCACTCAAGATCCTCTTTTGGTAGCGCTGGGGGGTATGGGGTTTCTCCCCCAGAAAAAATTTAGAAATTTGGCCTGTAAAAGTAGGGTTTTCATTCATTTTGAGTACTTTTTGGGACTTTTTTCGTACTTATGAGTGATGTTTTGGGTCCAAGTGGGGACAGTGCCCCCCCCCTGAATCCGCCACTGGTGTGATGGCGGATATTTTATGTGTTCTATTAAGAAGCTGTGGGTGTGAAATTAATATGAATGTTAATGATTTATAAATCAATAAGGGAGGATATAGGGGTATAATTGAGGGGTAGTAATTAATACATTAATTGAAAACTTAAATGATGGGATTTGAATTAATTTTGATTCATCGATGGAAATCTATCTAAATCTATTGTTTTTTTGTATGAGTAAATAGGTCAAAAGAACCGTCTTCGACAAAAGTAGGGACGTATGGTATTGCGATCCAAAATACTTATGTGTAATAATATAATAAGAACAAGAGTAGTTATTTTGCTTCAGTCATTTTGAGTAAAATAATATTAATATATTTCTTCCACTCCTATTTTTTTAATAACTTACTTTTAGGTTTCTCTTTGAAAAATAAGTTCTCTTAGATAAAATTATTTCATATAGAAATGCCATGCATCAAAACAAGTTAAACTGTTGGAATTTGTCCAAAAAGGGATGTTTCCATATTAGATTTGCAAAGGCCCTCATAAACGCCTTTCCTGAAAATTACTAGAGTTATAAGAATCAAATTACATATTCACACAGTTCAATTTTTTAAGGTTATTCTGCTATCTCGTCTGTCTCTCTAAAACATGACCCAAAGGATTAGTCTGGGCTGGGTAGTTTTGAAATTACGAATACATGCCTATTACTGTTCCTATACTCCTCTCTAAAGGACTAGTCTGGGGATTTGTAAAGCTTTCCGCAACTCAACAAACAGAAAAATCACCCATCTGTTGACTACCGCGAAAATGGGCAGCCATTCTCACGTATTTACACGAGAGTGCCTCCTAATTTATGAACCGATATTTCTGGAGGCTGCTCGCTCCCCCCTCATTAGTCCCCAGTCCCACTTTCGAATGCCCCTTACTTATCCCCCCCCCTGCCGCTCTCCAACCTACCTGGAAACCCAACCTATAGGGGACGCACAAAAACACAGCAGGTAGAAAAGAGCCCAATAAATTTCTCCGATGAGTTCGCGTAAAACCACAGGCGGCACGCAAAAAAAACGCATCCCCGGTGTTTCTTGGAAGCAGGCGCGAGAGAAGCTAATCTTCGTCGAGTAGGGAGCTCTACAAGACAGAAAAATATGCACCTAGCAATCTACGATAAGTTTTTACGACCCTATAAATAACTGACCGGGATCCCTTTACGGTCACGACTCAAAAATGAAGATATTAAAACATTCATTGCAACTATAACGTGCGGGGACGTCCCCTCATTACACGCACAGTTGAAGATATTGAAAGAGCCGTTGCAGCTAACTTGGAGAACATCCCCCAATCACACGCACAGTGTCTAACAAGATAGGAGGAGTTTCGAAATTGAGGCATATCCCTCTTTGCTATCATTGCTCATTTTTTACGCCCTTTTTATTGCTCCGCCAAATTGCTCGAGAATTTGTAAGACTGGGAAGATTAGCTACCAGCTCTTTGTCGGAAGACATCGTACTTTGGGACTAATTAAATCATTATGTGAGATGAGAAACTTCTCGGGAGAAGAATTTCGTCGAGTGACCCTTAATCACTTGGAGATTCGCGACCTTTTGATCCCCGAGTATGAAATATGATGACAAGATCTCTTGAGATGCGGATCATAGGGATTTATTGATTTCCTCCAGGGATCTTTTTCTTTATCGCTCGTCCAGCATAGTTTCTGGGCTTTAAATACCAGGAAGTATGAAACGAGCTTTTTTAAACGCTCCTTTTATCACGAAGGAGTTGTTCGGTCGATAAATGTTCAATCTTTTGTTCGAATTTTTACAAGTTCAACTCTTTATGGTGTTTATTGTGTGAAGTTTTTAGTGGGACTTTTTGTTACCTTTTTTATTTGAATGGGTTATAGAAGCAACTTCCATGAAATTGAACTTGTATTTCACATCACATAAATCCCAAAAACTTCTCAAGTTCCTAACAGTCGTTATTACGTAATAGATATCTAAGTAGTATTCCTAAATTATACATATTGATCATTGATGAATAACCTTTGATGAATCTTAAAGAGACTTCATTTATTCCGCAGCAAATCCCTAAAAGTCCTTTTTTGAAAGGTCAAATATTTATCTATCTCATATTATACTACTACACTTTACGTAGTATGTAGAGAGTAAAGATGGGGAATTTTAATTTGATTTCAAGTTATTACTTTAAAAACTATCAATGGATTTAGATAATCAGGAATAACATTGCATGATGGACAGAATTATTTAGAATGGAATTTGTAGTAAATCAGTCTATGATCAATAAATATTCACCAAAGTTGTTAGAAGGGTATTCCGTAAATAAAACGAGTCATTGATCTTTTTCTTACAAAATGGTGAGGTGCTGAGAAACATCTTACATGCTAAATATAATATGAGACAAATTTTAAAAATTTATTTTATTTACTCAAACCATAAAAAAGCCGTAAGGGTAATATTTCTCCAACAAAACGTAGCATTAACAAAAGCTAATTTTTGATTATTATTAAAAAAATTAAGCTCTTTGTGAAATTGGAAAATTTACCTACCGTTTTCTAAAACTATTTTTTATCTTTTATAACAGAACTTTAGCCTCATAACTTTTTCTCGCATAGCGAATCAAAAATTGAAAAGAATAATGAGTTTTATTTTGTACCACCCCTGTTGGATTGATTGTGCATTGCTCATTGAACACAACATACATAATAGATTACTTTAAAAAATCAAATGCTAAACAAATCTGTGAAAATAATAGTATTTTACTTAATTTCCAATTCCGACGACTAGAAATCTCCAATGATTAAATAAAAAACATTTTCTGTTCTTTCTTGAAAATGAAAGGACATAATCATAGACATTCAGAGTTAGTGATGTGAGCTAAAAAGAAATTCAGTGAATGGTATAAAAGTGAAACAAGCACAACCTATTGCCTATTCATTAATAGAGTCTATTATTTTCGTTTTTATAATTGATACTTAGGTAAGTTGAAAAAGCATAATTCAGATGCTCGAGACAGATGATCAGTCGGGCATATTATAAAGCTACCTACGGCATAAACAAGATGATTAAATGAGGTATATATATGAAATTAGGTGTATTTCTTTATCTTAAACGATTCTTTCCGTGAGTCGAAAACATTTTTCTGGTCCCAAGGTCAGAGTGAGGAATCGTATAATATTTATTTCCTCTCCAATCATCGATTTTAAAAAGAGTTTAGTATTTTGACTTGGGAATGTCATCAGAAAGATTTTTTTTTTTTTGGGGGGGGGCGTAGCTAATAAATAATAAAGCAAATTGATTTTTCTTTTATGGAATTGAGTCTATTGATGAAGTGTTCAGAGAGTCTTGCTTCCAGCTAATTACATTTTGTTTCGGTTGATGAAAAGGTTTTACTATGAAAGTTAAATTACAAGGATGTCAGAATAGAGGAACCATTGAGTTATTACATTTTCTTTCATCAGTGAAGTTTAAGCTAAAAAACCCTCGTTAAAATTTTTCTTATTAATTGCCTCTTTATTGAAAAACACAGAAATATCCAATAAGTCAATTCCCATGTAGTATAAGTAACTAAATAAAGACTTGAAATATCAAGAAAAATTATGAAATCTTGAAATATAATTCAAATTTTATTAGGTAGGTATGTGTCTTTTTAATATTTTCTAAAATTTATTTCTTTTAGAAATTTCATTATTTCTTTGGAATTTAGTATTTTGGCTACCATTTATAGTTGACTACAAAGATCTGATACCTTTCATAATGTAGTCGTCTACAACACTCTACACACTCAAGAAGTGGTTCGTGTTTTTTCATTCATATAAAAAACTAACACAATTCACCCTCGTTATCTCAAACATTGATGCCTCGAAAACCTTTGTATCTCAAAAACAAATTTCCCCTTTGAAATTAAGTATTCTGTATTCTCTATATTTTCCCTCGTTATCTCGAAAACTTCACTATCTCAAATTTTTCTTCTAATGAAAGTATGTTAGGAAAATAACAATTATACATATTTTCATTTAAGAATAAATTGTTATTAATCATTTGGTCCAAGGTATCAATGTGTCTCACGTTTCAGGATATTATTCAGAACTATTACTTTAGATGTACTAATTCTACTCTACGTAACTTTATGCGTAATAGATCCCCAGACTGAAAATACCTGTATTAAAATTACGCTAAGGATGAATCTCTCCACTCAACATCGTCATTAGAGAGTGAATGATACCCACCGTAGAGCTGCATACATCGTAATTACGCTAAGCAACCGAAGCCGATATTATGAAGCTGTGGGGATGGTCCATTAGTTGATTTTCGCCGATGTAATTACTTGTAACAATGTGACGCCTTAGGCCTTGGCCATTAACAACTTTCAGATGTCACAGCTCATGCTTCGGAGCAGTTTACGCTTACGTATGTTGTATTGTTTTACGTATTATTATACATTCAGAGAGACTGTTACGATTTTGTACTTAGAAGAATGAAGGTTGAGTGTTTCCAAAGGTGTACCCACGTCCTTTTGAGAAGACAAAGAAATTTTAATATCTGGTTGTGAAGTTATACTTGAACTTTTTCTGAATTTATTATTAAAATGAGGTTACTTTACGGAGTGAACATTTTGGGAAATATTTAGGTTTCTCTCATTTTTTTACTATAGTTAATATTTTTAAGGGTCTACCATCCTTTCTTTCGCATTGTATATATCTTTCTCCCCTTCTATCTATCATTTTATACTTTTAATTCTAACTCACTCCTTTTTGAATCTTGATAATTACTTTCTGTCTTACTCTTTTTCTCCACTCTCTTTTCTTTCTACTTCTCCATCTTTCATTTCATCCTTTTAATTTTCTCTCATTCTCATATTTTCTTATTCATTTTTCTTCACTCCTGTCCTTCAATTAATTTCTCGACTGTTTTCTTTCTCTCATTCTCACTTTTTGATTGGCTGTTATAATTTCCTTTTTATTCCTTCCTTCTCCATATCATCAACCTTCTCAGTCTTTACATCAGTTTTTCTTCTTAACTCTCCTCTTATTTCTTCAACCTTTCTCTCATCACCCTTTCTTTCTTTTTCGTATTAGCGCTCTTTCTGTGTTGCTCTCTTACTGAGAAAGGCCCTCCAAACATTTTCCAGAATATTTCATTTTTAATGCTAAAAGAAAGGATGTTTTCAATGCAAAAAAGGACAGCATCCTTCCCCCAAAGTCTCAAGTCTGTCCCATCACCCAGGGTTTCCTCCTAAATCAGCCCATACTAGGAGGTTCTGCAAGGAAGCAAGAAAGTTATGTTTACAATAACACTGGACATCTAACCTACTCAATGCTCCCATCGAATCTTCCAAGGAGTCTCTGAATCAAGAAATAGGAAATAAGTGTTTCCCTTGACATGAAATAGAATACCAGTTCCTATTCCTGGCCAGTGGAGGATCCAGGGGGCAATCTGAACAGTGCCCCCTTTTTGGTCCAAGGAGGGCACTTTCCAGAGTGCCCCCCCTCGGACCCAAAAAATCACTCATAAGTACGAAAAAAAAGTCTCAAAAAGTACTCAAAATGAGTTATAACCCTACTTTTACAGGTCAAATTTCAAAATTTTTTCTGGAGAAGGACTCCCATACCCCCCAGTGGTACCAAAGAGGTATCTTGAGTGATACTCTTTAGAAAATCCCCAACATTTTGACATTTTCCTCCAAAGGTAAAGGTGATGGTTTGGAAAAGTGCCCCCCTTGGAGCCGTGCTGGATCCGCGCCTGTTCCTGGCGCAATTTGTGACTGTCCCCACCCTGACAAGGCCACTCTGATAGAGATGTCGCTCTGGAGGAGCCAGCACTGGTCACACTTCCAAAAAACAACCCTCCTCCTTTCGCGAGGCTGCCGCAGCAATTAGGGGCACCAAAGCTGTAATCTTGGTGCCGCAAGTATCAGTCTTCCTGCCTCGATCACGATTCACAGGTCACCCCCCGCCCTACCTGAGATCAGGGTAGGGCTCTGAGGAATGGCACGTTTTCGCTGCCTAGCGAGATTAAATTACGGAGAAACCATTGCTGCCCCACTCCCGTGGCTTCAGATTTGCAGGAGGCAGCATTTTGACTTGGAGATAAGATTGGGGTAGAAGACCGTTCTGTGATATGCCACATTACGTAAAAACCATGTGCATATATTTAGTCAAGAAATAGTAGTTCCATGAACGCACCTATTCAATTTAGTTTAGAGGATTCCACATTGATAACTAGTGATTTCATTCACTTGGGTTTTTTATTAAAACGTTTTGGTAAATTATTTTGGGAGAGAGATATTGAGAGAGAAATAGTGGGATTTTAAATTAAAAGAGAGAAAATTATTGGGGTTTTAAGATTGAAGGAGGGAATGAGAAGGACTAGGAGGTTCTGGAGAGCGAAAAAAAGGAAATAAGAAAAGAGATGAGAAGTTAAGAGAAAGTAGTGAGATTTAGAGGGAGGAATGAGTGGTTCAGAGAAAGTGAAAGATGGGAATGAGAAGGGATGGATGTTTAAAGGCTCGTTTACAGACTTTCCCTGTTCATCTTGGAGGAAACATTCAAGGTGAAAAATGCAAATTGTATTTTCACTCTTCACTCCTCCGACATCCTTCCCAAATGATGAGTTATTCATCGGAGAGGATCACTTATGATGTTGATGAATATCGAAAGGGAACCAGTATAAATGAGCCTTAAGAGAGTTGAAGAGAAAAACTGTAAGGTTAAGAGAGAGATATAAATAATAAGGGATGAGAGATATATAAATAATAAGGGATGAGAGAGATATAAATAATAAGGGATGAGAGAGATATAAATAATAAGGGATGAGAGAGATATAAATAATAAGGGATGAGAGAGATATAAATAATAAGGGATGAGAGAGATATAAATAATAAGGGATGAGAATAGAGATTTGAGAGTTAGAGAAAATATGAGAAGGGATGAAAGGTTAATAGAAACAGAGAGGATAAGGAATAAGAGGAGAGAGGTTAAGAGAGCGCGAGAGAGAGAGTATGAAAGAGGGTAACGATAAAAAAGAATGAGAAGGGATGAAGGAATAAAGAGATTTGGGTGGGCCGAAAAAATTCAGAAATTGAATTTTCCACATTGCAGAAAAAGTTGTGTGTAATGGACCAGTGACCAGTTAGAAACATAAACAATTTCACATTATTGCTCGCTATTTAGCTGTGCCCCTTTGACATTAAAACCAGAAAAAAAAATGGAAGAGGAAATTGATACTTAAAAAATTGTTTTGAAAAATATTCCGAAGTAGTTAATATTATTTGTAATAGATCTTAATTAATAAGTTAATGCAAATACTTATTGCGTTTTTTGAGGCTCTCGTCATTTTTTCTATATTTCAATGCCGAAGTGGCACGGTAAAATATCGAGCAATATAAATGAAAAATGTTTGTGAGTTCTGGCCCATTACACAACTACCAGCTCACTTTTAATAAAGTGTGAGAGAGACTAAAGGCAGAGATGATAATGGAAAAAAAAGAAAAAAAAAGGGGAATGAGGAGAGTAGAATAAGATGGAAACAAATATACCGCCGATTCAGTGCGTTCGGCCCGAGTACTAAATTACTGGCCATAAGACTGATTCACAATCATTTCGCAAAACCTTGCATATGTTTGATAAATTAAATGCACTTAGGAGTTGATCCCCGACTCTTCAAACAACCCCCTCACCAACGAATTCCCTTTAGCCGACGAGAAATAAAGAAAAGAAACGTGAAAAACAGTAGGCGATTTGACTAGGCGAAAATGATGCTGGGCATGCGTCTGCCTTTGATAGAATTGTCAAGTGGTAATTGTTGGGCTTCGGTGCAAAGGCCGACCTCCTAAGACGATCGTTTTTTGACACTAGATAATTGAGAAAACCACAGTCTCTGCTCTGATCGTGTAGCTGACTGGATCAGTTCTATGGATGAGTTAAAAAGACTGCTTAGAAAAATCTGTGTTAATATACTTTGGGCACTTCGGAATTCGAAAATTGAACTCGACAGATGATTGGTTAAAGATAATGTCGATCTATCGATGTTTTACGATGAGGTGAGGTGGGGTTGATGTGTCTTCCTCGTAACTGCGATTCGTTTTACATTTTACCGTCAAAAGTATTCAGTAACTTCTCTTTATCTCTCCTAAAATTGAAAATACCTCGTAGTAAATATTTTGCTTGAAAAAAAATACTTGGAAAGATAAAGAATAATTATAAACTTTTTGTTTTTAATGTTGTCTTTCATTGTATTTTGTACTTGGTCTAGGTTACTGTGTCGTTTTATTTTACTCCAGTCACTTTAGTAGTTTTAGTAAATAAGACACATAGTTTAAATTATTTGACCAGTAGTACAACTGCTTTAGTGTTATGAACTATCAGAGATACCCTCATTGTAAATGTTTTTTCTGGTTATGCCACTGAAGATGATGAAAAGCTCTACAAAGCCAACCTTCAATTGGTTAACCAGTGGTTAAGCTTCATCTCTCCTTTCAAAAGCTATAATTTTTAACTTAATTGATCCGATTGCGATAATATGGTTTAAATTGTGATTACTTAAGAACGGAATTAATATTTTGCATATTATTTTAAAAATACATTTTTGACTGCATAAAATAAAAAATCTTCACGGCTTCTCATAAAGCTGCAATTTTCTCTGAAAGTGTATAGAAGTAATCACCAGTAAATATGTTAAGTTTTGTTTATTAGATATTCCAATATTTTTTTTGTAGTATTCTAACCATATTGGGTACAAATTAAGTGAACCTCGGAAATCAAAACTCTCTGAGGATGATAAAATATATTTGCGATTTCCAGGGTACCCTTTTCTAAAGTGTTCATGCCCAAATAAAAATTTTCCCAATTGGTAGTTTAACGACTAAAAAATTATTGACTAAAAGTCCAACGTATGACTAACTGTGTCAAGTGTCATGAACTGTCAGAGATTCGGTTTCATTTATTAGGAAATTATCTAAAAGACAATTAAGGCATTTTTTTCTTCTAAAGACCCGAAATTTAAAAATCTGTTGATGTGATGTGTGCTATCCATAGAGATTAGTTGTTAGTCAAAACAACGAAAGTAGTTCGGCTCGTAGGAATGTTTTGTCTGTCGTAATTGGCAGTTGCAACCTGACTTTTCAATCACACGCGGCATCAGCTTTTTAGTAAGGCAAGTACCTACTTTCTGTAGGCCTTAAAAAACGAAGGCCTTCTTCGAAACAAGTATTCATCAGCTTGTTTACCTAAACAGGATTTTTGTGTTGCTTTCAGATCCTTCATCAGATGGTAAAAAGAGAGGGAAATCCTATATGATGAGGTGTTGTTTTTCACAGTTGTGATCTGTTTTTTTGTGTTTGTTAAAAGCGATTTTCTTTACTACACTATTCAACAAATTTAATTGTCGTATAGAAATTTATCTTTAAATATTCATCTCATAAAACAAGTGGGAAAAACGAATTGAATCACATAAACTTTTTAAATGCTCTATGTTACTTTTCCTTTTTTAAAACTTTGTAGAGCCGATGGAAAGTTAGCAAAAATAAAGGTGTGCTTTAGGAATGAATAAAAACTACACTGCCTGTCTCTTTGTTTAACTCCATCCATTTAAAAGTGACTCTGGTTAAAGGATGAAGTTTTCAAAAAGAAAAGGCAGTAGTATCGTGAGTGGGAATTTTCTCGCTTCCTGTAGGTGATGATTCGTATGATTTGTGGTTTGAGTGAAGAGTTGAAAATCTTTACACCCTGCTTCTTGGGTGGTGGTAACAGCTCTTTGTGTCAGCAAAAAATGTGTTGGTTAAGTAGGTAAACCGCGAAACAGCCTCGACCTGAGTTGGAAAAAATTTGGACTATCGTTTATCATCTTTGATTAGCCTTTGTGATGGGAGTGTCAACCCAAAATCCTAGAAATTTTTAATTTTTAATAAAGATGTATAATAAACGATGATTAACGAAGAAAGAGACCAATGGACTGATTTACGGGGGGAGGGGGTCATGGGGAGTAATACCCCTCTAAACATTTTTAGGATGTTTTATTTTTTCTAAACGATAAAAGATGTTTCCAATGTAATCACTGAGAGTATGCCCATTGCCCACAGACTCCAGGTTTCAGTTTCCCCATAGGGTCTTACTCCTAAATCCCTCCGTAAATATAGGATACCTTTATTCACATGATGAACGATTCGGTGATCAGAAAATTAATCAATTTATTTAAACATTACTGACTAAGAACTCAATTTTAGAAAATGTATACAAAAAACATTTTTTCTGAACTCTAATATGCAACACGAGATGAGAAAAAACACCTCTGTGGAAGATCAAATTCCTTAAAACCCTTTATAACTTAGTCAAAACAGTTAATTTTTAAGTATAAAATAAGTGAGCTTGAGAATTATTAGTTGAGATGTAAAGAATAAGCACGCACAGTGTGGGTCGAGATCTAATAGTTCGTAGCTGTCATGAAAACCGATGAAAAATGTGAGGTCGGGTAACCTCCAACTAAGAGAGCATTTTATTCTCCCGTTAAAACTCTAGCCTTCATCTGGTCTTTTTTAATAACATCATGAGAACGGAATTACCTTGGTAGAGTGACAGGTAGAGCGGAGCAACTTGTCTAAGCTAAACAATTGAATAAAAAAGAGATGAAACTAACCCAGAGGCGAAGAGAAGAAAATAGTAGTAGGAAAGGGAATAAGGGACACTTGGTTTAAGGTCGATGAGTTTAGTTTCGTATGCATGGTAGTATACTTGTTCCCAGTCTTGAATGCATATTGTAAAAAATTTTGTCAGTTTTAAAAATAGTTTTCTCTGTGATTTTGGAGAAATACAAATAGTTTTTTAGCGGATGAATTAGCATTACAATTTATAGAGATCCATGTAGATTGTAACTAAAATAGCAGCGAATTATTTATTGTCCAGTCTCTGTATATAAAGGGTCTCTGTGCATAACCATTCAGACAAAAAAAAATGTACATGACTTGCAAAAGCCTGTTTGCAGAGAAACACTCGAATTATCCAAATACTATAATGTAGGATAGAAAAATCACTTTTAGATGAAAATTTATTAGAATCCGAAGTCAACAAGTAGGCATCAGTTTGGGAAACAGGGACCCTGATTGATTTTTTATGTAAAATTTCTTTGAATGGTTTTGAGATATTTGAGAGGTGTTTTTTAAATCATAATATGTAATGTAGTATATTCTAGTACTATCAAAATCATTTATATTATTATGAATAAAATTAAAATTTGAAAAAAAAAAATTATTACAGTGAACATTTATAATTTTTGTTCTAAAATCATCCATAATTTTGAAGCATGTCAAGAAACTATTTTTGAGGAAGATGAAATTTGACGAGAGATTGTTTTGTGTTTTGTATTGTAAAAAAACATGAACCTCTGAAATTGCTATAATCCAATATTCCCCTCCTGGCTTTGCACCGTCTCTAGCTAAACTAAGAGGTATTGCTGATGCTGACCAATCTATAGACAATATTAACATCATCATTATAATATAAACACATTAGACCTACAAGAAAATAACTGAAAAACCATGATCCATTGAATGTAAAAGATACCGTGTTGTCTTAAACTCCCGCCTACACATTTTCTCCGAAGACATCCTTGCCCCCATGTGTCCTCAAGTCTTTCCTGATTGATGAACTTGAAGCTGTCATGAATATCCCACAACAAAACACGCATGAAAGTCAATTCAAAATTTCTGTTTTCGTGATAAAAAGCTTTGACATTGTGTGACACCAAGTCAAAAAGCGGACCCCGTGGTTAGCTCAAACTCAAACAGGGAGTCTCTGTGAACGCCCTCTTCTGTACCACCACACTTGCTTTGTTGAGTTAGGGGGACTCCGCCTCTTTTTATGGCTCCTTTGAAAGCCGCACACCCACAACTTTTCCAGATATTACATAAGTTTCTTCAGTTCCTTGTTGTCAACATGGTGAACAAACGCGTGATCTGAGGATGAGGATTCAATCTGCAGATAATACAGGGTGTCCCTATTTCATTGCAATTACATGGACTATAATATCTGTGGATTTTACAATGCAATAATACATATTGGTAAACAAAGTCTGGTTACATTTTGGTTTGTGTTGATTTTTGTTTTTTAATTTAAGGGTTTTTTTGTATGAACTGTTTTTATTCACTCTTTATTAATTAATTCTTGAAAGTTTCCATGTTATCTATTATGATATTCAACTACAAAATGTCTTTCATGATTAAAAATAAAATAATTTAAGCTCAACTGATGTATGGAAATAAGTGGCCATCTAGGCTAGGGGATGAAATTTGGGAACCAACCAGATAAGTGTGCGTGTGCGACCTGGACAAACGAAATAATAACCACTCGAGCCTAGAGTATATTTTTTCCCGATACAAATTACCCTTTTTATTTCTTTGGTAAAACTTGGAAGTGTTTAGTACCGTTTAATCTGTTACTATCCGGTATAATACATGCTTCTTATGGACTCGGAGAGAATCATATAGAGTGGGGTATGCTTTTATTTCTACCCTTATCCACTAGATGGCGTTAGCTCGGAGTCTATAATGGCTCCTCTGGATTGAGCAATACGGATAACATTTGCATAATTAGTAATTTACTTAGTTTAAGAGTCAAAAGTTAACTAAACATTATGATGGCTAATTGAAGTAATCTTTTCATTCTCACTGATTCAAATTAATATGAAAAAAGGGACAAATAATTTGAAAAATCAAAGCAAAGAATCGGGTGCATATAGAATGACTTTGAAGAAAAATTGCATTAAAATATTCACTTATGTTAGTCACTGACAAAATTAATTCCCACTAAAAAGTTTTTCTATATTAGGGTTTATTAATTTGTAGGCTTACCATATTTTCCTGAGTCCAACCCAGGACACTTTTATCGTATCGGTCCATCAAAGATTAAAATCCCAATAAAAACATCCATACTAAAAAAAATTTAAACTTTTAAACTTAAATAATAGACTTTATTTCATTATTTGTACTTTTCACTTGACATGACTTTTTTCAAAAATTCTTTATTTGATTTAATAGCATCGTAAAATTCTCAGCAATTAAGTTCAGAGTTAATTTTCTCATTTAAAAGATGTTTGACAGTACAAACAGAAAGTCTGCCCCTTTCAGCAGTCCAAATGTTACCCATACTTGAGAAGACTCTCAACTGGAGCTGATGTCCCAGGCAAACACATTGCAAATTCTACTAGCTTTAAAATGTTGTAACATGAAAAATTGGTTTCTTTTAACACCTGAAATATAGCCCTCAATTTTTCTTCAATAGTAGTATCAATACCATTTGAGTCCTAACCTTCACTTTGAGACTTCACTTTATAACTAGAAGTAGGTAAAAAAATGCAGTTAGAAAATTTAATCGAAAATTTAACAAAAAATTTTGTCCAGTCTTAAAATTACGAAAACCCAGGACATTTTGGGACCCAGGACATTTCCCAGGACAGCCTCCAAAACCCAGGACTGTCCTGGGTAAACCAGGACGTATGGTAAGTCTATTAATTTGGAATCAGTTTGGAATAACTGATTTAATTATTGGCCCAATTTAAATAAGACTATAAAAATATAAAATGTCGACATTTCAATACGCTTAACATCACTTAATTCAATTACATTTGATATTTAGAATCGTATGAAAATATTCCTTTATTTACACTAGTTTTCCATACAGACTTCATTAGAATGTATATTTACCTCCATGTATACTGTATACTATACTATAGCTAATATATGTTGCTGAACTATGTATAACTATTTAAAATGTTGCATGATAAGAAACTGTTTAAGCATTGGTTTAAATACACTAAAAACTATTTATAAAAAGTGAAAGAACTTGTGCTTGAATCCGGCTCCACGGGTATGTTGCTAATATTAATTTGCGAATGGCCCCCCGTAGATTGATCTTGAAAAGAGTTAATGGCACCTGCACGAGTTGGAGACAATGGAAAGCAAGGTTAATCAGCACCGAAATTGCCCCAGCTCTTCTAATCACTTTATTATCTTTCTCTCCGCTTCTTTTTTTTAATTAGCGTCTCGTAATGACAACTTTTCGGTACATCCCTTTGTTGCCATTGCTTTCCATTAGGTGATATTTGTGGCACATGGGAAGCTTTTTTTTTGCTGAGGGATTTACATTGATCTGAGTGGAAGTAAAAATGTATCGGCTTGGAGGGTTTCGGGGTTTTGAACTCTTTTGGCATCCGTACGTAATTTGGAATTGTTTTAGGAAGCTTGTTAGATTGACACTAATTGGTGTAGCTTTTTAGATCTTTTTGCGAAAGCATTAGGTTTTTTTTTATTCAGACTTTCAAAACTTAGGATAGGTTAGACAGATAATAGTAATTTAGGTTTAACGAAGGAAAAAGCTACGACTCTTTAAAATATTTATTAGAGTAAACAAAAGCAACATTATTATTTGAATGTTACAGAATTTCGAAAAAAAATTAGTAATTTTTTGGTAAAAACAACACATATAAAAAGATAATTTTTAAGTTTGAAGCTACTTTTTCTCTTTAGAATAAAAACGTTTTTTCGTTAAAGTTGTCCTTTAAAAATGTATAAAAAAAACATATCCACATAAATTTATTTTTTAAAATTACCAAAAACATCAAAACCTCAAATATTTTTGATCTAAAAACATGATTTATTTTAGGTGAAAAGCTCCATAGAAGGTAAGCGTCCCTTTTATTCGTCTTCTGGAAATTAGAGAGAAAGAATAAGAGATCGAAGAAGAGAAATTGATTAAAGAACAGGTAGGTGAAACGGGGGGAGATCAACGAAATGCTAAACGAATAAGCTAAAGAGGTAAGAGAAAAAAAACAGAAGGGAGAAAAAACAGAGTATTACAGAATTATAGAAAAAGCAGTGGTGAGATTTTCCGGAACCTGATTCTTATCAGGCGCGGATCCAAAAGTGCCTCCTTGGACCAATAAAAGCACTCAAAAGGAGTTAAAACCCTACTTTTACAGGTCAAATTTCAACATTTTTTTCTGGGGGAGGACCCTCATAACCCACAGCGGTACCAAAAGGAGATCTTGAGTGATACCTTTTAGAAAATCCCCAACATTTTGACATTTTTCTCAAAAGGTAAAGGCGATGGTCTGGAAAAGTGCCCTCTGTGGAGCCGTGCAGGATCCGCGCCTGATTCTAATGAATGCAATTCGTTTGCAACTAAGGTATCCCAAATTGAAGTCGTCAAGTAGATTATAACCCCTCATTGTTCATGCAATCCCAATAATAAGTCCTGACTTCATCATTAATCGAGGAATCGGATTGATTGCTTCGGCCTAGAGGAGGGGAGCCGCTACACTTTGTGAAGCATCCCCTTCATTACTCATTTTTATAATCATAGGTCCAGCGGAACACGTGGAGTGAAAGGGCGAGTTCCTGGGGGGCCTCAATCACAGGTGACCTCGCGGGTCAAAGAGGCCGCTCGGTGAGGAGATGCCATTAGCCCTCCGCCCTGCCTGCCTGTGTGGGGGTTGCCACCATCCAGGATCAGGATGTGGGTGAAGGCATCGCCAAAGACTGAAAAATATGTTTTTCCATGGTGGTACCACCTGGAGGAGAGAGGGACACCAATAGCTTCTTGAGAACTATTGTTGAGTGAGTCGCAGTTCTCGAGATCGAATCGGGAGTTCCCAAATGTTATTGAGTTACGGAGTACCATCACAGAGAGGATATGAAGTTTATGAATTTTGCATTTTAGAGTTGATTTTTCAAGGTATCCAAAAATCGGTTGTGTCCTTTCTTGAGCTCCTTGCGACATCCCTAACCTATATATAAGGCACCCACTTTGGGAATCAGTTATATAGTTTGAAATTTTTGCACTTTACATTTTAAATATCCTCCGCTATGCATTTTAGGAAGATTGGGATGTATAGAAAATCTCCATAAATCCTTATTGGATAAATGTTTTCACATTTTCTTCAGTGTGATTTGGATTACTCGAACGTTTCTAGTTTGAAAATGGATATAAATCTAAAATTTTAAGATCCTATTATCTTAAAATCCCACTTAATCCATTTAAGATCCCATGATCTTTGGTCCCATGGTCCCTGAACTGGTTATTAAATTTAGTTCACTTCACTTTTAAAATTCTATACTTTTGGTGGTCTCTTTAGCTTCAAATAGCTCTGTATATTGTTATGAGGCATATTCCTCAGCAAAGGCAAAGAGACATTTTCCCCATTGAAAATATTTTTTAGCTTTCATTTACAATTAACATTTAAGAAATATTTATTCCCGTTGATGGGAAATCACCTAATTCGTGATAATTTGCATAATTTCCCATTAGTTTCAAAACAATGCAATTAAATTATCTTTCGAAATCTTATGAAAATACAAAAATTATTCAAGGCCCTGCATCAAATGATATCTAACATTCCACAACTTTTTTATAACGTCAAATTTAACAAGCTAAATTGAGCAAGCTAAAATCCCCCATTTCATATTTTAACCTCATAAAAACAATAACCGTAAGAACTTCCAGCCAAAAGAGCGATAATTGGTAGACCTAGAATCCCTCAGCCAGCCGTGACGTTTAAGAATGGCCTGTCATCAGTGACGTCACGAAGAAGATGGCTTAATCAAGGCATTCGTGTCCGGTCTATTTGGTATGCGTGGCCGTGCTTCTGATTTGATTATAGGCACGACTCAAAGTAGAAGATGCCGGGGCTCCGGCCGGACCGCCTTTGTATTTTCTCCCTCCTTTGGGTGAAGGCAGCAGCAGAATGCTCGAGTAGCTGTCAGTTGGCGTTACTTGATATTTTAATAAAACTATTGTGCGCTTCAAGTTGGGCTGGGAGTTTTGACATAAACGGATGAGGAGAGTTTTGTCTTCTGTCGAGTTGACTTCTCTTCTACTGTACGGAAACTGCTAGTAGCAGGTGAAAGTAGATTGTTTGATGAGAAGGGGTTTTTTTTCTGCGTCGAGGTAGGTTTGATAACACCAGTTAGGGCAGAGGGTCAGAGGTATCTTTATGAAGATTTGCTTTAATTAATGGTAACCGCAATGATTTTTCTTTGTTCTCTTTCTAGGAAAGATAGAATGTGAAAGAAAGAGTGAGACAAAAGGAAGTGTGGTGTCAAATATGGGGACATATAGAAGGGTAAAGGACATTGTGGCTCCAAGATTCTACCATATTGAGACACTTTGTGGAGTCATCAAAAAGAACCGTATGCGTGTTTATCCTTCTCCAAACCTGGATGCCAACATGGAGGAAGACAGCCATCCTCCTTCCTGGAGTTGCCTAAGACACCTGCAGAGCAGGAGAAACAAGAGGAGACGGCTCTTGCACTTAGAATTAGAAAATGCCAGCTGATACAGCCCCCCAGGACTGATTGAGGAACTTTTGGTGGAGATGTGGGACTATACTAACCAAATAAGAAATTGCTTCTGGCAATATCTATTAATGTAATGTTTATTAGGTATATATGATGCTTTGTGATCTAGCAACGAATGTCTCTTGATTACTTTTGGAGATGCCTGTCAGTCGTTGTTTGTCTTTGTTGAAGTGCTTATTAAACATCTTACTTAATCTTATATTTTGAGTTGCCCACACTGCAAAGTTAATAGGCACCAATAAATATTTAATATGAATAATAACAAGTAGGCCAATTTCTCTTTACCTCCCCCCCCGGCATTCCCTGGTCATCACTAAACTATCTCAAAAAGTCGGAGACATCTCAAGAAATGCGTGTATTTGCTTTTTTGATTGATGAAATCAATTAAAGGTGAATGATGAAATTCAAATAAAATCGAATCAGAGGAGACACGGCTAAAAGTGAAATACTCCAAGCGGACTCTTGTATGAGAATCGATTGTTTCTTAATGATTGATTACAATGTCAAAATTCAAAGGATTCAGTAAATCTTTAAACTCCTAGCAGCATGTGACCCAGTGGCCTGGTGGACTGGAGCGTAATGCTTCGAAGTGGAAGGTCTAAGGATCAAACCTTGCCTTCTACAGTTATTTAGATATTGTATTTTTGTAATGTCTGAATATTAAAACAATTTTTAAATTAATGAGGAACAGGTGTGGTTGTAGAAACGGATGGCCCAGTCGGTTAGTGCGCTGGAGTTCCGTGCTGCAGGTTCACGGTTCGGTCCTCTAGATTTTTTTTAAAATTGTGAAATATCAACTTTAAATTAATAAGAACTACCTACTCGCAGGAACGGATGGCTTGGTGCGTTAGTGCTTCCGTAGCATGCGGCAGTTCCTGGGTTCTAACCCCAGTTATTATTTTATTAAACTTTCCTAAAATCAGTCCACACGCATGCGCATTCTATTCTACTATGCGTCACACGCTGCTGCCGCCATCTATACTATTAAAAATAAAATAAAATATATAACAAAATTGTGGAATATCAACTTCAAATTAATTAGAAGAACTGACTAGTTGCAGGAACGGATGGCGTGGTGGTTAGCACACCAGTCTGCCATCCAAAAGGCCCTCAGATCGAACCCTGGTCGAGTCTGAGCCTTCTCCCCGGGTATAGCACTCGGACATAAATGCAGTTGGGCATTTATAAATTTTCCTGCGCACCCACGGGGGGACTTAACGATATTTTTTCCAACTCTTAACTGTAACCGTAACGGTAATTTTCTTGAAAAATAGTACTATTTTTCTATGTTTTTTTGCCATAATTCAAGACTTTATCCTTTTGCATCGACAGAAACTACGTAAATTTAAAGAGTATTGGAATACTAATTAAGAATAATTAAAAAATGTATTAGTTCCTACCATCCCAAACCCCTACCAACCAACCCGGGGCGTCGCATTTAACTTGACATATTTTCTGAAATTTCTTAAGTGGTGACTAAAAGCGTAGAGACCGTTAGATGACATGGAAAGATGCTTGAGTTATATAATATTTCACCTCATTCTTTTAACGGTGATTAGCAAATTCTCATTTCTATAACAACCCTATCCTGAACTTTATTTTCAACGGTTAGATGAAATAGAAAGATGCTTCTCTTAAAATATTTTCCTTTGAATTTTAGTATGCTAAAAAGTGTCCTGAAGCTACTTTTTGAGGGCCGCCAATTGGAAATCACTGGCTCGGAGAGCAGAGCTCTCAAAGCTAATAAGATCAGGAGAAAGATATCTCAGTTATGCAAACCTTTATTAGTTACCAAGAATAGCGATCAGCATGACATCCTGTAAAGAAGGTATTAGTAAATAAAAAGACTACACTTCATTAATAAGTATTTATTAACCTCCGAGAGGTCCAGATAGTCTGTCTGGGTAGAAAAAAAAACATGCCCTGAAAAGGAAGATTTTCCACCACATTATTACTCTTCTTCACACACCTCTGAAAGAGAACATGTTAGGTTAGTTAGAAGTTATCAACGGAAGTCAATAGCGAGCGTTTAAGTCTGCAAATAGAATAATTTACTTTACCAAGAAAGCGGACTTCCCAGGTTCGATTAGGTGGGAGGGAAAGATGCTTGACTTATAAACTTTTTCCTAATATTTTTAGTGGTGAATTTGAAGTTCCTTAGTAAAAATAGTTTGAAAAATCTCAAATAGGAAATAAATCACGATTACCATGTAGGACAAATAATGTCGACGGAAACTAATGAATTTAATTAAGAATCTTTGAAAATACCTAATTGATATAATGAAACTTTCATTCCAAACCCCCACAAACCAACCCCTGGGCTTCCAATTAATTATACATATGTTTTGCAGTGTGTATATTCTTTGCCTTAGTGAATGAAAATTCAAATTTGTGATTTGGCCATTTCAAATATCAATTTCAGTCAATTTCAGAGCTTTCTCTTGGTCATTTTGTTAAAAGTAAAGGCATGTTTCCATACAGGCTTTTTTCGGCATTATGGTGAAAGTAATTGATAGTTTTGAAGGGTTTTTTTTTTACTTTAATGACAATACTGTAAACACCAGTAAATGAACAAAGTTTTACCTAAATATGAACACCGTTAGTTGTCGAGGAGATGTCAGTTATTGATTTTTTTAAATGTGTTTTGGCGGGACATCCTATACTATAGATATACCTTATTTCAATGATTATACGAGACGTTATTAAAAACTAAAGCCATGCGAAGCAAACTTTTGAAACACTATGTATTAACATAGACTTTCTGAGAAATATCACCGTAAATTTTCTGCAAGAGCACAATTAGCTTTGGGCATCACACCTAACTACCTTAGTTTAGATAATTACATATCGAATATCGAATAAGCTAAAACTTGGTTGGCACAAAATGTCCCTATCGGGGCCTTGAGCCATTAAACCCCAAACAACCAACCAACCGGGTTTGTGGGTAGAAAGAGAGAGAGAGAATAAGCTAAAAATCACGAAGATTCACGAGGTAGGCTTTTTTTTCCAAATGTCAGTTTACCATTCTAGTAAATGAACACCCCCTTATCCCCCCCAGTTTGGAAAATTTAGCGTTCTAAATTATTATTTAACAAAGAAAACCCCCTGAAATATTGATTAAAACAAGAAAAGATATAAACCGCACAGTTAAAAGTCAGAAAAATACTACTGTGAATTAATTAAATAATACTGTGAATTAAGTTCAATATCCAGGTAAAAATAATTTTATATGAATTAATCAGGTATTGTAATATTTTGCTTATTTCATTTAGTTCACTAACAACTTATTCTAATATGGTGAACTGCCCAGTGAAAGAACATTTCCAGTAAATGAACAGTTGACCACATAATCTTAGATTATAAGGAAATTAATTGTTCTGGAGGCTCCCAATAAAAGTCAGTATTGCAGGAAGATCTCATGAATGTGGAACAATCGTTCATTTAAGTGAATTCTTTGAATTGTAATGGGGAAAAATCAATTTAAACGTAGCTGCATGTGAACGAAAAAGATATACTTGTTGGTTAGGAATTGGCATCTTTCAGTCGTATATTTCTGAGTTTAAATTGTACAGAATATGCCTTTTTATTTTAATAAGTTATTCAAGTGTTTTTCTTTGTTAGCTACGGGGGTGTTCACTTATTGGAACGGTAAACTGACTTTTCCGAATGAATGAACACCTACCTCGTGAATTTTCGTGATATTGATTTAGGTTATTCGATATTGAATTATGTAAACTAAGTTAGGTGTAATGCCCAAGGCTTGAAATTGTGCCTTTCCAGTAAATGAATGGGGTGTGTTGATCAAAAAGTCTATATATTATGTTAATACATGGTGTTACGAAAGTTTGCTTCACAGCTTTAGTTTTAAACAACAACGCCTCCTAGAATCATGGGCTTCTATAGTTAAGTGACCATGGGGAATATATTGAGATGGCTTACAGCACTCTTAGTTAGTGGCCAAATTAAAAATTTAATTAAAAAATTACAGAAGATAGTATATAAACTTCACTTTTGAGAAAAAATGTTTACTGAAATTAGTCACGGGTTTCAGTATTTTGTAAAAGTATATGCAGCTTGAATGGTTAATTCACAACCAAAACCAAATGATGTTATAGACTTTTCCAAAATACTAAAACTGGTGACTACTTTCAGTGTTCATTCACTGGTAAATATATGTGTCCATATTTAAGGCAAACTTTGTTCATTTATCTGTTTGATCTGATAGTATACTTTCGCCATATTGCCAAGAAAAAGCCTGTATGGAAACATATCTTTTTTTTAAGAATTGACCGAGAAAAAAAGCTCTGAAAATGATATTTAAAGTGGAAAAAGCGCACATCCAAATACTAAGTGTTCATTCACTGGGCAACCCACCCTACTCACTAGAAGTGAGGAAATAATAGAAAAAGCGCTTAACCACTAAACAAATTCTAACGAAAGGTTCTCTAACGGTTTTCGACTCTACTAAGCGACAGGAAAATGTCTACCACAATATGATGACTGAAAGTGTGGGTTTTTTTGGAGGACGGACTATAGAATCATATTGAAAAACTTCATTAAGTACAGTTAGGAGCCGTTTAAATATTATGTAAGCACCTAAGAGGGGAGGGGTTTGCTATTTGCATATTTTCCCTGAAAAGGGGGAGGTGGTATGAGTGATGCCTATGTAAGATGTTACAATTTCTACATTTTCGAAAAAAAAAAAAAGCAAGATATTTTCCTGAAAATCTCTCGTTTCTTGCATAAATCAAAAATTCAAAATTTTACTTTTTAAGCCGAGTTAGTTTTTATTTCAAAAAGTCTTAAATTTTTACATTATACTATTAGGCACTGCTAAACATTTTGTACACAAAAATGACGAAGAAGAGATCGGGCAGTTTTCTTACGTTATTATGAGGGGGTATGCGATTCGCTTATCTTTGCTGACAGGGGGAGGGGGATCAAAAATTATTTAAAACATGGCTACGTAACATTTAAACGGTTCCTTATGATTCAGTTCCTTATGATATGATTAATCCGAAATGATTCAGTTCATCCAATCACCCAAAGTTGATCCAATCCTTTCAGACCTGTACTACCCCGAATTCTGTATGAGATCCAATAGAAATTTCGGGCGGCTGAGGACTGGAAGGTTTAACAAAATAAATTAAATCTTAAATTATGTAGACTTTTAGCATGATTTCTAAAATATTGCTATTGTTCAGTTTAAACCAAAAGTAATACACAGAAAATACATATATAAGTACAGCATTAACACTGTAAAAAAATTATTTTCATTCCAAGTATCGATTGCTTCTATTTTGTCACCTTTTCTTTATATGTAGTATTTTATATTTGCTAAGATGTAAAACTTTATGGAAGGTTAAAAAATCAAGTTAAGTTTAACAAGGTAGCTTTTAATCAAATAATGCAAAGAAAATATGTTTAAAATTTAGATACCAAGAGTTCAAGAGAAACATTATGATACAAAAAACATAATTTAGTACTGTGGCTTTTAAAATTATTTAAAAAGAGTAACATAAACTACTACTAAAGCTCGTGAATCGTGAGAAAAGTACTTTTACATTACTTTTTTTTTTGAAGAAAAAGAACTCCTTTTTATAATAATACAACAAAATCACTGCAAACACTCTTCTAAATATGTACTTAATTTTAAAGAACATTAAATTTAAGATCAGACTTGGTTGTACTATACAATGTAAACTTCTATAAAATTTCATGAAAACTACTGAAATTTTTTCAGATGTATATTAACTATAATTCATAAAGAAAACTAATTAAATAGCTTTAATTTCAATAATAATTATTACTATAATGCTGAATAAATATTTTATGGAAATAGTGATAAATAATTAGCATATTTTTAAATAATAAAATTTATTTTTAATTCATGATTTAAATTCTGTCATAAATTTACTAGCATCATTTATAGAATGAGTTCTCTTTATATGACTTTGACAATCATATCGATTAAATGTCTTGTAAGGGCAAAGAGAACAGGAAAATCTTTTGAGTCCTAAATGACTTGCAATATGCCTTCTTAGATTAGCAGGGGTGGAAAAACTTCGGGAACAACTTAAACATTCTAGTCTCTGAAAATCGGCTGATTCCCATTCAGAATCCAGACTCGGTTTGGTTGTTCTAGATGTTGTCTCCGATTTATCAGAGGTATATTTAATGTTCTTTTTTAAATGTTCCGTTTCTTCCTTTGTTTTCTTGTGAACTTGCATTAAATGTCTACACACACTCCACAGTTGGGAAAATTTCATACTACATAAAGGACATTCACTAAATAGTCTTGTTTCAGCATGGAGAGTACACATGTGAAAATGAAGAGTTTTCAGGGAGCAGAATGTAGAGTTGCATGTTAAACACTTAAGAAGATTTGTGTCACAATCACTGCGTGTTGTTAATTTTTCTCGAAGGGAATGTTTTGAAAACTGAGGGGAATGCATTAGCTGTTCTATAAAATTAACAGTTTCAATTTTTCCTGTTATAAATTAGGAAGTATGAATTAAAAAGTACTTTCTATGGGTGAAGTTTCCTATCCTAATGATTCGATGTGCAAGGGTTCTTGGATAACTGTTGTTTTGAATCTTCAAAGTTCCAAATCAAAATCAGTGCACATCCACAGTCAGCATGGTAGCTCTTTTCAGCAATCAAGATGTTAACTGATAATCTGAAAAAAGACAGAAATCTTTAGTTTATATCTCTTTATACCAAAGCATAACCATAGTAACAATTTTTTTTAGTAATATCTACTTAAATTGAAAACGCGTCAAGTTAGAATTTAGTTTCCATCTCTTTCACTAGATGTCATCACCACATTTAGTTTTGAGCGGTTCCACTACTGGAGCGGTTCCACTACAGACGCATATTTCAAGAAGATCATTTTAAAAATTTTAACTTATGAATAAGTCTAAGAAATATTATTAAAAAGATAGAGATATTTAACCATCTTTTTCAAGACTTGGGACCATTCTACGAGAAAAATATTCCAAAATAGAGCCTGCTCCTGCACAACATATGGTCCGCGGACGGATATATGTCCCGGATAATTTAAAAAACTAAAAAGACTGAGGATCTGAGGAAATTTAACTGAAAAGATCATTTTTTACTTCATACGCAACCCAAAATTTAACAAACACGTAGAATTAATAACCACCTTAATTTAATCGGTACAAATAGGTTCCTTTGTGTGTTTGTTTCTAATTAAAAAAACAGGGGGTAATCAAGAGGATGAATTGGGGATATATCCCCCCCCTAAATTTTCAATACCCCTTTCCAAATTTTTTTCCCTGGCTACCCACCCCACAGGGAATGAAAAAAAAAAATTAAAAAGCACTTAGTTTAAATCCGGCAGAGTAGGGAAGGTTTTATGGGCACTTTGTTTATTTCAATAAACTAATTTTCAAAAATAAGTATCAAAATTTTTATTTTTGAATTTAGCTCATTGAATTTGGATAATTCTAGTAGTACTAGTATAATTGGAGTGATTCATTTTTGTCTACATTGCAACACTATTAGACGTTTACTACTTCTTGTTATTTTTAAGCTTTTAAACAACATTTTTTAACCTTAAAAATATCAAGAAATAAGCGTCTAATAGTGTTTCTTTATAACCAAAAATGCTGGGGTACAACGAAACACTCCAATTATACTACCAGAATTATCCGAATTCAATGAGCTAAATCCAAAAAAAAAAATTTAGATGTTTATTTTTGATAACTCTATACAACTCCAGAAGTTTATTTAATGATGAATGCTTTAAAATGAATAGAAATTACATTAAAATGAAAGTTTAATTTAATGATGAATAGCTTTAAAATGTGTGTTGTATGAATTTGGTTTCATTCTGGTTGCGGGACCCAGGGTTTCTAAAACGGGAATTACTGGCAAAATTCCTCTCAAATCAGCTACAGCGTTGACTATGGGACGGAAACTATCAAGCTCTTATGCTAAGTCAAATAAAAATATTTTGATTTCAATCTAAAAATATATTTCCCTCCAAAGAATCGTTTTTAGAACTAAATGACCATACCTACTCAGTACTCAATTTCATGCATATACCCCCTTATAGGCAAAAAAAGAGAGGTGGCCACTTTACCAGAAATTTGGAGTACTTCAAAAAAATTAATTAAAAATATTTTCCCATATCTAGTTAGAGTTTTATTGGTAAAATCGAAAGAAGATATTCCAGTTAGCCTAAAAGTAGGATAACTTATCATCAACTGATTTGCTAAACAAATAATATATTGATATTTATAGAGAATTTAAGAAAAACCTTTCCTTAAATTGGCAACTATACCCACATTTACCTTAGGTTTTGTCTATCTTGTCTTCAAATCCACCAATCCGCTCTTAAGTGTGCAATTAAAAAAGCCATTTGTTAACTTTTTCAGCTCGATAAAGTCCAACATATAATTACAAAAACTCTGTTTACTAAGAATTCCACAATAGAAAAACCATGAATACAAATGATTCTCTCACTGTAAAACATAACATGTTTCTTTGTGCTCCTTCTGAAAGTGTTTATCATTCAAAATATATTTAATCGTTTTTTGAAATTAGAATTAAAAAATAAAACATCACTCACTATTATATAAATAGAGGTTAAAATTATCAGGATACTTTTTGGAATATAGTATTTCATTAAACTACATTAAAAGATAAGTTGTTTTTGTAGAACATACTACATTGTAGAAAAATAGGGCCATATAGGACACAGAGCGAGAATTGTTGGTTTTATATTTTCGTATTTAGAGAACGGCTCGACTTAGTTCATATACAGAATAAAAAAAGTATAAAAATAGGTAAAAACTTTAGGTAGTATTCAGTAAAGAAATACTCAACAGCAATCAACTTTTAATGTTTATTTAGAAACTATTTTAAAATTAAAATGGAATTCACATTTTAAAACCGTTTCGTAGTTGTCCGCGCAAGATTAATAACACATTCCAAATAATTTCATCAATTCAAAAAATAGCGTAAAAAACATTTTTCTCGGTTGATGTCAATTAAAAATCTGTGTAAAATAAAATAAAAAACGTCAAACTCAATCTAAGAAAAAAAAAACGACTCGGGTCCTTCTGCACATACTAATTCGAACAATATTTTTAGTATATATTGCCAGTATTATAACTAAACATAAATAAAATAGGAGAAAACAATTGAAAATAAAAAATTGGGAAAATCCTATTAACTATTACACTAATTTGAGTTTACAACTAGAAAAAGCTAAAGAGACTTACTTCGCTTTCTGACCCCTTTGAAGCCAGGAATGAAAATGTGGTGATCCTACTGCCATACTTTTTCAACTGCCGGGGTTGGTGACAAAGGGTTAGGAATGCTAAAGGGGGCATATAAAAAGGTACACTCTCATCTAATCCTTTCCCCTGCTAGAAAAAGGGGTGAATAAGCAACTGCTATTGGTGGAACAACGAACGATTCGGGAGCTTTCGTAAAAAAAGGGATGGGATGTCATAGATATATTACTTATTCTTTTAAATATTATATTTTAACCATGAAAAGGATTTCAATATTTATTGAATGTTTCATCGATATTTTCTTAAGATATAATACAATAAGATATTTTAGGTTAAATACACAAATCGTGTTTGTAGGATTGTTATTAGTGTGTTCGATAAAAAAAATAATTTGGGGTCATGTCTCAACATAGTTGTATGTCTTTAACACTGAAGTAATAAAAAAATTTAATTTCCAACTTGTCAGTAAATGACTTTTGAAAATGGTCGCTAAAAGAATGTAAATTAAATTAGGATAACTTTTGAAGTAATGCATCTAATGTCGTTTAAAAAACAACTTCTATGGCGTGAACGATATTTGAATAATATTTGACGGAATGGAAATTTATTTATTTAAAATACAGTTTGCTTTTGGTAAAATTTAAAAGGTTTAAAGTCACATTAGACTTTTAAAACTCTACTTTAAAAGTTGAGATATTCATTAGCATCGTCGTGTTGATAAGAATTTATTTTGAATCAAATATTTACTCTCGTCATTTTAGAGAACACTATTTTGAAGCAGTTTAGGACTATCCCCATTGAAATGCCTAAAAATTCGAACTTAATACGGATATGTCTTTTCACTTGTTAATGGTCCCTTTTAATGTCTAATTTAAGCTGTATAATTCAATATCTATTAAGTGTACTTCCCAAAGGTGCTGCCCTACCTTCGTTACTCTGGAAATTAAGTACAAACTGAGGAAAATTATAATTCTAAAACATAAAGTAGAGTTAAAATACGTTGGTTGGTCCGCTCGTTCCTTGAAGTTTAATGGCGCCAGGTTAAAAAATATTTTAAATTAAAATTCTTCATTTTCCAACCAACATTATAAAGTGAATCTCAATTAAAACTGACAACTTCAACCAGCATCTATTGAATTATGCTCACAATTATTTTCCTGAATTAACATATAGGATAAAAACACGATTAGAAAAGCGTAAGCTATAGGAAAATAGAAAATGTAAAGTAATATTGCGTATAGTACTGCGTGAAATCGTAAATCCCATGAACAAAAAATGAGGGGATATTGTAACTTGGAGAACCCTTTTGGCATTTAAGGTTACCCCCCTTTCAGAGTTAAAGGGTTTGATGTTCCGTGATTGGCGTCTGTCGAAGAGCCACTTGAACTCCTCAGATGCATCTGCGGCTTCAAGAATGCTCGAAAGGTGAAGATGACTCGAGGAGTTCAAATCCCGCAACGTTCGGCTAATCGAAACTCATTTCAATGGGTTACAACCGTTTCAACCCCTCGAATCTCGCATGTTTTTGTACATCTATATAGGCGTGTGTGAGGCTGTAAGTTTTCAAACGGAAAGTAGTCACCCCGATTTTTTTTCCGTTTGACCGTATGAGATCACTCTGGATAGGAAAAACAAGTTAACAAATGCAATGCTATAGTTAAATTTGATTGGTTGGTTCGTTAGTTGATTAGAACTCAACTTATTCTCATTATTAACTTATTCTCAGTTATTAATAGATTTTAAACGAAAACTATCTTTGCACATTTATGATTAATATTCGCTTTTAAATAATTAACAATTCGTTAAGAGTAAAAACATAGACATTGATTTGTCAAGAGATTTATTTGAAAGTTGATTTCTAAAGGTTAGAAAAAATTATTTTCCCACATTTTTTAAGTAATTTTTTAAGAGCAGTAAGAATTTTTAAAGTATAAAAGTTCACGAGACTAAATTTTAATCATGGAAAATCGAAAATAAAAATTTATTAATGACTGACTAAATTTATACCATATGGCTTTCTAAAATTTGTAAGAAGCTTCACAAGTACGCTCGCGATGGACATAAAATTACACTTCATTACACTAAGGCCATACTACTTTAATGTCAGGCCAAGCGGAGCATAATGGATGAAATTTGCACTTTTGTTTTACATTTAAAGCTTATATTCACTAAAAAAGTTTAATTTTTTTTTACTTTAATCTCTTTATATTATGTAAGGAGTTAATTAACAACATCTTACTAGCCTTAAGTATTGTAGAATTTTGAATTCTTTCCAAAATATTTAATCTTATCTCTCAAAACGGGCAGTTGTTCAAACACAAGTATTTATGCAAAGAAAATGACAATAATCTTATCTCTAAACAATAGTAACGTGTTTTATTATTTAATTAAACTTCTACGAGTAAAAAATTACGAACTTTAACATGTTGATAAATTATCTTAGGGGATTTTTTTTCTCAAAAACTAACTTTCCTGTTATCCTTGCCTAATGTAAGATGGATAATTTTTAGCAATCACTGTATTTCGATGAGTAACCAATTTAAATACATAATTTTAATAAAACCACCATAAATATACACCAGCTAGTTTTTATTTTATTCTATTGATCTTAAATCGTATTTCACAGCAAAAAATGCCTGCTATTAGTTAAGGTAAATTAAAAGCTGTAACTTAGGTTTCAATTATTTCAATAGGAATACGAAGTGAGTGAGAGATAAAGGGATGTAAAAGGGGAAAAAGGATTAGAAAAGAAAAGTGAATGAGTAAGAGAGTATATATAGCGAGAATTTTTAAGAGAGAGAAGAGTAAGAGAAGAGATGTAAGGTAAAAGCGGAGAGTATGTGGTAAAAGTGAAGGAAGAAGACAGTAAAAGACAGAGGAAAGGTATGAGCAGAGAGGGTAAAAGTGAGAGGTAGATAGAATAGGAAGAGAGAAAGGAGGAAGAAAAGTAGGAGGGGGGGCGCAAGTAAGAGGATAAAAGTTAGAAAAAGGAGACGCAAGAAGAATGTGAGAGGGTTGGTTGGTTGGTTGGATAACCCTTTCAATCCTAAAACACCCGAGATAACCATTGTATCCTATTGAAAATTTGAGGCAGATAGGACTGAAAGGTTTGATTGGTATTTTATGGCGCAAGGCCCACATTAGGACTTATTGTGCCAGACACAAGACAAAAAAATCCTCTTAAGATGTAAGAGAGGGAATAAGGGTTAAAAGAGATAAAATGAGGAGGGACTTCCAATTGAAGACCGAGGGAACTCGTAACCCGTTCTCCGGCCGGCAGTGCGCTATTTTCCCCCTGTTTCTTCGCGTTTTTTGCGGCCCGAAGTGGGGTGAAGACATGTCAACGAGCTGCACGGGGGACCCCGCTTCCCTTTTAGCCTAACAATCGCTATCATTTCTGGTTGAAGGAACATGCATATGCATGAACTACCGAGGAGGTGACCTTTCTTTAGAATGAACTGATCGGAAACGGAGGACTTTTGTTGGTCGGCCAATGCCTCGAGGACCAGTACTGGCAGGGTCACATTCAGTATGCTAATTTAAGCATTGGATAATCTGAACCCTTTTTTCACTATTTTTGGGAAAAATGAGATAACTCCCCTGCAACTATTTAATATTCTGCAGAATATATTAACCTTGAAACGGAGTCGGGAAAGCTGTGAGGACGTAGTATTTGACAAATCTGTGTGCATAATCAATCAGTTTTTTGCCAATGGTACGTCAACTCTTATACAAGGTTGAATTTTGAATTGGAAAATTTCTCTCGGTCACTAGAGCCAAAGAGCAGTAATTGGTAGTTTTTGCATATTCACGATATCTTTCCATCTCAATAAATTTCCGCGATAGGAATAAAAAAGTGCACTTTCAAGGGGGGTTCAGAAATAATAGTCGTATATTATATCTAGACTAGATACCTGAAGCGGTCTGAACATAGTACAGAAAACCTTTTAGGATTTTCAGGAGTTTTCTGAAAAAAATTTTTTCTTTTGGGGGAAATAAATACTATTTCGTGAAAATTTTAAAGTATTTAAATTTATTAAAGATATGATAAAACTGTCCCCTAATTGATCACCGCAGAACTGACGGGTTTCGCGCATCATTTCAAAGTGATCTTTGCGATTACATTTACCTTTCTAATAAAGGATTGAGATTTAAAAAACAGTTTGAAAACATCCCCGAACGACTTTTGAACGATAAGTCTTTTTCCGATGCCTTTTAAAGCACCTCAGGTGTGCCCCAAGGGCATTCCTTTCCTTGGACCTCTGCTTTTCATTTTATTTGTAAACGATATTGTTTCTGTTTCTCAAACATGCTTACTTTTTGCCTATGACTTAAAAATTGTTAAACAAATATCTACACCCGATGAGCAATTTATTCTATACAAACTGAACTTAACAATTTAAATAACTGGTGCCTCCAAAATAACCTTTTACTTAATATTGACCAAATGTTTTGTTATAAAACTTTTACCAGGAAAGTAAATCCCTATTCTATCCCTATTATACAATAAACACTATCATTTCAAAAAGGAAAAAAAAACAATAATTAAGATTCGAGTTATCTATGAATCAAGTTTTAATTTTAATTTGCATATTCGGGATATCACAGTAAGAGCCCAATAGAAATCTTGGAATCCTAAAACAATCAACATCTAATTTTAATGATAGGTATGGTATGTTTAATCTTTTTCAAGTTTTAGTTCATCCTATCTTGAACTAAGGAGCTGTGATCTGGAATCCTTCAAGCAAATCCTTAATTAAATTAATAAAAAAAGTACAAAATAATTTTCTACATCATATATTTCTTTTAAATTCAAAACCTCTTTTTACCAACCTCATATTCCAGAATGTAGAAAATCATTATCTATATTTAAGTTTTCCCATTAATATTTTAAAAACAATATTGATTGCTCTACTGTACTACAGCAAATACGTATACGCCCCCTGTTATAATACAAGAATAAAGATTACGTTTCCTATAATAAAATCTTTTTTTCTTTTATTACCTTTTTATTAAAAACAATATTTAGAAAACCAATTCATAACCCAGTTTATTAAAATAGTAAATAGCTTACCGGATCACAGCGATATTTTCTATAATTTTTTTAAACTTAAAAAGGATTTTCTTTCAGTTTATATTTATCTTAATTTTCGTGTTTGTATGTGTGTGATTTACATTGTATTTCTACCATGTAAAGGGATTTTTATTTAATATGTATTGTAGATGAATAAATAAATAATAAAAGAAAGGAAGGTAAGATAACGCACCAAATTAATTTGAAAATTCCAGTTAGATCCTTAGGTAGCTTGTGGTCTTAAAATAAAGGATAAATAAAAAAAGCTTTCAGTTAAAAATTTCGTGTCATGATTCTATAATGTTTCGGGAAATTTAAATTAAGCCCTTTACAGTTTGTACCATAAATTTAGGACCATGTATAGTTAAAAACTTCTATGAATTATGTTTAAATAGTTTCCATCACAGAACCTGAAAGATTTGCCCGTTTTGAGAGCGTCAGTATTTTTTTAAGATGCTTTTCACACAGAGTACCAGAACACAGGATTCATGGTAACATGCTATTCGGCAACTCCAAATAACATGGGAATCGTATTCTCATAAGTGACGTGCTAACGGTGCTGTGACTGTATCCACCAAGTTCAAGCTCTTATTAGTCCAAATCATCGCACTTCACTACAAATTACTCATTACTGAACGTCAATGCTTTCCCAAGAGTAGACACTCATCAGAAATTTCGATTGAAGACGAAGTAAACTGGATGGAAAATAATATCAATGTGGGATCTCTAGATCCTCTAGATCTGCACGTTTTGTTCAAGAGCATGAGGAAGACCTTCTTGATTTAATCTTTTCCCAGATTTAAAAAGTTCTTTTACCAATTGAAAAGCTCTTTTGCACCAGCTTAATATAAAAGTATAATTTTTTCATGACAAAAATTGTAGATTAAGGATTTAGAGATACTAATGTCAAAGAAAATTATTCAGTAATTTCTTTTTAAAACTTGAAAGTTTGTAGTGATACAAACTTTGACACCTACCCCCTCCAGACAGAAGTATTAAGAAGATGAGTTTATACGTTATTAAAAAGTATCTACTCGCTTTAATAAAGATCGATATATTTTCAAATAAAATGGATCTAGGAGGCAAATAGTACAAATCACCTTTATAAATCACAAATTTAATTCAAATCCAGACATTTTATTGATAATTAAGGTACTACCTTTCACTGACATAAAATATAAACTCCAAAAATACCTCTAAAATACATGCAAAAAATCTAAAAATTCTATGGATGCCAAATCAAAACCAATAAGATCTTTCATTTACAAGTAAAAAGTGGGTGGGAAGCCAATCACATTAAATTTTGTAAAACCTGAAAAACCGTTTAAAAATCTTTTTTTAAGTGCACCAATTTTTAGATGCACCCAATCGCTTAACATCAATATCTGTAACGTTGATTTATATTTAAAAAAAATTAAAGTGTATGGTAGTATAAGAGCTCAATAAAACAACAATAAAACTTAAATTCTGATTACACAAAAAATACAGAAAGATTGGAAAATGTCAAGCCAAATTTTCAAGTAGTGAAGACACTAGATAGTACTCAATAAATACTATTCAAAATCACAAAAGAAAGAATGGTCTGACAGTTGCCAGGAGCAATGAAAGATCTATTATTGTGGGAAAGTAGCTTCTCACGTCCTAATAACCATGCTTCGAATTGGGTAGCTTTTCCTTAAGTATAAATCTTAAAAAATTTGGGAATAAAATGTTGTCAATTTCGTATTTTTTATAAGCAACGACCTATGTTTTTAATATATCTTTAGGTATTCCACTCTATTTAAAATTCGGCCATACATTTTCCAATCAACTTGTACTACATAAGTAGAAAATAAGAAATAAAAAATGAGAAAAAGGATAATCTTACATGAAATTGGTTACAGAAGACCGTTCAGAATTTTAAAAATCAAAAATCCCATTTGCAGCATTTTTTGGAACCTTTTATGGATTGTCAGAAATAAAATCGTCCTGATCCGGGAAGCTGGGTTTGATCGGTTTCACTGTGGGGGTCGGGGTGGATTGTCAGAAGTAAAAGCGTCCTGAACACGAAGACTAGGTTCAATCGGTTGTACTGAAACCGAGGGTGGATTGTCAGAAGTAAAAGCGTTCAGTACCGGAAAAAAGCTGGGTTCGATTATTTCTAATGGAACGAAGGATGGATTGTTAGAAGTAGGATTATCCACAACAGAAAAGCTCGGTTTAACAGGTACTGCTGAAATCAGTTGTGAGTCGTCAGAAATAAGAGCGCTCGAGGTGTTGTAGTAGGTCGCCATAGCAGCGCCCAGAACGGATTCAATCGGAGTTGAATCTTCCGTAGTACGAGTATCCTGTGCAAAACAGCTGGTTGGCACTGGTGCAGGGGATTGGTGGCTAACAGTTTGTGTGTTTAGAACAGAATAGCTATGTCTGACCGGTATCACTGAAACTTGGGTTGTGCAATTCTGTGTCCTTAGGTCAAGAGCATGAAAGTTTTGTTCACCTGGAGATTCTGAAACCAGGGTTTGGTTATCCGGAGTATGAGGGTTCATAACAGGATGGTTCTGTCCACCAAAACTATGGGTCGGATAGTTCAGAGTTTGAGAGTCCGGATTAGGGTATATACTTTGAACAGGGGTATCTGACATAGAGGATTGGTAGTCCGGAGTCCGAGCGGGATCCCGTGTTTGCATGTCTAGATTCTTGAGGTCCTCCAGGGCCACTGAATCTGGTGTTGGGGTACATGATCTAACGTGGGAATTTCCATTTTCCAAAGTACAAACACGCAAAAACCGGAGAATTAGTTGCTCATTGGAACCTAACACTTCAGTTGCTTTCCTTTTTAAATCCATAGGGCTGTACGCTCCTCTTATTCTATATTCAAACATTATACTAAGTAAGCGTTTATACATAGAGAGATCAAGTGTTATATACATTTCAAACCAAAATTGGAATTTCCAAAAAAATTCGAGTGAAGTGGTAGCGCCTGTAGCTTGAATTACTCTTTGAAGGAGATTTTCTCTTTTCTTGACAATTTTTAATATTTCATTACCATAATATAGCTTGCTGTTTTTGAACTTTACATCAATAAATCTCGACATATGCAAACAAACATCTGCATAATTTTTTTGATCAAGGTGTTGAAATGCGTCTGCAAGGAAGTTAAATTCATAACTTAATGTTACCCCACGTATTTTCCAAAATTTAAAGAGCTTATTCGTCAGGATCTCACTGTCACATACATCTGCGAACATGCTTAGTAGCGTAACATGTGAAGGCCCCACAAGAGGCGTTTTTAGAAGTTCCATAAAGTCATTTGCAAATGTATGGAAACTCCTGACAAGACAGAAGAATTTTTCGGCAATGGACAAAATTTCTTCGGCCTCTTTGTCACCCATGAGTAAGAATGATTCCAAGTAAGAAGACACTGGTAGGGGAGGAGATTTTGCAGCTAACGAACAATATGTCTGAATATCGCTCACTAAAAATATCTGACCAGAACAATTCTACGAGCTTGCTTGGGTTGAGTAGGTATTCAAGATTTATGACCACAGAGTACTAGAACAGAGGGTCCACGGCCATAGGCGATAATATTATGGAAATCGGAAAAGCATGGAATATTGTATAAGTTAGGGGCTATTTTGACGCTGGGATCGCGTCATGTCATGAGAGGTGTAGAAAAAGCTTGATCCTCCAATAGCCCTCCGAAAGGACAGATTAAATGAACACGTCACAGCCAATCACAGCTTTGACCACCAAAATGTACTGCTCACCTCTCTGTCAATCATTGAACTGCCCGTGCTGCCCTCTACCTTATACAGAGATTTAAAAATAATCTTTTGGACCAAAGAGTGCTATACTCGACAGCAACGTTTCTTGAACCACAGTACGTCACAAATGCGGATGGAGAAATCGGTAAACACAAAGCCTGTTGGGTTGTTAGGAAGAGTTTTGGTACGCAAATCGTGATTGAAAAGCACTGTATACCAAGGTTAGTACTGCCGTCCTAAGCGAAAGTGCACATAAACTAGTTTTCTTATAAATTCACTATCTTTCCAAATTGGCGCGTTTTTTTTATTTGGCGAGAATGTATCTCGCTTCTTCCACAGCCTCTTGACCTCTTGAATAGTTGTCAAAATCATGAACACCCCCCCCCTAAGCGATCAGAATTGAAAGAAAGATAAAATTATTTTGTAATATTAAAATTAACATCAATTTAACAAGAAAATAAATTTAAACTCAATTTAATAGTTTTAAATACATTGCCGTATAGTTTTAAATGTGGATACCATTACTATAACCGGAATATGTAAGTCGCTAGATTTGCAGCTGAAATGTTGTGTTTTTTCCTTACTGCATTGCATTCTGGACTCGAACGCACCCCATCGCCATAGCTGATTACAGAGTATTTTTTTAGGGTAGCCAATATTTGATCTTAGATGGAGGGTCTACCACACAGAATGGAGAATCCGCCAAATACTTTTTTGGTGAGATTTTTCTCAAAGTAAATCTGTCTGAAATTGCCTTTATGTGCACTTTCGCTTAGGACGGCAGAGTAGAGAGAGAAAGTTAGCTCATCCGAAGTAAACACGTAACGTCAGGGGGTGCTCCGCCAATGACAATGCTCGTACAGCTGTGAATCACAGCTGTACGAGCACTGTACTTTTTGAAACTTTCGGAACTGTACTTTTGGAAACTGAAAACCCGCATTTAACCCAAACACGACCACTAACTCAGTCCCTGGCAAATCACTGGATTAAAAGGATCTCTAAACCTATAAAATCAATTCTTTAAAGTTGGCGAAATATAATCATATTTGATTCTGTGCCTTAAAATACTAACCAAACCAATCCTTTCCAAAAAGGACGAAACCACACGAAGTATAAAATTCATTGGAGTAGGTGCAAAACAATTGTTATTTATGTGGATCGATCGAAACGCCCCGTATCAAGGTTGATCAATGATAACTAAATCAAGGCTTTACAGTCTTTTAATATTATGCACACCTTAATAAATTCTATATCTTTTTAAGATTTGGTAGTATCCCGCTAACTATCGAATAAAAAGCCGTTTGTATTACGAGAAAAATGATGAAATTGTACAACATAGTTAATCTAAATTATAAGAAATTATGAAATTAGTTTTTCTAAAGTAGAAGAATCCGTAAAGCTTGATCTACAATCCACAAAATTCACTGAAAGCACTTCCAGTCTACAAGAAACTAAGGCTCGATTACAAAGTAATTCATTATTATTCGATTCTAGAATCGATTCTATTCTTAAATTTGATTTCCCTCGACGAAAGAAAATGGGGATTTTGAAGAGCAGCTTTCCCTAATTATCAAAAGTAGCAGGGCTTCCATCTATACATGGGTTTGCGAACTACGATTTTTCAAAAATTTGGGTAAAAAAATTCTTCGCTATTCTAAGTAGGAAGCCGCTAGCCGCCGACGGTATATTTTTATTACATTAAATTCGCATTGTGAGTTCGAATACGAGTCATTTCGGAAACATATTAGATAGAGGTTTAAGCATTTAATTGTTTTTTATCTAGAAAAGTAAAGAATTTAAGGTTTTTTTTATTCTAATAGAGCATTTGAAAGAGTTAATTTTTTGCAGAAAATAGATGGCGCTAGTGTTCTAGCCGTCACCAACTTTTTTCCTCCCTGTCGAGAGCATTATTTTGATAGCGCTAACGACACTACTCCTTCTAGCCACTATAACTAGAGCAGTGAGTTCACAGCCATAAGCGGTAATGGAAATCGGAAAAGCATGGAATATTGTAGTATAAGTTAGGGGCTATTTTGACGCTGGGATCGCGTCATGTCATGAGAGGTGTAGAAAAAGCTTGATCCTACGAAAGGACAGATTGAATGAACACGTCACAGCCAATCACAGCTTTGACCACCAAAATGTACTGCTCACCTCTCTGTCAATCATTGCCCTCTACTTTATACAGAGATTTGAAAATAACCTTTTGGACCAAAGAGTGCTAAATATTAGGCAGAGAAAAATCCAAACAGAGGGTTATTTTCCAATTTCCTCATAAGGTAGAGGGCAGAACTGGAAGTTCAGAGAGGTAGGCAGTACAGTTTGGTGGGCAAAGCTGTGGTTGGCTGTGACGTGTTCATTCAATCTGTCCTTTTGGAAGGCTATTGAAGGATCAAGCTTTTTTTCTCCACCTCTCGTGACGTGACGAAAGAGGAGAGGCGTCAGTTGCATGAGTGGTTGATGCCAGGTATACATAATAGTACAGTGGAAGCTCTTAATAGAGACCTGGGGCTCTACCACCAGCGTGTCGTTATCGTTAATATTGCCGAAATTATCGACAGTCACGTGATGCGCCTCAAACTTAACTACAGGTCCTACCATGAGAGGAGAAACCAAGAGGAGAAAACGACAGAGAGGCGAAAAAGCTCTACGACACCTCTTATCGAGGGCTGTAGCATTATTTTCAAATTAATAGCTATTGTACATTAAAAAACGCTCTTATGAATTACTTTTCAACCTATAGATGAAACAATATTTTTATTTTGCGTAGGAACTATGTTTTCTCTGCGTAGTCATCAGATCTTCCATTGCAAATAGCCCAAATCGCCGCCATTATTTGCTTTGTATGAAATAGATGAAAATTCTATTCATAAAAATACACGTCATTGGGTACTTATTTATGATGGAATATTTTTTCTTTCATTTTTAAAATATATTTTTACAAGGTTCAAGTTTATATTAATACAGTAAAAAGAGTCTGGAGGTAGAATAACCACAGAAGTGATTTCATGTGGATTTCATCCTTCGATTTATAGATGGCAGCACGATGGTGTCGGGAATTCTGAAAAATCAAGATCAAATTGTCGATGGCCTACCGTGGCCTACCACGACGATGTAGTTTTTGAATGTCGACAAATGCAAGCTTTTACCGATTGCAACTGAGTTCGAGAGTATAGGTGTCGAGAAGAAATAACGCTTTTGATTGGTGTAAAAAGTTTTCGTCATCTTGTACGTCAGAAATAGGCGGGGAGTTAAGTTACATTGGCGTAATTTGAAATGATCACCAACGCAAGGGAAGGAACTCGTTTTTTCATGAGCAAAATTCTCGCCACTCTAAAAAGGGATGATCGTAATAAGATTAAGACCCTTAAAACGAATACCTTTACGAACATATAACGGAGGACAAACTTAAATTCAGGAAATTTTTGTTATCAATTGATTACAATTTTTTAATCGCAAAAAAATAAGTTTTGGATAAAGAACAAAATTTTTTCCCATCACCACGGTGATTATTTCTGATTAAAATTTTTTAAATCAGATAATCATTTTAAAGCAGCTTTTTGGATGCACGATTGTTTAGATATTATCTGAAAAAAAAACGTATGAGTAATCCTCAATTCTCTTAGTAAATAAAACCCACAAATCGACTTTAATTTTTAGTTCATAAAACCGGCCCGATTTTTAAGTTGATAATTTAAAAAAAAAGATGTAATGCAAGCCAATTTTACTTTAAAAATACCTTTAAGTATCTCAAAAAACGTGCAATGATAACAGGGTAAACAATACACATAATTTATAGCGTATAAAAGAGCTTGTTCTCGTGTCGTTAACAAGATATAGACACCTCTTGAGGTGTCGTTGAGTTTTTCACTTTCTCGATACCACTTAACGACAGTTAAAAACTTCCCGACAGTCTGATGGTAGACCCTCTTGTTAAGTGAGCCCATACTCTCGACCTCACTTGCGATCACTAATGCTATTTCCTATGGATAACCTTCCGCGACAGTGTGGTGTCGACAACTTGCTTGCTTCTTCAGCGTTCTCGACACGGAAGAAGTAAGGGTGTCGTTATTTTTGTCGAGAGGCTCGTGGTAGGCCCCCTGCTCTTATAAAAATTCTCTCTTATAAAGACCCAAAAATTAGTCTCTATAAGAGCACTTTTGCGCTCTTACTTATCTTCGAATCGATTCAGGTTATCGAATACTTTTCTGGATCGGTTTGTTTGCGTCACACATGAATTAGCCAATAAACAAGTATCAGAGTATGACAAACAGCACCAAGTAAGATCGCATCTTCTTCTCGCTTGCTTTTGGCTTTTGCACGGGGTAACCGGCTACAATCCCAAACGAACCTTGCGCTATCCAATGACTTTGTTGATTTGAAACTTTAAATTTACTTGAGTTTTTTTAAGCATCCGACCTTTCTAAGGAAGCTAAGCTACGGAATAAATTAATATCAAAATCAAAATTTAAAAGCAAACACAAATATTTATACTCTGTAAAATATTGATCTTAAATTTTATATCAAAAAATTAGGTAATATAACATTAAATTAAAAGTATCAACAATTCATAAAATAATAAATAATTGTTTAAAGTGAGGAAAAATCAATTGGATGATTCAGAGAACCTGGCACTCAAGAAGATCCCCCTAAATGTAACCACCAATATATGCAAAATTCTCAACGCCTGTCTTCTTCACCACAACTATTTTCCGGATGCCTGGAAGAAGGCAAAGGCAACAGTGATTATGATTCCAAAGCCCGGTCAACCATCCAACGATGCTAATAGTTATAGGCCTATCTCCCTCCTCAACACCCTCTCCAAATTATTTGAAAAAATCATACTACAAAAGATGTCCCTCCATCACTGCAACGAAAACAACATCCTTCCCACGGAACAATTTGGTTTCCGCGAACGTCACCCTACTGTGCACCAACTCCTCTGTCTAACTAATTGTATCACTGCCGGCTTCAACCACAACCGTAGAACGGGTGCGGTCTTCCTTGATGTAGCCAAGGCCTTCGACCGAGTCTGGCACGATGGACTTGTTTACAAACTCATCACTTTCAAATTCCCACCGTACCTTATACGTATCATCCATTCTTTTCTTCAAAACAGATCCTTCAAGGTAAAAGTCTCCAAAGATTCATCCACCTCCTTTTCCATCAAAGCTGGTACCCCCCAAGGCGCTATCCTCAGTCCATTACTTTACAACATATTCACAGCCGACATCCCCAAGACCCCAAATACCTTTCTCCATCTCCATCTCCTCGCCGACGACACGGCCATCGTAGCTCAAAGCCCCTCCACCAAATCCATCCAAATTCGTCTTCAGAAAGCCCTAAACAACTTTGAAACCTGGTGCCGTAGGTGGAAGATTGCAGTAAACTCCTCCAAAACACAGGCAATTCTCTTCAGGAAAAAACGACGCAAGCAGTTCCCAAACCAATTATCTCTCAATAATACCAAGCTCAACTGGATTTCCTCAGCAAAATACCTCGGCGTCCACCTCAATGACCAACTTAATTACAAGCTTCACATAGACAAGACTATCCTAAAATACAGATGCAAGTTCAGGCTCCTATATCCCCTACTCAACAAAAAATCCAAACTCAACCTCAAGAATAAAGTCCTCCTCTACAAAATGCTTCTGAGACCCCTGCTGACCTACGCATCCCCCATTTGGGCCACCACCGCGAAAACCAATCTCAAGAAACTGATGTTGATCCAGAACAAGGTCCTCAGAGGGGCCACTGACGCTCCTTGGTACGTCTCCACGAAGGAGATTCAACAGGAATTAAAAACTCCAGCCCTTCCTCAATTCATTCAAGCTTCTGCCACCAAGTTTTTCAACTCCCTTACCAAGCACCCAAATCCTATGATAAACTCTCAAGCTATATTTAACGACCCGCAAATCAACAAAAAATACCCCTTCTCCACCACAGTCATCTCCAGCCGCTTCTAGCTCCGCCAACCTCTCTCTTCCTCGCTTGGCTCAGCCTGCTCTCTTCCCTCCATCTCCTGCTGCCTATGTTTTGATGCTGTTCTTATTCATGTTTTATTTTAATTGATGTTTGCAACTCCAGCGTGATGTTTGCAACTCCAGCGGGTAAAAGCGCCTTCGGCGCTGTGTACCACAAAAATCGATGATGATGATGATTGGATGATTCGAACTGTGTTCTAAATCCCAACGATCGAGTACTCCTACTGTTTGGATATAATGGTAAAATATACAACCAAGGGTTTGTGTTTGTTGATTAAAAAAAGGTAAAGGTATTACGGGTAACTGCAACTTCCATAATCAATCTCTTTGGTCTTTGCCTTTGCCGATTGAGGGTTGGTGTTGGTGATCGTTTTCAGGTTTAGATTTCCTCCAAACTTTATAAACTAATCTACTAACAATATATCTTTGAGGGAATCGAGTCCACCTTCCCGAAAAGCATAAAAATTGATAGTTTACTTTAACGAGTTTATTACTTTTAAACGAGTGATATTCTACACTCGAAGCTTGCTCTTATAGAGACAAAAAACTCAGTACGGATTAATTACACTATAAGGGCTTCCACGTACCAGAACAGAGAGTCCATGACCATAAGCGATAATAGAAATCCAAAAACGAAGTGGTTATTTCCACGAAAGTTGAAGCATGCGCAGTAATAGGAATTTGTTCTGGGTTCAGGTTCATAGAATATTCCGCTGCCAGAGACGTCATTCGTAACGCCTCCTAACTAACTGTTTGAACAACCAATCACTTTTCCGATTCTAAAGATTAGTATTTAAATCAGCTAATATTTGTAAAAATATATTTAGCTCTTTGGAATCAACTCACAAATTTAATTATTTTAATGAATTTGAAACGTTAATTTTATCAACATCAACCATTGAGTGGATTTATATAATTGTGTATTTTTAATAGTATGTGTTACTTTTAATTCAACCTCCTCTGTGAATAGTCCAAGAGTAACATCAGTCTCTAATCATGATCCAGAAGGAGTGCAATGGGAATACAGCACAAGAGTTAGTCCCACTAACTAATTTTCCACTTAATTCTAAAAATCACTACTAGTATGTTCAATATATTTTAAACCTGTTTAGATTTCTTTAGGGAGGCCAAGGTCCTACATGGACTGTAGAGCCGAGGAGGAAGGAAGGAAGATTTCTTTAAAAATTTTTGACTTTACTTACCATAGATTTCAAACCAAACGAATTGGAATTGTAAAACAACAATGAACATTATAGGCTGCTCCCTTAACTTCAAGCCGAAAATTCACATGATTTTCCCACTCCACGCACCTTCACCTCTGCGTTACCATGATTTCGCCAAATCTTAATTTTTTCCCACGACAACCACTGCGCCAAATCCAGAACGTTTCAGTAAAAATTCGAATGAGAAATAAGACGCAAGATTGGACGATCACTAAAACATATAAAATACTATACGCATTACAATAATTTCTTATTATGTTTTAGCTACTTTATAAATATTTTAAAATATTTATTTTTGTTGAAAAAAATTTTTTTTTAAGGTATTTAAATTACATGAAAATTTTACTTTGAAATCCTGTAAGAATAATCAAAAATAGTTCCCGGAAATTTTAAATTGCTTAAAAACTCATTTTTAAAATCTGGGAATAATTTGTTATATAACATTTCTTAAGAAAAATAAAAAATTGTAATTGGCACCCCCAATAGAAACATTAATTAACTGAATTTTTGAATCTCAATATTAGATTAATAAATATTTAGCATCATCAGCACATCAACATTGGCAGGATTTTCTTAACTTGTCTCAAGACACCAAGGTTTTTTTATCATATTGCAGACTTGCCAACCTGTGAAAGTCAAAAATCAGGAGATTTTCCATAGAAATCAAGAGAAATTTTTATCGATGTATAGCCCATTGCAAACCAATTATAAAAAGATAATATGTGCTCAAAATAAAAATTTAACCGTTTTAAAACCACACAACCATACTTTTTCGCAATCGCACTGTCCGGGAACATTTTTCTGAAGAAAGCTCCAGAATGGTCCACCACACTGATCGGTAAATTATGCTCCAATATAAGAATTCTGTAAAAAGGCATTCAGCATTAATTACCGTCTGATCATTCTGTATTACAGAAATCTTTTGGTTATTTTCCACACATTTCGCATTTTCCTTATGCATATTTCGAAAAAATCAGGAATTCCGAAAAAAAGCGGGAGAAAACCGAGAAGCGGAAGATTTTCGGGGAAAATCCGGAAGGCGGGAGGAGAGAGCGAAAATCCGGAGTCTCCCGCCAAAATCCGGAGAGTTGGCAAGTATGATATTGCTATATTTATTCCTTTTTACTATCGTGTGATGATTAAGTTTGAAACCCCACATCACATTTGTAAACATATTGAAAAGACATATAGTTGAACATAAATTTAAAATCTTGTAGCAACCTACCCTACCAAGAAATGACTTGGGATCCACTGGTGGGCTGCAACCCGTAGTTTGAGAACCTCTGGGTTAGAGAATTTGACAGCACAGACGGGTCATCTGGGGTTGGAATGGATGTTTTTGGGTGGAGATGGTTGAATGTGGCCCCTCTTTATTAAGGGGCTGTGCGTGAAAATGTGTGTGTGGCATAGGGAACAATACTTCACCTCCATGAAATTGGTCCGTGTGTTCCCACTGGCGTAACACATTATTTTTTTTAAAAAATAAAATTACCCAAAACATTGGTGAGAGTTTATTTGAAACATTATAGGGTATAGAAAATATTTGAGTAGTAATTGCAAAACATTTTTAAAAATTGAGAAGAATATTCAATGTACTCGAATTAAAAATATTTTTTCAATTAGGGGTTTCAATTTTTTTATCTCATAAAAACATGTTTTAAATAAATGTACTCAATAGAAGAAAATAAACTGCATTTTGAGCTTTTTGGAAAACATTATAAAATGTTAAATTATAAACAATAAATTGAATCTAGGACAAAAATATTTTAGATGAGATAAAATTCAAATAAAATAATCTTGTTCTAAATTTTGAAGATTTTAATTTTAAAGGTTGATTTGCAGCAATAACTAATGATACATTTGTTTTTCAAAATTTCATGTCCTATATTTAATTCCAAACAAAGAATCTAAAATTTTAAAAGTATTTAAATTTAAATAAATAATTAATTCTGTATAGTAGTATCTTTTCTTTTTCAGAGACAGAGTATTAATTTTAAATGGATATCAATAAAAAAAGGTTGATTTGGTAGACGTGTATGGCATTCAGGCAGGTGTTTTAAAAATATGAGATTTTAAAACATAATTTAAGTTTAATGATCTATTATATTTGTGATGCACTTTAACCTTTACACTACAATGTCAGCAACAATTTCTTCACTCAGTAGATAGGGCTAAAAAGCAAAGGACTAAAAGGACAGTGTATTTCCTTTTCCTGAAATGAGATAAAAGGAAGACACTTGAAGAGTAAATTATCATGTTCATTTTGTCCTATATTGAATGTACAGGAAAATTAGCTTTAAAACACATCATTAATACACATATTGCATGCCCAAAGGGCCTATATATCTGAAATAACTTTACACATGCCCAGGGACATGTACGCATTACTATTTAGTATTGCATTGAGAATCATGCATCTCAGGCAGAGCAGCACTTGAAAATAAGATGTTCAATTTTACAATATTTTTGCCTTAAGGGCTCACATTACGCTCATAATACTGTTGATTCCTTTCAGGCAATTTTATTTACAACCATTTCCCTAATATTCTACTCACAACCAGTCATGAAAATTTGTTCTTTATAAAATGTAACACAGAATATAACAAATGAATTGTAACAGATGAAAAAGAGATAAATTGCTGTTTATATGCCAGCATGCAATTATAGTTAACAATTACAATTGAAATCTAAGAAATTCTATAAAATCAGATCAAACTAATGTTGTATGAATCGACTCATTCTTCAGACATTCATCTTCGTTTTTTGAGAGCAGCCTAGCTATTAGCATTAACATGAGAATGTCATATGTAATGGCAGTGCTATATATCTGCAGCAGTACTTCCAACAGTGGGATGGCGAGCACCGTCTGTATACTTGATGAATAACCTAAGGGCAATGGTAGGAAAGATGAAACACAAAACACAGTCCCACCATTATCTGAAGCTAATGGCACTGATGTCATTACTATTCTAAAACATGTGGAACAATCCATATCTATATGGTATTCTAAGGCATCAGCCAAATTAATATTGCATGCATTCAGACACAAATGTGCGTCAAACTAAATCTTTTCCATGGCTGGCCTGAACATGTTTCATAAACACAAATACAAAAACATCATACATTCTCACTAATAAAAAACTTGCAATCCATAAATAGGTCATATTAGTAAAAACACAAGGGTATCCAATTTTTTATGAATCATTTTGAGCATCATAATAAATTAATTGGCATGAAAATAGAATAAGAGTACACTGGCACGTGGCATTGTTTTTATCATGAGCTGAAAATGAAAAGGGAAGCTACTTTTTATAATAAAATAAGTACATTAATATTGTACTCTAAATGAACATTCATTCAAGTGAAACCTCAGTCTTGTTCAGTAAAAATGACCAAGAGTTAGATTTCATAAAACTTCATAATGTGTTGATTTGTGTATATTTTATGTTCCTATGTGATGTGGAGGTCAAAAAGCAATTGCATTCAGTACTAGTTACAATTCTTTAGCATCTATATTACCTAAAATGTAATAGCTGCCACATCCTTTCCATGCTCTAATTAAGAGCATTTCTAAATGAATTAATATAAATATAATAGAAATTTTATTTTTAATATGTAAAAACACTACATAATTTTTTTATCACGTGGTCAGTTAAGATCACTACCATACCCAAATATGGGAATGTGTTTCACATACTATCAAATAAACAATTAGTTGAAAATTTCTTAAAATACTAGATATCATTCAACAAAATTCTTGTCAATGATTTATTTATATTAATTTGAACAGTTATTAACATTATAAAAGGCCTTGGAAAAACTATCAGCAACTCACTTCCAAAGACAAGTGTTAGAAGTTTATTAAGGGGTCATAACCCTTGTCCTACTACCATTTGCTCAAGCTAGGCCAAACAAGAAGTTTCATGTACATTAAATATATATTCCATTCTTAAAATTTTAAACAGTACTTCTAAATAATCTTTAAACAATTATTCTTGAAGTGAATAAAATAGCTTGTATTTAATAAAGGTATCATATTTACCTATAACTTCATTATTTCATTAACTAAAAAATTCATACCATGTACTTAACATTCAAATAAAGAAAGGATCAACACTAACAAGATTTATAAAAAAAATCAAACATTGTATAGTAAAAAGGTAGCATATATGACTAAGCTTCAAAGTATATGCTTATTGGAAGGCCAATTTTCATGGCCTTAATAAAGAGCAAAAAAATCTCAAAACATCTGCTCCTTAAAGGCTTAGAATAAAAGGAGTAACTGAGTAACAAATATCATTTTTATAAGAAACATAATATATAAGCAGTAAAAAAAATAAATAACATTCAAAAAGAAAACAAATGTAGTTTCTTAAAAGTATAAAACAATGAGAATTCATAATTTCACATAGAAGCAAGAGTGAAATACTTAAGAAGGGTAGCTGCTACAGAGGCCGAGATTCTGTTTAGGAACTTGCACATGCACAGTTGTTTCTGTGATGCTTGAGTATTTGTTCATGTGCCAACAGGATGATAAATTGCACATCTTTGGTTTTTGCAGGTTAAATTGAAGAATCAATCCCCAAAATAAAGAGAAAAATGAGTATTTCTGGAGCTGGAGTCTTTAGACATTAGAAATGAAAAGATAATAAGCTTTATCAGCAAGGGCCCAAATGGATCTTCTTTTGGAAGGGAGCTACGGTGTGGGACCAGGGGCATCGGAGTATAACATGATACATGGCATTCAAGTATCAGGAGTTCAGTAAACTAGAAATCTCGTGTTGAATGTCTTTGAGTTCTTGAATCTTTTGAGCCAGTCGTTGGTTTAGTTGTTCTAAGGCGCCTTTTTTCGCCTTGTTATTTGACTTTGTGGTATCTAGTTGCTCCTGCAATCTGCTCACACTACTACGTAGACCTTCATTATCAGCTAAGAGGACCTGTAAAAAAGTTGCTTTATTAATAAAAATGTTTAAAAAAAATGTTTTCTGGTAACCCTTATATAATAGATGTGATTTTTATACATATGTAATTAAAATTAAGCAAGGTAAAACATTTTATTTTTTAGAATTATAGTGTAAAGATTTTAAAAGTTCTCTACTATCTAGTGTGAATATATTTTTAAAAGAAAATTGGGGGAAAAGTTAATAATTTTTAACTTTTGGTACATAAACCCACAATAAGTTTTAAATACTCTACAATTATACCTCAACCATGTAGGTTGCTCTACATACTTTTTATAAAAGATGATGATGAAAACCTATAGAGTAGAAATTTGAAATACTCATCCAACAAATACACACAGTTACAACTTTTCTCTATTAGTTTTAAAAATATACTAGTTATTAAGATAATTCACTCCAATATTCTTAGGGAAGAAATAACATAAAATTTCTGATTATATGGATTCCAAACTGGAGTAAAAAATTTAGAAGAGATACACCTGAGCAAAAGGAAATGAAATCATATATTTGTCATCAAATTTTCACAGAAAAGACAAGGTTATTTTATATTATATAACCATAGTAAGCTTAAGACCTTTTTCTTACACAGTATAAATTCATTTAATCTGGCAGCAAAGTATGTTAATAAAAAAATCAGATTATGTATCAAATTCGGCTTTTACTATCTAAAATGAATTTGACCTCGTCTTCAAATGTTTTAAGATTAAGACTCAAATAATAAAAGGGTTAATTTGTCTGGGAAGTTATCACAGATTCACAAAGTAAAATCAATAGGAAAAATTTAGGACATAAAAGTAAAGAATACTTCAGAGCAATCATTTTCATTACATTGAGAGTTATGCAAATAAAAAGTTTAAAATGTTGTAGTTATTTTTAAAAAGATCTACTCTACTTTTGTAAATAAAATAAAATTAACTTGGTTACGGGTTCTCTTACTTTCAATTTGTCCTCTACTTTCTGGCTAGCACATTGCCCTTGAGTTTCATCAATTCTTTTCCTTATCTGCTCCAATTCCTAAAAAAAAAATAATAATAATAATACAATTAATTTTAGATTTAGAATTAAAGTAACTTTTGACCTATGCTCATAGAATTTTGACCTATGCTCATAATTTACATTTTTATATACTGTTTCTTTCCTATTAAGCCTTTATGCATTGGAATGTATTCCTAAGTTTAAGCATGTACATAATTAACAGTTAACTTTAGGGGGAAAATATTAAATGAATATGAACAGAAGAGCTTGATAAAATTAACATTAATTACATAATACATTAAAATGCCTCATCAGAAATAAATAACTACAAACCATTGAGAATTGTTAAGACTTGGAGTGAATATGTTTAATATTTACTAATTTAAAATTAAAAACACAAATTGCATATATTTACATTATCTTTATTATTAACTTGTTCCTCAAGCGTTTCTTTCTTGTTCCTTAAGGTGCCTATTTCTTTACGAAGCTCAGCAATAGCTTCAGGGTTTCCATGGCTTGCCTCTAACTCTAGTACCTAGATGTAAAATATTAGTATGAGTTCAATTGTTCAAAAAAAATCATATTAATCGGTGAAAAATTTGGGTAACAATTGCTTTGAAAAAAAAATCAGTTATGTTTTCAGAAAAGTACCTGTTACCATGCAATAAAGAATTGATTATTCTAAAATCCTCAAGTTCCATAACAAGGAATGGTTGCTATAGATAAGGAAGTTGACCAAACACCCTTAGCAAAGTTAAATTCCATAACTTTGAAGATAAATCGTATTTCCTGTTCAAAATACATAGGAACATAGGCTTCGGAAACTTTGTGATGGCACACAGTTGATCTCTAGTAAGTAATATTAGTAATAAATTCCCAAGATTAAGAGATGTCTAAATACCCTTTTTTAAAATCTATTTAGAATGAATTGAAAAACAGGAACCTTCCATGAAAATTATCATTTCTACTTTAAGCTAAAAATGGGAAAGAAAGGTACTTGACTTACTCTAGATTTCATTTTTGTATTTTCTTCTTTTAAGGCTTGTAGTTGCCTTTTCCACTCTTCAACATTGGCAGTGCTTTCTTGTAAAGCTCCCGTTAAACGGGCATTATTACTCTTAAGAGTCTGTAGCTCTACTTCCCATTTCTTTGCATTGGCTGAACTGGAATATAGAAATTTAATATTTATTATTATTCAATCTATAAAGAATTAAAGAAACACGTGAGGGACCCCTAACAAATAATTTTGAACCAACCCCCCCCCCAAAAAAAAAATAAAATCAAGTTACAGGCTTGACTGGCTAATTTGTAAAAAAAATTTCTTGGCCCCCTCCTAAAATCAAACATATGGGTGCTCATGCCTAGCATAAAACAGGGTTGCAAAAGAGTTTCTGCACCAACCTAGGAATTTTCTTATTGGATTAAGAAGTAATTTTCGAAATTAAATTATAACTACATTGCATCTAAAAAAACTTGATTAAACCTTACTTTAAAAACCAATAAATTACCGAAAAAATTACCTGTAAAATTTCAAAATTCAAAGCCGTAAAATGTAAGAAAATTGAGCTTACCTTTGAGCAAGGGCTAATTTGAGACGATCATTTTCATATCGAAGTTGTGCTTCAACAGTAGATTGGGGTAAACTTGCAACAGATGTCTTGTCTTTAGCTTGGTGTTTGGGACTATCTGTAGCCTGGAAAGAAATAATCAGCTTTTAGAACATTTAGATACAATGTAAAGGAAAAAATACACTTGCTTTTATACAACAATCTGTTTGATTATCAATGGCTACTACAGAACAAACTATTCTTTCAAGAATGTAAGTAATATATTTAGAATATAGTATTAAAGTTGAAAACACTTAATATGAAATATTTAAATGTAAAAAGAGCAGAGAAGTTCCTCCTTGTCTTAAAAATGAGGTTAAATTAAATTGTGACATTGTTCCCCAACAGAAAATTAAATATTGCATCAATTTTTCTCATCCCCTCAAATAAATGAAAGAAACCCCCCTTGAAATTTCTGTTGCGTATATCCTAAATGTGTCACCAAAGGTGTCCAAATGTCTAAAAACGAGTATAAAACCCTATTTAAAGCGTCAAACTTTTAAAATTTTTAGGGGAAGACCCCTTGATCCCCCTTTTTCTTAAAATTCAATATCAACCACAAAATATTAAAATTCAATACACTAAATTTAATAGACTACGTAACTACTACGTAGACTATGTAAAATGTTATGTTCAAACCAACTCTGTCTGCACGGAGAGTAATTAAGAAATAATATTAGCCAGTCCCACAAAAAAGAAGTACAGTTACAGGCGACCTGAAATTTTTTAGCAATCAAAATAAAAGAAAAAAAATCAGGTAAAAATTGCGTACAATTTCTAAGAAAGTGCACAAAAAGCACGACATGTAATAAAAGAAAGAAGGGTAATGTGGAAAGTGATGCCAGGATCAAGAGATACAACGCAAAGAAAAGTGGATCAGCAGAATACATCACTAATACCTAATGCAAGGTCACCAAGAGATATTCTCCTTTTCTGTATCTCTCTTTCATCCCATTTCCTTCCTTCCTCTATTTTTATCAATGAAGGAAATAAAACCTCATATTGTACGTTTTTAAGGGGACGAAGAAATGCCAACTTTTATTAGGAAAGAACTATTTAAATATAGTATTAGGTTAGAGCAGAAGTATTAATTATATAAATGATCCCCAAAAGTCCACTGAAAGGAAAAAGGTCTGAATTTATTACCTACAAAGATAGTAAATTTAATACTTAAAATAACGAAAATCCAACATAAAACACGTAATGCCTGCTTGGTCCCTTTTATTAATATAAATTAAAGCAGGGGTTTCAATAATTATCCGCTATATGGTGTGAGTTTTTTTATATACTCTTTCTGTGAACTACATTTTAGATAACTAGTTAGTGTATCCCCTCAGGAATATGTTACTTAGTGAAAGGTCTCAATTATGAAATAAATTTAACTTTCTGAAAACCCCACATCATACTACTCGAAAAATTGACAATTTCTTTTTATGAAAATTTATTTAATCAGGATAGAAAAGCCCATTAATTTCTTCCCTAAAGACTTTAAAGGATCTTAAGACTGGTTGATTCTTTGGCTTAAAGAACTGATAAAAGTTGGAAATTTAAAAACGGCTGTACTTGGTCTCCTCCAATGGATGAGCCATCCGAATTTGTGCTTTTAATATTAACAGAATTTCTGAAAATCTAGCCTTTGCCCAGAAATCACAATGGTTATAAAATTTCCTCTAGCTTTTGCACTTGAAAAACAAGATATTTTTCATTAATATCCGTTAAATCTTATCCTCTGAGCTCTTCGCGGCACTCCTGTCATGTCGAAAGGTTTATCAAGTTACTTTAGGTAAAATAATAACGATAAAAATAAAGGAAGACCATTTCAAACAACTTCTACGCCCGAACTTCATACCACACACAGCAAAAGGAACAAAACACAACATTCCTAATTACACAAGACTTATAAAAGAAAATTCTTAACATAACATAACTAGGATGACAAAAACTGGAAAACGGTTTAGTAGCAATTTAAGCTGGCATTCTATTGAGAAGCGTTTACAACCATTTTATTCGCATAGCCGACAGATTTATAACCGCAATAGGTAGAAGTCTCATGACAACAATAGACAGAGCTAGTTGATGGTAGATTTACGACTTCTTGAGGCCTGGGATAGGGTACACAAATCGAATGACATAAAGCAATCGATAAGTAAACGCATTGCGTTCGAAATTTACAGCTCAAGTGAAACAAGAAATACCAAACAAACTTTCCTCAACAAATCCGAGCCATAAAAACTCTGGTTTTAGAGGTATAATCACGAAACCCTTTTTAACTGACCCACAGTGCTGATACAAAAAATAACAAAGTTGAATGATAATTTAATAACCTAAAATACGGCAATTCCCTAAATGCGCCTCGTTACAAAGGCATTGCGAGGTTTCAAATAATTATTTAATATTTTTATTACACTTTTCAGTTTGAGCTGTTCCTGTGGGAACCATGACCAACAAATCTTATCAAATTCTCTAAAAATAAAAGAGTAATTTTTTAAGAAATGAAAGCATATAACTGTTCCTTTATCGTATTCTTACTCAAACAGATAAATCATACTTTTTTACATACTGAGAAACCCATACAACTTTAATTTCTTTTTCAATTTTTTTATAGTATAAGTGTTTTTTTCCTATGTACATTTTTTAGTTTTGTTTGTTCTTTGCATGCTTCATGTAACAATTCTAATATAAATAAATTCTAAATACTTTACTTTAAAAAAAACTTTATATGTACAGTAAAAATTATAAAACTGCCGCAACTTGAATAGATTAAGAACCACTAATAGAGTGTTTCAATATTCAAATTAAAGTCCTGAAAATAACACAGTAAATATTTTTTAATGAAGATACGATAATTTTTTAAATTGTACCTTTTAAACTTGATAATTCCTTAGAAGCAACATTATTGATAAAAATCTATCATTTCCATTAAATTGCTCATCGTAGGGGCATACACCTCGGATGAGAAAACTGCTCAATGTAATATCTAAAGAGGCAAAGGACTAAAAACTCGAGCAGAATAACTAAGCTAAATAACGAATAAAAAAAGCCTTAAAAATTTATTGACTGAAGCCCTTTATAAATAATAGGCAGAATTCACTTAACCTTTCAAAACTCTATAGGTCTCCTTCCTGGATCCACACGTGATGCCATTTCTTCATTTTAGGAAAACACTAAAAAATACCGCCTTGTGCTTGTGATATTTCGCATCTATTAATAACTAATTTCAAATTACGGATAAAGAAAATGATATTCAACGTATTGATATTTAGATGTGATAAGAGAAAAGAAAATAAACCACGACAGCCATGCCGACTTGAAAACTGACAATACAATAAAGCGGTAGTTTCTTATTATCCCACTGCAATGCTTTACCAGGTAGCAAATCGTGTTCAGAATAATTAAGTTTCTAAGCGGTCAACGCTCGGGCTCCGATTCGCATGAAATTGAAAAGAGGAAGACATTTTATCACAAACCACAATGCAATTAATCAAGGCAGTGATGCAGTTTGTAACGGTTTTTAATGGCAAGTAAAGGATTGTCTCTAAGCAAGTGTATATCCTCTCCGAGTTCATTTTAATCTAAAGATAAGGATGCTACTGCATCTTAAGACATGAATGGTACTGCGCTAGATTTCGATTAGGACATTGTGCGAGCTGCAAATTCTAGTCTCGTATACAGTCTAACTTCTAAACGGATACCGGACATCGTATTTAATGGGATACATTCTATCCCAGTCAATAACAATTAGTACAAGTTACAGTTTCCAACGACGATACTTGCGACTCATAATATATAGCCTTAGTTGGTGTCCTGTTAAGACTTCAATTAATACATAGTTTTTAAGGATGTGCCATGGTTCTATGACACTCTTATATTTTGCAAGTTAAATGTGCAGTGCCATCAAAGGCAATAGCAGATTGCAATGAGCTCATACGTTTACATATAAAACTTACCTAATAGATATATCATACTATTTGTCTAGCTAGGTTTAATGCAGTTTTTTTTAATCTTTCCTATTTCCATTGTGTTTTGAAACATTTGTACAAATGAAGGGGATACTTAATAGAGCGAAAAGGTTGTAACTAAATATATTATTTGGGACTGATAAACAAAACTCTAGGTCTAGACTATCAAATTTCAAAAGTTTCCGATAATATAAAGGGAATTTCTATTAAATGTAACTTCAAACATTGTATGATCAATAAAATCGAATAGCTTTGAATGAAATGTCAACTTTCTGTCCAGGGATCAATGTACTGGTTTCGATGTTTCCACTTCACCTGTTCAAACTTAACTGTTTACACGCAATGGTAACGATATGGGTTGGAATTAAATAGGTAAACTTCCAACGTGGCCTAATGCTATGAATGCAACCAAAAATCATAAAAGAAAAGGTTAGATTTCGAAGGTAGAAACTATTACTTGACTGGGCGACAAAATGTTGCACAGCAGAGCAACAAGTTGCCTCGGTGGAATGGTGCCATTTATTTTGGCAAATACGTTTTTACCTTGCTTTGATGAAAATTTTTGACACCAATTTTAAAATAAGTTTCGAGAAACATAAATTTTAGTGTGTTTCAATTTGGATATCCTCTAAGATATTACTACGAAATATATAATATATGCTTTTTTAATATTAAGCTTAAAGTTAAGCTCTTCACTTCAGCACACATTTTTTAACGAAATTTGAAACCTACGCGTATAGATAGAAAATCATGGCACAAATAACTTTTCCACCCGTAAGAGTAGCTTTTAAAGTATGGTTCGATTGCGTAATAAACTGACTTTTAAAAATTTAGAAAGAACATAAAAATTGCTTAACTGATAAAGGGATATGTCTTAGACCTGGGGTCTCCCCTTTCAGGAAGAATGCATGGAATTAATACAGTAAGTAGGGTAAAAACTTCAAAGGACGGATAAATTTCAACTATATTTGATTGTTGGTGTTCAGTAACTTCACTTTTGTGACTAGGAAATGTGAGGCACTTTAAAACTAAAATTATTAGATTCTTCTTATCGAGAATCGAGTAATAGTTTTATCTTAGCGAAACCGTACAGAACTTTTACAAATGTCTTGAGCAAAGACTGAATATTGTCAACTAAATAGAACCAATAGGTGTGAACATCCATGAGTAACGACGTATTATCTGAAATGTATAGAATAAGCTTGGGCAAAATATTAGAAAATGGACGTCTATGGGACAGATCTTAGATTTAAAACTGACACCAAATTTTTTAGAGGAGCACAAAACGGTAACAGCTCAATGTTACACCATTTCCTATCTGAAAACAAAACTAAACTCGGGGATACCGCCGCTCGTAAAATACCCACATCAGATGTTTAGTCACTGTTACAAAATTCATCGTTTACCGTAAACTCTCGCTACTTTCAGATCCACTGGATCTCGACGCGAGCCATAAACGTGAGAAAACTGGCGATACTTTCAAATCCGCCGGTCGGCCGACGTGAGAATCGCCAGAACATGGGTCCCAGCGGGCTATCAGCTATCTCAGAGCTAAAACGAGAAGATACTCACGCGTTCCGTTCTAACAAACTTCTCCATGCTGTCGGCGAGCAGAGTCGCGGGAGCATTATTGCTCAGCTGTGGCCATGCAGCGGAAAACGTTTTCTGAGGACAGGACATGACGTCAGCCGGCACTTGATTGTTGATTGTGTGAGATGTTTCCACTACGCTGGGCAGAGAGGCAGGGATACGACATCCCATTCAATTAGGCTGGGCATTAAAAGGAAGATGCCGGGCCGGAGTCTCTTTTCATACCTGCCTCGCATATGTAAAGGGGCGGGTAATCAAAGGATCGTCGTGACCATATTTGCTTCGGGATGAATGATGTCGTTCAATTCGTGCTGACTTTCACATGTTTACATCACCTGATTTTCTGATATATAATTGTCAATTGAGTTTGTCCAAAAAATAAAGGTTTTAGTATTCATACACTGCATCAACATTTTGTTAAAAAAATATGGTCTTTTGTGAACTAACTGAATGGGGAAAAACTAATTTTTAAAAAATGCTTAATAAGTTCAGTAAAATATAATAGCAAATTTGAATTTTAAAATTAATGTCCACTATTTTCCCGAGAAATATCGATGGAGATTTTTAGATAGAAATTTGTTTTTGAAAAAATAAAAAGTCCGAGAATTTCGAAAATTATGAAAACCGGAAGTAACGTGTTTCAGGCTGAAAAATTACAAGACATCGAATAACTAAAAATTTCCGGCTAAACCAGAAGGAGATTGGTAGGCTGTATATAAATATTCACATTCAGAGAGCCAGAGAGGGATTAAAGGATTTAGATACACTGGAGTGTTGGTATAGCTTGTTATCATAGGGCCCCCAGGAAAAACATAACGTAGCTTATGACTGATTTTTCCACATCTTTATTTACACCACTTTTTTCAGCAACATATTTCAGAATTGAAAGATTTTATTTAATAGGGTGTTAGTTTTTTTTTTTTTTTGCTAAAATCTTTCACACGGGCTTATTTATCATATTTTAATTCTAAAAATAATTTTCCCATATAGAACAAGAGAGACCGATACTATAATGTATTCATTCCATTTTAAATTGATTTATTATACAAAAAAGAATAGTTTTAAGGCCAATATAGTACTTATTACTATGCAATAAATACAATATGATTAATATATTCTCCAAATTCATCGTTTTTAACTTATTCTTATCCCAATAAGACCACAGTGGTGTTTCGGAGCCTCAGAAATTATAATTCTCTAACATTTATCGACTATATTACGAAGACTATAAGAATAAATTTGCAAATAACTTTCGTTGTAGAATTTTCTACAGACTGTAGTATACTTTCACAAAGATTTTCAATAAACACAATTTAACTGTTAAACCCTCAAACCACGTCATGTCGAACATTATTGATGTCAAACTATCTAAAAAACACATTCTTTAGATGGTCGAAAATAAAGTTTTAAAATGTCCTCAAAACAAAATCGTTAAGATTATACGAGTGAATAAATACGTATTAGCTACAAAGTAAAAAATGTCATCATTTTTGTGATAACTTCCTAACAAGTACATAAAAACATAATATAGCAGTCAAACAGGTTTTTATCACAAATATTTTCTCAACTTTAAGGACATTCTTGGCGAAAAAAAAACCATACCAACTCACCTGGAAACACGCAAAGCCTCAAAAACACTAAATTAAGCCAGTCTATTTGCATATATCGGTAAATAAGTTTTTTAACCACAGATAACACAATCCCTACTTCCAGTGTGAACTACCGTGCAAAAAAAAAACCCTACACTATTCTCCCACCCGAAATTTTTCTACGGCGACCGACCGAGGCGTGCACTAATTATACGCAAAAAAAAAAAAAAAACCCGCACGCCCACCAAAAAAAAAAAACCCGCAAAAAGCCGAGGAAAAACGCATAACTCTTTGGCCTCAGGGCCAGAGAAAATCAACCTCAATTTCACGGTGCGAACGGCAATCTTCTCGACAAATATAGATTATCGATGAATGCAAAAATGCTCCGAATGATACCGGCCTTCTTCAGCGTGGCTAATTAAGAGGTTTCCAAGAGACAGTCTCGAACGTGCTCAAGTTCCCGGGCTGCCTCCTCTCAAAAGGATTCAATGAAATCGGAAAGTTTGGGACACGGTTGAACCTTATTGATTCCTCAAAGGGTGCTTGGAGAATTCAATATAGGTACCCACTCGTTACATCGCGCCTCCGAGAGCATGGTCCCCAACTTTTTTATCTGCTGTCTGGCCACGAATTAAAGAGTTCAGTCGATCTGTTTCTTGGGGAGTTGGGGATCTATCGGTATGCAACTGGTGAGCTGAATCGAATCGGATTTCGAGGGTGTGCAAAATGAATTCATTAACTCGGTTAACTAGATTCAAGTGGAGAGGAACGAGAGCTCGGAGATGGTATAATCCTGAGGGAGCTTACTTGGATAATCGGAATGTCAATCCCAGCTAGGTCAAGTTGAGAGCAAAAGAGGTGTTCTCATGGGTGTAGATTTATGCTATGGTACACCGGTGCACAACAAGTGGTTCGCGAAAACAATACTGTAATAGTGGACTTTGTATTACTGATGTGAAATAATGAATGGACCTACCTACTGGCATTGTGAATTTGTAATGTGAAAATAAAAATAAACACCTGCAGTGGCGGCTCGTCCATAGGAGCACAGGAGCACGTGAACACCCACAGAAAAAGTAGAACAAAAATCGAATATAAAGATTGATAAAGATAAATAAATATCAATGGAAATATATTTTCAATTTCTTTTTTTAAACTCAGAATTATGCTTCCCCCCCCCCTTCTCTACTCAATAACAAAAATTTACTACCGGAAACGCGAAAGAAATCGAAAAAAGAATGAACTCTTATTTTTCTTTCCTTTTCCGCACGTGTTAGCGTAAAAAATATGAGATTCCGAAGAAACCCCGACTGCTTGCCGAGAGAATATTGAGCTTACGTCCTCGCATTTTAGATTCCCGTACGCACAGATTTCGTGTGCCGAGGCTTTCACTTTTGAGGCACAGCTTTACTTTTTTTGAGTTCTGGAATTGATTTTTTTCGGCTAATTGAAAAGTACGAGTAAGAGCACTTTTTCAATATAATTTAAATCTTTTCATTAAAATATTTTTATACTTTTGTTATTAATTAGGATGCTTTTTTTAGGATGTAATGGCGTTAAGTAAAATTTCCGTGTTTGAAATAAAGCATCTTCATACCTCCCAATTGCCGCTGGAAAAAAAAAAAGTTGAAATAAAGAACTTAAATCCAACACCTCATGCTCATCTGACCATTGTCCAAATTACAAAAGGAAAATGTAGGGACTTAAAAAGAGAATTTAAAGATGACATTTATGACAAATATAAATGGATGTGAGGGTGTGAATTAACCAAGAAAGAGATGTTTCTACTAAAAGAAGTTAGATTTATGTATATTGATCCACCATCTCTTCTCTTTCTAGATATTTTGTAAATTTTAATTCTTATATAATAGGTGTGAACACCCTATTAATTAACTCACGAGCCGCCACTGAATACCTGTTACCAACAACCACCCAAAGGGTTCACCAATTTTTCAAGGGGGTTACGAGAAGAAAAGAGTTAGGAATCACACGAAGTGAAAATCATCGTAGAAAACAAAACCAATTTATTATTTACTTCGACCCGTCAACTAAAAGTTTTAACAGGAGCTACTTCCTAAAAAAATATGTACAAACTGAAAGCTTTGCAGAAATGGATGAAAATTAACGATTTTTTAATAAATTAATAAGTTGAAATATCCATTAGGAAATAGAATTACCATTAATTATGCATAAATGTCATAAAATCCAAATTATGCATAATTAACATTCATTAAAATTCACACAAGCTTAAATTCACCCACGCAATCAGCTACGAAAATAGGATGGAGATTCATAGTAGATAAAAATATAGTAATTTCCGAGCTTCAACTGTACCTACCATTCAAAATTATTAGAATTCACTGAACGCTGAAATAGACAAGGATTGTTCCCTGAAATAATGAGCCGTACGAACAAGAAAATTTCGAAAAAAATTATTTTTATCGCAGGAAGTCAGCAGGAGTCCCTTTTGGCATGCAGACATCCACGAGCGTGATATATCGAAGCCATTGTATATGAATGCATCCAGCCAAGCAGAGAGACAGTATCGCAAGCCAAACAAGATGGACGCCTACATCATTTTCAAAAGCAAACATCCACAACCACCGTTAGGTAAACAGCGTGTTGTGATTTTTAAAGGAAAGGTAGGAGGGCTGAGCGGTTAAAAATGAAAACATCCCGATTAAAAACATGACCGTGGAGAGTAAAAGCTGATTTGTGGATTCCGTGAATTGCTTTCCAATGCGATGAGGAAGAAATCGATTGACTATGTACAACACCCTCTTTCTATATTAGGCAGTTATTTGATTTAGTTACACGTAGATATCGATGTAGCACAACATTGTTGCCTCCTTAAAGGGATTACATATTTTTTACAAAGGGGCGTGTTATGTTGAGTTGAGTTCTTCTTTACAGTAGTCTTAAAATTGAATATAAGCTTTTGGGTTTCCTTTATCGTTATTCTGCGTGGAATTTTCTCCAAGGGAGAGGGGTCAGTAAAATAACACGTCAACTTTTAATAGAGATTATGTATGTTTTCTTCGATTTTTTTGAAGTAGCAAAAAAAAGAATACAAACCTTTTTTGCTTGGAATTTATTTGACTTTTAATTAATAGTAATAAAATATATAATAATAAAATTTAATTATTTTTGACAGAAGACATCAGTATTAACGCTTAGGTATTTTTTTTTTGGCAGCAAGATACATTAACATATCAGAGAAATTTAATTATAAATCCACGTGTGTCCTCTTGTTACATTAAAATTTAGCACTTTTTTAAAACCATTTACAAACACGACAAGAAAAAATACACTCAAATTCCTTTTTGATTATACCTAAAAAGTTCACTGCAGAAGAAAAGAGAAGCTTCTATTTGAGAAAGCTGTTTTCAGCGCAGTTTCATCCAACTTTTCATGCTAAGTTAACCCGGGAGTTAAATTCCGACATGTTCACGATTTTAGTCCTTTGCATTCAATAGCGTCAAGGTCTCCACGATTGTCTTCAGCAAGACTACATTTTCAAAAAATAAAAGATATTTAATAGTGTATCAGACACAAAAGAAAGTAGAGCCGCATAAACACTTCAATACACTCCATTTTCTTTTGTTCAAAGCGGTGAACACTCTTTTCGATCTTCCAGCAACCCATCGAATTTTCTCCTCGTAAATCGTTCGGCTTTGCCACCCTCTTACAATCCATGAAGTAGCAATTTTTCACGTCAGTCCCTTGCGGTGACCACTTAGCCTCGAGCCGTCGGGCTTATTCGGCCACTCCCCAGGGGAACTGACCAAGAGTCGGGCCGAGGTTCGAGTGTCCAGTCTCTGGAGGCCAGTTTTTATGTTTGCTTACTTCTTGGCAAGACTGCTGACGAGAAAAAAATTAGGAGTGTAGCATTAAATTTAGCGGTGTTGTACTTCACATAAGCTCTAATGTAGATAAATGATGGTACTTAAGGTTTTGTGAGTACGCTTCCTTTGGATGGGAATAACATTTCCACAATAAGACGAGTACAATTACACTAAAACTATTAAAGCATAACTCATAAACGACATAGTATATTTTACTTTATGACAAGACCCCTAAAGTATCAAGTGAGTCAGACATTCATAAACTTAAGAGGGACAATTAGACAGAAAAATAGGGCATTTTTTATCCCCCTGATATTGTATGTAAAATAAAGTTTTAAATTTAATACGGAGCTAAATCCCAGAGTGAGAGTTAAGATGAATAGAACAGGGTTGACTAAACAACCCAGATTTATCCTTACATATTGTTAGAATTTCTAAGAAACGTACTGAACTGATAAATTTGAATTGTTTCTTACTTCATAGAAAAGAGGTACAACGGGATAAAAACTTTCTCCCCCGGATTTCCAATATTTTCTGAAATAACATTTGTTTTTTCAAAACTGCATATAGTGAAGTTTCCGAACGTGTTAAAGCCCGCTCGCAAAATGGACGAAACTGATATAAACTCTGATAACAAAGGAACAAATGAATGACTGAAGTATTACAATGATGAAAGTTAAATTCAGACAAACTCTCTAAGCATACTTACAGTTGGATATATATAAGTACCACACTCATGACTAGCTCACGGGGGAGCTACTCACTTCAACTCAAAATCCCGGAAAATGTTAGAGTAACGAACCTTTTATTCGGAATCCCAAACTCTTGAATGCTCCAAAATCCAGAACATTTACAGATTTAAAAAAAAATCTTGTTCTGATAGTATTTTCCCCACAAAACTTATAGCTCGCCCTATGAAACACATCAGCCTGGAATATTTCAACTACAGCCGTACGTAAACGCGATTCGATCGGCAGAGAAAAAATTCTTTTAGAATGCCGTAGCTACTATGTTAATAAAAGATGTTAATGCTGCAGCCCTGCACTTATTTTTGAATTGGACCTAATTTTGCGCTTTCTAGTTGAATATGAGATTTCCGAAAATTTCTTTAAAAACTCCGGAATTCCGGGATTCATGCTGTTAAAAAAACGGAATTCAGGGGCTACCGAGGAAAAATAGCACTCAAAAAGCCAATAGCATCTAAAGGTAATGAACGGAAAAAGAAAGAATGAGAAAGTCACACCTGAAAGAAGAACGTCCCGCTACTCGCAAAACTGTGATCCGTTCCTCTGTTCATGTCGGGTGGCGTTGAACTGATGAGTCCATTTAGAATATGCGAAGTGAGGGGAGTCTTCCACTCGGGTTTCTCACACTGATTTCAAGGATGAGTAGCAAAAGCCCATTTGACTTCCCTCCATCGCAACACATAACTCGCGCAAGGACAACATTTCGCAACGAATGACTTTTCCAAGCACAAGCGAAATTGCGCATTGGGGAAGCGGGCTTTTTAATCCTCCTACTACGGAAATCGGGGATATCTGCTGTCCCAATCCAATACGGAAGGGTTTTTTTCCCCGACCAGAGGAATTCAAAGAAAGGGATTTCGATTCTTCTTTTAGCAATATGTATCGATCGCCGGAACAATGGACGAAGAAAAAATTAGTTTCAGTCCATAAGCCAAAAAAGCGAGCCTAAAAAATAAAGGCTTAGAATTATTTGTGTTTAAAAATATGTAGTATGCCCTCGACACGACTTAATACCTTCGGGAAAATATTAGTTTATTAAGGGATTTTCTCTACTGTAGTTTGGTTTAGGTTTCTGTTTTTTACCCGTAAAAAGTAGAACGGATAACACTAATTAGAATTAGTGAAAGACGATAAAAAAATAAATGAAAAACTGGTAAGGTAATAGTTGTAATAAAAGGCCGTTCAAATATTACGTAAGCACAGGGGGGGTTGCTATTTGCTTATTTTTCCTGCCTGACAAGGGGGAGTATGATTGATGCTTACGTAAGATGTTACAAACACTGCATTTTCAAAAATCTCTTGTTTCTTGCATAAATAATTTCAAAATTAAACCAAAAATTAATTTCACAAAAAAAAACTGAGCTAGGAAAAATTTTTAAGCATTTTCACCAGGAAAGTTTTAACGATAGGTTAAGTGTTCATGGAGAACAACGAATTTCAGAAATCTAAGTATTACTAAAGATTTTATACAGAAAATGAACGAAAAGGGGGCGGGGGCGGGCAGTTTTCTTACGTAATTATGAGAGAGGGGTTTGCGGTTTGCTTAATTTTGCTGACAAGGGGGAGGGGGGGTCAAAAATGACCAAAAACCTGCTTACGTAATATTTGAACGGCCCCTAACTGAGGGAACGCTTTCTTTTTGAAATTTATGCATTTAGTGTAAAATTTGACATTGGTACACAACAGTACACATGAAAAACCATAAAAGTGTTTTCTTATTGGTTATAACAAGCTACATCGAGTAGGCGATTTTTTAATTGTTACGACTTGTGAAGGAAAATATCAGTTTTCTTTCTTTAATTATAAGATCACATTTTCAGAAATTTATTTGAATTTCAGTTATTAGAAATGTTTTACGAAAAACAGAACATTTTAAAATATATCAATGGGGTTCATTTCATTAAAAGGACCACTTTACTTAAAAAAGCTCTTTTTTATGTGGTTCTAGAGTTCCTTCTGATAAAACGTATCAAGTGGCCAATAGCCATAGAGGGAGGGGGTTAGGAATCAAAACTAATTTTCTTCCTTATAAAAGTAACCCTTCCAACCTAACAAGTATGGAAGAGGTTGTATAAATATAGTGCTTGTAACGAAGAACAGCGCTTCAAAGCCATAGGAAAAGCCAAGGAAGTCGTACAAGAAGAAAGGCGATCTGTCTTTTGTGAATCCCGTCACGATTTTCCACCGCTTTGAGGATCGAATAAAGGTGTCAAAAGAAGGATTAATTGTGTACGTTTCGAAAGCAGAAGGATAGACGAGGGCAGACTGGGCAAAAAGTTGCGACATTACATTTCGTTCGTTAACACAGCCAGAGAAATGATTAGCCAAAGAGGGAAAAATAGTGAAGCAAAAAGCAGAAACACACTACCCCCAGCGGGTATTAAATTTCCTTTGGAAATGTTGACACATGGCTTTCATCAAGCAGCCCAATCTATTTTTAGACGCAAAAAAAGGCCATAAAAGTGAGCTGGAAAAGACACACGATGAAACTAAGGAGAAGAATGACACAACAGGGACGGATTCAATAAAATGAGCCCAATTCCTTTTCAAATAACATATGTAATAGTAAGGGTTATGAAAAACTCAATTACAGGATAAATAAAATGGGCCATTTTCATGACTGAAAATCGCCATACATTCATTGACTGTGAAGCACCACCATGCAGAATATGTGTATGAGGTTTGTTTTGTTTCTTTAATCAATATGATATTCATAAGGGGTATTGAACTCCTGTTAGTTAATTCTTAATTATTATTAAACTTTACTTTCATAAGGCGTTATAGTATTTTTAGGTTGTTGTATAACACTTTTGAAACCAAGCCATATCAATGCTAACTAAAATTTCATGGATTTTCGTCAAGTTAATTTCCTTGAAAAACAGAAAGCAAAATTAATTTAATCATCTAACAAATAATTCAAGTTTTTTTTAGCAGTATCTCGATTTTAAATGTAATTTTATTATGGTTTTGCTAAAGCTTATTAGGAGAGAGAGAGAGATTTATGTGTTAATATAAGCTTAATAGTTTCGAAATCATATTCATTAAAAATATGCAATGCAATTTATTCTTGACTTTTTATTCGAAATATTAAAAACTGGACTTGTATGAGATCTAGACATTCATTCTTACGTCGACTCCTCGGCAGAAAACATGTAAAAATTTAAATTCCATTTCGCAAAGAGAACCAGCAGGAGATTTTTAAAATTTACATCCAAATTCAATTTTACTAATAAGTATATGATATGATATGAGTCACCATCAGAACGGAAGGATTGAACTCTCGGCTCTATTTCGCCGCTTCTAAAGAAACAATAGTGCGTCAACGATATAAGAAACAATGTGAAGAGATAGGGCAAAACAAACTAGCAATTGGATAATTTGAATTTATGTGATGTTCGGAGCAGCTCACAGTATGCTCGTCATGTTCTTCGATCTCCAACCATAAATCAGGCTACAGAGAAAGAAACAGGGCCAAGAGTGAGCTGGAATGTGACTAAACTGACAAAACAAAGCAATAGCAGTGAGAAAAGCCCTAGACACATTAATCCTTTTCAATTGCACTTGTTACGAGAACCCAGTGCTCTTTACCACTGTAGGAACTAAAGGGGAGCTTAGTTTGTAATCTTTTCAGCCGGCTGAAAGAGACATGTCCTTACGTGTATGTGCCGACCACTTAGGCCCGAGTAGCAGGAAGGGTTGACGTTTCCATGAACAACAAGCAGGCCAATTTGGAAAATAAGCTGTTTATTCATTCTAATTAGGACACCCGTTTCAAGGGGAATGCAAAAATAAATACAAAATTAGCATCTCAAATGCTCGTACACATAAATGAGTAAGAATTGAATTTAGTTCACAAATACCCAATGAAAAAAGGTGTAAGGGTGAAACAGTGTAACATCATGAAATATTAAAGAGACCTGTAAACGATCAGCGCCCCAATACTATCCGGATGAAGATTTCCTGGCTAGCTCAGCTATTTTTCTTTTACTTTTCTCAATTACCATAGAATCAAATCTCTGCCGATATGAGGGATATGCTTGTTAAGATGAATTAAAATTTTTACACATATAAAATTTATTAGAACGCTTCAAATGAAATATATTACCGTTGTTTTTTTTTGTTTTGATTACTCTTCCATTAAAATTTTAAAATTAAACTAGTTTTAAACATTTTCTCAGTATCATTAACCTTTCAGAACCAGTAGCCACCACATTCATTGGGAAAAAGAGAAAACTCCAGTGTGAGCATTCAAAGTGTTCTCCCAAACTTATGAATATCAGGTAAATCTCAACAAAAAGTCAATGGTCATAACATCGTCTTTCATTGTTATTGCCATGATAGTAAAATCATTCATCCAAAGCTAGTTTTAATTTAACGCTACTAAAAGAGTTAGTGATTATCAAGTAACTAAAAAAAAGTATGAATTGAAATAATATTATCCAAATTTGGGTTCAATTTTAGTTTTAAAAGTTTAACATCATATTGAAAGGGACCAGCTTCGCTCTACACATGAAGAAAAATATAACTACCTCCTATCGGCAGATATAGCCCCCTTGAATTTGGTGAAAACAAGTCCATTTATTGCATTTTTTAACTGAATTTATAAAATTTAAGTTAATTTTTCTTTCTTTTCTTATGCTTTGTACTGTAAACGAAACCAAAATAAATCTGATTTTAGTTTAAAAGTGTTTTCTCTTCTCCTTTGTTTTTAAAACCATTTCCAGTTTAGATGATAGGCGAAACTTACCATGGTATTTCACAAAACCTGCAAGATTCCCGTATTCTAAAAAAAGTTAAAATCACCGCGACCGTTATAGAAAGTCGATATCCCACCACCTAAAAACTTCAAAAGCAGACGGCTAAAAGTAAAAACGGCCAGTTTAAAACAACCCATAAAATTTCCGCCTTCTCCCCCAAAAAAAGCGTTCCAAGGGAGCATCGCTTTCAGGCCCATAGGCAAGAGGAACTTTATAATAGGCTTTTTCACCTCGTGCATGGCAAATCGAGCGTCTGCTTCAGGAAATGAAGAGCCACTTGTGGTGGAAGAAATCCACTTTAGGAGCTGAAGATTCGCGATTCACCAAACAAGCAGTGTGACGCTGTAAGTTATGACAAGGGTCGGGACATAAGAACGTGACTAAAGAAGACTAAATCGTATCTTTGGCATGAGGTAAAAATAGCGATGACGCACAAAAATGGTTATCTTTTCCACAGCTCTTGAAGATCAGAGGGAAAGGAAATGCAATTTCAGGAACGTCTGGAGGAAAATAGGTAAATGAGATAAGTGAATGAGGTATCCGTATAATAAGGTTTACCTTCGTGAATCTAAATATCATTAAATTTTTATGAAGTATTAAGAAATTATGAAAGTTTCGAGAAAATTAGACTTACAAAAAACTTTTCTTATTACTTATCTTGTGAAACTTAACTAACGGCTCCCTTTAAAGTCTGAAATTTTAAATAAACCTAACCAGTAGTAGTATAAATGTTGTGAGAAAAAAATGAAAACTTTTCTGATTTAATATAGGAATATTATTTTGAATATAATACATAGAAGGTCGCTTTTGGCATGGATATAGTAAAAATACTGAAGCATTATGGGTGCTTAAGATTCATACACCTAATGTCGTCCAGAAAAAAAGAGGAGAAAAAAAAGGAAATTTATTACAGACGTTCCTAGTATAGTTCTCTCCGACCGCCACGAGAAAACCTTTGATAGAAAAACAAAACTTTGAAAAGATATTCAAATCTAAATAAGAGTCATCTAGATTTGGAACAAAAGTTTTTTCAAGCGTTTCAGAAACTATAGGCTGACAATAAATATCAGGAAGGCACAACTCAAATATAACTTTTGGACAGCTACACTGGCGTTCGAGTCATTTTAGATAGATTTGAACTTCTCATTGATAGTAAATCTAGGCAACGAATTCTACACGCAATTAAGCATTACCTCTTCTAATCATGAAGGTAGTAATTGATCCAGGAATTCTTTAACGCTCTTCCTGAGACATTAGTATTTATGGCAATTGTCCTAAAGCCACATACATTCAAACTGTGGGTAGCAATTATCTCAGTATAAATGGATTACTTCAAAGCGAAAGCATCCGTAGGTTTTAACTAATCACCAACTTAGGGTTCAATTCATTTTTAAAAGCGGAACTTGAAATTGGATCCTCTCCTACTAACATAAATTGGTTACACTTGGTTTAACATGCAATTTAGAACTAAGCTAAAAGTATCACAAGCGTGTATGAAAAAGATACAATCCTGATAAAGTTTATGAAAAAAATTAGGTTCACATGAAATTATCAACAAGTGGTATAGGAAGGATTTAAATTAATGTAGGTTTTCATGAATTGTCAGGTCTTGGGTCTATCATATATTTTGAATAGTAAAATATTCATTTTATTCCTGTAAATTTAATTTTTCTTTTCTAAAAATAAAAGATAATGTGTATATAACAACATATTTTCATTATATCATTTATCGCAAGTAAATTTAAAAGTATTTTTAAACATAAAACCCATTACAACCTAATGAAATTCTAAAAAACTTTTTAAGTTATGAGTTATTTTAAAAAATACCCCCTTCTAAAACCTTGTGTTATAAAAAAGTAGTTTTCCAGACTTCTTATAACTACTTGTTAGATAATGTGGAACATTTCAAAAAAGTGTAACTATAAACTTATCATTAAACAAAAATCTCAAAAATAAAAAGAAATTATTAAGATCCTTTCGATTCAAACTAGGTATATATATCACAAGAAAACCTACGCTTGCATTTAAATTGTATATTCCCCTGCTGTATGTAACTACTTTTCTTGTATAGTTCTCTCTTCTCATTGATCCAGCAGTACAAAAAGGAGTGTCGTCTTCATCAGGATTAAGGGAAAGAAACTTTTCAACCAACCGACCGTTAGAAAAGTCAGGAGAACGGACGAGTTAAAAAGTAGAAGTATATGGATGAAGAAGAAAGGATATACTTAGAGACAGAAAGAGTTTCGAAAATGATTGAAGAACTCTATAGAATGAAGGAGCAAAAAAGTACACTCTCCAGCCAAGTTAAGACGAACTTTAGCGAGTTATTTTGTCGTTAACTTCAATGCGAAGGATTTAAAACCAGAGCTAAGCCGATTGAACGAATACTTGATATCGGGCTAAAATTCCAACTAATTTCTTTAGCTCACTAATTACAAGAGTTGAAAAAAACTAAAATAAAATTAACTTAAAGGGGTATCCTAATTGCATAAAACAGTTTGATGAATGAATTGGTAAATACTATAGTCAGTATTATAGGTGTACTTAAAAATTAGAATGGAAAAATATAGTCAAGTAAAACTTATCTCACTAGAAAATTAACTTAATGAAAACTCCTGCATGTATGTTAAAAAGGTAGTAAATGGGTTATATATGTCGTCCATAGAGTTCTGATAATACAGAGAATAATTAAGGTTGGATGTTAGATTTCAATACTTGTTAAAAAATAAAAGATAAAACCACTGATGGCAAGCACAACATTTACGTTTATGGGGTTAAAATTAACTTTTAAACATATTTTCGACTAAGCTAACAACAAACGACATTCAAAAACTTTTTGATTTATCCACCACAATAAGGGATTCCTTTCTGACCAAACTAAAACTACGATTAATAAGCAACTTAGGCTAAAAATTTTCTTCGACACTGCCATCTCAAACGGATAAACAAATAAATCACAAACAAATTCAGAAAAATCCAGACTTAAATGAAAAGGAGACAAAAACTCCATTAGGCATCGACAGGAAAAGCATTAAAGAACTATAAGAGCAATTCAATAGATGATTGTTCAGTGAATATAAATACTATCACGCTCTTAGATAGGATTCCCGCTAAATCATGTTAAAAGCTTTCATCACTCATTACTAAAAATGAATCTCATAAAAAGATTTGGTCATCCAACTTCGAGACGGCGTAATTCAAATTTGATCACTTGACTGCCATAATATTATTTTCAATTTTGAGCTGTCACTTAGCTCGAGCGTTTTTCAGCACTCCGATAGAGCGCAAAAAATACCACTCGAGAATAAAAATTAATGCATTTCGCAAAAGCTGATATTCAAGCTCTTGATGAGGGGGAATTTGAGCTCTATTAGCATAAAGGTGTAAGGGGAAAACGGTGGGAAAAGTGCATTGGGATAAATCAGAAACGAAAGGAGCGGCTACTATAAAAAAGGAGGCGCCTAATGAAGAATGAAAACACGTCGAGGTAAAAGGAACAGCTTTTCACGAGTCCAAGAGAAGAAGGTGAAAAGTTTCGACAACTTAATAATATGGGGCAAAGGGAAAAATTCCCCCAGCGAAGTAAATTGCAAAATAAGATTAACGCTTCCTTTTAGATGAAGAAGTTTGGTTTGTTGTCTTTTGACTGGAGAGATAATGGGCGTAATATGCGAAGATAAACAATTTATTACGCTGGTTTGATGGAATCATTGGAAAATTAAGACTGCGTAGGATTTATGGAATTTATTAACAGGGGGTATTTTTATACTGGGTGCTTCTGTATGTTTAGAAAACTAAAGACAGGAAACGTATTATATATAATTAACAAAAAGATCGAATGTTGAAAGGCTACTTCAAAGGTAAAGCAAAAGTACAAATGCAGCCTCATAATGATAAATAGTGACATTTTTGTTATAACCAGTAGTGATAGTCAACTCTTATAGTTAAGTTAAAGAAAGGAAAAAAATAGCACTAAAGTACTCAAGAATTGTTTTCTCCCAACAGTGAGAAGCCAAGAAAAAATACATCTTTAATATGGGTACCAAATTTTTTTATTTCCTTAACTATTACTAAAGGGAATTGACTCAATTCCCAATTAAATAAAACATTACATTAATTTATAAAAGATCCAGCAAGAGAAAAAGGAAAACGTCCCAAATCTTTACAAATAACCAAACATAGCCTTTTATCATATTATATTGCTGCAATTGAGAGCACAGTTCGCAGTCTCAAATCAGATCTACAAATAGTTTTACTAATTAAGCACTTTTTACGAGATATTTAACCCCATCTACTCTCTTAAACAAAACTTCCATTACCTATAATAACAACTACCATAACGGCATTTTCGTCAACACTAGACGTGATTGTTTTCCATGTTTTAGAAAATAACTTGATATACGCGATACATCAGCAGGTTTCGAGTTTCATGCACGTAAACCAAAAGCTTCAACTAATTGGAGAAAGTGGATTGCCCTTAAAACAACACATATAACGAGTGAAGACTAATGCATAACATCAAATTTCATTTCTAACCTTTGGGAGCAGAACCTGAAAAGTCCTCATCCCAACAAGAGGCGAATTAGTAAAGGAATAAGGGAGAAACCGTGATTGCTTTGTCAAGGAAAGTTGAGCGAAAATTAAGTTAGATAAGATACTGCAACTAGAAGAATCTCATTCATTAACTTAGAGGCCAAAGGATTTCCTTTGGGATTTGAAAAATGAATAGGTGTTATCCCCAGTTACTTAATTTGAAATCCCATTTAAAAACAAGGGAAGTCCTGTTTGTCAGGTTACAATTAGTTCGTGGACTTCTCTTTAAAACTAATGAAATCTGGAAGAAAATTTTTCAGTCACTGACAAAAAAAATTCAGTAGAATTTACCTAACAGGTAGAGCGCAGTTATACCTAATAGAGAAGTATGTAATGCCGTGCTGGAGTTGATAAGAAGGAAAAATTACCATTGAATACATTCTCAGATTTGGAAAACTTTTAATAAATGTTGTGGTTATTTGAATACAAGTTTATTAAAGAAAGATTAAGAACACCCGAACTTAAATGTAATTTAAGATACTCCTATACCTTACAATTTAAAGTTATTTTGTAAAACAATATGCACAGTTTGTTTTACAAAGATTACATAAATTCTATAAGGCAAGAAGAATTTTTAAGGACATAGTTTTATTTAAAAGGATTTTTTTCCGTCATCATACACTATAACATGAAAAAAATTAAAATCTGACTTCCCTGTCAGGCATAAGGACCAGTGCTTGAAAAAAATATTTTAAGAGCGGTGAAAAAGGCAGTTTTCAAAAACTATTTATGATAAAATAAGAAGTGAATGCCCACAATAATTCCCAAAAATACCAGTCCCACAAAATCATAAGCCAATTGGAATTCAAATTTACGTAACCAAATTGCACAGTCCCACTTGAAGATCTAAGCACTGCTATCACTCGAGTACTTAAATAAATTGACACTTAAGCAAAGCCAAAGAACAATGACAGTTTTATCACTCTCAATTACCCCAATTCAAAGCAATAAAAACAACCCTGAAGTCAATTCCCAACGACCTAATTGAGTTTTTAATATTCTCAATGAACACACACCACGATATAAATAGATATTAACGAAAGCCACGGAGGGGCACGCGCCCTTAGATAAGAAGGGATTTTTCTCTTCAAAACGGACAATCTATGATTTCTCCTGTAATGAAAGACGCACTATCTTAACCTCTCAGCCAGAATGGAGTCGCATGTGTTAATCTTGTTACCCACCAGAACGGTCCATTTGCTTCTTGCTGGACAGCCTGTTTTCACATCTTCAAATGCTTTTAAACTGATTGGTGCTTGGGCCGCTTTCTTTTCGGTGGGAAATATGTGTTTAGGAGTGGTTAAGTGCATTGTATTCGCTGATGAACAGTGGGTGGGGGCTTGGGCTATTTGTAAGTGTCGAGAGTTGTTTCCATATTTTTCATTAGACTGATGTTTCCAGGGAATAGATAGAATCCTGGAGGCTATTTGAAGGGCAAGGTACCCTTTGGAAAGAGCCATAACCATTCTCGAGTAATTGGATAAAAAAGATTTGAGCACTGATAACTTTCTATTCACAAAAACAGGTGTTAAACTGACAGATCCAGTCAAGTTGAACTATAAGTTGAGCTATCATCTCCTAATTGTAAAAACACGGTTTTATAAATCCTAGATACTTCTCAGACCATTATTAGCTATGCTTAAGGTAAAAACAAAATTCATGAAGCTAAAAGTATGTTACTACAAAATGAGATATTATAAGCTATTACAAATATACCGTATTGCTATAGAAATAACCAAATCCCTAAAAGCCTCGAACTAACTAAATAAAATGACTATTTTACTAGTTACAGTAAAAGTTTTCAATGAGCTTGAAGAGACTTCGTGATACTATAATGACGCGGTTTCCTATGCTCTGACACGGTACCTTATTAAGTGTCTAGTTTTAATCTAAAAATAATTTAGCCTTCCATAATGCAACATTTATTTATTTTGGTCATTGGCTGAAGTTTATATTTTTACATTCATTTTATGCTTGATTTTATACTGAAGAAATATTTCGGACGGACCTAGGTGCTCTTAATTAAATAATAAAAACATAATAAAAAATTGGAATGCGAAACATAAAAAAACCAAACAAATTTATTTATTTATAGTAGGTATCCATTCATACTGGAAGGGTCAATAAATTCTTGAAATATTTTAACAGAAAACCATCAAAAATGAGCGTTTTAGGCGTTGCAGGGCTAATTCTCTACTAATTATATACTTAGTGAAGAACGCTCTTGGGAATTAATAATGTAAAACGACAAATTTCAGAATTGACGAGTTTTACTTCAGCTTATGAAATCTAACGATTGCTTTTGCGTTAAGGGTTGCTGCTACATATTAAAAATGCTGCAGTGACCGTTTAGGAACGTAATTAGTCCATAATTAGCAGCTTCTTCGCCAGGCCCTTCTTAAGAACACAGCGCTGGAGATCGAATCTCGATCATTGTTTCAAGGGTGCAACGTATCGATGGCGATTTCTCTTTTGTCACTTGTTCGGAGAGCATCAAGGTAAACAATCGGACGCATAAGGTAGGCAATTAGCAGCAAGTGGCGCTCGTAAAAATCGAGCAGTTGGAACCAAAAAGGATAATATCGGTTTGTTCAAGCCTGCGATTAAATTTGGCACTAAAGAGAACACTTCGTATCTATCGGTTGTAAGCGCTTTTCATAAATTTATGTCCTTTCTTTTAAACGGCGCTTATGGGGAGACGCAATCGCATTTTTACGGCTGGCTATACCGAAGTGCGTTTTAATTCGGAAACACAAAGAGAATCAATTTCGGGAAAAGCTCGGAATTCACGTGCGGTCTAAAACCTTTTTGAGGCTGAGAGCAGAACCGACGTAACCTGCTCAGATTGACAATGATCTAAGTAAACCGAACGTAGTTATGAGTAATTGAAGGCTTTACCAGGGACAAGATTGGCAAAAATGCAAAAAGTCTGTAACTGCGGGAACCACATTCGATCGATAATATTCACACTCCATTTAGGACTAAGTTAAAAAAGAAATAATAAATCAGATAAATTAATTAATTATGTTTAATGTTGTTACATTAAAGTCTTGCACTTAAAATAATTCTAACAATAATAAAGAAGTGAAAGCAATAAAAACTACCCTTTAGACAGCATAATTTAAGTCCGAAAATAATGATATTATGAATATATCCCATATATTATAAATATATTAGGCCCAGTTAGTGCGTTCTAGTGAAAACTACTGACAAAAAAATTAGTTTTTCATATTAAAAAAAAGAGAAAAAATGAATTTATAATCTTTCAATAGCGACACAAATAGGAAACCGATTTTATTATCTCACTAGATTAAATATCCCAATACATTTTTATTCATTACAAATAAATTACATTAACTGTCCCAAATACGAAAATTTACCATAGGAAAGAGCCACATCACTCAAGAACATCAACTTGAATTGAAAAAGAGTTGAGTTGAAAATTTCAGTTTATAAGCTGTTTTTTTTAAGATAAAAATGTCTGAAAATACGCATCCCTGTTTTACATAACAGCACTTTGTGTTGTCCCTATGGAGAAAACATTTTTGGGGTGACTCTTACAACCCTACTATAGAAATTTTGACCTAAAAACGTGGCTCTCTCCTAAGAAAAAATGAAGAATCAGAAAAGAAATCCCAAATCGATGCTGATCTGAAATATGGTATTTTTGGACTTAGACCGTTGCCACTCAGAACACCTCAAATGTTGCACCTGTTTTTGCATAGAGAAATGGGATAATTCATTACCCCGCTATTGCTTACTATTTATTGAAATGGAAATCCAATAGGATACGACCTTCCAAGAACTAATTTCCCCCTTACTGTGTATGCGCAGTTCAAAGATTTTATTAAAGAAAAACCGATATTCGACTTTCAAATAATTTATTCGTAAGTATCGAATCGGAATTATATTAAACGATAATTCTAGACTCCAATGGATTGTAGGGGAATTATCTAACTCAATGATACGGATTTCCAAAAGTATTCCAGTCTTTAATCTTTAAGTGAAACATGCAATTTTTCGTAATAAAGCTTAAAATATAGAGCTGAGTAAATGACATTTTAAATACTTCATTCCATTATCGGATATAAAATTTTAAAATCAATCCGATACTATTGCATAAATGGAATTGTTTCAATTTATTTGAAAATAAAAAATGTTAATGAGTCCTAGTAGTAGTTCATCCAAAATAACGAATGAGATTTAACTGATGTAACAAATTGCGCTGCGACGAATTCACTTTATTAAATCCGTCAATTATTCTAGACTATACGTGCTGCTTATATCTTAATAAATCAAGATATTTTTAGAATATTAAAGACATAAAACGATGATGCAGATTATCGTTACTGATGCTCTATTGACTTAAAGATAAAATCGTTTACCAGACGACTAAAAGTAATAATCTAATTTAAATATAATTGGATAACATTATGATTTTACAATCAATTATCATCAAAGTAATAACAAAAACAAAAGATTTCAAAATCTTACTGGATACTTTATAGAAGTAGTACTTCATAAAATTTTGGCGAATTGGGTATACATTTTAAAAATAATACAGCCAGAGCTTAATATAGTATGAACAGTTTTATCTAATGTTAATAGACTATTATATACATATAGTCGAGTCGAAAATTGGATAAGAATTCTTTCTGGGGAAAGTAGTTAAGAACATTAAAGAGATATATCTAACTCAAATTTTTTAACACAAACAAGAAGTAATTATAAAAGTTTTAAAATTAAATTATATTCTACTATCTTCTTTTTTAAAAATTAAAATATATAATCATCTTAAACATATTTGGATTTAATCTGCTTTTAAGTATGATTTGGGAGATGTCATTCTTGTAAATAAAACCCAAAGTAAATTTACCTGAGATACAAAAGTAACAGAGCTCTAGTACATTTTCTTTTTGCAACCCCAGAAAACATTACAACGGAGAAAAGTTACATTTTGGGGAATGCATGAAACATATTTTAAATTATTTCTATAATAATTAGCTAGTTTTTAATATAAAAAAGAATGTTCATACAGCGAAATACATAACTCACTATAAGCAAAAGGAAATAAGGTTAAATTTATGTAATGATTGAAAAATGGCCCTTTGAAAGTACGTTCCGGATAGCATATTTACAAAGGCTCAAGACTGGGGAACCGTTAGAAAAATTAAATAAGTTATTATAATGTTTTAATTAATTTAATTTATTTTTCAAAATGGTTCCCCAGTCTTAAATCTTTAAAAATATGGTTTAGTTTGGTTATTGTTTTAAGGCGCAAGAACTTTGTAAATATGCTTCCGGATATTTATTGCACACATAAAATGCAGTAATATAAATCGTACTCCTACATTTATGAGATGTCACTTCAATCTCAACAACGGGTAAAAATAATTACCCCTCAAATTTAAACTCTTCAGGTAGTAAGTATATTTTTTTATTATATTAAAACCACCCTTCTTCATTTTTCAAACTACACAGAGAATTAAACAAAGGTATCGAAATCACCCTTACGGTAAAGTTTCCAAACTTGTTTTTCTCTCAACCACCTTACATCGAGTTCGCCCCATCGCAATCCTCCCAGACGGTCTCAACTCTTCAATCATCTTATTAAGAAGAAGCCCACGACTCCCTCCCTCCTTCATAATTGATCAAGCAGCTTAAACGAGTCAATTGAGCCCAACAATTGTTTAATGAAAGCAACAGCAGCACGAGTAACTGCTCCGGTTTCATTATTATTAAGAAGCCGGCACTTGATTTATTGGAAAGCACTCGATTGTCTCAACAATTTTCACTCCCGAAGACGTCGCTCACGTAATGACGTCTCGGTGATTTTTTTTTCTTTTTCGGATTAGTAAATTACACGATGCCCCGGGGCAGTGGTATCATTATCGCCCCCTGAGTCGAAGGGCGAACATAGGGCTCCATCTTTTTATGGTGATCATGTCGTGATGAACTAATTGTGTCGCGGTGATGGGATGCTGGATGGGAAATCAATAGGAGGGAGAAATTAATTTCCAAGCTTGAGGGGACTTATCGGTTTCGAATGCAGTTTTCAGTTTGAAGGGTGGATTGATTTAGATCGCGGTTGCTCCAACTTTTCCAAACATCGACGGAGTGTGATAAGAATTTTAGCTCCGTCATCGATACCCCCTCTCAGAATTTTAAGAATTTAGTTTTTAAATGTTAAAGGTTGGTAGACTTAAATTTTCCAGATAGTGTAAGAAAAGGGTTTTATTTATGTTAAATACCGACATTAATCTGCATCTATCTAAATAAATTAGTTGGAACTGTTAAGTTAATCTTGTCTTTATCTACCTGAAAACTTTTATATCATCCCTCAATTTCCATTCACCTTGTATGGACTAGAATTGACCATTGATGGATTGAATTGAATTATAATTAAAGCTTTATTAAATGTCTGTGAAGTGTGAAGTCCTCTTCGAACACTATGAAAATCCCTCCTTTGTATACATCTCAGCCAACGCATGTATGAAAGGAGTCCTACCTACACGATTTCTCAACTCGCTTATCCTCAACAGTTTTTAATGCAAACTAATGAATTCTTTTCAATGAACTGAATTCAAAATCTACGGGATACATTAGTTCTATCACTGTAGAAATTAAAAAAAAGACAAGGAAATAGTAAGTACAGTGGGATGTATGTCTATTACAAATCTATGAACAATTTTAATCTTTGGACTAGAACATTTTAAAAAGTGTCTGTTTGATACATGAATAACTCAACTTGTTGGGAAAAGTTTCATTTTTCCGTCAAGGGGGCAAAAAAATAATACTTTTACACCAGTATTGAACGAATATTCGGTACTAAGTAAAATAATATAGTTAATATTTTTTACAGAAAAAGAAGGTACGTTTTTTTACAAATAAACAAAAAAAAAGAAAGAAAGAAACAGGTATCATACCACGTTTCAACAAAACAGAAAAACGTTATTTCAATACTTTGAGGTTTTAAGACAAATTTATTTGTGTTTCATAAAATGTCCAATCATCTAGCATAATTGGTCAATAAATCTTTTGCATAATAAAGATACGAGAGTCGAAAGAGATCAATAAAACTAACATTTTCCATAATAATCAATATATTGAAAAACAATCCAGTTATGATACAAAGATCTTTCAGGTTAGTAAGAGTAGTGACTGGGAAAATTGAATGGAATCTGTCAAAATATATTATTCGGTTGATTTGGATCAAAATAACTTAAATTGACTTTTTTTTCTTTTTATAAAAACTTTTTTTCAAAAGTAAGCACATAAAAGAACAGTAAAATACAATAATACTTTTACTCAAAAGTATTAGAGAGTTGAAAGGTTGAACGAAAAACTATTTCCACAGAAAAAATCATTTATGAGAAAGTGGGGGGGGGGGATCACGTTCTATTACCTATACTTTAAATCTAACTAAACGATAAACTTAACGAAATATCTAAGTGGAAAACTAAACTGATTTTTATAGACTTATAATCACTAAAATAATGAAATAAAGCGCATTAAGCAAATAGTTTTTAGAAATGTAAGGACTTTCTAAAAGTACTTTGATTACTGAGTTTAGAAACTGACTGTAATTTAATGAGAAAACGAGGAGACAAGATGCAGACTATTATGCTAAAAACAAAATGCACAAGTCACTATTAGTTTACAGAGAAAAACAGACTAAACTAAAGAGTCGTTAAAAACAAGCTATGTTTATCTTTTCAATACGCTTAGCTAATAACGTTTTTTTTTCGTCGAAGCATAATTAAAGAGGTTTTCAAAAATATTTTCGTTGGGAGATTACCAGAAAAACTCTGTAAACAAATTAAGAAATTCTAATTCCTCGTAAAAACAAATAGTATAAAGCAATGGCCGAGAAACTACACGAGAATTTTAAGTTATTATTGATTGAGAAAGTTTTAATTGTTGATTAAACAGAAGGGAATTAATGAATACCATTTCTGCGGATGTTACTAATTTTTTGAAATAAAAGAATGATTAAAATAACTTAACACGAGAAATAAGTAGGTACTTTTAAAATCTCACCGCGACACGACGTGTTTAAATATTAAAATGCAAAATAAAGCGAGTCAATGAAACGTATAAATAGTCGATAGCCAAATACAGTCACCCAGTTGAGTTTACATCATCGCAAAATATGTTAAAAAGTTATGAAAACACGAATAAAAAAAACCAGCACCTATTTAAATTTCTACAACTTCAAAATATTCCCCTATTTTTCTTTAAAAACATTTTCCATTTCTTTTTTGGAAATGCGTCCTATATATGCAAAAAATACACCGGCTCTCCAAAATCTGCATACCCAGCAAAGAGCCGTGTTGGGGTTTTGAATTGACAAGCTTCAATGGACATATTTTCGGACTTCAGGATGTAAGGGAAATTGCAAAGGAGAAATCGCTTCGGGCTCTCAACAAAAGCTAAAAGTCGGGGGAAAACGTAACGTTACCACCCAAGCCATGTTTTAAAACGTTAAGCAGGAGTTTTGGATTCTAGCACACAGCACAACTTTTATAACATTTTGAAGCAATCCAGAGGTTTTTTTTAAATGGAGAAAGGTTTCTATACGAGCTTTCATTTGACTGATGTTGGAAGGGTTAGAAAAGAGAAAATTTAAATGTTTGTCTTTAAATTTTACTGAATGAAAAGAGTAAAATAATCAAAATTGCAAATAAAATGTTGGATTCTGGATTGTTAACAATATTTTAAAACTAAAATAATTAAAAAATCACATTTTTTTTTTAAAATCTGTATTAAAGACATTTAATTTTATGCTGAAACTTTCATTATTCCTTATCCCAAAAAAGTGACAGTAAAATAAACAAATTTACAAAGCTGATTTTTTATACATATGAAAGTAAAAAAAAAATATGCTTTATTAGAAACATTTTAAAAATATTTTTGGAGTACCGCATTTTTGTACCAAAAGTCTAACCCAGATGAAAGAGATTCTATGATGTGCTTAATAAGAGGAAAGGAGTGGTTAATAAAATAACAGAACCCCTAAAATCAACTTTCAAATAATAGTTATGATAATATCAGACAATAATAAGGTAATTTTTTGCTTGTACATCTTTCGTACAATGTATTGAGATATTTTGAAGTTATCTTAAAGATATAATAAAGAAAAAACGATAATCAAAAAGATCACAGAAAAATAAAATAACATATAATTTTTTGCTAAAGATTGCCCAACATGGTTTTCGTTAAGAAAACACGCAAAATCTCTCCAATTAAAACCCAAGAATTAAATCAGCGAACAGGATTTCAGTCATCATTTGGGTCATTACATTTACGAGTTTAATCTTTATTAACGTTCCAGTAACTTTGTTTCAGCAGTGGTTATAAATTTACTCTGAAGAAACTTAAAACTTGGAACGTATTTTCGTCACGAAACATTAATGAATCATTTTTTCCCAGAGAAACTAACACATGTCTAAAACTCAACACAGCAAGCTCACTTTTTGTTACTGGGTCATCCTTTTTAGCATGACATTTTTAGAGTTAAAGAATCTTGTGTACAGGGCAATTAACAAAAATTTATAATGATAATTTGGAGTTAAATTAACTTAGGAGATGTTGATGAACTTTATTAATTAAGAAAAGGGGGATTCCTAACTTTTTATCTAGATTTTGGTTGGTTGGTTGTTTTGGATTTTATGGCGCAAGGAATATCTAGATTTGGGAAGGTCAAACTAAATTAAAGAATCAAATAATGATTCAGATAAAAATAGGTTCGAAAACTTAATAGGAATGTCTTATAAATGACAAGTAGTATACATGCGTTTTGTCATAGTAAAAGAGAGAGAAAGTGTTTTTTCTAGGTTAAGTATAAAAATTATAGCTTGAGAGTGCGGTGGTCTAAAAGGTAACCCCGAAACCTGGCGAATAAAATAATTTCACGCAGAAATGGTGCCGCGTAGTCAGACCCGTCGACAAATTTACCGACAATTGAATTGGAGAGATAAATCACAGCATATCAATCCATACGAAATTATCAAATTCTCGCTGGGAGCCCAACGCAAAGAGCGATTCCAGATGTCAGCACCCCATTCCAATAGACAACGCCACTCACTAACGAAAAACCATCCATTTCGACACCGCTAACAAAACACCTTTTTCAATTCGTTTTTAGCCCTCGCCGTCCAGGACATCGCTCACTCTCATTTCCTCCTGGAGGAACTAAAAAAGCAATTATTTTGCTTCATATTCAAAAGCGATAAACAGGCAGATAAACGCCCCGAATCCATTTGCTTCCAGTCCAATAATGGGGGGGGGGCGAATAAAAACATGCGAATTTGATTGGAATCCTGCCAGCAGAGATTTCCTGAAATCACGGACGAGGTTAGGAAAATAGGGTTTGGACATTATTATAAATAAACTAGGACTTGGCATTTTGGAAGCATCCATAGATTTAAAAAACTAACTTGAATCCAGACTACTTTTATTAGGGCATTAGCAGGCAAATGCATCAAGTTTACGATGTAAAAACAAAAGACGAGATGACCTGTTATTATAGAACCCAAATAGAATTTGGTAGCTTTTTTTCTACCTCGATCAGTCACTATAAAGTTTAGTGAAAGGGTAAGCAAAATGTTGAAATGAGAAAATGTTCCCCTCCGCAACAAGTACCAAAGACAAACTAATTTGCATTGATATCCCCTTAATTTAGGTTGTTTACACTGTGAAAAAATTTTCTTGAAAAAAAAAAGAAAGAAAAACACCACCACCACCACCACCACCCGGAAATTGCCCGACAGCGTTGTTGCCGGATTATTTCCATCATTTGCGGAAACGTCCGTTTTTTTCTTTTTCCGTCATATGATTTCAATGCCCTCAAAATATGAAAGGAAACTAAATAGTGCAAGATGCTATTAAAGAGAGGCACTATCAGCAAATATAAAGTCAATAAAAATACTTGGATACATTATGTTTCACTTAATTTAATACTTACACTTAATAATAAAGTACATACTTAATAAAAAAATCTAGAACATAATTATCATGTATATGTATTCTCCTTTTTCTTCCGGCATATCCTTCTCAATTAAGGAGTTTGAACCTTATATTCTGTCAAGATATCGACATCTCTAAAGAAGTTCTAAACTACAATACGCTACTGCACGCAATATGAGGTAGAAAACTATTAAAACAATTTTAGGAAAGTTTAATATCTGAAGCCAACACAAACAATTACGAATCGAACAATTAGGCATAGGGTGAATGACATTCAAATGAAACTTGCTTTAATATCAGAACACTTTTTGATATTAAAGCAAGTCAGAATCAGGTTGTTTGATGACACCAGCAATGGACTTAAAATCAAGGTTCGTTTTAAGGATAAATAAAGCTCCAAAGTAATTGATTTTAAGAGGAACAATATAGTATTAGAAAGGCAGATGTTTTTGCGACAGGTAATTTTTTTGTAAATTGAGTTTCAACTAAGTAATTGTACGTACCAAAGTTACTTCCCGTTGCTATAAAGTTTTTCTTTAAAAAATCGGAGGAATTCGAAATCAGACAATACCCAGATTAAATGAAGAAAATTCATTAAAATGTTTTGTCATCATTTTGTATTTTACGCTTTATACGAAACAAACAAAACAAGCAATAGCATTCATTACAATGAAATAGAGAAAAAACCCATTAACTTTAGTTATAATTCTTTACTATTCATCAAAAACATTAAAATATATAAATCAGCAAAGAAGCAAGATTTCACTACGAATTGCGATAAGTTAAGCTCTTAAAACTTCACTTTATTTTTCCTTTCCTTTCTCAACACAGCATTACAAAAGTTTTAGCAAGAATTTCTTTTATAGACTTTTTTTAAAGATTTAATTGCAAAAGCATATTATACTTGTTTCTTCAAAGGACTAATTTATTAAATAGCTCCACATAGTTAATTTTAATCTCCTATGCATACATTTATTATAGGATAAATAACTGAATGAAAAATATATTTTTTCACGCTGACGCTAAATCTAAGAATGAGGCAAAAATACCACCGCTTCACTTAGTCTTTTAATTAAAAATGTTTTGTAAACATCAAAAAAACGTCCAAATATGCCCTAATTCATTGTTATTTTTCAACTAAAAATATCAATTCGTGTGTAATAAAGCTATTATAATTCCTAATAATGCTCTAGCTGATAAACTAAGAAATAAACTAGCTAGTACTAAATTTATCATACTAATAAGAATTTTCCACAACATTTAATCAAAAGCGTTTAATACCTGTTTTTTAAAGCTCTAGTATACACTATATAATAAAAGAAAAAATCGTAAGGTTTAACTTTAGTTTAAAAGTTAAAATCAATGCATTTCTTAAGGGGTGAATGTTACTACAAATTTATATCCGAAATAATTTAAAGTGTCATTAGCGCAAGTAATCGTAATGAAACAATGAAAATCAGCGATCTAGAGTTTTTTCGATGAAAGAAAATGAAAACACGAAGAAAGAAAAGATGGTAGCTTAACTAACTTGCCTCTCGAGAGTGAGTAAAAAAACCAGCATACACGCTCAAGAAGCTAAATCATATCAGTCATTTAGTTCGCAACTCATTAAAAAAGTTTAAAAGACTTCCCATTAACAATAAAAGGGAATTAATTATGTCCTTTCAACAACAAAAGACCATTTTTTTAAGTGGAAAGAAACAGTTACTTAATACTAGAAATTTTGTGTAGGTGCAACTGCAACCCTTGATAATCAACTCTATGAAGCTATACATATATTCATAAATCATCTTATTCTTGTTATAAAAACATCTCCTCTTTTATAGCAAAAACTAGAATGGTAAACTTTTTGTGAGGATCTATCAAATTACGAAAGGTTAAATAAGATATTATTAACATTAAAACTATCATTTTCTAATTAGTTAAAAAAAGGGAAATATTAATACTAATTTTTATGACCAGAGGTAATATCAAATAACAACAAAAGGAAGTTAATTAGTTAAGATTTTTAAACACTGATATTATCTTTCATGTGAAAGTATTTAGTTTTTTTTTTGTATTAAGGTATCATTTATTGTTTTGCATAGTAATTTTTTAAATTTATTAATTCTAAATTAATTTTTTAAGATATTACGAACTGAAATCCTCTTAGTAAAAGTTCGTTTTCATTTGCAACACTCTTTAAGCGCTTTGTCGTGAAATCTAACCATGCTTTTGTACAACCTCCTTCACATTTATATAAAACTAAAAATTTCTAGACGTAACTCACTTCTAAGCAAGCAAATAATTTTTTTCACAAAAGGAGCTCAAATGGTTTAGCCTCGTGCGTGAATTTTCTAGGGTACTTAAGAGTCATTTAAAGGAAAAACTTTCCAGACTATTAAAAATTAAATTTTGATACACCTTTATACTTAACAAAGGATAAGCAACGAATAAATAAGAAAACTTATTTCATTTATGAGAAAAATGGTATTATAAAAAGGTCTTACAAATGACATAAAGCATATAGTTAAAGCTGGCTTGAAATAATTATTTAACAAATTTATACCATGGATGATACTTTAAAAGAGTGTTATATAAGGAAGAACATAAAAATCTTTCATAGAGCTTGGAATTTAATCCACCGACGATGAAAACATTAACAACCATTCATATAAAAATCCCGTGAAGATAGTTCTTTGGCATGAATTAAGAAAATCAAACATCTAGCAAAAAAGCCAAAAGCCATTCCAAAAAATTTGTCACTACCCAATATTATTCATTCATTCAATAACCATTAATAAGTCACTGGATTTTGTGCGGTATTAATTAGAAATAAAATTGAATATCTATAAAAATTCAATAGTTTTAAATGTAATATAATAGAAGAAGCCCGAGCAATAATTTCGCTTTGAATCGGAATTGAATGAGTTTAATATCATCCAGAGCAATCTTCACACTACGTCCTTTGACCATAACAGAATGCCGAAATTCACTATTGGCTAAGGGAAATGACATGCACCCACACAACATCCCTTTTCCATAATGTGATGACGAAATTCACTATTAAATGACTAACGTGAGGAAAGGGGCACTCCGTACATGATATGGGTGACAGGTATATTATTTCTTGCACCGGGACAGCCCCTGCGAATTTGCGAGCACACATTCCGAAATGCGAGGGCTCTTAGCGGGGCTGGTTTTGCACTTTATCAAACCCTCCTGGCCAGACATGTCCGAAAAGGCTTTGGAAATGGAATTTGAGGTTGAATATGGCACAATGGATGACATAGCAGGCGATGCGCGTGGTTTACAGATTGTTTTTACAGCATTTTTATCATGCACAGGACGCGATTTTCATCGCCATGCACCCTTTCAGGTGTATTTTGTTTACATTCGGGCCAGACGCGTAGAAATGGTAAAAGCGAGAAGCCCGTTTTGATCTAATGCATACTAAAGATAACCAGACAAATAAATCATAAACGAGTAGACTGGGAGAAACGTTATGTAAATTTAGTTCCATTAGGAAATGAGTTTCGTAACCAAGGGCGCTTCAGTTAGGTATTGACTGAGTTCACTGAGTTCAGACAGGCACGTTTTAAAAGGGGCATCCAAAAATTGGCACGGGAAAAGCGCGCACTACTTTTATTTCTTCTCCTCAGTTTGAAGGCATTTTCTTTAAAACTTTTAAATCATGTTTGCCTTTCAAATCAAGTCCATAAATCTTTAACAATCAAACCATTTTTTTACAAAATATGTTCCCAATAGCAATTATTTTTATTGCAAAGAAATCAGTTTAACGAATACAATTGCTATTTATAATATACACAAAAAATGCGTTAGTAAAACACGCATTAGGGATTTGGGTGATTATCCAACTATACCTACTTGATTTGATTACGAACTGTGACTTTGAAAGAGCAGAAATGGCAAAAATTTCAACTAAGCAGAAATGAGATTATAATTCGCCTGAAGCAGTCAAGCCTAGCACTGCACTAAGTACAGTTGGAATTTGAGATTCTAAGTTAAAAATACGAAAGTAATGTTAGCTTTTTACAACTGCGAGTAGAACTCGTATAGGAATAGATAGCTTTAGGGTACATAACACAATTTAAGATTTTATTCTAGCTCAGAAAACGTTTGAGCTTGAAGACTAGCTCTGAAGTTAAAGTTGGGACTTCTACGACAGTTGGGACTTGAAAGCGTTTGCCTGAGCCTGAGGGTACATTATAGAGATAAGCTTCTGGCTCATATCTATTATGACTGAACTATTAGGACTGAAGACTGGTTTAGAGGAAGAGTTGGAACGTCTACAGTTTGCACTAGTTACAGCTGGGACTTGAGAGCTTTTGCCTGAGGATACATTATTGAATTGAGCTTTAAGGACTAAAGACTTATTCTGAGGTACAATTGGGACTTCTAAAGCTTGCACTAGTTACAGTTGAGACTTGAAGCTTAAGGCCGAGGGTACTACATTATTGAATGCAACTTCAAGCACCAGAGAAAATATGGCCACTAAGATACACGCAGTTGGGGCTTCTTCACCATAAAAAAAGGCACAGCTGGGACTTGGGAGCTTATGGCTGAGGGTATATAACTGAGTTAAGTTTCTGGCTCAGAGAACTATATTGAGACTGATACTAGACTGGTTCTTATGCCTGAGGATACATTACTGAATCAATCTTTTGAATTAGAGAATTATTGGGTTGGGACTAAAGACTGGTTTTGCGGTACAGTTGGGACTTCTACAGCTTGCATTATAGTTACAGTTGGGACTTGACGTTTTTGGTCGAGGGTACAACATTACTGAATCCAAATTTAAGAACATAGAATAATTCTGCCACTAAGATACACACAGTTGGGACGTCTGCAAGTACAGTTGGTGCTTTTGGCTGTTCTACATCATTGTATTAAGTTTCTGGCTCATAGAGCTATTGGGATTATGAAACTGATACTAGACTGAGGAGAGATTTTAGCTGAGGGTACAACATTATTGAATCCAAATTTAAGGGCAGAGAATAATTATGCCACTAAGATACACGCAGTTATTGGGATGTTTGGAGCATAAACAAGGTACAGTTGGAGCTTTTGGCTGTTCTACATCATTGTATTAAGTTTCTGGCTCACAGAGCTATTGGGACTGACACCGATACTAGACTGAGGAGAGATTTTGGCTGAGGCTACATAGTTGGATTGAAAGCAAAAGTAGAGTAGGGACTTGCAGATCTTGGCTGAAGGTACAGCATAACTTGTAGCTCAGAGACTAATTGGGATTGAAACTAAGATACACGTCAAGTAAGCATCAAACTTGTAGCTCGGAGACTAATTGGGATTGAAACTAAGATACAACACGTAGTAGGGTTGTATCTTAAACTTGTAGCTCAGAGACTAATTGGGATAGAAAAACGTAGTAAAGTTGTAGCAGGAGAGGGTTGACTCACCTTGGCGGCCTGCAGGCCCGAGAGGCTCTGCGAGCGCTGGTGGAGTGCGCTCTTGGCGGCGAGGTCGTTGGGCTGGTCGGGGGCGGGGGGCTCGGCGGGCAGGGGCGGGTTCTCGGGCGTGGGAACGGGCGGCGTGGGCACGCTACGGCTCGAGCAGGGTGAGGCACTGGCCGAGGGCGCCGGCGTGCCCCCGTTGCTCTGCGCCGCCTTCTGCTGGGCCGCCTGCCGCGTCGCCTCCTTCACCTCCTGGAACTTCTCGATGAACTGCAAAGAAACCAACAGTCAGTGTCTATGCTACGCTACAGGAAATCTTTGGCATTGTAAATGTAAGACTATGGGTTATATTGCCAAGGATATCCTATACGAAAGTTGTGAAAATTTAAGAAAAAAGCGTTTTGGTGACGACGAGGTATCTTATAGAGGTTAAAGATCGCTTCTACTGAAATTAAGCAAATTTGTAGAGTGGGATTTTTTGACATAGGACAGGAATCCTATTACGGAGGATCTCCTATATTGAAATTAACAGCAATAACTATATCGAAATTAAATTAAGCAAACTAGAGGAGAAAATTTGACTTTACATGGAGGTCCTATCATAAAGATAATAAGCAAAGCATTTTCCCCCCAAATTTCCCTTTTTTCACAAGCTTTAGGCATTTTTAGTCCCTGGATAATTATAGACTCTATATATATAATTAGGTCATAAACCTATTTCATTTTTATGTAAAAACTACTTTCGAATACACCCTTATATCAAAATCCAATGATAGGAAAGTATGATCGTTATATCACCAACTATAAAAGATTTTAAAAAATGGGGGGGAAACCATATCAATATACAAACATGCGGGAACAAAGAAAAAGACATCATAGAAAAACGTACTAAAAGACGTATGTTTACACACAACCAAAGAAGATTCATAACTCCATCAATAAATTGAAGTATTGATAATTAGAAAAAAATTTAATTGGATTTGTACTCCTTTTATGCGACAGTTCATTTAATGACTTGAATACTTAAGAATACTTTACTTGGGAAGTTAAAACAATAACCGAGAAGTTACACGACCTCAAACGCCAACACTCAAAACCAATTACAACTCTGAAAAATTTAATAAAACTGCGTCTAAACTAACTCAGTTTTAGTTTAAATATGAAACGACAGAGCGGATCTATCACCACTAGATCGTCGCTGCAAATTGAGCGATTCCGCCCTCTCATACACCGCCGAAATTCAAAACGCGCCAAAATCACAACAGAAACCGAAGCCAACAGAAGTGCATCTCGCAAATAATCGGATTTCCGATTCAATATTTTACACGGCGAAAGTTTATTAATGCTCTCGACAAACGATTCGATACCACTCCATTACACGGGAAAGGTAATCCTATTAGGGGGCAGAGGGGATTACTTTCCTCAAAATTGTCCATATTAAAGCGTGTTTTAAAACACTCCTATGATTCCCCCACTCGCTAATGAGTAAGTTGAGAAGTGCGGGTATTAGATGGGAAGTACTTGACAAAAGGAGAGTGACGAAAATTACAGACATCTTATAGTTTGATTACGTTATGGAAACGATTCATTTCAGTTCTCGGTGGAGTTGGAGACGGAATATATAATTTTGAAGAACCATGCGACATTGAAAAGTACCTAAAGGGGCCAATCACAAATTACGTCAAACAATATCACGGGTTTTATACCCCCCCATGACACAAGTTGTCACATTTTAGTGACCGTCCCTTCTCTATTGTCATTTCATACTTTTGAAACTAAAATAAAACTCAAATTTAACACTACTTCAAACTATTACTATGTTATTTGAATGTAAAACCAACTGTTAAATCAAAACTGTCCCCCCAAGAGCATAGAAATTCATCTTTTAGTACCGTAAAACAGCATTTGGAAATTACTAAACGAATAGAAATTAAGTTTTGAGAAAGATAATATGTACTAGTTTTAGTAGAAGTGTCGAAATTGATAAAAAAACTAATTTAAATAGCTAATGTTTTTTCTATGCTTGCAAAATTTATTATTCACAGAAACAAGACTAAATAAATTCACACACTTATGGGTTAAACAATATTCACGTATTTTTAAGTAATAAGATATAACTTTACAAGTTGTATTGGAATTTAACTATGAGAATCGTAGTATGCCTTTCTGCACAAACTTTAGTTAGATTAATTTATATATTATTTTCCGGGAATTTCCTACAATACTTTCTAACAGTTTATAGCCTTATAGGAGGGGATTGTTAACCCCAAGTCCAACCCACAATCTGATGGAGCACTAAAAGGAAGAACATTGTTCAGAAAGACAAGAACACTTTCTTAAAAACAACCGACTAGTCTCAGTCAATACTTTAATTTTGCAATACCTAATGTAAGGTTGTAAGTACATTTTTTGGGAATGTTTATTGTGTATGTAATGAAATATAAGTAACACAACTGTACAAATTTAGCAAATAAAATTTATCAATTACACACGATATGCCAAGCTTTTCAATAGAACGCTCCGAAACCAATAGCATCCATGTGCTATACCCGAGATAGAAAGACAAGCTACTTTCCAACTAACATCCAACGCAAGTTCAGGAGGAATAAAGCCAGTTCAGGATGGGTAATATAACACCCCATATTCGACAGGAACATCCGAAATCGATTTGTTGGGTAACTGGAGACCTCTTTCCGAATCATTTTACATACGGTTTTCTGATTGGGCTAAAGCCCGAAATCACACGGAATCCTAGGTGCCATCGATTGAAAAGTAGGATAAAGTTGCAAAATATTGCAACGGTTTAGGTGGCAAAACTAGGCAATAAAGCATTCGAATTCCGGACTCTCTTGATAAATCTTTAAAAAGAACACTGTTTAAGGAAAATCAAAATGGTTATATGATGACTGCTTATTTGTGAATATTTATTACATAAAACTATTAGAACTAAGTTTTTTTTAAATGGCATAAGAAAGTAGTACTTGTTTATTTTTCATGTAGTCGATAGTTTGTTTTCAGCCAATTGATTTTTTATTTTATTTATTCATTTATAATAAATAAAATAAAAATACATATTGCATAAAACAAATTATCGACTACATGAAAAATAAATACGTACTGTCTAACATAAAAGTATCATATTCTGTTAAAAATGAGGAAATTTTATTTAATCGAATTACAAAAAACTTATTATTGCTTCAAAAGCATAAACAAACATTTTTAATATTACTCTTCATTACGGTATCAATAAAAATAAAAAGAGAAATTTCTTTAAAAGTTTAAACAATAAAGATATGATATGGTAATTTTTAAAGATTTATACCTTCCCATTATATCATTGAGTAATAACACAAAAATATTTTCAATTTCGAACTTTCTGAATTCATTTAACATAAAACTTATCAAAATAAAAGAAGGAGTCTCGCAAAAACGTTACTAGCGCCAACCCTTTTGTCTCTGCGAGCCATGAATAATGAAAGACAATTTATAGCGTCGCTCTCTTACTTTGGGCATAATTCACGATAGCCAACAGTTGAGATTACCATAGAATCGTTACTTAAAAATGATAGCAGCATTAACACACAGATGTGGATGTGATAGATAGCGTTGAATTATGGGTTTAAAGCTACTACATTCAGCACATATGGTTACGGATGATGAGTAGGAGTGAATTACTAAAGATCAAGAGATTTAAATTCCACATTATTTGGAAATATTCTCAAGAGTTCCTGAGAGGGTAGGTAGTAAACAGTTATTCCATTAAAAAATGTTCAAAAGTTTATATTAACCTTCTTTTTGTTTTTTCATTCATATTCTTTAGTTTTTTCCTAGAATTATCAATTACTCAGACATCAACACTCCATCAAATATATTTATCTGATAGGGAAAAGCTTTTAAATGAGAAACCAAAAGTAATTTTTACACAGAGCTGAATCAATCATTTAGGAACTGATACAGTAATTTTAAAGAAATGTAAGGTGGAACATCATTTATGATAAAATACTTGGTATCATAGATAATAACTATGTGGTATTAAAATTCGCATTAATTTCGCAATTGACACACAGTACTACTTATTTGTATTCAAAAACTTCCGTTTGAAACGAATAAGCAGATGTTCGTAGAATAGATGCGAATTACTCTAACAATAGTACTATCCCCATTTGACTCGCTAACACGAGATGGTAAACAATAGAAACTACTATCTGAAAACATGTTTCCCGCAGAAATATCAGGTTTAAAAACGCTATTAAGCAATCTTTTTCCAAGGTAGAAACTCCGCTCACCTGACTACTCCAGCCTTTAGTCAGACTTTACGGTGGATTTATTTACTCTTTTCTGAAGTGAGGAGTAAATAAAATATGAAACTCGAGCTAAAACTTCTTTTGCTGACCTAGATGGTGTGATTGCCACCTAACACGAGGAGGTTTGAAATTGTGTGTTAGCAGAGGATTTTCGTGAAAGATTAGAAGAAACCACTGGGGGGGACGCAATGTAGGCTTTTGCATGCATAAATCTCGGAAAGGAAAAGTTATCTTTGTCGAATCTATTCTACTAAAAGCAAATATAAGCAGTTTTTAAGAAAGTAGAGCAGCAGTTTTACTTTCTCACACATAGTATGAAATTTTAACCATTGGATATTTTTAGACGGTTGAATACTATAATATTAAGTTGTGCCGTTGAGACATACTTTAAGGTTATTTCTAAAGTAGTAACAGTGAAAAACTTAACTTAAAGTAATTTTTTAAAGGGTGTGGAAAATCAAGAGAAAAGTTTAAATTCAAAATTGTTTGAATTTTTAACATTTTGCGATTTGCATTAAAGACACAATAAATATACTTTCATTGAGGAATATTTAATAAATCTAGACACGCTTTAAACACGAACAACAGCTTCAAAAAAGAAAAAAAAAATGTCATCCATCATTTGACACATTTTTAACAGTACAAAAAAATCGGGAAAATACAAAAGCGTAAATTCAAATACAAAATACAAAGGAGAGGCAAATTTACTATTTATTTTCAAAAGAATTTCAAGGGGAGATAATTGTAAATAATTAATTCGTTTAATTTAAATGAAAATTATTTCAAATTTTTAAGCCCTCAACAAAATTTTACTATACATTCCTCCAATGCCAATCTGGAGACAAAATGCTGAGACAAAAACATGAAAGCAAGAACTCCATCCATAACTCATGGGAAAATGCCTCAGGGATATTGGAGAGAATACGAATTCTGATCAGATCCACACATACGTGACTATCTCTTTCGGTGAGCACCTGCTAGATTTCACAGGAGCGTTTGGGGAGCCTAGATAAACAGAGTGGTTTTATGATAGATAAAGGAGTAGATTATTTCTATTGGGGATTACTGTGAGGTTAGCGACCCAGGCATATTAAGTCAGGCAATTTTGAAGAGACACGCCAGTTTTAGTCCATCATTCGATTTAAACAAAGATATAAATCTCTTTTGATCATAAAATGGGGAATTTTAAAAGACTTAAAAGAGCAAAACTAACGAAATACCTTTTAAATTTCAGACAAGGAAACTTTCAATACAAAAAAAAAAGAATTAACAAACACCCTCTTTTCTATTCAAAAATTTCCTCTTACCATGAAGCAAACGCATAGATTGGGAGTTATTTTTCGTTCATGGGGAAAAATTGTCACAGAAAAGGAAGTAAAAAAAAAGGAAACTACGCTTTAATGTTTTGAGTTACTTTCAAAATTCGTGAAAGAAGGCATTGAAAATCTGCCATTCAGACCACGAATACGAATTATGTAAAAATAAATGCACTATTTCATCCAGAAAAATAAAAATAAGCTTTTTATAACTTGAACGTCTTTTCCTTATTATAATTATAATTGGTTTATAAAATACTATAGTTAACTCAGGATTTTAAAACTTTTCATGTTTTATTACTTTCGTAAGCTTCGTTTAGATTCTTTGGGGGCAAATTCAATTTTAAGGAAAAGAAGTTAATTTGGCATGCAAGATGTTTATTGAAAAAGTGCATAAATTTAATGAGATTGTTTGTCTTTGAATAAATTATTTTATTTCGTCTCCAAATTTTTTCCAGGTTCATTTTCCTTTTGAGATTTCTTGAACTTTGAATTAACTCTTTAAAATAATTCATTTATCTAATTGATGCAAACCCAACTTACATTTCATGGGAATTGAGTGTCTTCTGTTTGAATAAATTCTTTAAAAACCCCTTTTTTATTCAATTGTCTGCGGATTTTTGAACGTATCTTCATAAAAATTCAATGGTTTTTGAACGTCTGACATAGAAATATTGAACTTGAAAAATGATGACGAATAGTTTCATGAAAAATCGTATAGAAATTACACTGTGATTTAATTTTTTAAACATAGATTGAAATGAAAGAATATAAGGCAGATATATTATTTTTTGCTTAATTATTTTAGTGTTTTAAGATACATTTAAACTGAAAACAAGTTCTATTTTGTAAGTTTCATACTTAAGCTTTTCATATAAATTAAATTTTATCAACTCACATGAAAATTATTAAACACACTCAAAACACAAAGTATTATATTTTTTAACGCAACAGAAAATTAATAATAGAAAATAATGAAGGTTTTAGGAGAAATTTAAGTCGGATACATTTTAATTTAATTAATTTATACACATCGTATAGCTGAGGTAATTTTAAACTGAAATATTCCTTTTAGCAGCAGTAGTTAAATCCCAAAGATTTCCAATCTTTAAGTAGTTATTTATTTTATTTTCACAAATCATAAATAAAACAAATACAGAGTTAATTGCCGTTAAATAGAAGCCTAAATCCTTCTTTTGCGGCTTTTATTTATTAAATTAAAATAATTTCTCTTCTAACAATTACCATATTTTAAACATAGGAGATTCTAAATAATAAATGTAGAAATACACTTAAATAAAATTGCTGAAAATTAGTCAAATCTTTCTTAAAAATTATCAAAGGGCAACTGTTTTACACAAAAACAAAGTTCCTACTATTCTTTAAAATAAATATTTGTTTGTCACAAATGTCATGCTTATCTTTAGAGATATTCTTCATAATACATGACTAAATAGAGCCAATAGATTAAAAATGTGGGTTATTTAAAAGTTATTATAAGTAATTCTGAAAATCAGTTTTTCCTGCCTGTAAAACGATATTTTCCTTCATAGTACATAGTATACAGGAAAAACAACTACCGAACTACAATGTTTGCTTTCAGTAAAACAAGATTCTCCTTCATAGGGAAACTATGCAAGAAAAACAACATTACTGTAATTTAGCGGAGTATCTTCCAATATATAGAAAATGCATTGTTGGGCATTTTTCAACACAATTAAATTCATGCTCTTCAGCATCATTGTTATTCCTAGGATTTTTTTGGAGGAGTAAAAATACTCCTTGACTTTTTTAGGAGGAGTGAAATTGAATTATGAGGAGTGAAGTACGGGAATAGCATGAACTACATATACAGACACGGAAACTGCAATCAAACTCCCTAACAGTAAATGGAAAAAATACTATGGCTGTATGAAAACATAATTAAAAAGTATGATAATTAGGGTGCCGTGGCTTTTGGCAATTGGCTTTTTCCAGAAGTCGGGCGAAAATGTCTCCGCTGTGATCAATTGGTGTTTTGAGTAGAAAAATATTATTTGTTGATTTTGGTGAGACACGCGCTGCATTTTTTAAGCTAAACCTTTGTGAAAAATTCAAAGAGTGAAAATACTCCTGGCTAGATTTTTTTAAAGAGTATTTCCGGTTTTCAAGGAGTGAAGTACTCTCTCAGAGGAGTTAAAAATATCTCTGTTCAGCATTTTAATTTTTAGGTTCGAGTCGTTCTTTTGTTTTATATTTATATCCTTAAATGATCACATTTAGTTGTAGAAAGCCTTTCATGTTACAATTTCTATCAAAATCGTTTCACCTTAGACAAGACAGTGTATCTCCAGACTCCAGATGTTAAAAAGGAAAGTCGAAATCCGCATAATACAGTCAATCTCCGTCTTTACGATTTTGTAGGGAATCCTTACAGTTCGCAAAATCAAAATAAAAAAAAATAAAATTGTATGAATATGTAAGATTGAGTCTATTTTTATCAAACCATATCTTTTTACAAAATAAAGGGTTTTTAAGTACAGTATTAATACTTATAACAAAAAAAATTACTGATCAATCTTTAATATATTGCATTTGCAAGAAAAGAAAAGTTACCAAAATGAAATATTTAACACAAAAACAATAAAAAAACCCAAAATACACTAATTATACTTTTTCACTTCAAAATTAAGTTTCAATTAAGTTAAAAAATAGTTTCGAAAAAAAAAAAAAGGATTTTAAGCGTACCTAAATTGAGCAGCCTAATAAAATGTTAAAATAAGTTCACAAAAAATTTACTTGTAAAAATTTTAGTTCTTAATTGGGAATTTATGACACCCCGATCAAACACACTTATCATTTATTGAAATTATCAGTAAGTCTATAGGCCAAAGATCGAGACCAGCTCACAGTTTGTAAAATGGAGCGTTGACTATAACCAAACCATATGTGTGTGTGCCCATTCAAGAGAGGGGGCTTCTTTGCTCGAGCTCATATTCACATACGCTAGCTCGAAAAGAGAGAGATGGCCACTTTAAATCAATAAAACTTCTGGCTGTCCATTAACAATTGCGGCCGCACAAGAAAACAAGGGGTGGCGAACAATGCTCTTCGGGTCCTGTCAAATTACCTAGGAGCCAATAATGGCATCGTTACCTTCCAAACGAATCTGAAGGGAGCGAATAAAGGTTACTTCGGTGCTTAGTTCGAATTTATTCGCAGGGCCCCTGGGGGGGGGGCTTAAGCAGTATTCAATGGATGTTCTCTCGCGGCACGATGTGGGTTCTAATAAAATATCCGTCCCATTACGTGACGTTAGTAAAGAAATTTCTGTGGTCGATACTTTATGAATGTTGGGCCTCTATGCATGGGATCAGCTGGCATGCAAATGAGCTGTACGGTGCAATTTTGACTTATGCTGAAAGGGGTGAAGAGAGGGAGATAATTTTTTTTTGGTTACGCAGGAGATAATTTGACTATTAGGTGAGAACTGAATGCGAGGGTATTTAAGGAAAATGAAAGGCTGGTGAAAAATTTAGGGAGTTATTCTAGTGCAAGTGATCTAACGTGGTGTATTTCAAGAATAGTAAGATTAGTATATTTAGCGAAAAGATTTTGAAAAAAGCGTAAAACGTCTGAAAACTGTGCGTTGATTTGATATAGTATTTTATTCTTCTTAGTTTCATGTAAATTAAAAGGAAAAACAATACAAACCAACAGATAATTATTCTTCAACTCAAAATGCATACAATAAAAAATATTAGTATACCATTTGGGAAAATCAATACAGTTTGAAGTTCCTCAAAAAGTAATGTCTATATGTTATGCATGTTATCGTAGGGCTGTTAAGTTATCATTCAATAAAATCTAACATTTTTAAGTGTAGGGAAGACTGTTGTACCTTCAGACAAAAGTCACGTTTTAATTTTTCTAAGACAGATAAAATCATATTTCGACCATTTAAAGTACCCAACCTATAGTCCCAACCTTAGTAAATAATGTGATATTTTTATTAGCTCAAATTTAAAAAATTAGAGTTTTAATCTATTTAATAATATCTACCTTCTTTACGATAGACCCAGTTGTAAATGTGGACACATTTAAAAGTGAAGGTTTATTTGAAAAAAGTTAAAAATGAAGATTTTTTATTGATGTATTACCTTTTAATGAACAATTCCTCGGATGTAATAAATGGGAAATCGACTTTTTAAAGTAAAGTAATTTTAGAGCTGAAATGACCATTTAAAGGAACTTGACTGATACAATTCTTAATTTCCTAACAATCAGATATTTAAGAATGAACGAGAATAGTTGTGTTTGTTTCGATCTCAATGTATGAATTTGAAATGAAAATACTAATAACTAGAGCTGAATTACAGTCCAAAGGATTAATTAAAATTTTACAGACAAAAAAAAAACCTTGATGAAGAAAGAATATAAAGGAGGAATTCACAAAGTTTTCGAAAGTAATGTTTGTGGATTACATTAGTTACCGAACTTTAAAAAAAGAAGCTATAACACAATAGCGAAACAAAATCAAATGATGATATTATTTTCCGCCATGCCTTAATTTGACAGGTTTGAATCAAGAGAGGTTTATTAATTCAAACAAAAACGTCAAAAACAAAAAGTATCAAACAAAGCTCAGAGCAAATTCTAGACGAGGAAATATTCTGTTCCCTTTAAGCCCCGAGGTGCGTTTGAATATTTCAGAGAATTTTCCTCCGCTTTGACGAAAATGAGAATTCAGGAAATAACGAAAAAACATCATAATCATAACTCTTCTCAACTTTCAAGATATCTGTATACAAACTCGTCCCACTCCTTACCTAATGAGTTTTAAAATATTTTCAGGCTCTCGGTTTAGAGTAAGCGTAATAATAATCGTAAGCTTTTTTTCTTCCGCGATGCGGAGAATGCTCCAGCAATTTATATGTTTACGCCTGCGGTGTTTTTTAAGCCCTTACAATAGGGGACTGGTTGCTTTAACACGAACGTGCTTCCGAGTTCGGAATGTAACGTTTTTGTTTTCGGTTGGGTATAAGCCGAATTTTTACTTTTATTTACGTAGAACTGCCGCAAGAAACCTCGCTACTTTTCAATTTGGGTTACTCGCGTACATATCTCACTATTTCCAAAGTAGTGAGGCTTCTGCCAAAGGGTAAATGAATAAAAAGATTCATAAATATCACACTTCGATAACTCGAAAGAAACACGGAGGAGTTCAGGGGTGGCCAACCTTTTTGTAAAGAGTGCCACTATATTTGGGAAATAATAATTAGGCGTGCCTTTTTCTCCATTCTCTACCAAAAAAAAAATAAATAGTGTAACATTATATTCAGACAGATTATGAGATTTTACTCAAGACACATTGTTTCTCATGTAAATCTGAGTAATGGAGGCATAAAATTTAATATAGGAGTACACGGTCGAAACATTTTAGGTATTATTCTAAAGACAAGACTTTTAACGCATTTTGCAAAACTACAGGTAATTTGAAAATCACCAGAATCATTACTTTAAAAAAAAAAACATCAAAATCCCGAAAAAGATGTAACACAGTGTAACCTCGGTGAACAAAAGAATGATACTAGTTTTTAAGCTACTCAATAAAGTTTGTTCTAATGTTTAAAGTTGGATATTATTTGCCAAGGGAATTTTAGTTACAGTTTACCTATTTTATAAGCATTTCAACAAATGATGTATTCTTAAAATAGTTAAGTATATCTGAGAAGAAGTCAAGTCTGAGAGAAAGTCAAATACGATTTTTAAAGCAATTTTGGTATACATGTGAGGCCCGCTGTGAAAAGGAATTTAAATTTTTTCAAAAAGGATAGGTAGCTACAGAATCTCAACAGAGAAAACTCTCTAATTTCCCCAGAAAATGCAAAACAAATTAGCCCAATAAAGTCGTTATTGGTTAACCTACATAAACTTAAACTAAATAGTTTGGTAAATTTTTGAACAAAAGATAATTAAAGAATTAATTCGCATTTTCAATGTAATCAAACGCATAACTTAAAGCTTCTCAAAACTAAGGAAAGTGGGATTTAATCCCCTTTCAAAATAAACGCACTTTAGTACGACTACTAGGGTGGCCCTTATTATAATGGAGAAAAAAAAAATTTCAATATTTTTTTGGGCACCCCCCTCAATTTTTTTCCTTTTACTATGAAATGAAAGTGTGCAAAAGGATTTTCCGATATTTTAATATTAACCCGTGCCGCACGGCGGTTGAAGTTTGAATCCCATAGCGCGCCATAGTAACTGTGGCTTAATGTGGGAATAGCTTCTCCGCTCGTTTCCTGAACTTCAGAATGACAATTGATTTTAATAATTTCAGCATTATTAAGGGTAAGGAATATGAAAATACTACCTAAAAATATTATTAGTAGATAAAAGCAGTAAATTGAATAAAAAGGTAATTCTTGAAAATAAATTGTAAAAACATCCAATAAAATTATTTCACAAAGCATAACGCAAAACAATAACAACACTTTTAGATACAATAATTAAAAAAAAATCCGTTTAATTATTTTATACACATTTTCAATATAACATATTCTATATATCTATAACCTTTATTAAATTCTATGTAATATCTTAAAAAAGAAATAAAGAGTTTATTCACTTTTAGGACCAATTATTCAAATTTACGCTTAAAAGTAGAATTTTTGCAATCGGGGTATTGTTTTCCCTTCAACACATTGCAAAAGGTACTGTTTCTGCTCCTCATCTATTGTGACATTGTGAGAAGTCCATTTAAATTTCGAATTAATTTTACACCCCTTTCAACTGTGTCATTGACAGCAGACAAATTTTGAAATGTCTCAGGTATTTAGGTATGAAAAGTCATCATTCCAAAGTTCTGGATTGATGTTAAAGAAACTAATATCAACGTTCAATCTCTTAATAAAATTAAAGTTTTTTGGGAAATAAAGTCCTCAATTTTTCCCTGAAAAATAAGGAATCAATCCGTAATTAGGTATAGTAAAATTTTTATATGTGAATATTCCTAAGATAATCAAAAATAATATTTATGGCTAAGTTAAAAAATCCCAATAAGATATTTTAAGTAAACTGAAGCGGGCAACTTCATTAGGATAAAATAAAAGATGCATTTTCTTGCAGTATTAAGAGTATCACGTTTGAAATTCTTGATTATGCCCTTTTTTGATTCCACATCGACGTTTTCATTAAAATGGATAGAATGCATATTCTTCATTAAGATACAACAAATGATTGACAAATTTCGTCACATCAACAAAAGAAATATTTTTGTTAATGGTCTTGTATTTCTTTAAAGCCTGTAATAATTTTAAATCATTTAACACTGATGGCCGATGGGTACTTCCTATCCATCCTATCACACATAGATCTTCACAAGAAATAAACAATTGATTTTTTTTAAACCTTTCAATTTCTGTTCTTTTAAAGGCAAATGGTTTTTAAACATGAATGACAAAGGATTTTTCCCACTTAAAATGATTTTTTTAGTCTTGTGTCTGGCGCAATATGTCCTGCTATGGACCTTTCACCATAAAAAAGTGAACCAACCAATCTAAACTTGAACATTTTCATGGAATAAGTGGCTTTAGCCATCCATCTGGTATGATGTAGAGCTGGTGGTCTAAATTTAAATAATGTTTCTGAATTTCCCCATAAAAATTACACACAATTCAATTACCTCCTTATAATCGTGTTTCCGTTCTTTTAGGGCATTAACAAAATATAATAAGTAGTGCTCAAAATTTATATTTGATTGATATTTCCATCAAATATTTTTCACCGTCTTCCTTATTTGATACCATTCCATCTTTCCCTTATTTTTTTAAAACTAAGATCACAACTGGACTTATTTTAATTTGGCCAGTTCTTGCTCTAACACACTTCTTAATATCAATTAGTATGTTATAGCGACATGTGAAATGCGTAAGCTGTCGGTCCGCATAGTGTTCCAAAATATTGACAGCATACCATTAACCCATCCAGTGTGGGAACTGGTGGTGTCTGATGAAGAGCAAATTTTCCTAACTATAAATTAAAATTATGCTAAAATTATCAAATTTTACAAAGTTTTCATGGATTTTAACACACATCTTCATCACACATGCTCATTTTGTGACTCGTATTTTATCTTTTTATCATTCTGATCTAGAGGAAGCGAGCGGACAAGCTCTTCTCCTACTATAAGCCATAGTTACTATGGCGCGCTATGGGATTCAAACTTCAACCGCCGCGCCGTGCGGCACGGGTTAATATTAAAATATCGGAAAATCCTTTTGCACACTTTCATTTCATGGCAAAAGGAAAAAAATTAGGGAGGGTGCCCAAAAAAATTCCGACTTTGAAAAATAAGGGCCACCCTAACGACTACGTATCATGAAGTTACCAGAAGTGTAGGTAAATAAATATACTCATATGTTAGAACTACATGCGAAGTAGATAAAATATGCACTTCTGGTTTTGATTAACTTATTATTACAATAATAGACACACAAAAAATTACAATATGTAAAACATTTAAGGCATTTTAAACCGTTTGCAATTTATAAAAAGTAATCAGTTAACCATAAGGTCCTCAAAGAAGTACTACTAAAATAAAATGCTTGAATAAGTTAAACCACGCGAGTTTATTTCGTTGCTGATCACTGTAAACATTTACCTTGAACATATCAGAAACATATAAACAATGACTATTTTTCTGAATATTTGCTACTCTACTTCGCGAATAAATATTGCATCCTAAAAGGAATCAAAAGCGATATCAAAACAAGGAAAGCGGCTTGGGAAAGCGTTATAACCTCACATTTTTCAAAGTCTGTCAAATCGCTCACATTTCAATTCAGTAGTCACAGCGATTACAGCGATAAATAAAGCAACATAGAAAGGCATTACGCACGAAAAGTAAAGAATTCTGAGCCCCAAGTTTCCCGAAAAGCATCGGATTATTCGTAGATTTCGCTCTTTGGGATTATTCGCACACATCGTAACATAGTGGGAATCGATTTCCGTAAACATGAAAGAAATGTAAATTTGAATTCCATTCACTCCATATTCCCGATTCTGACAGAAAATGGAAATCAGAACTCCTTGTTTAATTATTCATTCAGAAAGTTCACACCACAACCCAAAACAATATCCCTTGCAACAAATTCTCAACCGACACACATTCATCTTTCTACAAGGGCTCTTTATAGCTTGACTATAGGAACTCCTGACACTGTATATTTTTCTAAAAGTACGTATACACGTAAATTTACTAGACAAAAACAAGTATAAGACAGTTGTACAAACAAAAAAATAGCAATAAGTTTAACAAGGAATGTCCAGAGACAATTTTTTCAAAGCACAATTCAGGTTTTTAAACAGAACTTGTGTAAGACATGGGATTTTTCAAAGGTCCATTAAGAAAATAAAACAATAAGATAAAATGAAAATTCTTTAAAAGTGTTATTCTTTTAAGTATATAATCGCCAAACAGCTTTTGTGATAGGGATCAGTCAAAATTATAAATATAACACTATAATAAATTTTAAAATTCTATTCGGAAATTTTTTAAAACGTCTGACATGCATATTTACCATCTTTTTATTGTTCATAAATTTATATTCCAAAGTTCAACAGGAAAATATAGGACATCAAGCATTTCTTGAACAGATAACTCATTTGTGAGAACCAGCCCTTGTAGTCCATTTAAATACAAAAATAAGAGCTCTCATGGCCACACCTCTCTAATGTAATGTAACTCTAACATCCAAACGGCAGGAACAAATTCGTTTTTTACACTCAAGGCTCAAATTCAATAGGCACTGAAGGGAGAATTTAAAGGAATGCATCTCCCCACGGGGAAATCCAAGGCACACACACACTTATCATCAGAGTTACTAAGTATGTATATGTCTGAATGAGAAAACCGAAATTTGTTTTTGAAGCCATACAACATCTAGAAGAAGCCGTATAAAAAACGAGAAAGCGTTTACATGATATCAGAGAAAGAAAAACTGCTTAAAAACCAAAAGGTACTTCCAGAGGATTTTACCAGAAAGTTTGGCACACAACCTGTCCTTTCTTAAATCCTTTGCCTAAACAGTGGTGAATAAGGTTTAGAAGTCACACAATAGTGAAAGTCGTAGAATACCAAAATGAATCATTAATATTAATTGAATATATAAAACTATATACTAATAAGAAGGAATTCCTAACTTTAATATGACTAAAGTAATTTGAGTAAGAGAGATAAAAAATCACGTTGACTAAAAGTTGAAAAAAATATTAAATATGTTACAAATTATCTGCTTTTAGCATCTATGTATGATAATGTATGCCAGAATATTTCAAATTCGAAAAAAAAAAGGAAATAAAATTAGGTTAAGTCACTAAATTGAGACACCAAGACATATAATAAGTGAACTTTTGCAAATTCTCTTAACGCATGTGTCCTTAAAAAATATCCCCAGGAAATACATTAAATCTACGCAATCAAGATTCTTGAATAACAATGAAGAGACTATAAAACCTTTTTAATTAACTTAAGACCCACACTGAATTAATTACTTCTGATACCGTCATGAACAAGAAAATGAACTATACTTAATAAACTCTTACCAGAGTGCTCAAATTACGAAGAGACAATTAATTAAGGGCACTTCAAGGGGCTTCTATATAAATGATGCATCGATTATACTATAAGTTGTGAAAATAAAGCGGAAGGAAGAAAAAAATTCCTTCATTTTAGGAACTCTGGAAGAAGGGAAATAAGAATAAATGACTTAACGACATGGTGGCGTGACATATTAATGCAAGGGCGAGGGAGTAGGGTTTGGCGATTAGCATTTTGCACACTGCGCCGAGACGTAGTGTGCCCGTTCTGAAGGAATCCGACTTCGGCAATCGTTAAGCCGGCTGGCTGCCATGCTGCATCGAGCCAGACTAGTAGTTCGGAAGGTTAAGTAGTTCGGAAAAGAAATAAGGGCGGAATGGGAGTCCAGAGACGAGAAGTTGGGGTGAAAACTGAGGGAGAGGAAGCAATAAGATGAAAGTGGGTGGTTGAAGTTTGCTTCATTAATTCGGGGAACAGCAAAAAGGGTGGATAGGATGGCTGGAAGTGTTCGGAGAAACTAACACCTGTGGTGATGGGATTCGGGTCATAAAAAGAGTTAAAAGTAAGAGAAAAGCTAACCAGAGTTTAGTATCGAAAAGCATTCAAAGTTAAAACATAGGGAAAAGGCTTCCGAAAGCTGAGATGAAGAATGATATTAATGTGTGTGAAGTGAACGTCGCTAAATAACTAACTATAGCTCGAGGTTCACTATACCACCAATCTTGTACTTAAAATAATGATTGCTCACACTCGACGCCGTTAAAAGGTTTATTATTAGCAAGGGAATAGCAAGCAAAGCAAAGCAAGGAAGTGGTGTAGTCAGAAAACATTTTTTTGGGGGCTAATTTTTGCATTTTCACTTTTTTCTAATTTTTTAGGTGAAAATCTACACATTTTTTGGGGAAGCGGTCGAAATATTTACCGCGTCCACCTCCAATCTTATTAGTACTATAACAAAGTAGACTATGTAATCAGCCTACTGGCTAAAAAGGAAGTCTACTGGCTGGGGAAAAAGGAAGACTTTACAGACAAAGAAGGACTTTACATTTTCTTTGACCCTTAAAAGAACCATTGGAAATTTACCAAATAAAATTAATTATAAAAATCCTTGTTTTAAAATAACACAAGTCCCATTTAGATTCAGAAAATTTAAGGGATTTAAACAGGCTGTCTCTTTAGTTTAAAAAACAACAACATCCTAATTGATGAACGACATATGCGTATGATGGATGAGAGGGCCCTTTTGTTCAAAACACAGTTAAAACACAAATCTCCCGAAGTAAAGTTTCCAAAAGCAACCAAGGAAAATTCAAACACTAAACCACAGACAGTAACCAAACTTAACTAAACTAATACAAAGCAACCGGAAAATAGTGCATTCAGGGAACTTCTGATAAATCGAGGGCTAAATCTATTTGAATGTAACTTACAAAACCGTTTGCATCCACTTTCTTGGGATTTTCTTTTCTTCACTCGTGCACGAGAATCCGGTTATTTGCATTTATAACCGAACATGAGCCATTAATGCAGGGCGCACTCCATTTCATTCCAGGCAGGAAATGCCCGCATCCCCTGCTCAGCCGTGGGGATCCAAAAGAGTTTCCATTAAAAAACCCTAATGGCCCGGGAATGTGCACATGCGAAAGCAGCAAGTGCCATTTAAAAGCGGAATAAATAGGCGCTTCAAACGTATCATTCGGTTTACTTAAGACAGGGAATATGAAATAGATAAGGGATGGTTTGGTTGGGAATCGAAGATATGAACAAATATCGTATACTTTGAACAAACAAAAAAAAATTGCGTACTAAAATACTGAAGCGGTTTAGAAGGGATATTGTTCTGAAAAAAGGATATACATGGACAGTACCGTCATACACAGGTTTCTTTTACACAGTACCGTACCGTAGTACACAGGCTGTACCGAAATCAATGGCAGAGATACATTGCACACTTTACTTATATATTTCCTTATATTGTCTTTATGACTTCTGCTGAAATGCTACTAAATGAAACGCGTGTCGTCTCATATCAGGTAGGTATGTTTATTCTGCTTTGAATAAAGTTCACTGATTTGCAAGAAAAAACATAAGTCTGTGACGAAGAGATATCTTAAATATTCGTTTCAATCCAAAAAGCACTAAAATGTGCACGGCTATAATTGAATGATGCATGACATTTTGTGACTTATGGGGTGGTTCAAATTAAATTTTGTTCAGATGCAACTTTCTTTCAAAATAAGTTTCATTGATTCTATTATCAATTTTAAGTTGCTATTTCTGAGCTAAGCTTAAATTAATACTTCAATAGTGTGACTTAAAAGGAAAGAGTCTCTAAAAAGACAGATAGCAAGTCTGTTCCACGGCTAAGAAAGTTAAAAAAATTAATTAAAAAACTAAAGAAAATACAAAAATAAAACTTAAATTAAATAATTGTTGGCAATATCATGAAAAATGCACAGAAAAAGTTTCATGAAAGTATCTTAAATACTAGAGGAGATATTAGCATGCCTCAAAAAAGAAAAAGTTCGCAACTTTGCAATTTATTTCACCTTACTTCCATGACGTTAGTTCCAAATAAAAGCCCTTAAACTGACTTTTGAAACACCCTTTATATAAATGTCATGAGAGTAGCGTGACAAAACTTTTAAGCTAAAATACATGTTCTATTTGTTTTCACCACAGATTAAAAATTTATGCGTTGCATAGTAATAATGCGTTCAAAGCTTAACTTGCAATAAAAATGACGGATGCACTCAATTATGTATATAACAAAAAAAAAGTAATTCTTGAATAATGGATAGGAACATTTGTTCACACACAAGTAATTCAAGAAGAGATTATTCCTCGCGATAGATCATCCAATTGTCATTCAGAGTCAACAAAGCGAGACAACAAGATCTCACTTCAAAACGAAAGTATCGAAACATACACATACAAACTGCCCAGAGCGAGCTGGTCAAGAACTCGAGCTCAGCCGAGAGAAGGTAACTTTCAATCCCATTAGTAGGGCCTTGATAAAATTAACATACATTAGTGCACTTTAAACAGCCGAAGAGAGTAAGGGGCTTAAAATCAGATTAGGCGGGCAATTCAGAATAAGCACCGCAAATTAGGAGGAAGAAACAGCACTCAGAGGTACCGAGTGCGTAAATTAATCACGACGCAGTATTCAAATTAGAATACAAGCAGACATTAGGCTTCATAAGGAAGAACGGGCAAGAATAATTCAGAGAAAATATGCTATCAACTCCACAATGCGCAAGCTCCTAATTTAACTAATTTTGCAGCCAGGCACAAACACTCTATAGAAAGCAGTGAAGAATTCACGTTAGGACGGCCAGGTAATTAATTAAGCGTTGGAGGAGTTAAAGTTAACTATAATTATCATATACGAGGAACGTGAGACATAGGGCGATGGAGTACTCAAATGACGAGACAGGTGAACAAAGGGGGATTTTTAGAAAGCAGTAATTATTTTTAAGGGAGTTTTTTTCGTCTGTTTTATGAATTAAGTTGAAAAATGATTCAGTTTGCGAAGGAGAATGAATCTGCCTTATCTTAACGCAATCTTAAGGTTTGTAAGTTAGTATTACATTAATTTAGAGGAGAACTTGGAGAGAACTATACAAGACAAATAAAATAATTCTTTACTTAGGAAAGCTACCCAATCATACGGTATTAGAATTTGCTCGTTTTCTTTTCTACTGAAAACTCAATCAGTTGACAACCCAATTAGTTGAGTGGCTTCCAGTCGAGACAAAAAAAAATCTGCATCTCCAAGACAAGAGAGCGTATAAATCCGGAAATGACGATTTCATGTTATTTGTGATTCTTATTTCAGACAGGTTATACTGTCAAATGTCATAAAAAGGGGTAATATGTTAGAGCTTCCTATTCTTTTCCACTCGAGTAACAAGATCCTAATATTTCATCCGTACATAGAAGTTTTTCTACTTGAAATATGATGCGGTAGATTGTATTTGGGCTCGGGGGAATATATTTTTCATTCGACAAATGTATAAGAACTACCGAATTCATAATTATCTGACAGGCTTACAAATATTCTACCTGCTTTCGTTTTCTTGTCACACTAAACAAAGTAACCATAAATTATCTCATGGCTCTTTAATGAGTAACCTTCTTTATTAACACATAGATAACAAACAACAAGCGTTTCGTGGTAGATAGACGAAAGGAAATAAATTAGGTAAGTGGTAATATATTTGTTTCTTTGGATTTTTGATCTTTAGACTTAGGCACAACTTATCTTAATTCAGGGGAGGTGAGTCACAATCTGAAGCACATTTATGAGTTCGCAAAACACCATAGGAAACGATGGTTCCAGCGAAATGTGAAATTTCCAAGATTCCCAGACCCTATCAGCCCTAGGGGATAACCATGAGGGTACTGAAAAATAGATGGGCCTCACGTGACCTCCGTGTCACGGTTTTATCCAGTCACCATAGAAACCCCGTTCTTTAACTCATTCAAGCACGTTCGCAATGATCACGGAAGGTCAGCAAGCTAGCTATACCTAAGAGACGGAATGAGGCGGTATAGCGAGATGGAGACAGATATTCTTTCACAGTCTGCGACGTCGTGACACTCAAGTCCACGTCTTGTAGCGAATTTGAATACGTGTTTCTGCTTTACTCCCAGGTGATGAATAAAAAGAGACGTAAAGACAGACGATTTTCACCACATGGGGCCAGTAAAGATTCTTTACGTGAGGTGCATGGGTTTTAAAACATTAAAAGCCCTCTCACCCAATTATGGAGGATGTTCGGGCTAAAAGTATCCAAAACTTAGAGCTTAATTTTAAGAAAGAACCGATTTAATTATGTTAAAAATTAATTAAATAGTAGTTTTGAGTAGATACGATGTTTAAATAATGGATATACATGTAAGAGTAATACTTTTAATAATCAAATACTCGAAGTAAATTTTGGGATACTAATACCCAAGGTATTCACAATCTACGTATATTCTATATCAAACTTTCTTTTCATAGAAAGATATAAATACCTGTTATTCTAAGAATACATACTTCGCTTTAAAACTACAAAGGTAGAAAGTTGATGTCACATAAAAGCCGAGTTTCTATAAAAAGGATAACTCTTCTCAGAACTTTCTCGACATTTTCCATGCATAAAATCCATTGAATCCTCTGTACATTGGTTCTGAAAAGGCACTCAAGTACAAAGACGAAAGCCAAAATTGTATTTCCTGACAAAGTGCACCAAGTCAATGGAATCATAGAAAATCAATACTAGAGCAGTGACAAGGAAGAAACTAAAGACTTAAGTTAAAGATGATTCTACGATTTACTCAAGCAAGAGAGAAAGGCCCATCGTCCAAACTCAATCCGGATTTCAGACTAAAATTTTCACTACAAACTTTCTAATTGCAATGATTCACCCAAATGGGCTAACTTGGATAAAAATATTTAAAGAACACCTATTGATAGGAAGCAGTGTGAAGTTAAAAGTAAATTAAAGTTTGAAAATTCTCACAAAAATAATTTTTCATAAGAATAATAATTTTTAATAACATTGTACTATTAGTTTTGTACGAGAAAAATTATCATGATCTTATCAAAATTTATCTTCTCTGCTCAGTGACTGAAATATTTTTTAACAGGCGTATGAGTAAAAGGTATGGTTCTAATAATGAAAGAAAAGTATCCTTTTCACAGTTAATAATGGAATTTAAGAATAATAAATTATACTAAAGAAAAATTTCAAGAATTGAAAGAGGGAAGTTATAAAGTATGTTTTAAAGAAGTTTACAAGTAGATAATAATTATATAAGCGACAAACTCTTAGAAAACATACAAATATAATAAGTAAGAGGAACTGTAGTATTTACTATTTGGCGAAAGCGAAACCTATGTAGTTGACAAAATATAATAATAAGAATAAGCAAAACTCATGATAATTTACCAGCTTAACAACTAACTGGCAGCAAAACAATAACTTCGTATTGAATTACGACACGATTCGATAATCCAGCTACAAGAATAAAAGAAAAAAAATACAAGAAGAATAACAAATTATGATTAGTAATACCTGTACAATCAACAAGATTTTATCAACCATTAAAGGGGTGAAATCTTCTCAATTCAATTATAACATGAATCCTCCTTTACCACAAAAAAATAGCGATACTAGAGAGAATAGAAGAGACTAGGATAATAATAGAAAAGGCGTACAGAGCGATCGAAAAGCAATTGCACCATGAATCTCCCTGTTTTTCGTATTTTCCAACCATCATGTCAGGTCCACTTCAAAGAATTCTAATGTAAGTCCGCTGTCTTCAAGCCTGATAAATTGTGGGAAGAGAATTGTGTTGTCGATTTCCGGGATTTGTCATTGATGACTGACACTGTTGTCCCTTTAATATCCCAGAAGAAAAACGAACTGAAGGGAGCTATACAATTTTCCGGTATCCAATCTGTTCTGTAAGAGCTATCAAGTAGAAAGATATCAATCTATCAATCCCATTAAGAACGTTAGTCCCTAAAGGAATGTGTTTATATACAGGGTGTTTCGAAAATCCCTTTCACGGCTTTTATTTGGAAACTATCCTAGGGTCATGGAAGTAACCATGGAGAATCCATTGAGATGACTTACGGCGCCCCTAGCGGCGAAATAAAAAAGTTTAAAAAATTAATTAAAATACTAAAGGAAACTAAAGGAGCGAAAACTTCAGTACGAATATTGTTGCCAATATTATTAAAAACTCATTGGAAAAAAATTATGAAGACGTCGTGAATATTCACGGAGATATTAGTATGTGAAAATAACCCTTTTTCAGGCCTTAAAAAGAAAAAGTTCCCAAATTTGCAAGTTTTTAATTTTTTTTTGTTCAAATTTTGTCTTCGTCTAACTAAAAAGAAAAGATAGGAGATAAAGAAAAGAATTTTCACAAATCATGGGTAAATTTAACTCGTGTTACAAAAGAAAACTTATAAATGAAAATTATAAATATGATGCATTAGTACTATTAAATTTAAAATTTTAGTCCCTATCCAGATAAATGAATGAACTTGAAAGATGTTTACAAAACAAGATACAGGTTTTAACAAATATCGATAGAATATTTCAAAATAGTAATGAATGGACTTTTATATCAAGTACTTTTATAACTAACAAGTAATAATTTTTCAAACGTTAGGTGACTGAGCTGTGTGTTTCCAATTTACTATTGTATTAAAATAAAGCAAAATCAACACGGAATATCTTTAGAAGTAATTTCAAGATATTTCTATTAGTACATAAAACGTTATTCCGAAAAACTCCCTCATTAATGTACTATTTTCGGAAAATTCTATTTTCTATTTTTTTCTATTTTTTCTATTTTCTATTTCTATTTTTTTCTTTCTCTTTTTTTGTTAATTGTATTTTGGTTCTATTTATTCTATTTATATGCTTTGTTTTTGTCTTGCATTTATTTGTATGCTCTGATATTTTTGTATTTTGGTGTATGGGCCAGCTGGCCTTTTTTGCCAATAAACTATTATTATTATTATTATATTACTTTCGGAAAATTTTAGGTTAAAAATTCAAATAAAAAGTCCAAACTTATTGATGCGTAATGGATAATAAAACTATTAAATGGGGTATTCCAGGATCCATAAAATACTCTAATAAATCCGTTATGAATATCATCGAAAAGTTGTTCCTTAACGTTAAAGTTGTTCCCTGAAATAAATGCGCCTTATTTCAAAATGATTATTTTGGAATAAGGCGCATTTATTTCAGTAAGGACATTCATTGTGTGAATGATTAGCTACGTACTTTAACGATAGAATACTTTTTGAATATAGAATTTTAAAAATAACATTGATGATATAATGAGAATATGAAAGATGCTTGTTAGTACTTATATTTAAATCCTAAATAATCAATTCCGCTATTCCGAAAACACATTTCCAGTCAAACTAAAATACTTATTTTAACTTAAAAAGTAAAAAATTCATTCATATTTATTTAAATGTACAGTCAAACCAAGACAGCTTTCAAAATTCATTTTCGTAGAAACTCCTCGAGATTTAGAAAAACTGAGATATCTGTCTCAAATACTTATGCTTACATCAGAAACAAACTAAACAAACATGGAAGAGCATCCAAAGTAATTAGTTTTAACGCTTTGGCTACGGTACTTTAAAAACTCGGAAGTTCGCGGCAAAAGTAAAAAGTACTTTATTTTTCCAATTCCTCTCGGCCATGTTTGACCTTGCAGACGAGCGAAACCCATGAGCGAAAATAAGGGGGACAAAAAAGCGAATAAAATTCATTTCGAATTTCGAATGGCAACCGGAAGCGCGCCTCGAAACATTTCTATTCTTCCAGAGAGAAAAAAGAAAAAAAAAAAGAACGGGAAAAAGACGATAAATTTGTTTAAAGAAAATAAATCTCCAAAAATGCGGCTCAAATCTCAGCGGGCGGAATAGAAATGGCTGGCAGGCGGATACAAAGCACGTCTGATGGGAGGTATTCACAATGCGGCGAGCGGTAACAAAAAGGACTCATAATTTCGAAAAATGCCTACTTGCCCAAGCTAAAATGGCCGCGGACAAAATGCGCAAAACAAACAGCGTTCTGGGCTGACACTGTGCCTGCTTAGGATGACAGTAAGATAAAGCAGGAACTTATGTTCCGCCTATGGATGCGGCGAATAAGACGAAACGATCAAATCATACGCGGAATAATGACACAGTAGTAAGAAATGTGACTGACACTTATGCACGTTTTATTGAACCAAAGGATCTACAAATAAGAAAATCGCTGTTACATTTTTGACAGCCCTTTGACACTTTGTCGGCTCGTTCTTTTGTTTTGAATAAAAATGCGACAGCGTGGAAAGAACAGTATCGCCAGGTAACGCATCCAATTATTATTATTTGAAAGCGTGCAGTTCCTCGTATACTTTAGTGATTACAACCAGTAATTGAGCAAATCATGAGCATATTAAAACGTTGTTTGGGAAGTTTAAACAACATTTTTTTTACAAACATGTCTATTGAATTAAAGAAAAATAATTCAATAACGAAACTACGAAAATAATAAGGATATAGGAACAAGAATTACTCTTAGTATCACAACGGCTTTATACCATGAATCGATTAAATAAAGTCGTGACACAATTGCCTTAAACTTTTCGCTAAGAAAATTTTCTAAGTTCTAAAACGAAAAAAATTATGTTACATGAAACAAAAATGCCTAAAGGATGATATGAAAAAAAACAGAGTTAAAATTTTTACTGTAATTCAAGGCAATAAAAAAAGTCTGCTTTAAAAACAGACATATGGATCCAAACACAGAATAATTTTCAACATCTGGAAAAGTATAACATTTGAAGTAAAACTCATTTTTCACTAGCTTTTGTAGTACATTCAAGCAAACAAACTTTTTTTAAATCTGAACATTACTGAAATTCAAAAACTCCTCTTATGGACGGGAAGTTTTAATCTTACTTAAAAGTATTTAATTTCAAAAATCCAAATAATTAAAATAAAAGAAAGCTAATTGTTATGCACACTTTTACGTTATTTTCTTTAAGTTTAGTGTAAAAGTCAATTATCATCATTAGAGGCTTATGGGGAATGGAAGCCACTATCCCGTCTAGGAAAAAAACCATACGAACTCGAAAATAAATTTAGCCCTCAAAAGAAATTTTAAGTTTTACAGATGGGGGTCTTTGGCTTTCTGACTAATAAATTTCCTAAAAACAGAGCTACGCTAATACGATGACGTAAAAAAAAGGATTGTTATTTTTTTAACTAGAAGATAAACATAATAGGCTTTGAATTACAGATGTACTTATAAAAAAGTTTCAGGTTGTCTTTCTAATGTATCAATTGCATCGCACCTGAAACGGAGATGTTAATTTTTACATAATCTCTAAAATAATGAAAAACATGCCCGAAATTCCCAGTTGAAAAGAAAAACTTTCGAAAACTAATAACCTTATTCTATGCAATTGCCTTCAATGCTATACCTTGTCTCTATATAAAATTTTTTTAGGATTTCATTCACATTTCTTTGAAGTTTTAACCCCATTTGAGTTTGTTTTTTAATTCTCAATGGGGAAAAAACTAATACAGAGCGTTGACATTAAAAGGACGAAGTAAGTAATCCAAAATAAAAGAAAATTTAAATGTTTGAAAATGCACGCACATATCATAACTAAAAAAGAAGAAACTTGGTAAAAAAAACCTTTTACCTACTTTTTTATGGAACCAATATTACTATCTATTTATTAAATTAATGAATAATGCAATTAAGAATTTCTTACAAAAAAAAAACCCGCAAGTACAAATAAATTCGGATTTATGAATTATGAATAATAAATTAAAAAAAAATTCAAAGAATAAAGAGAAACGTCATTAAAAAAAAGCTGCTATGAAATATTATAACAGTAGTTTTAATAAAGAAAGTTTCACGGTTTGATTCAACATTTTTAGGAGTGTATGTGTAAAATGATAAAACTATTCTCGATAATTTAGAAAAGGGATGCTTTTAATTTTTATCGACATCATTTTCCATTTGACCAGTAATAATAATTTAATCTGTGTTTTTATTTCAGGATTTCGCATTTTTTGTTACTTATTACATTAAATGAATTAGCAGATTTCTATACATGTTAAATTAAATCTACCGGGTTAAGTAAAGGGGAGGTTTTAAAATTTTAAACTTGAAATGTAGCTTGCTGCGTTTTTAAACCTCAACATGCTTATTTCAGACTAAGTTAAAAGAAATTTGTAGGTATATAAAAAAACACTTACATGCCCAGACATTCACTTTTATTTAATAACATATGCTCATAGGAAAAACCCGCTATTATGATGATACTGAATCTTACTATGTTACACGCCTTCAGAAAACTTAGTTTAGTTTAACGATAATCTAAGATCAATCTATCGTTACGTTTAGGTATGGAACTAACTGTTAGGTAAACTAACAGAATCTTATAGTATGTATCTAACAGTAGACGCTCTATAACTTACAGAAAATGCTTTTTAAAACTTAAACTAAAGCAAATGTTTTTGCTCGAAGGTGTTTTGTCAAAGGTGTGAGGAAAAAACAAAACCTTTTTGAGGTCTAGAGTTTTTAGACCTGAAAATCAGTGAAAGGTGGAGTATGTTACGTTACAACAGTGCTAGTACCCGATACCTGAAAATCGAAGGGAACCAAAAATAAATCCGAGATATCGAGTTTTCGAGGTAATAAAATAAGGTTTTTCCAAATAGTACTCAAAATCAAGGGGAAAGATATTTTTTCAAATTGTAAAGGTTTTCGAGATATTAAATTTCGAGGTAACGAGGGTATAGCTACTGTATTAAATTCAGTACTTAATCAACACTCCAATTATTAGTAGATTCCTGTTAGATTATTAGGTACCTACTGTTAGTAATCAGTTCACGAAGAAGGAGAAACATAATTATTTTCCCTTATTTATGTGATAGGAAGTGATAAAGTAAAAAAGTACTATTAGCAGTTTATTTACGTTAAAAGAATCTACCAATAGTTCCAATAGCTTAGAGAAGGAGAAATCCGGAAGTAAAAGTTGAAACCGAGCTAATAGCCCTTAGTCGATTTCAAGCTCATTATTCGAAGTTGGCAAAAATCGACCAAGATTGAGGCCCCTGAATGACAGGCCCCTCATTAGCTCTTCGTAAAAGCCCCGACCTCCGGAATCAGCTGGGCCAGAATAATGCGAACAGACACGTCGCGTGTAAGCAGATCGGGCACATTGTTATTCTTCTCTTTCTGGGGGGGGGGCATAATTTTTTGAAAAACTTCAATCGAATTTCGGGGAATGTTTTATTCATGCTGCGGCACCTGAAAATCCCGAGGAAGAAGAAAGAAACGAGGGTGCATCGGCTTGCTTCAATAATTGCGGTCTGCTTCGATAACTTCTTAAGAGTCCGAGTTAACGCTTATTAAAAAGAAACGGAGCGTACCGGGAAAAAGCGTCTGTTTCCGTTTAATCTTCGGGAAAGGGGAATTATTTTTGGGTTAAAACCGAATTTAAGCTCACGCTTCATCGGCGAAATTCAATTGGGGAAGGTTGTTGGGGAAATTAAGACGAAAGTATGAAAATTATCAGAATCCCTGGCGAAGATTATTTCGGAATTTTATACTGTAAAAGCCCTTTTCAATAAATTGCATTTTGGTTTCATGTTGAAGTTTTAATAAAAGGAAATTTTTAAACTAATCTATCAGGCACCAAACTTTAATAATTGAAAATATGAACTATTTTTAAGAGGAATAAACCTCATTTTATGTTTAGAATAGTTTTCCATACCGACCTTCATTAAAATTATATTAAACGATTCGCAAACCTAAAAATTGTTTGATATTCGAAACAAAACTATTGAACAAAAACACAATTAATGTAACATAAAGAAATTCCCAACTACCTACAGCTAGCAATATCAATAGTTATTACTGATATTGTCATCAAAATATCAATTTGAAATTTTTACGAGAAGTTATGATAAAAATTAGCAGATCTTAAAATAAATGAAAAGGAAGAATAATAACTATTATAGAAATTATTTTCAATAATTATTCTAGAGATAGCTATAACAGGAGCAGCCAGTACATACAAACATTTTCAATAAACGGGATTCGAAATTACCTTCGTAACTATTGCGACTATTTAGATAACAAAACAAATAATATTTGTTGGATAATTTTGACAAGACATAGTAAGATAATTTTACATAAAAACTGACTTAAATAAACAGTTTCAAGTCCAAAATTTCGCGTTTATCTTTTTTCCAACTTCATAAACCAATTCCAAACGCTGTTTTTATCACATACATTCTTTCCGCTTTCTCATCAGCGGTTATGAAGTTTTTGATGTTTTGATTATCCTGCTAGTGTGAACCTTCTCCATTACTCTTTGCATTTATAGCAAACGAATCCAATGATCTTTTTTCTCCACCCGAGACGAAAACCTTCCTTGGAAGATAAAAGGTTTCAAAACAAATGAAGTTTTAGAGAACTTTTTTTTTATCCGCACATTGAAACTAGAAAGAAAAATAGACGGTGAAGAAATTTTTTCCCACTTCTTTTCGCTGCCTCTCATTGCATTCATACACTTCGCAATTAAGTTTTTAATTATATCAGCAGAGCGTTCGCTGGGCATATCCATTTATCGAAGATATTTATAAGATGAGAGGTTTCACATTTTGTTAATGATGCAGAAGTTTTAACTAGTTAATTAAAATGGTATCTAGCTCATTTTTCTTAATGCAAATAGAATTTATCCTCCGTCTAGTTTGTTCATTTATTCTGGTTTTTATTTTCTCAAGTTGTGTTTTTTCAACTAATTTCCTTTGTTCATTTCCTTTCTTGGGGGAAATATAATTGCACCGCCTCAGGTACCTATTTACGTTTCTCTAGTTAGTAGATAACGTTGGTGTTACATGTCGCCTTAAATCAAAACAAAGGAATTTCTCGTGTATCATTGTTTGCAAATTAAGGCCCCTTAAGCTCTGTTTTCTCAGAAAGCTTAAGTCACTCTTAAAGAGCCGAATAATTTTAACACGGAGAAATCTTGGATTTAATTACAAATTAAAAACATCCAGTGTAGAGCTGTCATCAGTATTTTAATTTTCAATTTAGCAGGATTCAATGAAGATATCGGAATTAAGAAAAAATCCAGAAATGTACTAGAAGTTTAAAAACTATTATTTTGTACTATGAAAAGTCAGATTTCATTAAAAATGTCTTGTTTTAACTAACTGCAGGATATGGGACATAACTTGCACAGCTAAGTATTCTGTGTGCTTGAAGGAAATGTAAACAACGATGTTTTTAGTCATTAATATAGCAAAGTAAACTTTTTTTCGTAAAATTATTTTATACATTGTATTTCTGATTACTTTTTTTAAACAGATCTGACCGTGGTAAGATTTTACACATTTATGACCTTAAAAAAACTTCTTATGAATTTTCTTTGCCTAATTTTAAGTGGAAAAAATTAACTTTTTCTAGCATGTCGTCACCAAAACGATGAACCTCTTCCTCGTGACAAAGAATCAATCACTAGAACACTATGTTGAAAATGTTAAGTGATCAAAATTAATATAAAAGAAAAAATTGCTTTTTTAACTGTTATAATTATCATGTGCTTATTGTCAATGTCTTTTCAAAATTATCTGTTACGATTTTCGAGGGAGTTACCATAGTGCCTTTAACACATTTAAAATACCCGATTTTCAACACTTTAAAGGTTTTCTCAACAAACGAGTAAAAAAACAACGTACATAAGACGCTAGATTTATGTTCGTTTCTTCTAATGAAGTACACATATCTTCTTAGATCAGAGACTGTAACAAAAAGAAGTTGAAAACAAACACTAAAAGTCACTTCGACAGACCTCAAACATGCCATTAACAGGTATCCCAGAAGTCCAATCCCCATTGCTTGTTGAATTACCGATTTCCACCATACTTTTTGCCCCTCCAGGGAAAAATGGGGTTCATTAGTGCCCGGAGCATCATGCCCCACTTATTCCACTGGGCATTTCCTATCGAATACAGTGTCCGGCATACTCGGCCGGACATTAGGGCTGGTCACTCTCCCCATCAGCGATTAGGGGGGCTCAAAACGAATTGTCTGGGATGGACATCATCTGGTTACGGGGTGACGGTGAAGAGGGATTCAGTTTGGCAGTCGACAACTTGGAAGCGAAGTTTGGGCTGGGTATGAGTAGGGAGAGCTGTTGGGGGATTTAATTTGTGTCACGTATAACGGTAACTTTGGGTGACAATTTGAATGCAGTTTGTCTTGTTCATGGAGGTGGATGTGACGCAAGTGTCCGTTAGAGATTATGGGTACATTGTAGTATCAGCCGTCAAGTAGTATCAGATTCAAGATTTACTGTACTTTTTCATTTTATAGTATCAGTAAAACTGAAAACAGCCAATGAAATTTTAAAATAATTAATAATTTTTTCGTTTATTTTGTGTCATATTCTCATATTACACCTGTTTTGTCTGATTTTTGGAGAGAAATAAGGCACGACATGACTAGACTGGTACAAGCGTATTTGAAAGAGAATATTAATGTTATTAATAATTAAGTTACTAAACAGTTAAATATTTTATACCTAAACTACTGGGTGGTTATAAATACTCTAGCCGAACTTTTTGAACGAATTTAAATTTTATTCAATTTTCCGTCCTTATTGAGAGAATATGAATGATTTACAAGGTTTCAAATGACAGAGGGTCAGTACTTCTCAATTAGCCCCTAAAATTAATATAACCGGCTAAAAAGACACGGGGGAGGCTAAAATATATGTACATTCTCATCTTTGGGGTCAATTTCAGGATAATTTTTAAGCAAACGGCAGATGATCTGAAGGAAAACAACTTTACAGGCGTAGAAAATTTAAGAGTGTTTTTTAAAAGTTTTCAAAAGAAAGGAAAATATGCAAACAAAAACTTTTAAACATTTATGTGACTTGTTTTTACCATACACAAAGCATTTCAGTCGTATGGTGAGAATTTTTGCACCAAGAGTAACATTTAAAAAACTCAATTATGGCAAGGTTTTTCTTCTAATTACATAACACAACTTTTGCTGTGTGTGAATATCTTTTTAAATTTTGAAAAAGAAAATTTCTCGCCCACCTTTAATCCCTAGCAAGAGAAGAAAAAGGTCGACCAAGGCAATTAGAAATTGTGAATCGAGAGTCAGATGAAACTAATGATAACTAAGAAAATATAAAATAATTTATTCATAAAGATAAACGGGAAGATTAAAAAGTAAAGAGTCATCGGTAGTGGTACTTGAGGTATGAAAAAGGGTTCTGTCTGTCATCAGTGTATCTAATATTTCCTTTCTTTTACGACATTGCTAAAAGATAATATCATTAGTTAAAAAAAAGGATTGACTGTAGAAATCCTACCCATTTATTTTACATAAGAGTAGTAAGATTAAGTATTAATTGGTTTTTCCAAGTCATGAAAACGAAACGACTTTTATTTCGTGGCAACTGTTAAGATTATAACTAAGTATCCCATTTCAATAGTGCCAATTCAAATATAGTACCAATTTTTGCGCGACAAAAAATAAAACAGATTAAGTGCATGAAACACATGGCATGCAATTAATGTCTTTTTTCAACAGATGATCTCTTTAACTAGTTTCATTTAGAGCTTTAATTGCGAATCTAACCTCTTTAAGGGTACGTTTCGCCATAACAAGCAATAAAACGGCAGCATTTTAGAACCGATTTACAATGCAGCCTAAGTTCGCTCTGCTCATTGAGCGAACCACACACACACACAAAAAAAAGTGAGGAGCACATTTTTATGAAGCGGAAACTTTCCGAGGATAAAAAATCGATCCCGAGCGCCTTAGAAAAGAAAGGGGAATTGAAAGCAAGGATTATCATTTTGGGCAGCAAATAATGAGCGGCATTTTTTCACGGGGAGTGTTTTACATGACAATGCCAGATTAATGGATGACACCAGGCAGCGGCAGCCATTAAAGCCAACACAAGACGCCGCCGGTCAATACAACTTTTCTTTGGGCGTCGCACGGGGATGAAGTATTGGCTTAAGGATTTAGATGTTAAGAACTGATTGATTGAATAACTGTCACGCCAAAAGTGCAGCCATTCCACATTTTAGAGGAGGCTGAAAGGGTCGAGGAAGGCCTCGATTTTCATCCATCAATTTAGAAGGGAATGGAGTGGACAGTGAGCATGCAGGTTTTTTAGCATTTTTTTCAGCGGTTTATGTAGGGAACTGTCAAAAACCATAACGTGTTGAAATGTCGAATCACTTATTAAAGGTGGATATTAACTAGAATTCGGAGGGTATTTTTGGAAGGGTTGTCACAACGAAATTTAAAGGGATATTTTGAATTTGCTTCAATAAGGTCAAATGACGTAAGTTTGTTTCCTTTTTAGATGTTTATCCATACAGTAAAAGGGGATAAAGCTGTAAAAGTATTTATTTAAACAGCAGTTTATTGAAAGGTTAAGTATACAATACTTACATTTAATTAATTCGCCATTTCAAACTTTTAGGAAGCAAACATGCATGTGTTGTAACACATACAATTAGAAAGCAGTAGCAATAAATAAAAAGTATTACAAAAACCAGAACTTTCAGTTATCACATTTGCGTATTGAATATTATGTAGTATAGTACAATTTTAAGTACTTTGAAAGGCATGAATTCAACGTTAGATGTACTCTTAACTAAAGTATTCTACTAAAACTGTTAACTAAATTACAAATCCAAGTATGGGTAGCATGAAAGCATCATTTTGCTCATCACTAACCCTACCTACAAACATCCTGTCTACCTAATTCACACGATCCAATCACCGAAAAGTTATATCGACATAGGAAATATTCGTTAAAAATTCATTTTAAATAATGGATGCAAACTCTCCATAATGTCGACCCATGACGTACTTACTATAAGCAAATTATTCCTAAAGGACTTTGAAGGACATAATCCAGTACACGGACTCCCCATTTCTCAAACTCAATGTAGCTCCAGACTAGACCAGCCCTCAGCTAACCTAGACTTAATCCCTCGTCCAGCCTAGCTCAAAGGAGGAATTAACAAACAGCCAACGAACGCGCGCGCGCTGGTCAAAACGCGTCCCAAAACGCGTCTTCTTAAAAAGTTCTTCCTTCATTAAGCCGGGGGCTTCATTAAGCTGAAAAACGCCCTCTGCGGATTACACAGCGGCGGGATCTGGCCCGATCTACATCCGATTACAGCTGCAGCAGCTGCATTAATGAGGGTATGGAATTCAATCAGCGGAGCCCCTAGTTATGTCCTGCATATTGCAAATCCTTTCGCATGACAGTTAATCGCGCTCCCAACGCGCTCCGAGGATGAAACTTGCTTTTGGAGGACTCCAAGTGTGTGTTGCATTTCGGCCCTAATTGGACTAGGGCCGGATAATCGAGAGTCTTGTTTGTGGGAAATTCCGAATTATTGCCACGTATTATGGGAAAGCGCTGGCTAGTTGGAAGGGTAATTTTGGGAATCAATCGGTTATAACGCGTAAGAATACTAATACATACATGCGATTACTCTGACTATAAACTGGCTGAAAATATTTCAATTTTTTCAAGTACACTCAAAAAAATGGTAGTCTTCAACCAACCGAACCCAGTTCGGTTGATAGTGGTTTAGTTGCCATAACCAGACCGATCGTTTCCCAAAAACACACCGGTCCGTTTCGTTCAACCGAACTCATTCTGTTACTTAGTTCGGTCCAGGGAACCGAACTGGTTCGATTGCCACAAACGCATTCAATCCACTTGCTAAACACGCAAAATCACACCATTTAACAGAAAGGGCGAATATTTAATAATTTTGAGTGCAATTCATTAAACATTTGTACAACAACTTTATTATCATAATAAGTGTAGGTTTTTTACGATGGGAAAAAAAAAAGAAATTAGTACGTCCATCGAAACGAACGAACTATATACCGTCGTGAAATCAAAATTATTTTATCGCGGATGAATACTACAAAGTTTTGTTTCCTCGGCTGGCGAGTGGCGGTTCGAAAATCGGCCATGGAAATGGAGAAGACGAAACACAAATTTTGGAAGTGAGTAATGTTCATTTTCAATTCTTATTTTTTAGTTTAATAAAGTGTTCTTTAAAAGTACAGGTTTGCAGTAGCCAAGTTGGTGGATGTGATTAGTAAGTGTATTGTATAGCATACATAAGGGCTAAGGCGGGCCTGGCCCCCCATTGCACTGGAAAAATTTACGTAAAATCTTCCTTTGACCATATTTAATCGGTTTTTATTGATATTATGTGGGCTTTGAATTGTTTTTACAGTTCAAAAACTTCTAAAACTATATTTTCATGTATAAATCTTAACCCTTCAGGCGATCGCGTGAGTCGGAGACTCCGAACATATTTTTGTGTTATGAAAGCATATAATTCCTAATAAGTATTTTAAAATTTATTATTATTAAAAAAGAAACCTTATAATAGTTTTTCAGCCTTTACAAGTGATAGTGTAGCGTCAAATATAATTTTATTCTGAACCCAAACCTCTAGTGCTAGCATGATGTGTTTATGATTGACAAATGTTTATGTGCACAGGTTATTAAGACAGGCAATTGTTACATTTGTAAGATTTATGTGACATTTTCTGTTTTGAATTCAGACAAACTGTAGATTATTGTCAGCTAATACATGAACTGTTTACATTTTACATTCACTACCTTCTGTCTAATTAAACACAATTTTGGTGATTTGTATGAATGTGTAATTGTGATTAGTACAACAGTAATCTCCTTTCCTGTGAACTTATTTCTTTATTTGCTTAAACTGTATGTGTAAAAACACTCTACGTCTAACGGTGAGATGCAGCTATACAACTGCTCTGGGTTAATCTGGTTCACAGAAATAACTTAATGCACCCATAATTTATTCTAAGGATTCTAAGTTATGTTTTAGGTTAATAATCCACAAATTACAGTATAATTTATTTGTAAATATTACAATTGAGGTAATGGGAACATATTATATGATGTAGGTTTTCCACAGCGATAATTCCAAAGAACTGGTGACCGGTGAATGGCTGTTGCTATAGTTCTAGTTGCTAAAGTCTTATCTTGCTAGGTAGTTTGTGTAACCCCAAATAAGCCAGGACATTCACTGCCTAAGGTTAGGTAAATACTATAGAGAGCCAAACTGGTTACTTCCCGCCAAGAACTATCCCACTTCCCTCCCCTCTCCTCTCCTTGAAGAAGTTTTAGGAGTCGAGGCTTACCTCGGTTAGAGCTTATCATAAGATGTCAGATCACCAATGGGACGCTTAGGCCCCGTTTACATGGACCATATACCCGGGTATAAGTGGCCGATATACCCAGCAATAGGGAAAAATGCAGGGTATAAATAAATCCACCTATTTACTCGGGAATTTGAATACCCGGCTTTCCCATGATGCATTTCGGTCTCACTCAAAGCAAAAAGTCATCCATGTTAGGCTTAAGTGAGTACTTGTTGGAAAGTAAGTTGTTCTTTGTTATTTCAATTGGATATTTAAGATTGATTACTATCTTAAATGTCAAAATAACTTGAAAATAATCCATTATGAACGTAAAATTCCAAGACGAAAACAGATAACAGAATGTAAACAAACTCAAATCGCAATGAATGATGGGACCAGTGACGTCTATACCCGGGATTTGAGGACTGGTCATGTAAACGGGTTTTTAGCACGGTTTTCAATATCCCTTTCTCCTGCATTATACCCGGGTATAAGAGTGGCACATGTAAACGGGGCCTTAAGTAGCCAAGCTAGCTACCCTGATTTCCTGCTCCCCTACTTGAACTTGGATTTCTCCGTTACCAACGGCCTAGCAAAGAAAGACCATAGCACAGGCGCTAAATTGCCGACTGTTACAGTTGACAGTTGCCGTGGAGGACCTATATCAAATTTGTTCCAGAGAATGATTAATTGAACTATTATTTCACTTTTTTTTACGGTTCAATTCCGTTAGAGTCCACGCTAAATATCGCCCAGTTCTTTTAGACAACAAAAATTAGAAATATTCATAAATAATTTCGGTCCAATTCCGTTACAGTCCCCGCTAAATATCGCCAATATCCAAATTGCTAAATATATCCAAATATCAAGAAATTTTTCTGACTTTTATTAATAAACTGAATAGTTATTGATCTAATTAAACATTTTAATTCAGGAGTTTGAAATTATTTATGAATATTTCTACTTTTTGTAGTTTAAAAGAACTGGGTGATATTTAGCGGGGACTCTAACGGAATAGAACCATAATTTCAAACTCCTGAATTAAAACGTTTAATTAGATCAATAAGTCAGAAAGATTTCAGAAAAGGTCAGAAAAATTTGTTGATATTTGGATATATTTAGCGATTTCGATTTGGATATTGGCGATATTTAGTAGGGACTCTAACGGAATTGTACCTTTTTTACTATCGACAAGTTCCAAATTAGTTTCTGTTGGCCTTTTACATTTTTGTAGGTGTTCTGTCCTTTGCTGTTACCTATTGTATGAGGAAAGAGGCTAACACCAATGACACAGCTTTTCTGGGTGGATGTTGTGAGCAGATGGTAAACAGAGAGTTTTACCTTCCTGAGAACTATTGGAAGTAAGTAATGTTCATTTTCAATTCTTATTTTTTAGTTTAATAATGGGCAATACCACTATTTTTTAAATTTGAATAATAAATATCGTAACCCTATGAAGAAAACTCGTTCTGAATTCGATTTTCTGCATGAAAACAACCAAAAAAATTTATTTTCTTAATTATTTAAGATTTAAAAGCGCGGAATTTGAGCCATACTCAAATTGTTCTCCCATTGGCTGATGCGATTGTGACGTACTTCCATCCTATACAAACAACCTCGTTTTGACTGCTTGGGCTTGTCTTTGTTTACTGTTGGGTTGTCGATATTCTTTGTTTCTATCAAAAATTCATTTAAAAAGTTTCCCAGCTGAAATATCCCTTAAAGACCGACGGAAATGCAAAAAGGACTAAAAAATACATCTTATAACATCAAAATTACATACCTTTCGTGCAGTTTTCTTGGTTTTTCATCCCGATTTGTGTTTTATTTATTTGTGGAACAAGTCATTGTTATGCTGATTTTGCCTCTTGTTAATTAGAATGGCTCCAAAAGTGTTTTTTAAAAGACTAGTAAAATGAAAATAAATAAGAATGAAAGTAACACTTTATGTAAGTTTCGTCTCTTATTATACATCTAAGGAATTTAATTTAATTAAATGTTAAGTTTGTCTGTAAAATATTCTTATTCTTAAAATACTGTTATATTTTTATTTCTACTAGTGTTTTAAAATATCAAAATCTGCATAACAATGATTTATGATTTCTTAGTTTCGCCAGTCGGTGGCAATGCGACTGGTTTGTATAGGATGGAAGTACGTCACAACTTTTCCCCGCAAAAATTTTGATTTCGCGCCCAAAAAAAACCGCAAACTTTGAATTTAATTTTAAAAAAAAGTATGCATCGCAGTGCAAAAATTTTTGAAGGTATATTTATGTTTATGCAATCTGAACCAAATAAAAAAAAAATAGTGGTATTGCCCATAGTGTTCTTTAAAAGTACAGTAAATTTTATCTTTAAAGCATCTATACAAATATATCTCATTATTCATCTCATGACAACCCTTTATGCATTAGAAGTTTGTATGTTTATTTAGTGTTCAAATAGATGTATTTCAATTTAGTTTTTCGGTAATCAAGCCAAGCCGTTTCTGCTTTATGGAGTCGTGGTAATAACCACTGTTTTTGTTAATTGTGGAAAATCTGTTATCACGTGTTCGCCATTTATCTCCCACTAATCTAAGGCTTAGCAGTAAATGGAAAATAAATCTTTGTCACAGTAAATGAAATTTCTTCTATTGTGTTATTACCGTAGGTTAAACTTTTTTCTAAAATTGGTTAACCCTAAAATTTTTGACATTTGGTTAACTCAATAGTGAAATATTTGCTAGTAAATGGTAAAATCTTAGTATTTAAATACATAAATGAAAGGGGAAGTGAAGTTTCATTTGCATTGCTAAACCTTAAATTTAGCTCAGTGGGTTGTTTATTATTTTCAACACAACAACAACAAGAGCAAAGATGAATTATGAATAATTTATCCCTTTTTATTAATTCAATTGTGTAATAATAACAAGTTTTGGGACGGTATCAAACTTAAAGTTTTGGTGTCGGACGTGAATCGTGCAATTTACAAATTATTTGACATTTGTGGAAAAGTGGGGACATTTCCACTCTTTTTTATTTGTTTATTTTTTTTACTTAGCAATAACAATTTTCTGTTATATTTTTCAACATTATTTCTAGCGATCAAAATTTTTAAAAAGGAGTTTCGCACAGCTGGGATAAGTGTCCTCCTTGGCAGTATATCGCGATTAGTTGTAGTGTTTAGCACGGGCGCCCATACATACCTTTTACCCCTACATACCTACATCACCTTTTGCATTAAGTAACACGTTAAAGGCTAATGAGAAATAATTATGAACCAACCTCCCATTAGAAAACTTAAGCGGGCTTGACTGGCTAACTTGCAAAAATTTTTCTTGGCCCCCTCCTGAATTCAAACATATGGGCGCCCATAGTGTATAGTTGGCGATCACGACACAATTGCCAAATGGAGGACTCTTATCCCAGCTGATCTAGGTGTTTTTTAGCATATACAGTGGAAGCTCTTATAGCGACCTGCTCTTATAAAAATACTCTCTTATAAAGACCCAAAAATTAGTCTCTATAAGAGCACTTTTGTGCTCTTATAAAGACTAATCTTCGAATCGATTCAGCTTATCGAATACTTTTCTGGATCGGTTTGTGTGCGTCACACCAGAATTAGCCAATAAACAAATATCAGAGTATGACAAACAGCACCAAGTAACGATCGCATCTTCTTCTCGCTTGCTTTCGCCCGGGGTAACCGGCTACAATCCCAAACGAAACCTTTCGCTACCTAATGTCCTTGTTGATTTTAGACTTTAAATTTATTAGCGTATTCATTTATCTTTCTTTATTTCCAATTTTTGACTTATATTTAAGACATAATTTTTTCAAATTGCATGCAGATGCAGGTGAAATTGATGTAATAAATTTTGTTAAGCATCAGACCTTTCTAAGGAAGCTAAGCTATGCAATAAATTAATATCAAAATCAAAATTTAAAAAGCAAACGCAAATATTTATACTCTGTAAAATATTGATCTTAAACTTTATATAAATTAGAATAAAAGCAAAAAATAAGGTAATATAACATGAAATTGAAATTATCAAGACTTCATAAAATAAGAAATATAATTGTTTAAAGTGAGGAATGATCAGTTGGATGATTCGAACTGTGTTCTAAATCCCAATGATATCGTTTTCAGGTTGAGATTTCCTCCAGACTTTATAAATTAGTCTACTAAAAATACATCATTGAGGGAATCGAGTCCACCTTCCCGAAAAGCATCAAAATTGATAGTTTAGCTTAACGAGTTTATTGCTTTTAAGCGAGTGATATTCTACACTCGAGTGTATCACTCGAAGTTTGCTCTTATAGCGACAAAAAACTCGGTACGGATTAATTACGCTATAAGAGCTTCCACTGTAATTAGAATTAATCATAAAATTATCTACATTGTTTAATTAGTTATTAATGAGATATTTTGAATTTTTAAAGGTCCGTTCGAGGATCCCCTCACTGCAAGGAACTGCCACCTGATCTCCCATCCACCTCGGCTCTCACGTGCGTGAGAGGAGGATGCCCCCCAGAGTGAGTGAGAGCTTCTTTGTGGCTGTGTCTGCTTCGAGGTGAAGTCCTCGCTGGCTTTAGCAAATTCAGTGGAAAAGCCTCAACTACAGCTGCACATCTTTTGTGATGCATCAACATATGCTCATAGAGCATTAGTGTACGTGTGATTTCCTCCAGCACTTAATTTGTGATTTGCAAGGGCCATGTAGCCCCTTCTAAGAAACTGACTAAAGAAGAGACTGGAACTTTTATTGGCTGGGGCTGATGCGCGAATGCCAAAATTCCTAAAAACTCACTTCCCGACGGCAGTGGTGTACTTATGGAGTGATAGAACTTTATTGAAACTTATTGAAAACTTTAGTTGTCTGTGAAAATTACTTTGTGTTACTGCCTATGTGTTTAGGTTTATTAATAACATAAAATCAAATGTTAAAATTGTAGGTCATATATCTACTAGGGAAATTTCTGTTGCTTTGAATTATTGGATTAAATCATCTCAAGGTATGTGCATTAAATCAGAAATTAATAATCTGAAGTTAAACAAGTGTGTTGATAAAAATTCTAAATTGTATGGTCTTAATCCTAAAATTGATGATAAGGGTTTATATTAAGAGTTAATTAGTAGATTGGTCAAATCTTCTTTAGATGTGAGTTCTGTAAAATCTATCATATTGCCTAGTAATTATTTTTCTCATCTTATTGTGTTAAAAAACCATGAAAGAGTTCTTCAATTTGGTATTAATGATACTTCAGTTCAAATAAGAGCCAAATTTTGGATTTTAAGAGCCAGATGGTTTGTAAAATCAATATTGCATGATTGTAGATTTTGTAATAGACGACATTAGTGTGACGTCACTTGCTTGTTTGGAAACGTTGATTCTATCCATGATTGGAAGTAAATCCGTACGGAACCAATCACGGATGGAATCAACGTTTCCAAACAAGCAAGTGACGTAATGACTAATGTCGTCTATTGGGTTAATGCTTGTCCTGGTCAGGAAATTTCTGCCCCCCCCCTTCCTCCTGATCGAATTGAAAAATATCAGCCCTTTGAGGTAAGTGGAATTGATTTTGCAGGACCATTAAATTTAAGAGATGGCTCTAAAGTGTATATTGCTTTGTTTACTTGTGCAGTTACGAGAGAAATTCATTTAGAAGTATATCTAATTTGAGTGCTGAGTGTTTTATCCAGGCTTTTTGTAGATTTATTTCACGTTGTGGTGTATGTAAAATCATATATTCTGACAATGCCAAAACATAAAAGAGCTGATAAAGAACTAGGTTTGTGTAATGATGAAAGTGTCTGTTCTTGTATTGCAAATAGTGGTATTATATGGAAGTTTATAGTTGAAGTTGCTCCCTGCATGGTACACAGGTAAAGCATGGCCTATTTATATTTAGGCGCAAAGGTTCCCTTGTCAGTTGTCGAGTCAATTTTTGGTGGATGGGGAAAAGATTTTTAGTTCATTTATTTCTAAACCTATATTTTATTAGCTCTCTTGCATAGCACTGAATTTGTCTGTGTTACTTTACTACTGATGGCAAGGATTTATTTGTTTATGCTGTCACTGTTTAAATCTTGGTTTATAGTGCTTGAATATTTTAAATGATTTTGTATTACTGATGCATTCATAACATTATTGATTGTATTTTCTAATTAGTACTTTCTTTTACTTAAATGCATCTTAGTTCCTATATTATGTTAATATATTGTAGTAAACCTACAGTACAGCGGACCTGGAAAAAGTTGTAACCTTCCCCCGAACCTAATAAAATTTACCCGAACCTAATGTATTGCTCCTATGGAGCTGACAGGGGCTTACCCCGAACCAGGTTCGTAGGTTCGGGCACTTTTTCCAGGTCCGCAGTACAGTAGAACTCCAACTATCCAAATTGCTGATTATCCGAATCACTTTCAGAAAAAAAATGAAGACCGAATCGTAAGTACTGTCATGGGAAGTCAAACACCTCAAGTGCATTTAAAAATGGGGAAAGCTTCCTTTCTTATTAAAACCAATCCAAGGTTTGGATGACCACAGCATTGTTTACAAAGTGGTACTTCAGTTAATTGGAGTTCTACTGTATCACCATCCATGATTGAAATTTTTAAAAGATACATTTCCATTCTCTGAAATTTCAAATGGAAATTTTAAAAATAAAATCACTTTGTATTTGAAAAACTGTTTGGTTGATTTGTTCAGTAAATTAAACTTGAAGGTTAATTCTGAGGTAATACATCCAAATTCAATTCTATTATCTGAACAGATTTTCCCAAAGTTGAAAGTTGTTAATATTACTATTAAAACATTCTTAAATTCTATTAGCTACACAGGATATGTGAAAAGTCACCAAAAGTAATCAAAATAAAAAGCAAGCAAAATGTATCAACTTGTAGAATTGCTGGTAAATCCAGGATTTTTTATTACTTTATTTTTGTGTAAATAAAAAAACATGCCCTATTTGTAATAAATTATATTATCTTGCAAGTTTTTTTGCTTTGAATCTGATATAGATTGAGAATGATAGACATGACTGATTCATGTATGACAATTGCAACTTCTTTAAAATTGATACTCTTAGTTATTTCAAAATCAGAATTGAAGATGTAAGTAAAGCAAGGTAAGTACATACAAGCGATTTTTCTTGTTGAAAGTTGTTTTTATACGTTGAAAGTTTTGCATTTATGATACGACAAAATATTCTTAAGAACGATTGATTAAGCGGATAGTTTCGTTAGTAGATTTTCTTTAAGATAATTAGAATCTTCGGAGATAAGAAGTTACTATAAGTGTTTTTTTAGTGTTAAGATATAGTCAGCAAAACATGTAAACATGAAAGAAACTTAGACATTTTAAAATAAGTTTAGTTGTAGCATGGTTAAAAAAAGTTTTAAATATGTTTTCTAGGAAAATAAAGCATGGGTAATTCAAAATTAAAAATACTATCCTGTATAAACAAAATTACCCGAAGTCCGTTTACGGCAACTGTACATTTTCCGTTTATGACAAGCGTACTAACACCGTTTGTGGCAACCCGACAGTCGGGTTACCTCAAACAAACTTGAGGGACGTAGGTTCGATTGGCACAAGCAAACAGTTCGGTTGTCCCAACCACACCTCTCTCATTCGAACCGGTTTGGTCACCCCAAACGGAGAGTTCGTTCAGTCCTATATCAACAGGACGGTGCGGTTGGGGGAACCGAATTTCTGGTTGTGGGAGCAGAACTGTTTTTTGAGTGTAGAGGGGGTCCAACGGCTTCTATTTCCAGAGACCCGCGAGCCAATCACAAAACCAAGGTTAGGGTCTGATTTTTTAAGTTTAAATATTAACTACTTTTCATATTACTTCGCGATTTGTGATCGATTTAACTTAAAATTCCATTACTTGGCAGTGCTAATATTAATGCTCACGACCAGAGCTTTCAGTGAAAAACGATTGTATACCTGAAAGAAATTATAACGCGGAATTTTAGTTTTGGAAATCGACATGGATGTATCCATGTATGCTAATAAGGAACAGTACCTGGAGAGTGCTATACCTGGGTGTTCCTGGAACATGCAGGTATAGCACTCTCCAGGATCTACAATATGGGGGCAATGTATAAAAGGCCAATAACGAAAACAAAGATAATGCAAATTATCCTACCAAATAATAAATCATAAAAACTGATGAAGGAATTTTGGAAGATCGGAAGAAGGCCAATTAATCGGAATTTTCGGGGTCAGACAGTCAATTCATGCTATGAAAAAATACATTCGTAAAGTTTCTTCAGAAAAGCTCAGATAAATGAAAGAAAAAATTGCATGAAATAGTATTATCTGAGAGGAATGGAAAGAGTTACGGGTGGAAGTGGTTCGTATTTCCATATAAATTTTGTTAATTTAATAATGTTATGAACAACAATACTTAATCTGTTCTTATGCCTGAGGGAAAGATTTTTTAAGTTTTAGAAAGAAGGAATAAAGATGACTGGAACTAAAACGAGGCTTTCTTATTTAATGTACTATCTAAATTTAATAGGCCATCAAAGTTAACGTACTAATACTAGTAGTGGAGTCGCTTGTGTCAAAAACCAATGGTGTAAAAAAACTTTTGGCAGAAGCTTAGTGAGTGGTATCATTCGATTCGTAATAACGTCTACATTAACGTGGTACCGGGTGTTTTTTCCGAATTCCGTGCAGGGGGTTTCTATGACGTCATGAATGCAAGATGGCCGCCGCAGGAAAAAAGCTGTAAATGGCGATCTAGCAATGTTATCGGAACTATTTTTGGACAAAAAGCTCAGAAATATATATTTTTATCGAATAGCTACAAAAATAAGCATCTAAATCGGTTAAAAATTGCGTTTATGACGTCATAACCAAAAAATGGCTATTTTCACCAAAAATACAGTATTTTGTCATGTAATACTTTAAATAGATGCTATTTTCAACGTGAATGTAATGAAAATATGTTCATAATAAAAAAACCAACAATGAAAATTTCATGGATGGTCACAAAAGGCGGATATGACGTCAGAAATCCAAAATGGCTGCCCCATAGAATAAACTTTTTTATTTTTTTATTCAAAAATTTTTTAATTTTGAATTATTACACTTATATGAATGTAATAAAGGTATTTTGAGGATAAAATATAACAAAACATTTTAAAATTCCTGAAAAAAGCATCGAAATATTAGGTGTGAAAGACAGAACTACAGTATTTTGTCGTGTAATACCTTAAATAGATGCTATTTTCAACGTTAATGTAAAGAAAATATGTTCATAATTAAAATGCCAGCAATGGAAATTTCATTCTTTGTCACACAAGGCGGATATGGCGTCAGAAATCCAAGATGGCTGGCATGTGAAATGAATTTCTTTAGTTTTTTACTCCAAAATTTTTTATTTGGGAATTATTATTATTTTATTAATGTTGTAATAAAGTCATTTTAAGGATAAAATAATTCCCAATTGAAAAATTTTGGAGTAAAAAACTAAAGAAATTCATTTCACATGCCAGCCATCTTGGATTTCTGACGCCATATCCGCCTTGTGTGACAAAGAATGAAATTTCCATTGCTGGCATTTTAATTATGAACATATTTTCTTTACATTAACGTTGAAAATAGCATCTATTTAAGGTATTACATGCCAAAATACTGTAGTTCTGTCTTTCACACCTAATATTTCGATGCTTTTTTCAGGAATTTTAAAATGTTTTGTTAAATTTTATCCTCAAAATACCTTTATTACATTCATATAAGTGTAATAATTCAAAATTAAAAAATTTTTGAATAAAAAAATAAAAAATTTTATTCTATGGGGCAGCCATTTTGGATTTCTGACGTCATATCCGCCTTTTGTGACCATCAATGAAATTTTCATTGTTGGTTTTTTTATTATGAACATATTTTCATTACATTCACGTTGAAAATAGCATCTATTTAAAGTATTACATGACAAAATACTGTATTTTTGGTGAAAATAGCCATTTTTTGGTTATGACGTCATAAACGCAGTTTTTAACCGATTTAGATGCTTATTTTTGTAGCTATTCGATAAAAATATATATTTCTGAGCTTTTTGTCCAAAAATAGTTCCGATAACATTGCTAGATCGCCATTTACAGCTTTTTTCCTGCGGCGGCCATCTTGCATTCATGACGTCATAGAAACCCCCTGCACGGAATTCGGAAAAAACACCCGGTACCACGTTAATGTAGACGTCATTACGAATCGAATGATACCACTCACTAAGCTTCTGCCAAAAATTTTTCGAAACATGACATAAGCGACCCCACTATAGCCAAACACGTATATCTAAAGTTAAGTACGGTAGAGGTAATCACGATATAACGCACCTGAAATCTTAAACAATCTTCTCAAAGTCGAAGAAAAAACTTACAGCAAGGTTTTTACCTCCTTTCTATTTTGAATAAAATACCATTTCAACACTGAATCGAATATTGAAAAACGTGTTCTCCTCCCCCCAATTAAAAAAAAATTCACAATACATTAACTATAAAGAGGAGAGGATTCATAGACTCAATGGGTGAACCTGAAATTCTCTCCCAAAATAGGTATTATAGTATAGGTATTATACATATTATATATATAGGTATACAAAATAGGTACTGATATATTTTCATGTAACTAAAATCTCGATTTCTTCGAAAGTAGAAAATAACAAAAAAAAACACAAAAATGACGATGGAGAGTGCACCATAAATCTATCATATAAAACTAGAAAATATTACCTTTTATTTTCGAGTGGCAGATATTTACGAGCACATTTTAAAACTAGGTAAAAAGCTGTTGATAAGTAAAGCATAAAAAAAAAGTTTTCCAACTTCATAAAATTTGAATAAATTAGGTAGAAGGTTTGGAAATTACATCCTAAGCTTCATAAGCTACCGGATAATAGACAATATCGAAAACCCATATAGTTGAAGTCCTTATCGTATAAAACGTTAGGATATTAGCTCCACACTAGCAACTAATCGATAGCCCAGAATAGTTTAATAACACCCCAGGAAAAATGTTAAGAAAATTGAAAACATGCTTTGAGGCAAAATGAACAAAACTGTGCGAAGTAATACTGCCTTAGAAATTAAAAGTAATTTTCTTTGTGGATGCGATTTTTAATTTAAATTTCTCGTGATAAAAAGAGTTTAATACTTAGAAACACAACACCGCCAGTTTTTCGGATTTTTTTTTCTTTTTGGAACTGTTTTTCACAGAATTCTAAGAAGTTGGTTAATTAAAGGCACTATAAATCCTGGCATTCATTAATATAAAGGTAAACTAATTCATACTTTAAAAAAATACTTTCAAATACAGTTCGATAAAAATATTCTCGAGTAAAACTAGGTTCAATAAAGAAGATTGACTACTTTAAAAGAACAAAAGAATACCTTGAAGTTTTTTCAACAGAATTCTAAGAGTTTTAAAATAAAATCAAAGGAATATTGATTTTCTTCTCCATGACATAAATATTTTATGAAATAAATATATTCCTGTATTTTTATCTAAAGACGTACTTTTAGAGATACATAAAAAAATTGGTACCGCGGAAAAAATAAAGAACTGCGTAGAAATAGAAGGAAAATAAACCTCCGCCTATAAAACCTAGTTTAATTCAAGCTCATCTTATACTACCAAAAATTAATTTCCGACTCTATGCCTGTAATAAAGGCTCAGTAAGTAAACACATCTCAGCAATATATTAATAGTTAAGCAGCCTTTTAAGCTTTCCTTACGAAAACAGTCTTTCATTTGATAAAGTAAAAGTATGTCCCTTTACTTCGGATCAGAGGATAATATTACACAGATCTATTATTCGCGTTTATAACATGCATCCTCACTACATTTTGAAGTAATGGTTTTAGAGAGTAACTTTGATTAGATGTAAAATACATAGATAAATACTCCTATAATTTATTGAATGTAATTTTGAAGCTTAACGTATTAAAAGCTTTTACACCCGGTCGTATAAAAATATTAATTATGAAAATATGTATTCCATTGATATAATTTTGGATCAAGCACAAACAATCTTTTGATGTTTCATGAAGGGAAAATTGGAAATTTTAATTCAAACAAGAAATGTTAGAAACTTTGTTCTATACTAACATCTATTGATTAATTCAATTGAATTAACATGGAAATAAAACAAAAAGTTAGATGATATACATCTCCCACAAATATGAATTTTGAAATTTACTATTATGATATGAATCCAATAGACATTAATATTAGTTAATTAAATTTGTGTGTCAAGTATTCGAACTAATATTATAGATGTAAAATAAGCATCCAAAATAAACTAGTTTTTTTTTAATTTTTAAAAGCGTGTTTCAGCGTATAAATAATGAAAAGTTGAAGCACAAAACATTTTCTTACATTATTTTTCAATTTTTACAACAAATAAAATTTTGACACACCACAAGTTATGACGTGTCGAAAAGGTTTCTAAAACAAAAATATTTCTGAAGCATGTGACTAGATGTCCAAAATAATATAATAGTATTATGCAAGCTGTAAGGTAAAATATTTTAATATTCTCCATTATTGGTTAAACGCCAAATTTTTACTTGTTTTCTCAAAATATTGTTTTTGAAGGGGTTTGATTTATTATCGTTTCAAGGAAATTGAAATATGAATTTAATTACTTATTTTATTAATTTCATTGGTCTGATTAAAACTTTTTAAAAAATCCAATGAAGTTTAAACACTTTTTAAATGCACCAAATGACTAAATAAATGTTGCATATCAGAGAAAAACGAATGTAAAAAGGGTATTTGCAAAAAATCGCTTGCGTGTGATTATTTAGACACACTTAATAACAGTTACTTAGATTAAATTTACTTAAGTTGTTATTTTACAAACAAAAAAGAAAAACACTCTAGAGTTAACTCCAAATGTAGTTTACATTAACAAAACAACATAAAAAATGTTTATCTATTTTTTTAAGAATTCCAGAAAAAGGGATAACAAGGTAAAAAATTTAACTTTTTTACAATGGTATAAGGAAAAAAAGATTGAAACACAACGTCAACTTTTCATTTAATAAACTTCTTTTAGATATTAGACACATTAAAATGGCCACGGTGTATTTGGGTCAAACGTCTAGTAAAAAGTTCTTTCTCTTTAACTGCATCTTCCCAAACTAAGGCGAAATAAAACTTAATCAGTAATCATTTCCTTTTCTGTAACTTGGCCGTAGGCAATACCCTAAAACCCGTAAAGATGTTAGTTTTTGAATATAATTATTGTAATAGAAAGCGGCGATTTCAAATTGCCTACTTTGTTCATCCAAAGGATATTTTAAAAATCTGTTAAATAAGTTAATGTTATACGATTTTAACGTGAATAAACTTCAGTCCATTGTGATGATTAGTTAAGTATTTTATTAAAAATCCTTATTATTGCCCTTTTATTATTTTAATAGGAAGTATCTGTTCATTCTACATAATTGTAATTAGGACATATTTTTATTGTTATTTTTAAATGAGGAAAAAGATTGGTAGTTAAAGGGTTAATAGGCGCCTTTAAACACGTATTTTTTATAACCTATTTTTGAGATTGAAATAAACAATTTAATAACTTTGTACTCCCAAATACTTTTATTAAAAACATCACAGCCTTTGAGAACATTTTAATATTACAATGCAGGGATTTCATAAAACAAAAACTCAACCCCGGATAAAGAAATACCCAGACTTCCGTCAACATACATGTCAATTGTCACAGTCATTAAATTAAATGGTCAATTAGATACTCCCTATTTTTTCCCAGTAGAAACAACAACCAAGATTGAAAAAAAAAACTTTCAAATCTTTGTTTGTATAGAGATTTTCAACAAAAACATCAATCGAGGGATTTCATAAAAAAAGACAAACCCGGAAAAGAAACAGCCAGAATTCCGTCAACATGCATGACACAGTCATTAAATTAAATGGCCAATTAGACATCCCCGATTTTTTCCAGTAGAAACAACAACCGAGATTAAAAAAAAAACTTTCAAAATCTTTGTTTGGATAGACCTTTTCAACAAAAAAATCACATCCCAGGCCTGTCATTAAAATAACTTCAACTCATCAAAACTTTGGGTCTCAACTTTATATAAGTGAAGTTAAATATACACAAAACTCAAAATATCCAACAGCAACCTCCACGCGAAACCTTGCCATCCACCGCACTCACCTTCCCGGCTGAGGAGAGGTAAAACAAGGCCATGCACTAGAGCCACATGTCCTGAGGGAGCAGGACGGCAAGAGACAAGAGGGATGCGGCGGAAGCATGCCACCCGCGCGGCCGACCCTTCGCCAGCGACTGAGGGCGGCCGGTGGACGGTGGAGCGGCCCGCCAACCGCGCCAAGCCCCCTGCCAAACCCCGGCGCAATTAGGCAATTCACGGTCGCCGGGAGAGGCCCGTGTCCGAAATACCGGGATTGATGGAAATGTTTTCATTCAGAACTTGTCTCGAGAGGAGAGGGCGAGTTTTTCCTTTTTGTCTTTACTCATGAAACGTTTCATTGACCTATAGGAGTCATACGGTACGCATATTTACAAAGGCTCAAGACTGGGGCACATTTGGCGATTTTTTTTTAATTTTCTTTAATGAGTTATGAATGAAACAATTGAATGAGGTTCCCCGGTCATGAGCCTTTTTTTTTGTATATTGCATTAGTAAATTAGACGTATTTGAGAACCCTTTGAAGACAACGGATTAAATAAAAGTATAAACGGTTAAGAGACAATTTTTTTAAGAAATAAAAAATAAACTTTTTCTGCAGATAAAAGTTTAAACAAACGAAGAGTCAGTGACAACATCAGAAAACAACATTTTTCAACTTTTAAAAGACTCTTCATAATCATTTGAACTCATCCCTCAAACCGGTGGGAGCAAAAAGTTGCCCTGTAAAAGTTGTTTTTCAGTGACAAGAGTTCTTCGGCAAGAAAAACAACAACGCGCTAGGTTCACGAGTTGAGCGGGGAAAACCAGTATACTGACCACGCAGCGTTTTACAGTTTTCAGGGATTTTTGGGTTTCAGGAAGAGGGTAATTTATAGAGACATTACAACTTACGTAATAGAGTGACAAACTTTTATCAGTTTTTAATTGAATTTAATGACACCTTTGAATTAATTGATAAAAATTGTCATTTTTTTCTATGGTAGAGTATGATTTTAGAGAGACATACAACTCACGCTAACTTATTTCTTTAAAAAATATGTTGGGTCTTTTAGCACAATGGAATCAGTTTCAACTGAAGTTTCTTAAACATTTCATCTGAAAGTGACTAAATAGGCTTAAAAGTTTCAAAACATTTCAATAGAACTAACAAGGCACAGTTAAAACTATTTCTGTTAAAAAAAAGTCATGTACACGATTACAGTTTTAGCGATAGTACAGTCATCTTACATCATGTACAGTCGGAGTCAAAAAAATCGTTACAAGGACCCTTAATAGGAATCTAGACATTAACCCTGTGCGCATGTTATAGGAAAAAAGGTTTGAAAATATTTCGCCAATCCCGATCGCCAAAGGTTTGCCACTTGTTAAAATTACAGTAACCCACAGAACTAAGCCAAACCTTTTGTAATTTGTTAATATTTGCGTTTCTCAATGTGGATCCCTGTGGCTTAACGGTTAGAGCGCTGGTATTGAATACTTTAAGTCGTCGCATTTAAACGTTACCTGCCACTTATTTTGCTGATTTTATAATTTAAAAGAATTAGAAGTTATACCTGAAGTTTATTAATTTTTCAATTACGTTCTTATTTGTAGAAAATAAAAAGTTTTAATAAAAAAAATATTTAAATGCTGAATGCAATTTCAATTTTTATTTTTAAATTAAGTTTTTTTCCGTTATTCACATATATAATGGTATAGTAAATTTCTATTTTTCAAAGAGTGGCTACCATTTTATTCAAACATTAGTGAAGCCTAAGAAAGAAAGTAAATATCCACTTTGTTAATACCAGGGCCGCCGAGAGCCAAATCGGGCCCCGGGTACAAGGTTGAGAAGCGGGCCCCCAATGACATATTCTCATTTCGAGGTAGGGGGCGAAATTTTCTGAAATACCTCCATTCATAGGCTTAATGTAATTTTTAGAATATTTCTAGGCAAGATCTGAATTTCACTCAACTTAAAAGTATCGTTTTCTTGATAATACGATGAGTAACAAGTAATAAATGGGGTCTGGGGGTCTTCCCTCAGAAAATTTTTGAAAATATGCCCTAGAAAACTGGGAATTTACTCATTTTTGGACCTTTACTTGAACAAATTAATTTCCAAAATATTCAAAATGATACCCGTCTTAGTACTCAATATGAAAAGCTTTGGGTGCCGGGACCCCTACCGGCCCGGGCCCGGGGGTATCGTACCCCCTCGCCCCCCCCTCTCTCTCGTCAGGCCTGGTTAATACAGACAGCCCGAAAAGCACATTGACCTTGAAAGCCCGTTGAATCAAACACGTATTCTCGAGATTTTTGTGTGGCGCCATCTTTGAACATCATTTTGAACTAAAAAACTTTATTGCTGACCAACCGATGCCAAAAATGAAAATCGTTTTTACTTAGATTATTTTTCTAGATTTTATGAATTTTGGAAATATCTAAGGACTTTTCGTGCACACTTTAGAAATTAAAAGTAATCCTTAAAAAATAATTTTACGTATGCAAATTCTTGGAAAAATATCTTTATCGCGCAAGATGTGTCAGTGTAGGATTGACTAATTTGTAAGAAAAAGATCATGCACAAGTGTCTTTCTTTGACAAATAGGAAGGAAATCTACTCTAATTTCATAAGTTATTGGATCCATGAGCAAGCAAAGCTTGCTTTTTAGTTATTCCAGTCCGATTAGTCGGTTACAGGGTTCCAGCAGCGTAAGCTGCTCCTGCCCCTCACTGGATATGTCTCGCCTCTAACACAATTTACCCCGGGTCATGACAATAACTGTTCCACAATCCACATTAGTCGGTTACGGGGTACCAGCAGCGTAAGCCGTTCCTGCCCCTTAGCAGCAGAGTCGCGTCTCGGTATGACCTCATTGGCTATGACACGCCTCTAAACCAGGCTAACCTGGATGCGATAACTGTTCTAGTCAGATCTGTTATTATTTATAAGAAATTTATAAATTATTACTGGTGGTAAAAATAATAATCTTTGGAAACTATTTACACTTTCTCAGTTTTTTTTAAGTTTAATATGACCACCACTTTTATTTTTATGTTTTTTTATTTAGGTGTTTTAATCAGGTACCGTTCAGTACTTGTTCCCCGCCAGCCTCCAGCTTACCTATAGCTAACACACATGAGGAATGCGGTTGATCTCAGAACCCCTCTTCGAGTGTTGAATAAGTGCTGTGGGGTGGGTAAAAGGTATGGGCTGTATTCAGAAACTTTTAACACGTTTATGAACCGATACGATAACGATGATACGAGACCGAGAACGATCTATCGAAATGCTCTCGAAACGATCAATTTGAAACGAGTACTCCAGACTCCAGCTCACTCGTCTCCTCAATAACGAGTAATTTAGACGACTCTGATTGTTTGAAAATAAATTCGCGTCATCGTTGGGAATGGAAATAAACAAACCTCCCAACGATGACGCGAATTTATTTTCAACCAATCAGAGTCCTCTAAATTAATCGATTTTGAGGAGACGAGTGAGCTGGAGTACTCGTTTGAAATTGATCCTTTCGATAGATCGTTCTCGGTCTCGTATCGGTTCATAATCGTGTTTAAAGTTTCTGAATACGGCCGATAGCTGTTACGGGCAAAGTCATAAATCTGGTATTATTAATAATGCCCGAAAGCCCCCCCCCGTAGATCCGCCACTGATTATAACTATCAAGTGTAACAATAAAAGTAAATTTCATAAATCTTCATTATAACCAAAATATCTTAATTTTAAACTTATTTTTTATTTGATTGACTTAAAAGAAAAGCTTCTATTTTTATTTCAATAATATAATTTGTAATTATTTAATTTATGATCTTTAAATTTTATCACGCTGTGCTTATTAATCCACAAGTTGCTGATGAAAAGTAAAAAGTTATGCACATTGCACACACTCAAAAATATAACGTCATTTAAAAGAACTTTATAAAAATAGTTAAAATAGAATTATTTTCTGAAATACTGCTAAGAATTATGTTTATAACTTGTATTTGCTTGAATAAGTTTGGTAACAAAATGCTTAAGAAATTTCTCTCTTTCTCTGACTAAAAAATTTCTTTAAATAAAATATTTTTGCTAGTGTGAGGTTCAAAATATCCTAAAAAAATTACCTACTTATCAGAGCTGATTATTTTTTTTTTGTAAGATCATAGTGGAAGAGCCAGAGTTCTAATTAAATTTTATAAATAATTATTTTAAGATTTAGGGTAAAACGTTAACAGCTGCTATAAAATATAGTGCTTTGAACGAAAAAAATAATCTAAGATGGTCCTCCACAAAGATTGAATCATCCGTAAATGAATTTAAACATCAATCGTAGTGGCATTAAGAATGATCAGCATTGAGGATAGAACCCGCGAACTTCCGCTTATGAAGACGTTACTCTAACCACTATACAACGATTTTGAGGCAATATCATTTGAAAAAAAAAAAAAAACTGCGCCAAATCATGGATAACCAGCCAAATATATTTCCTTAAATTAGATATTAAAATGATTCTCGCCAATATTTTCCTGCGCCAAGTCATGGATAACCATCCAAATATGTTTCCTTAAATTAGATATTAGAATAGTTCTCGCCAATCTTTCCTATCAGAAGAACGATTCTGCGATTATTTCAAAATTCCGCAATTCCGTCACTGGAGCAACTGTAACGATTTTTTTGACGTCGACTGTACCAGTGAAATAAAAGCGGTTTTCCTTAAACCAAAGACTCTTTAAAATGGGAAAATTTATGAAACGCGATTATTTCTAAAACACGTCACACTTTTATTTTTGATGAGTAAGTTATGAAATACGGATGTACAAAATGCAAATGCTTCGCAAGGATCACTTAATTATTAAACGATACGAAATAGGAGTTTCGAAAGGCAAGTATTTACTTTCAAGTAGTTTAATACAACAAAGTAAGAATACAAAGCAACGAACAAACTCAACGATAACATTAGGCGAAATTAAAGTCAAACAATGCAGAACTTCAAGCCAAGGGACATGATTGTCAAATGGAATTGTCGTCAATTCAAATACAAAACAGACATTAAATAGCTTGATCCTGCTTTGCATAATTATAGGGACTTAAATACAGGTAAATTTGTATTAAAATGGAAAGTCATTAGTATTTGATGCCATCAATGATTAATGCACAAGAGCAAATATTTTACTTGCATACCATTACTTTCATAAGTTAGAAAACCAAATATAATTACATCATCTTTGTGAGGTAGCTGAGATGATTCTACGTAAATTTCAAAAATATAATCGAAATCTAAGTTCTATAACAGATGACAAATTCATTTGAAAATACGAGTAATCCTTCGTAAGTATACACCAACATTAACTTTAAATTTAAATTAACTTTTAATTTAACTAGTGTTAGGTAAACATTAATAAAAAATCCTTTTAATAATGACGTAAGATTTCTACTATTTATCTATACAAAAGGAAACAGAAGCGTGTATTTGTTATACCGTTAACCTTTATAAAAAGAGATCAGATACAAAAAGAGAACCAGGCTTAAACCTTCACACCGGAATCTGCTAAAAATAGTTGCACAAGTGAGGCACTAAATCAGTAAATTTGTCTTTATAACAATCTCGAGCTAGTTTCTAGTATCGATTCATTTAATGACTCCCCTAAATCATACACCTAATCCAGAGAATCTCGATGAATCAAGTTCTCATTCCCTTTTCAATCAGCACCATTGCTGATATAATTTTTATGTCATTTCTAGTTTATCAGTAGTCGATTTAGCTGTAAAAAAAATCTCTCTTTCGATGTTCCAAAAATAGAAATACCCTACTGTGCAATGTATAGGAAATGCTTTCATAATGGAGCCCATTATCACTATCTAGAATTAAAAGTTCTGTCTAGAAGTAACAAAATCTCGACGAGATCATATCGCAATAAAATACTGAATGCTGAAGTATCATAAAAATACAGTGTATGGAAAATTTTCAATTTTTAAACTTGACTTTTGAAAATAAGGAGAGGGGGTTTAATGGGGGATTGATGTATATTTATTTAATTTTCAAGTTTAATCAATAAAATTATTAAATATGAAAACTGTATTTGTACATTATAGCTAAATAAAAATTATTATAATAAAACACAATAGAAGACATTTCTTAAAGATTCAACGTATTTTTCTAAGCAAGGAAATGTAAAAAAAACCCCACACATTATTTGTATTTAAGATGTCGACTAAGTTTTCAAAAGGTGGCTGTGACTAATGGCAGGGACTACATAAAGTGATAAATCATAACAATTCATTTTAGAACAAATGATAGAACAGTTTGTTTTACACGTCTAATCTACTAGAAAAACAATTCAGACATTCCAACATAACCCCCAACTTTTAACAACCGTCCAAATAGCCCATATATCACACATAAATACCTACAAAAGCAAAACAACCCTCATTGGCACAACCTCCTTGGCTAACGAACCAAACGCTTCGGCACGATAATCAACTGATGAAGATAAATTATAAGCAACTTCAAAGGAAAACAATGAGATAATGTCCTGAACTGTAAAAAGAAGGATAGGAAAATAATTAGAAAGAAGCGTTTCTAAAAGAGTTAATGAAATGGGAAAACTCCTAACGTTTTTGGCACGGCTTTTTCAAGCTTCAATTCCGTATCTCTTATTGCACAGAAAACTTCTCAGCAAATCACACTAATAGCGGAATCTAGTCGCGTTAGAAAACTGTCATTTTTTTATATTTGTCGAAAATGGTGCTTTTTACTAATGTAATTTCCTAGAGTAGCTTAGATCATGCTTATATTAAGGTAAAGGAAGGTTGATTAGAGAAATCTTAAAAAAAATAACAGATTATTATTACATCGAAACGAATATTTTACATCAGGGCCGTTTTTTATGCAATAATCTTAATGGCATTTAAAATTAGGGAAGATATTTTGATAAATTTAGCATATCTTTTCAAACGCATGAAAAAAATCTTTATTCATGAAGATTACTTTTAAAATTTTAAAGTACGAACTGGTGTTTTAATATTGTGGTATCTTATGGTGGTATACGTATGTAAAATTATTAGCTACGGCAAGAAAAAACTGGAAGAAATAGCGGCATAAAATAACTAATGCATTTTAGCAAATATAAGGAGTATTTCTACTAATAAGCCAGATATTAATCTCAAAATAAAAGTTAAGAGATATTTTGCGATAGATAGGATAAAAATAAGTTCGAATTTCAATACCAAAAATATCTCACTCATAGAAAAATGAAAATTTTCTATTAAAAATTCATATAAATTAAGAAATTTAAGTACAGGGAAAAGTTTTTTTATTAAATATAATGAAATAAATTTATTTTTTACAACCCTGATAAATCCAATGAAACACTCAAAACCAAATAAGCTAGAATAAATGTCACTGGGGATCAAATGTTACAAAATTTAATTTTTTTTTCAGAATCTGCATTCTTTGATGTTTCTATATTTTTTATAATTAGTAGTATCAAGAATTTGTGAATCAGAGAATCGAGTTTTATTTGTTACACAAAAAATAGAATACAGAAGAAAATGTTCAATTCATTAATACTTCAATAGCTGCTAGTAAATAGGAATATCAACATTAAAAAATTAACTTAAGGTATAATAAAATCTTGGTGAATAACTTTTTCAGGAGATTTAAGAGTTATTCCAAGAAAAAAATTAGCTTCAACAGTTTTCTAAAATTCTTCACAAGCTCCCAAGTTCTTTTATATGAAAACTAAGTTTACATGTTTAAATGGAAATTTATAACATGAACAAAAGCATTAAAATAATAAATTTTAGGCTCTTAAAACTACTCTTAAGTTTCTTTTTAATTATTTCTACTCCATTTTATAGAATTTGCAATCACAGGAATTTCAACGGACTTAAATATGTATAGATTTTTAATGTAAAGTAGATAGTTTCAATTTATATATGAATACACAAATCACGCATGGAACTGGTTTTCTAAAACGCGCATTTATAATAAAAATAATCAGCAAACATATTTGTAGATATCATTGCAATATTAAGATAAGAAAATAACTAATTAGAAACATTTTCAATTATAAATCTCAATAAACATATTTACCCGAATTCCATTTTAATGCAAATTGGATAATATAAAACGAAAATTTACCCAGCAATACCAGGAAATTAATAATGAATTGCTATTTCAGTACAAAACCCTTTCAACCGTTTGACAGTTCTAATCTATACGGTTCGACGCTTACATTCCTTAACTTTCATCAGGGATAGTCCCAGACTTAATTCCTCAGGATTTTCATCCTAAAACCCCAGACAACGTAATTTGGCGGTTGAAAATATAAGTGAGCAGACCCTTCAAAGCGAATTTGTTTTGGCCCATTCTTTTTTGAGAAGTTCTCACCCCATTCACAATCGAAGAAAGATTATTAGAATTTAATGAATGCCACGTCTCAGTCCTAGCGACCAATAAAGATCAACCCCGTTCTCGCCCTTCGCGGCATAAAGGGACGAAGAGACTTTTTCTATTTCGACAAAAATCCATCGAAACAAAAATGTTTTAGTTCAATTGGCGGCTTTCAAATACTTAAAATCCACTTGTTTGGAATTCTCTCCGTAAAGCCCCCCTTTTTTTCGTCTTTTCTCATATTAGTTTTCCTTTTTGTCCTCCCTTTTCACTGGGGGAGCAAATTGAAAGAGGAGACAGCTGGGCAGATTAGTTGAAAAGTCACTTTTAATGTGTTAGGCATACTAAAAATAGATTCTCGGCTCTTTCTTGTGAGTCGCTTTACATAGGTTTTGCCATAAAAACACATGGTCAAAATAAAATTGTTAAAAAGTCCCCCATGCCTTGTCACAAACATTATAAACAAGATATTTTTGAAAAAAAATGTGTAATGTAACTGATAATAAAAAATTATTCAAAGTAGATGGATTAATCCATTTTTAAACAACGGATAAGAATACAGTTTTTCTACAAAATATATTGATTCACAATGGGATGCATATCTAAATGGCATTTAGTTGAAATTGCACCGAAAGAGAGAAACATACTTTTAGGACTTATGAAAAATAGCAGTAACAAAAAAAAAATGTGCGTTAGCTGATAATAATTTACAAGCAGAAATGTCGTTACAACAGCGGGTACACTCAAAAGTTCAATCAAAAAACTCACGAAAAAAAAACATACGTTTTCACACGCCCAGTTAAAAAAAGCATTAGACATTACAGTAGGTAAGTATTTGACACTTAACAATACCATTTATCCATCTATGACAATCAACATCCAAATCACGGAACCTCAAACTCGACTGGAAACGGACAATTAACAACATTATTCTTACAAGTCATAAAACCATAATAACAAAAATGGTCCAAAAGAGCAAACCACAATTACTACCTCCAGGACCCACCGATGGCCAATAAATGACCGACCAGTACAAATGACCAATCCTGTACAAACGAGCGACCAGTACAAATGAGCGACATTAAAAGATGAAAGCGCATTACCATCCATAATTAAAGGAACCGGACGGCGGGCGATGTAAAGCGAAAGCCACCTAATTGAGATAGCAACTTTTAGAAGCTGAATCCCAAAGCAATCAGAGTCAGTCGAGATGAATACCGATGTCAGAGGAAGAAGCTGGTCCACGATGGATATCCATGGCGAGCCATTTTATCCACATAATGCCCTGCACCTAATTTAATTCGGCACCCATTTAGATCTCCAGAGGTGGTTAGGTCGAATTAGTCTTAAACAACTTAAGAATTTCATAATCACGTTTAATTAGAGAAGAATCTCGAGGCTCCCCTGTGAGCATTAATCATGGTTCTGACGGAGGGATTACTGCTCCCGAGTTTTTGGACGGGGCGAAATTTTAAATGCTTGTTTAACTCTAAAACAAAGGAGGTTGTATTTTTTTGTTTTGGGTGACATGTTTTTTCATTGTTTAACAATGCGGTAATTCAACTAAAAAGGGAAAAGTGTTTCTTATGCCGGGTTTCTCCAAGTGTATTAAATATTTCGTACAGTTATATAACTCAATATGTTCAAGAATATTAAGAATTTACCTTGTTACAAGAATACTTTTTGATTATCAAAACTTTAACTTAAATTAGCTCGTTACTTCTGCTAAAACTGCACAAATGATTCAATTCCCTTTATTTTAAGCAAGATTAACAAGAAATTAGTATCTACAAACTGAAAGGATTCACACGCAAATTATTACCTACTTAAAAATCATAACTAAAGTAAAGGACGTAAATAATCGAGGGGGGGGAAACATAATTTCTCAGAAATCATCTTTGATATCTGACTGCAAAGGTAAAATAATAAAATTTCACTTAAGTCAGTAAAATGCGCTTATCCTTCACACACGAAAAAATCCAAGTTTAAAGCAATACACGACAATCAAACTACGACTAAACTTAACTTAACTAGCAACTTTCACGAACTTAATTATAAATGATAAACAACACAACCCTTTTATCTTAAAATACTGCAACTTCTCTTCACCGTTACATAATCGCCCCTCTAGAGTACCAAAACCTCTAGAGTACCAAAAAGAACAGAGTGGGAACCGCCGGACGGTAGCGGAAGGGTGGCCATTGAGGAGGGAGATTAATCCCTCAAAAATAAGATGCATCGCGGCACAGGAAGTGCATCAATCAAAATACAGGGATCGAATATCAGTGGGCTAATGCCTCTGTATTTCGGAGGGGCAAGAGAATAAGAACGTGTTGGCGGAGAATTATCGACGTTTTCGAGGGAGTTTTAAATTAAAATTCGTCATTTATCTCGAAATAGGCCCGCGCCCCTGAGAGAAAGGAATCGGTTTCGTGAGAGGAGATTGGACAAATCGAAGGACAGTGTCGCGGTTCGGGAAAAAGAGGATGGGGAATCCATCATGGAAACGCCAGCAGCGATGCAGAAGAGATTAGTTTTTGGGTCTCTCTTTTAGATAATGTTGGAATATGGGGATTATTTACCTTGCTTTTAGGAGGTAATTAACCTAAATGTTATTGAAACTAATGAAATCATACGGTAAAAACTTATTATTTTTTTTTATTTTTTATGCAATAAAAAAACCTTAAGGGAAACAATTTGTAGAATGCAGAAAAAACACGGAGAAGAAAATTAGAAAGGCGAACAATGTACTAAAATTAAAATAAGTTAATTAGTTACCAATAATAATTAGTTTATTAGTTAATGAGTTAAGTTTGAACACCTTTCAAATGGTAAAACCAAATTCAGGTACAAAACATTCCATTTTTAAAAAATTAATTTAAAGTACACATTTTTTACCTTTTTATGAATCCCATTTAAGTTATATACCTTTTATTTAAACCTACAAAAATTATTTAAATCTTTATCAATGATAATATACTTTGCTTCCTTTTTATTATTCCTCCCTTTAGAGTTTTCTCAAACCAAAAAACAACCTTTCATCTAAAGAGAAGCCTCGAAAAACTCTTCAAGAGCAAACCTTATCGGGAATTCATCACGGCAAAACAACAAGTAAACAACACAAGAACTCTAAAGTGACTTAATCTCAGAGACACATCTTCAATCTCTGTCTCCGTTCACTCACAATCCCCGAAAGAAAGGACAAATCGATTGTTTAGAAAGAGCGCTGAAATCCAGTCAACTAAATTATAAAAGTTATTCAAACAATTCAATCTTCAAACTATACAGGAATATAGAGGAATTCTAAAAGTCATGTTTAAGCCAATTTTCAAAACCAATTAAAGATCCAGCAGACAGTTATTCTTGGAAGGAGAAAGCTTAAACTGAATAACTTTACATCCTCGAGATCTTTAATTAAGACAGTAGAATAGTAAAAGGAAAGATGAGATCAATTGACTGAGAAAATATACCTATGGAAAATTTAAAGTCGTGCAGTTGTCTATGTTTTAAGGCTGTGTCGAAATTCGAGGGTGAATATTATTTTTCGTTCCAAAAAATTTTATGTTGAGCAAGATTAATCTGGGATTTCAAGGAACATTTATAAACTATTTTTACATGCGCCATAAAATTTGTAATTCATAAAAAATGACGGGTAAGAACGTAACTTACATATCGTTATCCTATGAGTGAATAACATTAAAAGGTTTTAGTAAATATAATAGAAGAGTAAAAAGTCAGATTATTTATCGATTCCACAGTCTGACTATTGAGGGGGAATGGGAAAAATTAAATAGCTGAAAAGTATCAGACACGAGACACGTATATTGATAATAAAGGTTTGTTTAAGTAACTTGAATCTTACCGAATACCGTTAACCAATTATTCAAATTGCATAAGTATCGCAACTTACTACGCCACAAAACTAAAAAAAAAACTTTCTACTCTACTGCACATGGAACCAAAAAAAAGTATTCATTCTAAAGAGAGATGAAAGGCAACAACGAGTCAAGCAGCTGATTCCCATTGCCAATCAACCGAAATAAATGACCCTAGCTAGGAGCGTCACGAAATTTATCACTGACTTCCACAAATTCCCACGGACCCCCGTAGACAACTCTCCAACAGGGAAGTAAATCATAAGAGCAGAGAAATGAGGCAGTAGCTCACCAACTTTAAAAATTGAAGCTCCAGAGATAGAAGAAGGATGAAGACGGAAGGCGAGCCTTCGCTTTCATCGACCAAGAAAAGGTTTTTGCATTATATAAACGACAGATGTTTCCTCTATGTTTTACGACTGCAGAGCCCGAGCGTCATTTTTCAAAGGGATGAGCCAGTCATAAATAAGGCGCATCAATAGTAGATCAATAAGGAGGCCTATTGATCAATTCTCTTTACACCGTTTTGGTGTGGGATTCCGACGGCATTCAGCAGGTATTTATGGAAAGTATGTAAATAATAGTAATGTCGAGCAATTTGAATGTCACATAATATTATGATTGAAACTTTTGGAAATGTTTAGAATATTATGCACTTTATGGCTCGTTAAAAAGGAACTTTACATAGAAAACTGGATTGAGGAACATTTGAATATAGCAAAAAGACCGATTTTTAATTTAACACACTAAAAGTACATAAATACCATTTTAAGATTACTGGAAATAGAATTATAACACATACCAGGGTCAATCAATACAAAACGTTCCCAAATTTTTTTTCAAAAAGAAAAAATATTTACCAACAAAATCCAAAATTAAATAAAAGAAAACCAGTTAAAAGTCAGCAGAAAAAAACGGTGTAACTATCAGTTTTAAAGCAAAGCATACACTTAAATTAAATTTAAATTAGCCTGAAGCAATTTAATTGGACACACAGATTGAGAAATGCGCATTAATAAACTTATGAAATAATAGACTTACCATTGATACTGGATAGTCAAACTGATTTGAAACTGTATTTTGTAAAAAGAAACAAACCTCTGTACCAATGCTCGGCAACTGGTGGACCGCGGTCCACCTTCGGACTGTGTGAGGTTATTTCCTGGACCCCCAAAATATTTTGAAATCTATAATATGACACAAAACATTGGTTTGACTTTATTAAGGGTCAAATTTCCAAAAATTTCCTGGGGGAAACCCCAATCACCTCATTTTCAGTAAAAGCTAGTATTAATAACTTCCCTCCTAGTTGGAGCTCCCTTATCCAGTTGAACTTATTTATTTATTGGTGAATTTTACTTATTTTTCAACTGTAGGAAAGGAGGTGATTTGTTAATTTCTATTTAAATGTCAGAAAAGAAAAGTAAAATACCATACTACAACCTCAACCAAGAAACTGGCCTTTTCACCCATTCAGCATACATGATTCTCCGAAAAGGTACAAAAGGTACGTACCTTTCCGAGCAGAGAGCCCTGGTATTTTTAGAATCTCATTAAATATTCAAACGTACCGATTGAAAGTGAGAAGTTTTTCAAGTGGACTCTTAAGAAGAGAGAACTGATCGAAAGTCTTCTTCGGCATTTGCATTTGCCGATGGGAGAAAAAGACGGGCCACCCTTTGATCGCGTCAGCATGCCGACTGCTGAGACTACACCTGGAATACAGCCCGAAATCATTTTCCATTTCAGAATATGAAAACACTAAAGCAAGAGAATCAACACTACTTACGAATGTCCCGAAGACGAAACGCGCAGTGAGAAGGTTCAAAGTTTAAGTAGATTCGAAGGAAAACACTAGTGTCCCTTGTCTCTTTTGAGGTAATAAAAATGTTTTATAAAGTACGCAATGATTGAATAATTAGCAATTAGGCCCACTATTGGATGTTAGTGACATAAGTTTAAGCAGTTAGTTATATGCGAACTTTTAGTTAATTACTTTTAGTTAGATCTTTTATTATAATTTTTAGCAAAAGTAAACCAACAATATTCAGAGAAATATTTTACTTTTCATTATTCATTGTTACGCGAAGAATTGAAAGTCGTTTTCATGGATTTAACTCGGTTTGTTTAGTCATTTGAATCATTGAGTTATACTACACTCATGTTCAAAAATTAAGGATAATTTGAATAATTACTCAAATCTGGGTTCCTTATCAATAACATTCATGCCATAGGATTTTCTAAGTGTGGGAAAATGTGACCCGGGATCAAATTACCCTAACAATATTTTTAGGGGAGTACAATGGCCCTCCATTTATAATGGAACTCATAATATTAAATTTTTGGACATAGTAATCCACTATTTTATCTTTAAAACAATACTTTTAACTCTCTAAAAAGTTTTACGTAAAAGTTTAGTTTAGTTAGTTCCTCTAGAAGAAAGAAGAATATTCATGCGATGTTAATTTTACCAAAAACCATGTAATACTGAGATTCCCTATTAAAACTCAAGTTTAAAAGTTTCTATTCCAAGAACTTGCATGAAAAGAAAAACTTCTTTCCAAATGAATACATAGGAATTACTCAATTCTTACAATTGAGCAACCTTTTAGAGAAAAGGATCCAAATAATACCCTATTCGAAGCATTAGTAACAATTTAACTCGTAGTCAATAGAGGGAAGCTTAATAAATAATGAACTCGATTTAGTCTGTTTACGTGAAGTGTTTTACAATTGCAACCCTCAAAGCGATTAGAGACGAGTCAAAAGATAGTTACGGAGTTATTTATGAACTGCACAATCAATATCATGAAATTTCAGAATTCCCAGTTGTGTCCAGCAAAACTAATACTGAGCGAATGATTTGAAGTGCCCGTTTTGAAAGTGATACCCTTTTATTTGATTGTAAAAATTTTTTTCTGAAAGGTTGCCTTTAAAAAAAGTGTTTTTAAGTTTTCTTACGTTAAAATATTTTTAATTATTCCTGTCATTAATGATTCGAAATACTTTACTTATGGTCGCATAGGAATCTTAAAATGAACAGATAGAAAGGAGTCAGACGCATTCCAACGGCATAGCTTCCTTCACCCTTGAGGAAATACAACACACTGAAAGAAATCCAAGCGTCAAAAATTCGGAGACGAGGAGAAAATCTCAAAGAGCTGATATCAAACGCATCAGCTGTTGCAAAAGCAGGTGTTTTTGACTCCTCTTGCGACTCAAGAAATGCAACCATTAATATTTAGATATGAGGTTCAAACTGAGAATAACGTTCCACTTGTGCTCTGGAGAATGTATACTTGTATACATAGAATATAAAATGTATATAGAGCAGTTTGTTATAGAGGAGTAGGGTCTCTAGATGTATGAAAAACGAGTCCGTGTAAATTCTAAGGTTTCAAAATCTAATCCTCGATTTGTATTTCTAGAATGGAGCTCAAACAGGGAGACGTCACATGAAGTAGTGATTGCTACATATAGGTAGCTCTTGTGTGGATGATTGGTACAGCATACTCAACATATTTTACAATGAAACTGCAATTGAATAACGAATTACATAGACATGAAACCTGAATAGAAAATATTTTTTTATTCTAACTAAAAAAAAACATTAAAAACAAAGAGTAAAGTGACAAAAAATATAGTTTTAATAAAGAGATCTCAAAAATTTCATTAAAGTATGAATTCAGTTTTGCATATGATAAAACAACAATTATCAGGATTACCTATGCATATAAACGAGTATATTGCAGGATATATGTAAAAAACACTTGTTGTGATAAATTTTTCATCTATTTTACGAATACAAAGCTGTAAAGCTATAAAATATTCAATTTCAAATTCCAGATGTAAACATCTGTCTAATAAGAAGAATTTTTTTAGAGAAGAATTTTTTTTTGTTTCCAGAGAAAAACATGTTATCTACATTAGATGTTTTAATTAAAACTAAAATGGTGGTCAATCTAGATTCTTTAATATTAGTATTATTTTCGCTTAACTAACCAAAACTAATTAAAGTATTCTATTATATTTATAACTAAAATAAATTCAGTTGTCTAGTTTTACAAATACAAAGTATAACAGAGAATAAATTAGAATGAAAAAATATTTACTTCGAAGCTTGGCGTAATGAGATTTTATTTCTCTCGCCTAATCAACTTATTTCTTTAAAAAATTCATAATCTAGAAATAATACTACTTATTAATAAAAATCACTATTAGGAAATTTAAAAACACAGTTCACCAAAATATATTCTTATAAATTGTCACTAAGTCCCATATCAGAGTCTCTCAAAACAACACAGAAACTAACAAATATCCATTTCCCAAAAGTCAACATCTAGGTATAAAAAAACTAATTAAAAGGATCTCAAAATCCTCAATTCACGGGTAACTTATTCTGTCTTTTAAAAGCTCCGCGATCAACCCGATGGAGCTTACACTCGAGCTCACAAAAAAGGTCGATTATTTAATGGATAAAGACTCAAAAAGCCCAAAGGAAAACGACAAAGAAATCGGACCCCACTTGGTTACACGCCAGATAAAAAAAAAAGTTAATTTTATTTTAAAACCACCCGAGCACTCACTCCACAGTTCAAACGACGTGGGAAGCTCATTTAGAAAGAAAACAAAGGGATTTTCACTAGGATTCTCCTTGTTTACTCTACAGGGAGAAAGGACAAGTGGTAAATGAAATTACAAGATTCCATCTCATCCAAGAGCAAATTACAAGCCCTCGCCTCCCTAATCAATTCATCATATTAAAGGTAAGTTAGAGGGTCATGAATGGTTACTCTGAATAATTGATGTTTTAATAATTAAGCCTTTACTCGGGCATAAAAAGCATAATTTAATTACCTAGCAGCGTAATTAAAGTTTCATTACATTAATAGAAGAATTCATTGGTGTGAGTTCTAAGTATAGGTTTATCTATTGTGTTACTAAGGAGAAAATATCTATATTCCACAAATTTTAATCAGTCATAAAATTTTGAAACGCGTATTATTAATAAAATTATTATCATCACCGTAACCATAATTGTAACTGCAACCATTGTCGTTTATTACATCGTTATTATAGTCATTGCTTTCGCATTTGGAATAATTACTCTTAATTATTAAAGTCATAACATCTTAACTAATAATCATAACTACTATTGTCATGGTTTATAACTTTTAAAACTAGTATTTTCCACTAGATTTGATTAAGAAGAGCAAGGTTTTTAATTCCTTTACAACTTAAACTAATGGGAATTTTGATCTCTTCTTTTTTTACTTAACTTTTATCTTAGAGATGCCAAATGGAGGGTTGGTTTATATTTTGTCGATAGTGGAAAAACTATTTTGTTCACGGAGGGAAGTCTATAAACTCCCGCTTGGTCAAACCACGGATGTCGAATCCATCGTTGGGAGACGCATTTCCACCGTGACCATAAATCTTAAGTTTTTCAATTTTTATAGTAAATCCCACGAGGGTTCTTCCCCATCTTTCATTTGGTTCCAAAAGATAAGAAAGTTGATTTTGGGGTTTTTAAGTAAGAAGGGCAACACAAAACATAAACATTTTGATCTATCTAACTTTTTGATGAGGGAGGACTGACTTTTGAAAGACTCTGCTTTAATTTTCTTCCCAAGCAGAGAAAGCAAGAAATTACTTCTCCGTAAATAAAACGAAGCAAAAGCATGAGAACCCCAACAACATCTCAACACTAAGCAATCCATTTAAGTTATTACAACCGGCATCATGGGCATACTAAGACTGACATCCAATTTTCTGGTCCCCAACACCCCAGCCTCCACGGACTTAACCCGGCCCAAAATGAAAAGCCATTTCTTTCAATTTGTCAAAAAGCAAACACCGAGTCCGGGCCCATGATAATTTAAAAGCCGGGACCGAGGGGGGTGCACGTATTTGGGCAGGAATCTGGGTCAGCCCGCACGGGTTGCTACGGGAACAGACCGCAGCCAAAATCGAATTATAGTCTGGAGCACAAAAACAATTTGCGGCCTGACCTCTCGGACGCTACAGTCGGCCTCATTAGGCCGGACGTGGCCGATAAGCCCCCGGGGCACGGGGATTAAATAAATGGCCACGCACATTTCATGTCGACAGGCAATACCTGTCAGCGGTTGCAATTATGCCATCAAAGTTCGCTCTGCCGCCAAGTCTGTCCGACCCAACTTCCCAACAACTGAAGGATTCGAAGTTCAAGATTCTCTCTTCTGAAAAATGGAGATTTGGTCATTGCTTACGGTATAGCTTACGGTTTAGGTTTAGCGGTATCTTACGGTATAGGTTATTTTCTCTAAAGTTAAACCTGAAATTATAAAAAAAGTAAAATACCCAGAAATTGAAGGAAGTTCAAGATTTTCTCTGAAAAATGATTGTGTGGCCATTGCTTTCACTTACGGTATATTGATAGTTTTCTCTAAAGCTATATTAAAACAAGCCTTTTGTTTTGGATTGAATTTGCTGGACTTGGGTTTCTCTTTTCTCAACTTATGAAAAACCTAATGCATACGCCTAGCTGCTGTGCCAATTTTTCTTTTCAATGTCAAAAAAAAAAAAAATCTTGTACGTTTTGTATGTTATTATTGTTTTTTTGTGTGTATGTGTGTGTTTTTTTCTTGTTTTGTTATCCCCTTGTCAATTTTATCATCAATATCAGAAAAAACTTTTTTGGTCATCTAATTGGGTTTTAACCCCCAGATGACTCATATGTTTTGTTCTTTTCAAATTTTCCCATATGTACTGTCCAAATTGAAATAAATAAATTATTATTATTATATTCTAAACCTGAAATTATAAAAAAAGTAAACTATCCAGAAATTGAAGGAAGTTCAAGATTTTCTCTGAAAAATGATTGTGTGGCCATTGCTTTTACTTACGGTATATTGATATAGTTTTCTCTAAAGCTACATTAAGAAGCCTTTTGCTTTTGATTGATTTAGCCTGACTTAAGTTTCTCTTTTCTGAACTTATGAAAAACCTAATGCATTCTAAACCTGAAATTATAAAAAAGGAAGTAAAATACCCAGAAATTGAAGGAAGTACAAGATTTCTTCTGAAAAATGGATATGTGGTCATTGCTTTCTCTTACGGTATATTTATAGTTTTTAGAAATCTAAGCTTTAAAACGTTTTATTGCTCTAAAACTCTATTAGGAAGCCTTTTTGCTTTTGATCGATTTTGCTGGACTTAAGTTTCTCTTTTCTCAACTTATGAAAAACCTAATTCATTGTAAACCTGAAATTATAAAAAGAGGAAGTAAAATAACCCGAAAATTGAAAGAAATTACAGATTTCAAAATGAAGGGAAGACAGATATTCTGAAAATAAATAGAAAAATTACCATGGTTGGCCCATTTTGAGACATAACTAGCTTTACTTTTCGAAATTAAGTATTCAAAACGCTTTACTTTTTCAAAACTTTATTTTTAAATTTCGCTCTTTTTCAATCATCGATGGTCCTTTAAAATGTTTAATTTGTATTAATAATAGAGAAAAGCCTCGGAAAATGTGTATAAAATTTTCCTTTAATTAATATCATTATTGTTGTGTCAGGAATCGAGCAACATATTTACATTATAAAACTAAAATTACGTAACCATTAACATATAGAAACATTTTTTCAAAAAAAAAAAATGCCATTGCATAGAAATAAACCGATGTATGAGTAGGAATTTTAATAGACAAGGATAACAAGTCTTGTACTACTTAAATAATTGGTTGAAGCGGAAAAAAGAGCTTAAAGCCATTAATTTTTTACTGTTGAATCTTTCAGCGAGTTAAAGTGCAATTAATTTAACTCAATTAAGTTGAGAGACAAGTTGAATTGTAATTAAGCACAAATTTAGAAGATGTTAAAAAGCAATCAAGCTATCAAACAGGTCATGTATGTTTAATGTTCATTCATTAGGTTTTTGTAATAGTCAGATTAAAAATAGAGTAGAAAATGAAAATACAAAGAACTAAGCAAAAATGGAGGGTCTGGGTCTAATACTTTTTCATGTTTGGTGGGAAAAGGGATTTACCAGAAAGTAGTAGGTATAGCTTAGTTTTAAAGGTACTTTTACTTTCAAAATAAGAAGTTAGCTAAAAATGTTTTTTAATTATTAGAAAAAATTCCAAAATATATCAAGATATTTCGAACAGAATTGATTTAATGAACATAAAATCAAAAACATTTACCCGCATGTATGAAATGTTAAACCAATTCACGACAAAAACCAGTGAACACGCACTTCATCGCTTTCTCTATATTGGATTACCACATTCCGGTGAAAGCCACTAAAACAACAACGAAGCAGAAATGCAGATGAAATAAACCAAAATTAAGTCGACGTGAGCAAATACCTCCCTCAAAACGAGGATGAAAAAAACATAACAAAATCGCCCAGAAAAATGCAGCCGGGGAATCCGACAAAAAGCAAGATGCTCCCGAGAAATAAACCGAAGCAGCTATTGAAATTGAATGAAAACACCACCCCCCGCAATGGAAAAAGCTCGCTTTCAGCCAAAAACTGGAAAATTCCTAATGCACTCGGAAAATTCAATTTTTGCCAGGCAGCTGAAAAACTTCCCTTCCTTTGTCTGTTGAAGGGGGAAATGGTAAAAGAAACAAGGCTTAGGCGGCTGAAAACTATCCATCTAATGAGGAATATGTGAGCGAGCGAGGCATATCTGAGTGGCAAGCGCGGCAGGGAGAAACAAAAAGTGGCCCGGCACTCCGGGAGACATCCGGAATTTCGGGAAAAAAGATGGCCGAACGACAGAAAGAACACTTCTATTCAGCTCACCACAAAAGCACTCGATTCTCCGCGGGATAAATGTGAGTTCTGCTCGCCCAACTTTAGAGCGACACAGATGGATAAAAATAGCGGATCTACGTTCGAGCAAAAATAGCAGTAGTAATATCGCCACCAGTTAGCTGCAGGCAACATATCGGTCCTAACCAATAGAAAAGGAATCTAGTGGCAAAAAGTTGAAAACCTTTGAGCGTATCAAACATATTGGTTGCAATTATTGCTGTTGGTTTGAATTTTGGTCAAACGTTGAACCTAATTTAGTAACATGCGTGTTTTTTTAAGGGTTGTTCTAAAGGGGGCAACTCTGCCAGTTGCCACCTAAAACAAATCAAAGTTTTTCCTTAAAGATTCCATAAGAAAGAAATTCATCTGAAAAAAAAAATAATGGAATGTGATAATTTACACTAAAAGTCAATAAAAGTATTGAAGTATAAAACTATTGTGGTAATAAAAAAAATATACTTACAATTTGAATATTTACGGTTGTTACGTGCTTTTTTTTCGAAGAAAATTAAATTAAAGGAAAAAGAAAACTTTACGGATGGTTTACCTTTTCCTTTATCCAGTTTTAAAAAATTCAGCTTGAAATATTTTTGCACGATCCAAAACAAAAGATACATGTAGGAATAAAAACATCTAGAAAATTTTAGCTCAAGTCCGCATGACCCAGCAGTAGTCGTAATCAAATAAAGTAGCCAGATATCAAAACTTAAAAGTATGAATCTCAGAAAAAAAAAATAAGAAAATAGAGGTTTGGTATACAAAACTATCTTCTACCTTCAAGGAGTCTTGAACTAGAAACAGAAGTAGCGTTTCCTAATAAAACTCGTATATATGGCTCGACGATCTCCATTTCTTTTGTAAACAGTGAACGATGACATGTCTTTCTTGAAACGTCCGAAAAGAAAACACTAAGTCGCGAATAAGCAACTGTCAAAGTCGATATGATAGAAGAATGGATGTTTTTAGTAAGAGATATGTACAAAGCATTCTTCATCCTCCTCATTTTGCAAAGGAGAGAATGGGACCTTGCTCTATCGGCTAAGAACTGCTATTCAAGCGCAAATGGAGCGTTAATGTGTATTGAATAAAGAATCATGGTAACGCAAAAGAAAAGAAGAATACATTGTTTAACATTCATAAATGGTTATTATTTCTAAACAAACGTGCTTTAACACTGGTTTTGAATCAATTTGCGTATTAATGAATGAATACAAATGAGACGGGTAAAACTTTCGGTAAGTTGACAGATTTAAATGTAAATCAGAGAAACAACTCGCTTCTAAAACCATCCGGGTATCTCCGATTTCAACAATAAAAAGAGGAGATGCCATTTTGTCGAAAATCTGACAGCTCCTCTTTTTAGAAATCAAGAGTTTTTCGGCAATAAAATCCAAGAATGGCACAGAAAGACACCGAAACAATTTTCAATTTAGGTTTTCTTTTTGAACTTTTTTATGTCCTACTTCGTTCAAATCAGAGCTTTCACGTTTCTGTTTTGGTTTACAATGCTTTTACTTGATTTCAGTTCGTATTTCGTACATTGTTTTCACTTTATTGGAAACTATTGAAACAGTTGTTTTTAGATGTAGCACTGATAAGAGTTCTACGTCCTGGCTGTTTATAAAAGGAATCCCAGTCGTTTAGATTTTTTTTTCTTTTGAGAACTTAACCAAACGCATTTAGCTTAATAAAACTTTTCACAAACATTCGTATTCGAAATTAAGCTACGAATACGTTGCTTAATTGAAAAAGATAAATTATACATCCACCCTATTATACTAAGAACTTAAGTAAACTAACAACTCTTAATAAACTTAAAGTAAACTTGTTTTATACTATTCCCATGTACTTAACAAAGTATTTCATTATCTAGCATAAAACATACTGGGTTATACTATATGCATGTTAGATCATTCAAAAATGGCCATGTATGTAAAAACTTACAAGGGGAATCCGTCATCCACCTTCAGTACAAAAGCAATATTGATTGTGAATATCAATTTTGACGCATCCAAATTGATTGAAAGAATGCAAACAATTGGTGAGATCTTCCATTTGTAAATCATGAGTCCCACAACGTTCAGATACATAAACAATGAATGGCATTCTTTTTTTTTGTCGCCATCACTTATTCATGAGGGGGAAAAGGAAAAAAGTTTTCAAAAAGTCTTTACTTTTTATCTTTTCTCAATTCAAAACTTGTTTTCACTTTAGAAGTTTATCTTAAAAACGGTTCCGAGATACACAAGAAGGGACAAGATTTGATTCTCCTCGCTTTTCCAGGGAATCTTTTAAGGCAGCACTTGAAGAATTGTCGAGATTGAACGCGGTTGCGTTTTCTCACAAACTGAGGTTTTATTCCATAGAGTTACCACCCCCGAATTATCTACTTTCACAAGACAACGCAAAATAAAGTATCATTTGCATCAGTAAGAAAAATAAATAGTAAAATGATAACACTGCAAAGTTATTATACTTGCCTATAATAAGACTAGGAGGGAAAAGGTGGTTTTTAAAGTTGATTTTATTTTCATTATAAAGTAATTTCTATTTGATTTAAATAAACGGGTTGAATGTTGTTTTTCTTTAATGAAATATCGACTGCTTTTAATAGTGAATGAAAGGCGTAAAATAAAATATAAAAAACATCTCTGGATTTAAAAAGTGTTTCATATCATGTCTGAAACTAAAGAGTCTAATCTAGAAATAAGCCATGAGTTTGTAAATCTTCTGAGAAATAATTTTGTAGCTTCAGATTTTAAACTTTTTTGAACCGATTTGTTAAATAAGAACATTTTTATATTTCTTGCTAACGGATAAAATAGGTTTAAGTGTAAAAAAACAATTGATCGCTACACTTCTTTAAAACTTTTAGAAATATAACTGCAATTACCAACCTTTCTCAAAAGAAAATTTTTAATTATCATCCTAAATTACTTCAACTTTAAATTAAGCTTTCGCTAGTTTTTAAGCTTTTGATCATACCGTATAAGCAAGCGTTATTAATCATGTATATCTGATTCAATTGGCATACAAAGGAAAGATCTTAAGGGAGAAACCATTTATCAAATGATTCGTGAAATTCAGTGACCGTATCTTTTTATCCAGAATCGATGAGACCTGAAGTTTTCAATTTTTCAACCTGCCGCATTTGCTCAAAAGAATCAGAAAGTATCAATTCCCCGATTTACTTAAAATTGAATTTCGGGATGAAAAGATTTTCGTATATATATAAAAAATAACCATTCGATAAAATTCAAATACATCACAACCGTCGTATAAAAAAACTCGCTTGCTTGATCAAAACCCTTATTTTTACGTACGGATTCAATAGTTTCTGCAAACTTGTTAAATTTAATTAACAACTAAGGAAATATAGTTACGAGAAGTTCAAAAAAATTAAATGGAAAATTTTCATCCTGTTCAACATTTTTTCAGAGAGAAATACAATGGCAATTAAAATTAAAGTAATCCAGTAGAATTGAGAGTTTAAAAAGAAATATCGCAGGATTAGTCAGAATTTTAAAACATTCAATAGCAAAGTGTGCACCTATTTAAAAAATAAGACAAAAGCCCTAAACAGTTCTATTTAATACAGGGTTAAATATAACACACTACGCGGGATCGAACATATTTTTCTCACAAGGAATATGAAAATTGAAACAGCCAAATGTTATGTTGGGATAAGATAAATTGTTCTCCAACTCAGCTTATAATGGAATAAAAATGCAGTTATGGGCGAAAATTCAGACAACTTTGAACCCCGCAGTAAGCCCTGAAGATTAATAGCTTTTTACATACTTAAAGGTAATGCCTAAAAATGGCTTCAGTATGCATTCCCTTTATAAACTGACATTATATAAGAGAAGCACACTCAATGTCCTTCCCATACTAAAATAGTTTATTAAAATAACTCTTTTACAGATTTTACCAACCATAAAACGAGTTATTTATCGAACGATAAGAAAAGAAGGAAAAGATCCTGTAATTATCAACATTAAGTCTCAAAAGAACCAAAAGGTATCACACACAAAACGTTCCGGCAAACCAGGGATTTCTAAATAATTGCCTTTAAGTGTATTGGATTTGTTAAGGATAAATCCGGCACTGACATGTGATGGATTATCACTGGGTTAAATCTAGGAGAAAATTTGTAAAGAATGGTACGACGTTACTCTAGCTGGATCGCCGAAAGATACAAGAAAAATAATGTTCCCCTCACATCAATCCTACGATTGATAAAAGCAATGATACAAAACAAATGGTGGGGGATGGACATTGGCCAGGATAAGGACAAATGAAAGATAGCTCACCGCTTACAGAGGATGAGGCAATTTGGAATAAGAATTTTGAACACTAAATTCTCGGAATTGAATTAAAGAGCACATAAAAGATTTAAACAATACAAGATTTAAATGACACAATGCAACATAAAAGGAACTGAAAGATTCATCGTCAAGAAACGTACGAGTGTGCTGGGTATTTTTTCTTTTCTTAGAGACAAATAATAGGATGTAATGGTAAAAAGATAGTCATATGAGCTGTAAGTATTACCTAAATAAGGATAGTAAATGCATTATGTTCTAAAATGGATTTAATTAATAATAAAAAAATATTAGCTATTGGTGCACTCGGCAAATATAAGAAATGGCGACAACTAATCAACTTCATTTAATGAATAATTATAAATATTATTATCAGACGTCAAATCATGTAAAAAATATTTTTCCAACATTGAAGCTATTTAAAATTGCTTTTAATTATAGATTGAAAAAATCCTTTAAATGTTATAATAGATATCTTGAGCTGTGTAAGAACCATTATGCATTTACACGCTTTGAGGTAATAAAAATAAAATATAAAGAAGACCAACATACTCCTATTCGATTTTTTATAAACAATTTTATCATAAGAATGAATGGCATCTTCGAATAACTCAATTTAAGATTTCAAATAATATACGATAGTTCACCTCATTATTAAGATATGTTAACACTCACTCATATCCACTAAGCTTTCAATGAAAATAGTTTAATAGGAGGCTATTTACTTGTAATACACATCGCATTATTATGTAAATCCATCATGGCTAAATAAACGTTTTCTATAGATAGTTTAGTTCTTCAGCAAATAGAAAAAGCATACATCTCAATACTCCCGTTTGAATAAAACACTATTCAGCGAAGGAACTGATTAAACAGATGTCAAAGATCATTGTATGAAGAAGATTAATGACAGTAACTCAATTGAACCTATGACAGATGGCGAAAGAACATCTACAGTCGAGTCCCGAAGGGACATTTCGACGCTTCTATCTCGGGAAAAGAATTAAAAGAACATGTTTGAATATGCAAAGGAGGGAACTTAAATAAAACCAATCCACAAAAGAGACTAGCAAAAGTAAAAAAAGCAGTCTTACAAAGAACCCATAAGCTGTTATAAACATTTAAACTTAAGAAGATAACTTTTTCTCCTTAAAAAAACTCCTAATTTAGAATATCACAGTATTAATTACGAAAAATGCTAGTTAAGTTAATTCTGAAGCACGAAAGGTAATCACAATATATAACAATTACACTAGGAAAAAATTTCAAGAACTAAAATTAGAAACATTAATAATTAAATATGTAAATCAGGATTATCAGGGACTTAAAAAATATACAGGGAAAGTAAAGTTTCTTTCTTCAGATAAATCCACATTTGAAAAATTACAAAAAACTGGTGTCGTGTTCTTAAAATGAATTTGAAAAACATAAGATTTATACAATTGATATGCTATTATCCTTAACAAAGCCAATTTTAACAAAGTTACTAATTAGTATGAATCCAAGAACGGTGGATAAAAGTATTCGCATATGAACTGATATTATTTCGTGACAAGGTAGCAATAAAATGTACAACTAGGGAACTTAAAAGCTAATACTATTCCCATTAAAATTAAACTTATAAACATCTTTTAAATAACTTCTTTGCAAAGGAATAAAAAACTTGGGCGTGACAAACTTCCAAAGTAAATTGCTTTTTTTACCTTTTTGTAAGAAATAAAACGAAGTTATTTACAAAAGTAAAGTATTTGTTTATATTTTAGATTACTCAAAGCTTGGTCATTTTAAAGTCCACTTAATCTATGTTTTTAAAAATAATTAAAAATAAACCAAGAGCTCAAAACTCTAATGCACATCAAGTATTTCAGATATGTTAAAGAAAACTCTCATATAAGCACTGAAAAACCTTCCCAACGCAAACACAGAGAAAGCCCTATTTTATTAACTCTCTTAAGGGGACTCAGTACCAAAATTTATATTTTCTTTAATTTACAAATTTTTTGAAGTTCTTTAGTGTCAAAACACTTGTAATGACCATTTAAACATAAACCAAGCAAAAAATTTACTTTTAAAAAAGCAGTTTTTGAGAAATTTTAAAATTATTAAAAATTTAAACCAATTTTTAAAACCCTACTTCTTATTCAATTTTGATAATTTTGGTATGAAATTTTTACCCAATGTATACTAAGTCATTGTCTATAGAACTATGCATTCCGATTTTTGATACTTATAATACTTTTTAATAAAAATATTTTTTTCTCAAACAACTCTAAAATATCACTAAAAAATCACAAAAATAAACACTTTTTTTCACTTATATTTTTTTCTGTACTCTAAATCCATAATTTGAATGCACCCTTTTATTGAAAGCACTGCATCTAATATATATGCAAAATTTCAAGTGAAATTGTCCAGTAGAAAAAAAGCCTTAGGGTTTTAAATGCCAAAAAAGTAGTTTTGGAAAAAAATTATTTAAAAAATTATTGGGTAACTAAGCTCAAGGAAAATTGAAGAATTATTATACAGTGGAAGCTCTTATAGCGTAATTAATCCGTACCGAGTCTTTTGTCGGTATAAGAGCAAACTTCGAGTGATACACTCGAATGTAGAATATCACTCGTTTAAAAGCAATAAACTCGTTAAGCTAAACTATCAATTTTGATGCTTTTCGGGAAGGTGGACTCGATTCCCTCAATGATGTATTTTTAGTAGACTAATTTATTAAGTCTGGAGGAAATCTCAACCTGAAAACGATATCATTGGGATTTAGAACACAGTTCGAATCATCCAATTGATCTTTCCTCACTTTAAACAATTATTTCTTATTTTATGAAGTCTTGATACTTCCAATTTCATGTTATATTACCTTATTTTTTTGCTTTTATTTTAATTTATATAAAGTTTAAGATCAATATTTTACAGAGTATAAATATTTGCTTTTTAAATTTTGATTTTGATATTAATTTATTGCATAGCTTAGCTTCCTTAGAAAGGTCTGATGCTTAACAAAATTTATTACATCAATTTCACCTGCATCTGCATGCAATTTGAAAAATTTATGTCTTAAATATAAGTAAAAAAATTGGAAATAATGAAATATAAATGAATACGCTAATAAATTTAAAGTCTAAAATCAACAAGGACATTAGGTAGCGAAAGGTTTCGTTTGGGATTGTAGCCGGTTACCCCGGGCGAAAGCAAGCGAGAAGAAGATGCGATCGTTACTTGGTGCTGTTTGTCATACTCTGATATTTGTTTATTGGCTAATTCTGGTGTGACGCACACAAACCGATCCAGAAAAGTATTCGATAAGCTGAATCGATTCGAAGATTAGTCTTTATAAGAGCACTAAAGTGCTCTTATAGACTAATTTTTGGGTCTTTATAAGAGAGTATTTTTATAAGAGCAGGTCGCTATAAGAGCTTCCACTGTAATTAGAATTCGCGCATTACTCTGAATTTTTACAGAATCAATTTAAGAGAAAAACATCACTTTGAGAGCAAAATCTCTAAATCGTTACTTTGACGGATTTGAGGGTACTGAGTCCCCTTAAAAAGCAATTTTTTAAAAGAGCTTGTTGGGAAACGTTACTAATCCAGAAAACAAAAAGATAAACAAAAATGAAACAAACAAAATTGAATTAAAATTTAACAAAATTCCCATCGAATCTGTTTGAAGCCTGGAGAAAAATTCCTAAATAAGTATACTTATCATAATTTCATTTTCAGTGAGGAGGAAAGTAATTCTGCAACGGAGTAATGAGGAGAAGGTCTTTTGATTACACACCATAAAAAACCACATTATCACTCGAAACGCTTCCCAGAAATTTAATTAAAAGTTCACATCAGAGAAATTGAATTTCGGCCCGGACGAATCGAAGCTGTCTAATTTAAAGTAAACCTCATTTGCACAGACGAGGAAATTATAACCTACAGATACTCCCGGTGTACACCGGGAGGGCATGTTGGGAATATTTTTATTTTCAGCGATACGTATTACGGAAAACAATCAAGTAAATGACAGAAGCGAGAGAGAAATGCTTTAATTGCAATTTATTTTGACGTTAAGGTGTCTTGTTGGAGAGTCTGGAGCAGCTTTGCAGCGTCAAACGAAGAGACGGTGGAGGGTCAATTTAGATGCGTTGGGATGGGATTTGTGACGGCACTTTACAAGTCTTTTTCGAGTTCGCCGATTCAATTCCACCCTTAGAGAGGGGCAGTTGATGTAAACTAATATCCACAGTTTATTTCACTGTTTGCAATTTTTTTAATTGTTTATTTCGATTGATTCTTAATTATTGCATGTTTTGATACTCAGTGAATCTTTCGGATGTATTTAAATTTGTTAAGGATTTATTGAGGAATAGTGTACTCAGTGAAGCACTACTAAATACAATTTTTTACACAGTTAAAGTTATCACGCTTTTTCTATAACTTCAAAATTTCGTAATAGCAATAAATAAAATTTCGTGACAGGCTATTCAGAAATATGTACGGAGAAATAAATTGTGGGTCTCTGTGCAGCACAGTTTTAAAAAATCATACATTATTTTAGAATACATTTAAAATAATCTAGCCTTTCCCATAGCTTCCAAATTTGACAATAGAAGTACAAACAAATTTTCACGAAACGCTATTCTGAAAAAAAAAACGAATCAGAACAAAAACTACTCTACATGATATTTCTTACCAGGTTTGCTAATAAAATATAAAAGTTTTGTCCACAAAACTACTGAAAAATCTAACCCTAAATTGTATCATCCAAAAATATTTAGCAAATTTCTTTTTTAGCAATATTCCGTCTGTTAGGATATAGGATCAACATGCTGTGCTTCTACAACACACACATTGCTCCTTTTATTCAATAAATCCGAGTCTCAAACAACAATCCGCACTTCAAAAAGGAGAAAAGAGCTATATTAATCCGAAAGACCCTTTGCTTCCCAACTAAAATCAGCAGGCGGAGTATTTAATAATCCCCATTCCAGAGCAAACTGAGGGTGATATCGACATGAAGATTGTGGTTTGTATTGCTTTTCTTCTGCCCACATTCCTGAGACATAACAACTATGAATAGATATAAAGCAATTACACTTGTCTCGATTTCTTTCATTACGTGCAGCATTCAATTCTTAATTTAATCAGTCCGTCTGACACCATCCTATCTTATAAGCGAAATTAAAAACCTCCCTCTCCCACAGTAGTAAAAACCGGGCAAAACTTTTTCTCGCCTTCCACACTGGGGCATTCGGGCACATTTCAATTACACGGATTCGTGCAGTCACGGTCAAATTAACTCTTGGGGGTTTTTTTTGCGCGATTTTATTCCTTTGAACAAACTTGGTATCGAACGACGGACAAAAAGCTCGCCAAGATCAGGAAGAAAAGTGGAAAAAATGTCGCCTTTTCTTCTGGTTCCTCTTTTTTTACACTCTGGGAATACTTTTTGATAGAAACCATTTCGGAAAAATGGCGCGACAAGTCTTAATTAATTCCGTTTTTCTTTATGTACAGAACGGTTTTAAAATGAGTTCGAAGGGGGTGTTTGTTTGATTCACGTGATCTGGACGAACCGAACTATTAAAATGGTTCACGGAAACAAAGAAATAATACAAATCGTCTCCGAAGTATCGTTAAAAAGACCAGAATCCTCTTCCTTTTTTATTCAAAACGCTAGTGGAAGAAGCATGAATAGTTAATATACAGGGTGTTCCAGTTTGAATGTCCCATAGACTAACTTTTTATCTATTTCCCCTAGACACATACTTCCAATGGCAAATTTTCATTTTAAGAGGTGAAATATTAGATGGTACTAGTTTCAACTCCATGGGGGTAACAAAATGCAGTAAATAAATTTTTACACAGCTCCCGTAGTTTAAAATATTTAATTAGCAAAATGTTCTTTATCATTTCCTGAATAAGGCACAAAAAATTCTATCGCCAATATCTTCAAAACATACTGAGATATGCGTGCTTAAATTTTTATGGAGTCGTCTCAAATGAATTTCTTTTAAGTCATTCCTATCTTCGCATAATATTTAACTTAAATTTTGAGATGAACCCTATTTTACAACTCAAAAAGAGTGCTATAAAGTGGTGTAAAGTCACCAATTTTTAATATCTCAGTGAGTTTTGAAGACAGTGAATTGGATTTTTTTGTGTCTTATTCAGGAAATATAAAAGGAGATTTTGCTAATTAGAAATTTTTAAGTACGGGGGTCGTATAAAAATTTATTTTCTGCATTTTCTCAGGTAGACCCCCATGGAGTTGAAACGAATCCTATCTAATTTTTCACCTTTTAAATGGAATTTTGAAATTGGAAGTATGCATGGGTCTAAAAGAGGGGGAATAATATATAAAAGTTTAGGCTACGGGACAATCAAATATAAACACCCTGTATATATCATAGTATATACACGTATATCACGGCAATAAGAAAGAAATGCAATGCACCAATAAGTTCCTAAAGGCTATTTTTTCACCGTGTAATCGACAGACACTGACAACACGTTATGGTCCTCATTTGAATTAGATGTGACGACAGCAGCATGTGGGACCAATTCTGAGGACAATATATAATGCATATCAGAATTGTACCACAAATAAAGGATCAGTGTATGCATGCGTGCTGTGTAGCGTTATGCTTATCACCTAAGACGCGAATATTGCGATTCATATGTGCAGTGTAACACTGTAAAAGCCCACTAAACTATGAGGCTAAAAATATGCACTTGTATTTCATTACATATGGCTTTGGAATAAGAATGCTAATAGAGAAATAGGTACTACTCTAGGTAAACTTTTACAGTAACCTAGTATTTAAAAAAGGAACCTGATAATTTTAACTAATAGTCATAAAAAACATAGTTTCGCTTGAGAAAAAGAAAGATAAAAAATTAAGTTAAAATTTAGGTTGCTAAACGTTATACTACTACAATTTTATGTCATAAGAGTACAACGAAAACATTTTTAAGAACACAATTTAGAGTAATTTTATGATGACACATTTTTTTTTAAACTAATTGTAATGCAAGAAACATCAGGATTATAGACTTCAATACTGTAAAATGTCTTTTAATATCCAATTTATGAGGGCATATTCCATTATCCATTATAAACAGTTTATGTACTTCAGGAGGGTAAGGACCCTTAGCCCATCTTTTGTTCAACATAAGGCAAATACATGGGGTGTTTAACATAGGGGCCAATCCTGAAAGCTCAAAACTTATTGTATTTTCCATTACTATATCCTCCATCCAGTCTCGCATAGATCACTCTCGAATGCACCCTCAAATAAAGAACGAATCAAAGTAAAGTCATCAAATCCCGTAACCATCCTCGCCTACGCAAAAAAATTGAATCACGAACACATTATCTGAAGAAATCACGATCTTTTCACCTATCACTAACTACACAAGGAATGCAGATTACAGTATATAACCGCCACCGAATCAATCTCGAAATAAAGACCCCGGTATAAAAGAGGTAAGACACAGAAAGAGAACGATATTCCGCGGAATAAAGCAGCCGGCGGCGTTCCTCAAGGGATTGGAGCTTCGACAGCTCCAGCGGAATATTTCGCTTTAAATTATGCAAAATATTTCCGGTGCCGGGCGCAAATTACCGAAGACGCGGGTGAAATGGGTCGAAATTGCCGGGACCTCTATTCAATTGGATGCATTGACTCCGCGGATGTTTTTTCACTCTTCTATCGGGACGCTGCTGCTGCTGCCTGGAATGGTTTACGGTGAAAGCGACACGCTTTATCTTGCGAGGAATCACAACTGATCCACATCTTTCCGAGTGAATTTGAAATTAGATCCAGAATATCAAGCCGTAGTATTTTTTCGACTATGCGTTACTTGATTATTTGTAGCCATACTATTTTTAAATAAATATTAACAGAACTGCCATTGTAAAGTAGTTTTGAACACCCTCAATAAAAATTGCAGCGTTTATCCAATTAATCTCCCATAACTTTCCCCGACTTTCTTATAACTATGAAATCTAGTAAGTGTTTCTTTTATTTAAATTTTCCTTGAAAATACAGTCACTTTTAGGCAAATTTTCAGTAAAAATTTTAATTTACGCTAATTTTTATGATAAAAGTTCTATAGAATGTATTTAAAAAAGCACGTTCCGATCATGTAGTCTATACCTGTATTATGAACTAAAATATATTAATTTTTCCAATAATACAAAAAATAGCCTAAAAGTTCAATACATTTTTTTTATTAAACAGGAGGAGCTTGTAAAATTACCAATTCCATTAGAAAAGCATCGATTTTAGTTCATTGCATAGCTAAATATCTGGTAAAGGATGGTGAGTAAAGTTCCACACCTACACCTCGAAAATAATTATAAAAATAAAATTTATTGCACAGAACACTAATGTAAATTAAAGTTTTAAAGAAAATAATATTAAAGTAAAATTTTCAATCAAATAAAATCTTTAAACCAGCACACAGCTAAGATTTCAACAGCTCTTAACTTTCTTTATAACAAATAATAGAATTAAGAGATTTACAAATAAGGAAAATTTGAAATTTTCATCGGAATAGTGATTACAAGGTAGTCACATTTAGCAACTCAATTCTTTTATAAAAGTCTTGATAGATTCTTTGGAGTTAATCAAATACTGGATGGTGAAGTCAGGAAATAGTATTAGAACTATTTAAAAAAATTTCTTTTTATAATTAACAAATGGATAACCCAATACTAGGGACAAAAAACAGTACAGTTTATGTTTTATGGAACCTAAATAACATTAGAGCTGGTTTATACAAGATTGATAGGACAAATAATACCTAAGCACAAAATTATGCACCCTTATACAAAAACATGACTTGCTCCAAATGATAGAAGGTGAACAGGAAAAAGCATCTGTGCTTATGACATTGAGTAAATGAGGGCTTTATATTCATATATAACCTAATATCCATATAAAAAATTAATCCAAAACAAGCATTTAAAGCTTTAAATAATGTATGAATCATTTTAAAAATAGGTTTAAAAAACACTTTTTATTAATCATAAATATCTAAATCAGGGGTGAAAAGATTGAGTAACATTAAAAGCATTATTAAAAAAAGGTTTTACGAGTATTAAAAGTACCTAACTCATTCGCTCTTTTAATCAAATAAAGTGTATTTAATGTTTCAGCAATAATAATTTAAAAAACAAGACTCATTCATAATTCATATGAATGATAATTTTTGTTAGTATTTAATACAGGAAAAAATTATCTATTTAAATAATAAAAAATTTAATTTATTTAATTGCTTATTCTTCTTATTTGTTGTATAAGAGAAGACTTAGTTTTAATTTACCTTTTTCAAAATTGACACAATCTTAAGTCATTAAAATAATACGAATTGGGATATTAATGAGAGACAACAGATTTAACAGATTAAAATAAAAATATCTTCTTTTTTTGGAAGTCTCTTACTCTTTATGTGAAAGGTTAACGAACCATTTTTCTCCGCTGAAGAATGAAGGAACACATTTAAAATGGTGCTGCCATCTGTACTATAAACTGTAAAACAGATTTACTTTAACAGCAAAGAATTTAACGTTCTCACGATATTAACATTAAAATTAAGGCAAATATATTAAATTCATAGTAACTCTTTTAATTGTTTTATTAAGTTTGATACCCAAAATTTAAGAAACGAAAGAGGTAACTGGCGGCCGGCACCTCATTTATTTTCTAAAATTGTAACGATTTAATAAAACAAATGAGAATCCTAAGCAAAAATGTTTCTTGGTTTTCGATAAAAAATCAAATGTATAATAAATTTTTTCTGAATTATAATATTTAACAAATAAAAATTTTTACACTAAAAAATTAAACGTAAAGGCTCAATAAAAAATATGTTTGGTATTTATAAATTGGATGGTTGTATCTTTACAACAACAGTAATTAAAATAATTTTTTAACTCAATATTAATTATAATTTTTAATTTAAGTACTATTAACTAAAAATTTTGATGAGATTTTTTTTTCCAGAGAGAAGAAAGAAAAAAAAAGAACATATTCGATGCGATGCCCATTTATCAACATATTTTTTAAATAACACATATAAATACGAGATTAAGATGCGAACCTATGAACAGACAGGGGATTCCAATTGGCTATACTTACGGCCTTCGATTATCATTTGTCTTCTTTCACACGAAGCCTTCTGAAGATAAATTTCTAGAAAATGTTCCAGGGAGGAGGCTATGCCCCCCGAGAATCCCCTCCCCCCAAAACTTTTTTGAAAATTACATAGCAGGGTGTTTGAGGAATCTTAGATACTACACTAGGGGCTTGAGTATCCAAAAAAAGTAGTTAAATCAGAAATTTCCAAATATTTTCTGAAGGACTCCCAGACCCCCTCTTTTACATAAAATTCAGTACTAAAAGATGCAGAATTATAGGTTTATGATCTGAAATTTTTGAAAATTTTATAGTTAGTACCTGTAGTTAGCCAAAAATTTCCCCATATTAAAGAGTCCCCCCCCCAAAAAAAAAAACCTATCCTGGATATGAGACGAACTGGCCCGCCCCTAGACTTGCGCTTTCGATTGCGGCGACCCCGGTAGGAAACTCCTGCTTTAGAGAAAGAATTAAAATGAAAAGAAATTGTTAAAAGTAAAAGTTCAAATGCATCTTAAAATTTAATGGGAAACTGGATACAACTAACTTACAGAGAAATAGATAAATTTAAGTTTCCTTATCAAACCAGAGATCAAAGTTTCAGCATTTCAAAAGGCGCAAAAAAATTCTCAACTTTTTCTTCTAAACTTTCAGCACAATGATTACTTCATCATCGTTTCTGGCAGAAACCTTCAATTCCGGAAAAAATCCACTGAACAATCGGCTAAAGGGTGGCCGTTACAACACTGACACGCTGTAAATGCAACCTTTCTTATAAGAAGTTCCACCGCAACAACGCTCCTTCAGTGTCTACCGAAACCACAGACTGCTGTTAGCAAAAGAGATCCTCGTTAGATGAAAGGGAAGGTCCCTTCCATCATCCGTCGAAAAGACAAACAACCCAGCTTCCTGCAACAAGTTGCGGCAGCTTTCCAAAACCCAAACAATGACACTTTTTTTCAGGGAGAACACCCCTCTTGAAAAAACCCTTCACGGATCATGTCCCTAGCAAAATGGTTCACCAGACGTTCATCTCACTCTCATTAAGGCGGGAAAAACAAAAGAGTGGCGGGAAAGGACGTATAAAGCGGATTCTGACTCTTCTGTTTTAAAAGCTATTCGTGTGATTTACCTTTTCGCTTAACCAACAAATGTGGGTGATTTTCAGGAACATCGCATTGTCAATGTGCTTCTTTACAATTAACAGAATCAATAAATTGAATCGTCAGTTTGAAAAAGGAAATAAGTCCAAAAACCAAGTTTTGAGAAAATCAGGAGGGGGGAACTGTACAAGTAACGGAATTTTCGTTATACAACCGCCAAATTAGTGCTGGAAATTCAGGATCCTATTTAGAGTACGAAATAATCATCGAAAAAAATATAAGTTCATTCAAAAATATTTTACAACTGAAAAAAGTTGATGGACTTGTTCCCTTTTTCAACCTTATGAAATTTCAGCTGACAAAAAAATCTTAAAAACCACTTTATTCGACAATTAAATTATATCTCTGCTTAGTTCACAGCATTAGTGAAAAATAAAAAGACGAAGACAAATAAAATTTAAAATTATTATGAAACTGAGTCATTAAAGCATTTTATCAATGGAGTAAGTGAATATCGATGGAGTCAAATATTCACTGGATAAAGTAAATTTTATTTTAACTTAGTTTACAGCACAAATGATAGTAAAAGAAAGACAAATTAACTTAAATTTCAAATTTAATAAAATAATACAATGAATGGACAATTTCAATTCGCCAATTTCAAGGAGCTATACCTGCCGATAGGAAGTAGTTATTTCTTCCTTCTTTACACTCCTGTGTTAATGCAAAGCCCGGAGATTTTTTTTTGCACACAAAAAGTCAACTAGTCATTTTTTGAACTTATTCCCTTTTCCAAATCAGCGATTCAATTGATTAGCTCGTTATATTTAATTTACCAGTCATTTTTGTGTAAGGATATATTCACAGATAACGTCACAAAGTTTCAAAGGGTTTCATACCTGTCCCCCCTTACGTCCCAAGTTTTTCCATTTTACTAGACCTTTTCTCCGGTTGAGATGTCACAGTTTAGAAACAGATTTAATTCAAATATTTTATTTTGTTTGTTCTTAACTTGACAATTAATAACTATTTTTACTGTCTAATAAAAACTAAGCAGTGGAAGAAATGCCTCTTTTAATATAGAAACAGAGATGAAAAGGGTTTGTCAAGTGTAATGTGAAGTGTAATTTGAAAAGTGTAGTGTCACAACTTCCCCATGACACATTGTATCACACATAAAGAACCTCCTTCTTTACTTGTGAGGTGATTTGTGAATTGCCTAATTTAGTGAAAATTCTACCCCTCTACAAGATTTTAATGCTTACATGAGAAAAACTGTTTTAGAAGTAAAAAGTCAATGCAATGCTCACTGATAAAACTATCATCATCTTAAATCCAAATCTACTCGACTTTTCTTATTCTTTCCAAAAATATGTAAATAAGAGTGATTTGAGAATAGCTAATACGCTTGTTACACTTATCTTGAAAAAAGTAAAAACAGTTGGAAAAGACGTAATGAAACGTTTACAACTCTCGTAAAAAGTAATTGCGACTTACCTTGTTAAGCTCGGGTTCAGATGCAAAGCCTAAACCGTAGACTGTGTTAGCCCTGATGTCTGACCATTGGCCAAATTTCTGTGAGGTTTTTGTGAAAGTCATGTTGGGTGTTATGGTGCTGTTGATGACGGCCTGCAATAAAAAGAAAGTTCTTATTGACGGGTAAAAAAAAAAAAAAATTAAATCATACAAATTACGTAGTGATCGCCACATTCGAAATGACAATCAGAGAACTACGCTACATTCCTGGGGCAAACCATTTTCCATTAAAATTGAGGCGTTTGCAGCAACAAGGAGTTAACTCCAAAATCAGAATACACATCAAAAGGTGCTACCTTGGCTGCAGCAAGCGTTAGTCGCCAAGTTAGTGCTATTTTACGGCAATGTGCAATTAGATTGGTGACTATGGTCACCATTTTTTACCGCAAAACAAAATACTATAACATTAGAAAAGTAACGACTTTACAAATATTCATTCTAGTGGAGATAACATATTGCTTCAGCAAACACCTCAATTCATGTTTATTTGTGAATGATTACTGTCATTTTTAATTCTCATTATTTACTCAAATTTAGAAGAAAAAATCTTAACACATTCTTAACACTTTTCTAACATACTCAGAGCACTATCACAACACATTAAGGTGATAAAGTGTTTTACCTAACACAACTAAAGTGTTATTAGTTTGGGGACAAAAAAGTGTTCTGAAATGTGTATACTTTCGTGTGGAGCGTTTGCAGTGTATGGTCAGATTTGAGTGATTAAAAAACCTTAAAACTTACTTTCGATCCTTCGACGCTTATGATTCTGTAAAGATTCCGGGTGGAATCGAAAAAGAAGCTAACGTTGACCGCCTGAGAGCTGGCAGGTACCCACGACCGTTTGGTCTTGGGGTCGATGTGGAAGACATGCGCTTTTGTTGTAAAGATGGGCTGCTCCCTGAAAAGAATTGCTAATTAATCCTCGGTAGTTTAACGTTTAACATACTCATTCAGACTTACTTTAATGACGCACGCGGAAACTTTGAACGTTACTTGTTTTCTAGCAAATATTTATTACTTTGATAAAGTGATAGGTTGATATTATGGAGAGTTTTCTATTCTATAATTGAATGTGTAATAACTTGAATGCACCACAACACCACAGAAGAATCACTACACAAGTCCCAAATAAATAAATTTTATTGGGAGACTTCTTTCTTCACACACTCTAGATTATAATACTACAATATCCACTTCCGAAAAACAACACTACCAAAATCACGCGACACACGCTACACTTCGAGAAATCACTCCTGAACCACACGCGTTCCCCAGCGTGTCTCAACCGGTTCTCCCCGTTATCAGGGGCCGTCCCCTTTTTATCAACTCGTTGCTCCTCTGCTCAGTTCCGTTCCTCCCCCTATACCGGTTGGGTCAGAGGGGTTATCAGGAATACGGACCCTGGGCAGAGGTAGCGACCCCTGTGGCCCACTGCCAGACACTACACCCCCCAGGCAAGATTATAATTATCCTTCTATAATTATCGATCTGACAATTAGTCTGGCAGTTCAAGAAACTCTCACTTCCCAAAAAAAAAAAAATCACACTCAAATTACAGGCTAAAACATACACATACATACATCAAAACTAATGACATTACCAATCAAGAACAGAAGTAAAGCCGCCTGGTTATAATACTGGAGCAATACATACACAAATAACACAAAAAAAAACAATCAGACAGACGGACAGGAGCTCTACATATAATCCGGAACACAACATATGAATTACTAAAAGAGAACTACACCAAATCATTATTAAAAGAGATATTTGTCCGAAAGTCATACCAGCCTGGATAGGCTGTCCGCGTTCCTCCCACGGAATATCCTCGGGGATATTCTTCTTGGTCATCTCCGTTAGCGGCCGGGCTACCGTGGCATACCCCTCGACGTAGTCCCGGTAGTGGTTGCATAGGCCCAGCAGACTCCGTAACTGGGATTTCGTGCGAGGTGCCTTCCACTCCTCGATGGCTTGGAGCCTGCCGGGATCCGGACGATGCACTCCGAAACCGATGATGTGGCCCAGGTACTCCACCTCTTTTTGGGCGAAGACGCACTTTCCGAGGTTAACCGTGAAGTTCACCTCAGGGAGATTTCCCAGCACAGCCTCCAGATGGCAAAGATGAGACACCCAGTCCCTCGAGAAGATCGCGATGTAAGCCCGCCAATAGTCTCTGTGGTCCGCCAGCGAGTGATTCATCACCCGCTGCAACCCAAACAGCATGACGTTCCACCGATACTCTGCGCGGTGCGTCTTGAAGGATGTGAAATACCGACTTCTCTCCTCTAAAGGAATTTCCCAATATCCTTTTAGCACGTCGAGACCCGTAATGGCATTGGCTCTGCCTATACAATTAATTAGTTCGGTGGAGTTCTCCATGGGGAAATCGTCACTCCTGGTGACCGCGTTCAGGAGCCTGGAGTCTATACACCTACGTGTCCCCCCATCTTGTTTGCTAACACATACTATGGGGTAAGCAATCTCCGCGTCCCAGGGTTCGGTCAAGCTCAACTTTTCCTCCCGAAATGCTTCGCCCAACGTTTCACCCTTCTTTTGCTCCTCCCTAAACAGGGTAGCTTCGGTGAATTCAACTTCTACTCTCAAATTCTCCTCGTCCTTTCCCAACTCTTCCACCTCTCCCGTCTCTACCTCGAACACTACCGGAGAGTCCGATAACTCATCTTCTACCGTACCTCCCGTTTCCTCCACTAAGGGAACCGTAGACCCCGCCTGAATCAGCATCTCATATGCTTCGGGAGTTAATAAACAAGGGGTGCTCAATTTGTCTGTCACCGCCATCACTGTATTCCCCCGGGAGTATAATCTGCCATTGTCCTCCCTCAAATGCACCGGAATGGTACATAACTGAGCCCTCACCTCTTCTCCGAAGGCCGACCTCAAAGTTATCGCTCCCCTTCCATTTCCTACTGACCCGGGAACCAAAGAGGACTGTATCACCGAAATTTCGGCCCCTGAATCGATTATTGCGGGTACTTCCTGTCCCTCTATCCAGAGAGCGACTTCCCTCAATGTTTGACATTTTCCTGTCATTTCCTTCTCCCACTCAACCCTGGCCACCAAATGGTCTTGTACTTCAGAAACTACCACTTGGTTAATTCTTTTCGGACTCCCGGGCTCTCCATCCCGTCCTCTATTTTGAGGGCAATCACGCCTTCGGTGATATATCGATTTGCACGTAAAGCAGCCCTCTTCGCGGGGTGTTCTTTGATCCCAACCATTCGCACTTTCAGAATTTCTAAACCCCTTGTTCCTATTCGGGGACTTTCCTTCCCTCCACTGTCTACCTTCTCCCTTGGATCCGCGTCTTCCCCACCCCCCGTCGGCTACGGCACATTCATAGTTGTCCACCTCCTTCACCAACTTATCCGGTTTCAACCACTTCTCCGTTTCCTTTAATAGAATATAAGTTCTTACCTCCGGTGATAAACTGTCTTTTATTTTATCTGCTACAATTAAGTCTTTAATATCCTGCAGGGTTTCTATCTCTCTCGATTTGAGGTATAAATCCAACGCGGCCCTTATTCTAATACCATATTGTACGAAGGTCTCATTAGGCCTAACCCCCATGCCGTCCAAGTTATTCTTGTGTTGTATCGGGGTTATTCGAAACTCCTCCAACACCAATTTTTTTTATCGTCGTATATTCCACTGTCTCAGTCCCCACCACAAAATACTCCAATGATTTCACCTGTCCCTTTAACGTGTGTAAGACCAATTTCCCCTTATACTCGTCCGGGACATCGTATAAAGTGAAAATCTCCTCTACCTCCCGGAAGAAAAAGGGCCATTCCTCGACTCTCCCAGGTAACCCCGGTAATATCCCCATCGTTAATTTCACATACTCCATAAACGGGTTCTCCCTCTTCGTTCGCGCTACCTCCCTACCCTTCTCATTTTCTACTATCTCTTTTTGCTTTCGTTCTTCTATTATCCTGTTAAGCATCCTCTCAACCTCCTCCGCGTCATAACTTGGATGCGCTTTTATTAATGTTTTTATCGCACCTATTGTACTCTCCTTAGCGACCCCAATCTCTAGCTCCCCCGCCAATTCCAAGAGATCGGCCTTTCTGCCTGACCCCAAAAAAGCCATCCCAACATACAAAATACAAATACAAAAAAAAACCTAACCTATGGAAGTAACCGACTCCTGACCCCAGTCACCGAGGAGATAACAAAATCCAAGGAAAACTCACCTCAATCGTCGATGTATTCAGATTGTAATGCAGCCGAATCCCGTCGACGCTCTGGTTCCTTAAGAGAGCGTGTAATAACTTGAATGCACCACAACACCACAGAAGAATCACTACACAAGTCCCAAATAAATAAATTTTATTGGGAGACTTCTTTCTTCACACACTCTAGATTATAATACTACAATATCCACTTCCGAAAAACAACACTACCAAAATCACGCGACACACGCTACACTTCGAGAAATCACTCCTGAACCACACGCGTTCCCCAGCGTGTCTCAACCGGTTCTCCCCGTTATCAGGGGCCGTCCCCTTTTTATCAACTCGTTGCTCCTCTGCTCAGTTCCGTTCCTCCCCCTATACCGGTTGGGTCAGAGGGGTTATCAGGAATACGGACCCTGGGCAGAGGTAGCGACCCCTGTGGCCCACTGCCAGACACTACAGAATGCATGGAGATACAATTTTAAAAGTCAATTAAAACAGGTTGATAAAGTAATGATGAAATGAGTAATACTTATGAAGACTAAAAACATAAAGAATACAGGATGACGTGGATGCGCTTTACATCAGGTGATGATTTCAGAGGGTGGAATATGAAAACGAACTATACAACTTGCCCTCGTTTAATGGGTGCACATTAAATAAAAAAATAAATGGTTTTTCAAAATTTGTATCGAATAGACTAATGTCAACATTTAATAAAAGAAAATTAGTATACGCATTTCTGGAATCAATTATATCAGTGTTTTGGCCTGAGATATCTGTTTAACTACTTTTTCCTTTATAGTATGAGGTATGCAGGAAAATAACTTTACTATCTGATTTAGATGCATATTCAACTCTCATTAATGCATCACCATTCATTCATGTCATTTAATAAAAAAAATAATTTCTATGATTAATATAGTATTAACAAAATATTTATGAAAACAAAAGAAACAATGTACCTATATATTTCATATTTTATCAGAGAAAGGTGTTATTTCAATTTACTTTATACTGCATTGAATATAGAAGAGTTAATAATAATTTGGGCCCATCACTCATACTCCCCCTCCCCCTTGTCAGGAAAAATAAGCAAATAGCAACCCTCCTCCCCCCTTTGATGCTTACGTAGTATTTGAACGGCCCTTTTTTCTTAAATAAAATTTAAAAAAAAAAACTAAACAATACATCAGTAGAACTAAATATGCAATATTTTGTTCTTGGCATGTATTCGAACGATACCTCCATTTTTTCGGGTCATCTAGAAAAGATAAACATATCGTTGAAAATAGGCTTTGCTTGGCTATGTATTGGCTATAAGTGAATCCTAATATCAAGTACTTTTCCCAGTACTAATTCATCTTTTATCCCACAATATAAACTCTTCAGAAATTACGCTTGTCAAGCAAGAATTAATGTAATCCCTAAAAATGGTCAATAAGGCAACAAAGAGTAATGCGATTGAAGGAATCCTTACAACACAAAATGGCTAAAATTTTTATGCCAGTTAATCTCATTTGGAGATAGATTGCAATGCATGAATTACTTCATCACAAAAGAATGCAGACTAACATTAGAATACCAAACGCATTGTGTTTAAAATTCTAACATCTTTTTTTCAAATTGAGCATTTTGCATAAGGGAAAGGCGGGTAAGAGTACGTATTCGGGTAAGAGCACGCAGCGGTTTTTCCCTTGTTGGTAGTGGTGTCATATTAATAAGTATATTTTCAGCTATCTCAAAAGACTGGCATTATTATTGACTGACATTATTTTCATCCCTTAGTATTTTATTTATCAGGCAAACTGTGGTTTTGTTGTAATAGCCTCCAGTTTACGAAAGAATCTTATTCTTTTGCAAACAAAAAAAAATTATTACCTACTGTTAAAGTAAAAATCAATGTAAAGTTTGTGTTTCAATGTGTGTTCAATGTAATCAGTGTGCCCATTAAACTCTAAAACAGCAAAAAAATCGAACTCAACAGAAATTATGTTAAAAATTGTTCCCCAGTGGGGAACGGGCGCAAATCCAGAGTATAAGTTAAAACGAATATAATGCTGGGAATTGTCTTTTGATTAATTTTTTTCAGTTACGCTTTAGTAACGGCTAAGAACACTGAAAAAATTAATATGTTGTAAAGATGGAATCGAATTTTAAAGAAGAAAAAACTTTAAGATAAGTAACAAAGAATGTTCACTTTCTAAATAAAGTTCAAATCTTGAAACGGAAAACTCTGGGCTTCTAGGAAGTAGCCCTTCAACTATCCCTCTGAGAGTATGACAAATCCTTTGAAGAAAATAACTCACCGATGCTTGACGGATTAACAGAAACATGAAGAGTACAATCTCCCAACTACTTTTATAGCGTCCAGGTTACCAGGGAAACCATCTTCTTCAGTGCAAAGGGAAATTCGCTTTTACTCTTAATGCAATTGAAAGGATGCGAAAACATGGATCACAAAACTACACACTCCAGTGATTTTGCTCAAAATTCAGAAGCGGTAAAAAAGGCCGTCAAAAGCAATTTGCATGTGATTTTGGGAACACGCGATAGTTTGTAGGTAGGGGAGTGTAACACTATGCTGCAGATAGTTCGAATTCAATGATTTTATTAAATTTATGTTTAGAAATGAAGTACATAATCCAACACTCAAATGGGGACAAGATCCGAATGAAAATCCATTATGAATGAGAACTTCTCGAGTGCTCAGGAGTTCTCATTTCGAACTCGATAAAAGGACTGGGATAATAAGATAATAAACAAACACGTGGACGTACAAACGGTGATGCTGAGTTGATTATGAAAAAAGTGGGGGAGTAAGTTGGAGATACACATAAGGAATTAATGATGAAACGCTATGAAAAGATAAAAACGAAGTTTAAAAAACTTAATCCCGGAATGGGAATGTAAACAGTAAAAATCAAACACATGTCAAGGTGAGTTACTAATGAAGAGCGAACTTTAATTAATTGTAGAAGTGGGATGAATAAAGCCAGAAGAAGAGACAAAAACCGATGTTGGATCTTGGAAAAACATAAACTCAGAAAATGAAGAAGTAATTAAATGTTGAAAAGAGTATTAATAGGGCTTTTTAAATATTGTAAGAAAAACTACTTAAAAAATAAAAAGCCAAGAAACATTTTTGACACAAATTAAAATCGATAAAGGGAAAAACAGCCATTGGGGAATTTCGCATCCAATTAACATTTCTTGTATATAGCTTTTTTATTTATTGAGTAGCACGAACTAAGTAAATGAAATATTATTTTTAAACTAGGGAAATTTGAATTTGCTAACAATAGCGAGAAAAATCAGTCAGTTTTAAGCAGAAAATTTCAGGAAGGACATGTGACATAACCCAAAGAAAGATATTCATTGTTCAAACCTAAAAACTATAGGTATAGGAAAATATACAATTATTGATACTTCTTTTATTTTTTGCAAAAAAAAAAAATACTACTAGTTCAGTTTAGTAATTATAATTTCAAATAAAGAAGTATTTTGCGCCATCAGTTTAAATTAGGGAAGCTCCTTTTCATCGCAGGCAATTTGTAAGAATCATTTAGAAAGTCAATTCTTAAGTTCACTTTAATATATACAAAAAATAGACTACTAAATAAGAAAATAGATTTATTTTTATTAGAAGATCAGCAAATATGTTAGGAAGTAAAATTCTATGCATCAATCAATAGTTATAAACATCTCAACACGAACAACAATTTAAAAACTTATCTCCAAACCATTAATCTATGACAATATTACTTTCACTTTAGTTACACAGGTTTACACCTACTAGTTTACATAAGATTCAGAGTAGAAAAAAAATTAACTAAGAAAGACAAAAAATGAGAGTGTCTAAATAAAGTAGCATAAAAGATTCAAACGCCTCAAGTGGAAACGTTTTATAAACTACTAAAACAAGACGTTAGTATCAGGATAAGCGCTTCAGTGCGAAAGATACCATTCACAATAAATCTTAACTGTGGCTTTAAAGAGCATCATCAATTCGTGTATACCAAGTCTTGATCAGCTACTGACAGAAAAGAACATCATTCAAGTAATGAGAGCAGGGTTCATTAAAATAAGAGCAAGTAACAAAAAAGAAACTTGGTTAGGCCCGAGTTAGAGCAAGTGAATTTAACAAAGCTTAAGCAAAGAAAATTCGTTTTAGCTGACAAGAAAATTCAATTAACCAAGTGTTATCTTAACCAGCCGTTTGAGTCCTTCGTATCAAATTTAATTGCCGAACTAAAAAAAAGAGAGCTGAATCCACCTTTAAACTTAAAGCTTAGTAATTAGTGTAGGTTGGAAAATTAACGCAAAGAAAATTATAGGCATTTTAAAAATGCGCCACAGTTTGCATTCAGAGATTAATATGCTTCAAGCATTTCAGAAACAAATTAAAAGGTTCTGGAATAAGCCCATGACCAAATTAAAGAAAGGTAAGTTTCTTTGAAAACAGTTTTAATTGGCTTTCCAAACGGATACAAGTGATATTTGCTTAACATTAACTGATAAGCTTACCTTTACTAGATTACAACCTTTCTTGACAATAAAGTCAACATTTTACAAAAATTATGACCCAAAAACTCAATATCGGGACAGGTGCGGTAGAATGGTTATAGAGGGGTAAAATAGGTATAGGGATTTAAACAGTTTACATTTATAAAATTTAATGTTTTTTGGCACGCTGATTCTTGAGCCTCAATAAAAACAGCATGCCAAAAAAAAACCGGCCCGACTCCCACCTGTATTGGCATCTAAAGAAATTACTATCTGAATATTGGGAATATTATCAGACAAATGGGACTCCATTCTTTGGCTGAGGTCTTGATATCACACCTTTTATAACTAACTCATCCTACGGTTTGACAAGTGTTCCAATTTAGATCAAATTTATGGTGAAAGTATATGTCCCAGGGTTGGTACGGTTTAAACCAAATGTTTTTTTCTTTTTTTAAAACTGCAGAATTTTTTTAGTACAACTTTTGGGTTTAAAGTCATTTATTTGTTAAAATATGTACTTTTGAACAAAATATATTAAATGCTTCTGAAATTAATACTGTAAAACTATGCAATTTTTTGAAAAAAATTAGGAAATTGAAATTTTCTTAGAAAGACTCCTTGTTTTTTTTTATAAAAACCATTTGTATTTTTTTTAATTCATTAAGAACTAGATGCTTGAATGCATCATAAAAACCAATTTTTTTTTAATCCATTAAGCACCAGATATTTAAATATGCATTAAAAAAAACAGTTGGTTATTTACGTCCTATAATATATCCTTTGCTGATGCCTTCAATATTTTTAACAGGAATATTGCTTCCTGAAACATAATAAGTTGTAAATATATTCAGAATTAATTTTATTTTCTATTATTTATTTTTCTAAAATTTATTTATACATTATTTTGCAATCAAAGTATTTCAAAAATTTTATGAACCACTCTGAATAGAAAATAATTAAGAGTGAAAAATAGATTTAATGAAAGATATTTGTAGGCTGGGATTGAACCCATAAACTAATTTCTTCAGGTATGGTACGATTCTCAATTAAAGACATGATGAACAACGCCCAGTACAATCCTATATCTAAATGGACAAAACAAGAAAATACTGCTCTTTGATAAACCCCCTTGGTTAGTGAGGCATGTGTCCCAGAAAGCTAGCCTTGATTAAAAAGCATATTAGCTGAATGCCTCAAAGAATTTTGGCACTTTTTCAAGGTAAATAGATAACACTGTATAACTTCACCTCCATGCTCTAGATTTTACGCCTCATAGGTAGTTTTGGTGCGTTATGGGCTAGATCTCTTAGATTTCACTCTTATCAGTTAAATTTCATTATTTCAAGAAATTTCAATTTAAATATTAAGTTTTTTTTCTTTACGAAAAGGGAAAAGAAAAGGTTCCTATGAACTCATACAGACTAAGACAAGGCATTCGAAATGTTGGTTTTACTGAAATTTCACCGTGTAGGAATGAAACAAATTTTAAAAAAGAAAATGAAATAACTTTTAGCAAAATCAGGGTTATATTTTTCAATCAATTAAAAAGTCTTCTAACTATTTTCAATGTCATTATTTTGTTTCACTTTGTGGTTTGACTATTAATGAATTTTTATTACGATGGGGTAACTTTAGTCCACGATAGGGTAACTTTGCGTTTAACTTAACTTTTTTTGTGGTTTATAACTTTAGGGAGCTGACACCCCATAACCCCTTCCCCAAGTTTAGTCCTTGATACGAGTACGAGTAAACTATCACACACACAGATAATATATTTTCTATACATCAAGATCTTGCATCTTAATAGAACATTGCATTGCAGCTTTTTTTTCTTGTTTTCCCTTAAAATTCCTTGCATTTTGTTTTGTTAATTTGAATAGCTGATGACATAAAAATATTAACATATGGTCAAATTCATCATGGCAGTAATTTGCAAGGAAATTAAATAGCGAAAAATAAGTGTTCCGATTCGCTCCGCAGTTCTGATTCATCCTGTTTTAGGGTATGCTATTGTATATTTAGGCTATTTTCTAAGCGAAAACCATTGAAAAAGCTTTTATTGGAATTGGTTCGAGATTCGGCCATTATTTTTTCGCTATTTTCAGTGAACTAAACAGAAAATGGCGGCGCACAAAATGGAAGAATGGGTACTTTAGAAATTAACAAACGCGCGCAAACCTTTATTTGGGTTTGCACTTAAATATACCCATAACAGCCAAAAAAGAGATAGATATGCCTAGACACATTTGCTTATATGTTTCAGGATTATTTACTTTTTGACTGGTCAGCTTTGTTTTGAGACCTCATCCCATAAAGGTAAGTTCGAATTCCAGCAATTCTGTTGTTCGAGCCAATAAGCATGAAATTCAGAAGTATTTTGTTTGGAGGTAGATATAGACACCCCAAGACAGCCAGCAAGTAGAAACGGTCGTTTCGATTTTAAAACGTCGGTACCGTCACAGTGATGTGCACAGCTCAGTGCACTGGCCTTATCTTATCTCGAAGGTACGGTTTTTTCCCAACCCTCAAAAAAATTGGGGGTGGGGGCAAAAAATATTTTGGGTTGGAGTGGATGGATTTGTTCAAAAACTATTTTTAAGCATTAATTTCATGCGTAGATAATGGGGGGCCTAGGGATTCTCCCCGGGGAAATTTTGAATTTTAATAAGCCCAAAAAAGTGCTTTTAAGCTACTTTTGGTTTGGGGGTTCTCAGGGGTCTTAGCCATCAATACGGAAACAAAAATTACAAAAAATTATTGATTAAAATTTGTGAAACTAATTATTTTTGCAAATGTGCAGTATGGATTTTTTCGTTTTCCTGTAATTTTTGGCGTCCCGAAAAATACTACCGCCCTGTGCTCTGACACATGCCTAACTGCAGCCCTGGGTATGAGCAGTTCACGACCTGAATTATGTTATGAATTATTCTTCCATTTGTTATGCGAGGCCAAGGTCTAAACATTTGTGAGTATATTTCTTTCTTGTTTTATATCTTCCATTCATCTCGTGAAGTTTTTTTTCAGCTGTAGTTGAAACCCTTTTAATGCAGGTTTATAACAAATTGCATAGAATGTGTGGTGTGTAGTCCTTTGAAAATGGAGTGGGTCGATGTAGATTTGGTTTCGCAAAAGTTGGTCGAGATGTTTAAAAGTCCGACAACCTGAGACAAACAGAATAGCACCGTTTGCTTGGTAGAGATCAGCGAGTAGTAGTCAAATGACAAAATCTTATATGTCTTTTATCATAGATTTGGATATTTTTTAAGGAAATTTAAGTCATATTTTGCCTGATTCAAACAGGTAGCACTATGTTCAAAGAAAATGCTTAGGTATAAACGAAAAAACGCTGTTTCTGAACCTCAAGTCACCAGGGTATGCTGTATGCAATTAAACACCTGTGTTTCAGACACCACCCTTCAATAGAGATATTGTGTGAGATAAATGTTCAAATGCAAGAATTCAACGATAAAATCCAAAATAAGCAACACATTAAATCCCAAAATTATAAACTTTTAGTCCGACTTGTTTTTCATAAAACACCAGCACACGATCCAACTTACCTTCTCTGCCCTTTCAACAGACTTCCCAGGTACAGTTCTTGGATCTGAGCGGATGTCAACTCGCCCGACATATCCAGCACGGGCGCGCACTACCAACTCACATAACACCAACAAAAAAAAAATCCACGCCACAGAGTTCAGCAAGCTTCACGAAAAGTCAAAGACACAGCACATGGAAGATCAGCAACCTCCATTAACTGAAGACACAGAGGAAGATCACCAGACTCTACAAACGGAAAACACCACATGGAAAATCAGCAAGCTCCACTGACTAAAGACGCGCCACAAGGAAGATCATAAAGCTCCACAAACTAAAAACACGGCACAAGGAAGATCATAAGGGTCCACAAACTGAAGACACAGCACAAGGAAGAGCACCAGGCCCTACAAAGTGAAGACACAGCACAAGGAAGATGAGCAGGCAAGCTCCTCGGGCAGTACAGCCTCCACAGACATCGCGCACGGAATGCTCTCACCTCCTCCCGAGAAAAAGCCCCATAACTCCTTTTTAAATCGTAGCGTGCTTCCACATTAATCGAAATTTAAAATCTTCCCACCTGGCACGCGAGTCACAAATCAAAGCCCCCGGAGCATCGTTCACGAATGAGGCATGCCTCGAAAAACACAACTCCGTTTTTTATCACTTGCTAATGATGATCAATACGGACTACAACAGACACTCTGCCCTAGTAAGTTGAGATTCCAGAGAACTAAGCTCCTTTCACAGATCCGCCCTTGGCGCTTTGCCATCTCATTCTTTCATTTTGGGCTGGGTTTTTTTTCTCTTCCGTGGCGGCCTTCCTTACTTGATGCTCACTACCTACCGATTTTGCCAAACAAAACGCGAGGGACGGATATCGGCCGTAAAATATCGGTTACGGGTTGACATTACAACTGATCTTGACACACTCAAACACAAAAGCTTCTGGTGTATTGGAGCAGCTGCGCAATTTGAGCCGCCGCCAGAGATGAGCAGTCGTTAAGTGATAATGGCACTCATAAACAAAAAGTTTCAATATTTTGAAAAGACCTACTCACAACTAAAATAGTCTTGGTTTCAAATCTGTGTCTACTGCTTTATAATTACCTCACTATCCAACCTAAATATTTACTAGTCAAAGGAAGTATATCATTTAAAAACTTTCGAAGCCTGAAAATAAAATATTTCTCCACAAGTGCATAGGCATGAGTGGACATCAATCCCTAATCTTAGAACTCAATTTCTTTGTATGATTGTTAAACAATTTATCCGGACTCTTTTACACCAGCATGATAACAGGTAAGGAGAAAACCAGAAAAGGGACGACTATTCCATTCCCATCATAGAGTTCATTCGCCACATGATTAGAACAGATGCAAGAGTGAGTTGGCCAACACACACAAATATGACACACTCGGTATGCAAAACCTTCCATCCAAGTTGGTCTTAAACAGTGATGATGTCAACGCGCCAAATGAAATATGATGATTTCATTTTTTAATTAAAAAAACTTCGGGGGTAAGTAAGTAGTGAAATATATCTAAAGGTCCGAACAATATATTAGAAAATATTTAATAATAATCGGGAAATGGTCCATTGATTAATGTTAATGCACGCAAAATAGGAATTAAATTAGATTTTCATTTCAAATTTACTGAAAAACCGAATTCCACCGAAGCTTTTGAATTGCTATAAATGGGAAGCGATTTATAGGCGAGACGCGAGCATGATTTATTAAGTAATAATATACCAAAGAAAGGGGAGATAGAGTTAGCTGGATAAAGAGGAGATAGCTGGATGGGTAGGTATGAAATTATTCAGAGAGAAGGCATTTCTCTCATATCATGGATTCATCACTAACTTGTAGCCAAAGAGAAGGTAAAAGTAATATTATTGAGGAAAATTTTAAAAGATTCTCCACAATAGTTGTTTAAAAATAAAGCTGTAATTAACTTCAGCATGTTTTTGAGTGGAGAACATTACCTTACTCATTCTGGATGCTACCCAATATTAGATAAAAGTTTTATAAAAAGACCTTTAAAACTGATGCCGAGGGGGTTCTTGCAAGGTCAGCAAAGTCGAAAAATAATCCTAAATTTATAAAACGTCATTTAATGACATCGAAATAATTACCCACCACTCTTTTAAGCATAATTTGTTTGCCATTTCTTAAAATAAAAATTCTTGAGGAATACAGTTTCTTTTAATCAAAATGAAAGGAATGATTTTCCTTTATGAAGGAATAGTAAAACAGATTAAAAGGAAGAATTTCAGATGTGGGAGCATTGCCAAAACTGACAGAATTTTTTTTATATCACGTGCAATATTTTGCAGTACAAGTCGAATTGATGGACGTCTGATCTTGATTTGCACGAAAGCATTCTTAATAAGAAAAAGGACAAAACATGCTTAAGATAGATGAGTTAAAAGAAAACATAAAAGAAATTCTAAGATCCGTGCAAATAGTGGGTAAAAACCATTTTTTTCAGGATCACACGCTAAGATTTTTATAAATTATTCATTCTTTTTGGCCATGTGAATGGAATACTCTTTAATTTTAACGTAGGTTTAGTTTAGTAATACGGTAATATACCAAAACTTAACTGTTTGTCCAAAGACTAACTAATAATATCGGTACATAAGAGCAAAAAATATGACTGATTAATTATTTTATGAAATCTAATATTAGATGACAAACTTTTATGAGTAGGTAAAAAAATATAAGCTTTCGGAATCCAAAATGAGTAGGATAACAATGTATAAAAAACATCAAAAAAAGTGCAACATACTACTGTCTATTTTAGTCTTTTAAAATTTAACTTTTTATCCTATATGAGTCTATGAGAACTGATGGTCTTTTTCATGTACAGAATTGTTTAATTAATAAAAATAAAAATCGTTTTTAGTGGAGGAAATATCACTAAAATATATGATATCTAATTTCAGGTAGGGGATTGTTCAAATATTAATAAGCAAGTTTTTGGTGAGTTTTTTTTACTCCCTTCTCCCAGTCAGCAAAATCAATCTAACCAATATCCCCCTTCTTATGACTACTTTCTGTACAGAAATATTAACAGTAACGGTTCAATTTTAAAAATTTGAAACTACTTTATAGTTTTAATGAAAAACTTAGTTCATAAAGGAAAAAATGTAAGGTTAATTTCTTAATTATTAGTTAATTAATTTTTAAAAGCAAGCAAACTTTTTATTTGTTTACTTATTTTGAAAATTAAAAGAGAACTCTTGAATTGATACATTGTTTTTAGTATCTTTCGTAAGCATCATCCTTGATCAGCAAAAATACTGTATAGTTGTATCAGGGTTGGCACGGTTTAAACCATTTGGTTTAAACCACGGTTTAAACCAAATGGTGTTTTTCATAAAAAAACCAAAATGGTTTTTTTGGTTTTTTTCCAAAAAAATTTTAGCTAAACTTTTGGGTTTAAAGTCATTTATTGATTCAAATATTGTCTTTTGAACAAAATATGTTGAATGCTTCTGACATTAATGCTGTAAAGCTATGCAATTTTTTGAAAACAATTAGCCAATTGAAATTTTCTTAGAAAGACTCCTGGTTTTTTTATAAAAAACCTGGAGTGGTTTGGTTTTGAAACTTGTTTTTTTTTAATTCATTAAGAACTAGATATTTGAATGCATAATAAAAATCAATTGGTTTTTTTAATCAACTAATCACCGGATTTTTAAATTTGCATTATAAAGAACCACTTGGTTTTTTAATGCTCTAAAAAGACTCCCTTGGTTTTTTTTTTATAAAAAACCAATTTGTTTTTTTTTTAATTCATTTAGAACTAGACTAGATATTTGAATGTATCATAAAAACCGATTGTTTTTTTTTTAATCCATTGGATTTTTAAATGTGCATTATAAAAACCAGTTGGTTTTAAATGCTCTAAAAAGAATCCTTGGCCTTGGTTTTTATGAATAATGCCTTGGTTTTACTTATAAAAAACAACTATTTGTTTTTTTAATTCATTAAGGAACTGGATATTTGAATGCATAATAAAAACCAATTAGTTTTTTAATCAAATAAGCACTGGATTTTTAAATATAATATGCATTATAAAAACCAGATGGTTTTTTAATGCTCTAAACAGACTCCCTTGGTTTTTTATGGTTATGTATAATTTTAACTTTTTTTAATTAAATAAAATTAATTTTAATTAATTAATTAATTAAGTCACTTAGTTAATAGCTGAATTGATGAACTATTTATTCAATGTATTCATAAATGAAAACAATCAGAAATATTTGAATTTATGTGTTAGGGAAGAATTTCAGTAAAAAAACCCGGTTTAAACCAAAAAAACCTGGTTTAAACCAAAAAAACCGGGTTTTTTAGGTTTTTTTGAAAAAAACCTGTTTTTTTTCCAACCCTGAGTTGTATAGATGATTCTGGTTTTTTTTTTCAGCATTAAAAACTTACGGTTTCCTTACAGGAGTTCGATGCCTAGTTATAAGGTCGTGGGAAAAATACAAACGTTTGAGGCTGTCCGGACACAAAGGATGAACAACAGAAGATAATTTAGAGATACACGCGTTTGTGTGTAAAGTTTCCTACAAGGAAAATCTCAATAGATTGATGGTAAATCACTATCTGAGTACTGTGAAAGGAAAATAAGTGCGATTAAACATGAAAATATAAACCAGCAGATTCTCTTAAGGGTCTACTCTAGATTCGAATTTAAAAAAAAAAATGCTATGTTGAGCTTGCCTGTTGTACCATGAAGATCTCAATTATTCTACGTATCCCCGCCGATGACATGTCTTTGGTCAAATTATTACAGAAGAATAACAGATACAATGAACTCGTTCTTCTTATAATCACCATGCTTTTCGTCAATCACATAAATGTGTTACTAAAAGAGAATCAGATAGCACCGTAAATTTTATCGATATGATCTGAATATAAAGGAAAGCTTTATGTTCGAACCGGAAATGTTTTCAACTCAACCGTACAAAGTTGATACTTCCATGTATAAATTAAGGAAGAGTCTCTGCTCTTTTTCAGGAGAAAAATAGTAAATTAATCTTTGAAAATAAAAGAGGTGATTTCCTTAATTGGTTTAGTATTTTTTTTAAATAATTCAAGAATCATAAAGTTTATTTCAAGTTATGGGGAAATTATTACGTTACACTATGGATGGAATTATTTTTGGAATGGAAGAAAATCCAGACTATTATCTCGCAGGCCACTTTGAAAATGTATTACATAACCCCACAGGCCGCGCGTATATCGCAACAGATTTTCTTCTTTTAATTAATTTGTCAGAAAAATGAAACAGGTACACAACTTAATGTTAGAACTATACATTACAAGTTTTAAAAAATACTGTGTAGTTCATTCAACACAACAAATATGTAAATCAAAAGAAACCGGTGACAGAAGGATAAGAAACAGTTGCAAAATAAAGAAACGAACCAGTAAAAGCAATAGATAATTCAGTATTCGTTGGTCCCCTTTTTTCATTTTTGACCTTTTGAGAGCAATTTATAATTCGGTTCGAATGCGATAAATGCAACCTACCTACACTTTTCTTCAGAGTATCGTATATCAATAAAAAGTGAAGTTAAAAAATTCACTCGAGGGGGGGGGGCAAAAAGTTATAATATACCCTCCAAAACTCGATAAATCGAATCACAATTGAATTGTTTATTACTTTCTACAGAACATTTTAAACCCTTAACTTGTTTTCATTGATTTAATTGACCTACAGCGTATAACCATGTCTGTAAGAACCTACTTTTTTTATGAATAAGTTGCATTCCACAAGAGTGTCAGGAAAATATTTCAAATTGCTATTTTGGTGGTTTCTTATGGTGAAACGCATACAAAAGATTAAGATTAATAACGATAAAATCGACATGACACTTTTATTACTAGTTCTCTTTACAAAGCTTAACATACTTTCTATGTCTGATCACGTAATGATCAATGGTGTTTTAAAAAAAGCTATCTTACCATTACCATCCCATAAAAAAGGAAAATGTGAAATAAAAATTTGAAGTTTAGTTTTATGGAAATGGTACAAGGAACATGTGTACTGTGTATGTACACTCTTAAATAGCAATTTAATCTAAAATACAAAACAGGACAGACAAGTTCGTTTCACATCATAATTAATATAAAAAATCTTCTCATCTTCATTAATAACGAATTGAACTCAATTTTTTTCGGACGATTCAAGTCATCAAAACATGAATAACACTTACGGGCTTACGCTCCCTGGCCGAGTTTTGTGAATAAGGAAACAGAAGAAAGTACCCGAAATCAACATTCTCCTCTTAAAACATCTTTGACCGTTCGTGATTCAACTAGCAAATAGCAACGGAAGGCTCACCCTACTAACAGAGCGGCTTTCCCAGCAGGGTCCAAAAGCTCTAGCCTCAGCAGCTTTTGACTGATGCCTTCCCTTTGTAGGGTGCCGCGAAAAAGGAAACTCCTGACTTAATCAAAGTTCCCAACAGGACAAAGCACAACACGCAAGAGACAGGGGTCCCAGTCAAAGTGAACCATGTCCATTGATTAGACCTACTTCTAAATAGATTCAACAGATCCAGATGTCGTAAAGAACAACAACCAGAAGCACTAGCCACAATAATCGACAAAGAGTTGGCGCAGTAGGATCTATCGTGATTCTTGCGCCATTTAACCATAACCAAACCTCAATCTTTCAAGAGCTAAATCCAAGTCTAAATATGCTAAAATCAAGTTTGGGTAAGGGATAATTTTTCCTGACCGGAGAAAGACACCCGGGGCCTAACCGCGATCTCATCGCCTATAGTTGCTATCGACAATAGGCGAGCTCGCCTAGCCGAGAACACGCTTTTCTCTAAGCGAGACCTTCCCAAAACGCGCTTTTGGCCCGACCGCGAACCGGTGGTAGAAAAGGATTTACTGATGCCTCTCGCTTTCGTCTCGAGAAGAGAACTGGCCAATCAAAAGAGAGCATCCTATTCGAAGGTAGTATTCATCCGTATGAGCTGCAATATCGTTCGCCATCTTGTATTAAGTTTCGAACCGTATTCGGATTTCTTTTACACTTTTGGTGGTCCGTTAAATAGTTCCAAAAAATATAAAACAGCTGTTAATTTCCAAAGCAAGTCCTCAGACATTAATCTAGTACGAAAGTAATGGACATTAGTGTTCGTTTATACAAATTTGTAGGATCAGTGTAGAATTACTTGTGACGTTTTTCCATAGATGGCTCCACTATCACGTTAATGAATAAATCAATTTATAAATGGAAGGGCTATACTTTTCAATTTGTTTTCGTTTCTTAATCGTGTTAAAGTTTCTGAATGCATCCCTAAAGTCCCAGCCATAATGAAAAATTGTCTTCGGATTTAGAAAATGCAAACAAAACACTACACCGCATCACTACTCTTCCCAAAGTAAACCGTGCGCAGACATAGAGAAAGAGTTCTTAAATAAAATACTTTAAAAAGTACAATCGAAGATTTTTAAGCATAACCTCAAAGAATGATAAGGTTAAAAACTAAAAGAAACGTCATAATATAAGGAAATAATAGCAAAAAAACGATACATAGCGTATACGATAATTGCGAAAAGACCTTTACGAGCCCTCCGAAGCAGTCGCTTCGTAGGCGAGGGAAAATTTGCCGTAGGCGAGGTTTCGAATGCTTCGCGGTTCGACCATTTGCCGAACTATCGTAATGTGACGTCACGAGCTCGCCTAGACTGGTTCCATCTCGCCTATTGTCGATAGCAACTATAGGCGATGAGATCGCGGTTAGGCCCCCGGACCCACTGTAGAGTAAGAAAAGCAAGGGAAAGCAAGTAAAAGTAAGGAAAATTAAGAAAAGCAATATCAGTAAACGCGTTACTGTCCGGGAAGTCTTGAGTATGGGAAATATCTCACGGTTGAGTTGAAAGTATCATTAAAGGATTGGCTTATACTTGGTCGAACATTCTTTAGGCTAAGTTTGAAAAGATAATTTTGAAAGATATTTAAGGATCGTTAGTGTTTCTTACAGCATTACACAAATTTAATATTTACTAAAAAGAGGGATTTGATAGCTCAAGCGTAATTTCTCTCAGAATTTTCAAGGGAAGGCGGGAAAAACGCACTCAAAAACAGCGATACGAAAAATTATTTCTCTCTCTCTTTATATCTTTTTCTCACGCAAATTTCCTTATTCGAATATTTTCTTCAATCAATCTCTTTTTCGTTTTAAAGTGTGATATTTAGTAAGTGAACCTTAAGAGACCTCAACGAAAAAATCTCGAAAATGTGCGAAAAACAAAAGTATTAAGAAAAATGCATCAATTTTTCCACACTTATTCTAAATTTAATTGAAAAGTTGGCCTGATATTCGTAAACAGCACTAAAATATAGCCTATAGACCTGTATCACATGCCTATACTACAAAATATTAAAATTTTTAACTTTTTAAAAGATATTTTGTCTTTTTCAAATTTAAATATTTTGCAGATGATTTATCACTGAATATTGTTAAAATATTTTCTGTTACATTTAATTGAATGATTTTACCCGTATTTTTAATGCTCATTTTAATAAATTAATTAACTAATGATTAAATCATCAATTAGGTTTTATTATGTTATATATCTATAATAACTGGGCATTATCCATGGAAAAATGACCTTGGCAAATGCCTCAAACGTTTTTAACAATAATTTTTGAAAAAGTCGATTTTTGAAGCCAAAAAAAATGAAAATTTGAAAACAAAAAATAAGCTTTTTATCGTCCGAATTTCATTCAATTTTAATACCTGTCATTATTTGAGCCATTTCTAAGGGAAAACCGTTTCAATTACTTCTTTTGCAGTTATTTTGTGGTTTTGAGTGATGTTTTATTTTTTTCAAATATCAAATTTTTCAAATAATTTTTAAATATTGATATTTTAATTTTTTTTTTTAAATTTTAAATGGAATATTCATATGAACATATACTTTTCAGCACTGAAAAATAGCCTATAAACACGTATCATAAATCTCGATTACTATTAACTGATTTTTTGAAACTTTTTTCGGCCATTTTTTTTTTAATTTAAAAAAAATAAACTTCCCGCGGACCGATTTATTCCGATTTTTAGGATGTTATTGAGGTCATTCCTAAGTGAAAACCGTTGAAAAACCAAATGTACCAATGTTTTACCGGTTTGACCCTTTTTTTTTCAGTAGATTTACTGGACTATATTAGGTATGTCGTATGTGTGTGTGAGAGATCAGTGTTTATCTGTTTATAAAGGGTATTGGTTTACACTCTTTCCAGAACAAAAAATATATGCGTGTTTCTTGCAATATTTATTCCCAAGTTTCAATAAAATATTGAACATCTGAAGAATGTATATCCTCCCCTAGTCAGTGAAAGGTGCCGCTTTTCAGATTAAAAAATCTGGTCACATTAGCAATAACGTCGATATATCATCACAATGTCAAACAATATCGGTTAATAAAATGTCCGATGTCCTACAAAGGAACCTAAAAAATGTCTACTTTATTAAGTTCAGAAATTTGAATTTCTAAATAGTTTCTTCAAATAACGTGTCTGAGTTTATTTTTATAACAAAGCGCGATGAAATTATTACATTTGATTGACCGATACCTAACCATCGCACGTTTTCTCCTAAAAATGTTCATCAATCCAAACACAAACAGAAGATATCTATATTAAATTGGGTAACTTTAGGAGGATATCTTATCCTGTATAAAATTAATGAGCGAAAATTAAGGTTATACATCGCTGTTTTTCTCTTATTTCCTTTGTTTTCCTCGTGAGAGAAAGAAAAAATCAGCAGACAGAAGAGAACATTTTCCCGCCATATGAAAACAAGTTTGCTCTCTAAATCTCCCTGAAGCAAGGCGCCATCTTCTGATCCTGAACTCAACTATCACTATTTCACTAATTTATAGGCAGCGTGGAAAACCGGTATGGGAGATTTAAGCGGAAGAATTTCCCATGACATAATGCAAGTTAGTTGCATTTCGTGACGTAAATCAACCAGTTAATTTTCATCAAAAGATTATTTAATTTGAATTTCATAAAACATTTATCATTTTAAAGTAGTAAAAATTTGTTTTTAAGTTTATAGCATGCTTTAAAGAATGGAATTAATTCCTTTTACACACATGTTTTATTAAAGCATTGATATTATTTCATGAAAATATTTTTTCATTTCCTTTATCAGTCAAAATACTTAAAAGTATTAAAGTGTTTTCACATCACTCTAATTACAGAAATATTAGATAAAAGTTGTCAATTAAGTTTGTTTTACATTGGGAATAGATGATTCTTAAAACAATTCCTATCAAATGCAAATTAATTTATTACTTATGTACTATTAATTTAATAATTAATATAGTTTCAAAAAGACAACTTATTTAGTTAAGGTGACAAATAAATTAAGGAAATTAACAAATGAACATGATGATTTTTAAAGGATTATGTCATCAAACCATCAAAGTGAAAATAAAAAGCTTTGTGATTTAAAATATTAGTACTCCTTTTGTAGGATTATATACTACTGAAATGCTTTAGAATTGATAACAATAAAAGCAAAGATATTTTTGAAAGGTAATTGAAAAGGTTAACAGATTTCTATAAATGTATAAAAAAATATTAAGTAAGGAACATTAATTCAATTAATAATTTGGAAGAGCTATCTATTTTGCAGACATTAATGATATTCTTAACAGAAAAATTGAATGGTGTTTTAAAGTGAAATACCAATTGATTTTGAAGTATTTTTCATGGTTGATTTTATTAAAGTAGCCAAAAAAAACAGAGCATAATATAAGAGCATTTTATTGAAGAGTGAGATGTAGACAGGAAATCTGGAATATTTCAATTATACAATTTTCCTTATAGTCTATAGAAATTCAATATTACAATTTTCCTTATAGTCTATAGAAAATCACTAAACAAACCTGAAATTGTAGTATCTCCTTCATAATTTTCATAATTTTCGGTTATAACAGCCAGTTAAACTTAATATAAAAAAATTAGTTTTAAATAAGAAACACTAAAACTTATAATCTAGTGTTTTGGTTATGAATTTATATGATTTAATTATTAATTATGATTTGGCAAAACATTATATGACTTCAAAGTCTATCTCTTAAGTTTTGTCCAGAGAACAATATTATTGTTTGAGTAGTAATCCCAATGTATAAATTTTGTACAGTAATGGCAAAATTATAAAATTCACTCTGTTTAGTTATCAATTCTAAAATTAAGCACCATATTTACATATCTTTCTACTGACTTATGAGTAAGAGTAGCAATTAATATAGAACCCAGTTTTTCTTATAAATTAATTATAAATGTGTTCAAACTTTATTTCTAATAAACAAAGTTTACATGAGATTAAGGAAATTATTCAATTAAATTTATGAATTTCCTTCTTTTTTCAATTCAAATCAAATGAATCTTGTTTTAGATTAAACACAATTAACCGTGTAGTATGTATACAATTATAAACTTTAAATTTATAGCCATTATTTGAGTAAAAGCACTTATTCGTAAACAATAATGATGTTATTTACTTTGCCAATTTATTTAAATATGATACATATGTATGGTTAAACAATTAAAACACTTAGAATTATTATAAAACCAAATTTACTCTTTAAATTTTAGAAATGCAAAGAAACTTTCTTTTTTAATGTTTCAGCTACAAGGAATGGTAAACAGTTGTAGTTTTTTCTCCATAAATGCAGTGTTTTAAAAGATGAAGAATCAGCTGAGTAAGGAATGCCAGGACAAAGTAAACAAGACACCAATCATAAAAGGAGTCTTTTAATGTTGGTAGTCTTTTGTTCAGACATTACTTTTACAAAATCTTAAACAATTGGGATGCTGGTATCAAAAGGTTTACTTTAATAAGCATTTAAGAAAGGATGCAGTGCATCCAATACTTCCGTTTAAAAAAATATACGGATAACCCTTTCAAATGCCGGTGATTGATCTCTAGGTAAAGATATTTTTTGGTGGTAATTTGTTTTTTAATTTCTTCGGTGCAACTACATTTCAAAAAGATAAACTAAATTAGAAAAGGAGTGTTTAGGAAAAGATCAAAAGAAAGCGGTAGGGTCAGCGGATCTTATCCACAGTACCGGCTTCTTTGCAACATCTTTACGGTGCCGATCACGTTATTTTCCCAGCATCTAGCTCACTCATTTTAGCGGATTCCGGGAGTAAAAAAGTTTATTCGCAAGAAAAATTTGAAAATCCACGTGCAGCTCGGCCGAAACTAGCGTGGAAATCAGCGAGGTGACAGGAGAAGAAAAAAATCTAAAGGGAACAGTGCTTTAAAAACCACTTTGCACATGTAAATAAGACCTTCAAATCTACAGAAAAACACTCAGAGTTTCGAAACAAGGAAGCAAACTTAAAGGGTCAAAAGATTTGAACAAAACTTACCCCATTTTGGCACAATCTTTAGTCATTTAAGCAAAAAATAGCCATCTATCTTAAAATCGTACACTCATCTCCTAGACTTGGCAGCCATAACAATATAGGAGGACCGGAAATCGGGATTTGGTGCATGCGCAGAGGGAATTTTCTCACAGGCTTGCCACTATTGTTGGCATCAAATCGCTATTTTTGGCAACATTTCTCGTTTGTATATTGTTAATTTCTTCCTTTTCCGAGTGTTCTGTTTTGAAACGTTTCCCGCCACCTGGAGATAAATCTTGTGATGAGGGTGCAATGGCATAATGCACTTTAAAATTAGGGTGATTAAAAATAAACCTGCTTTTTAAAACCTTTTAAATTGTATTATTATATCGAAATAGTTGGTCAACGAGAGGATAACATTTCAAAAAACAAATTATGAATGTTTTTCTAGGCTTTTAAAATATAATATATAAGTTGAGATAAAGTCACACGGAAACAAATGGGAAAATCTTTTAAATAATAACAAATGCATAAGGATTCTTTTACGGAATTCAAATTATTTTTTTACTCTAGTTAAATTTGTGTAAAATTTGAATTGCTTCCTGCTTGGTAGACTTAAAACTTCAAGGCTGGTACTCCAGTGTTTATATTCTAATAAATTACAGATTTAAAAAAAAAATCTATGGGATATTTTAATTAAGCTTAAACAAAGATATAAGATGAAAAATTAATTATTATTAAATTAAATTAAATTAATATTTTAAGTGCTTTCTGTTTGTACAGTTGCACACCCCATAGTAATACATGTTCATAAATTAGCTATTTATATCCAGTCGCCAGTCGTCTGGGTGGTTTGGACGTTGATTTAGCACGACTTGGTTTCTCTTGTGTCTGCATCTTTCTTGAGTGAGTATTATGATAAGATCAGTTGTTTTCGGAAAGCAGTGATGTAAAACATTGGTAATGATTAACATTCAAGGAGGCATTCAACCATCAGCCTTCCGATGCGCCCATGAAAAAAGGATGCATGGTCGGTTATGCACGCAGAAATTCGAGCCGGTAAAATTTGGGTTTTGTGGAAGATCTTTTATTCTAAAGAACATTTTGCAAGCAATTTTATCAAGTTGTTGCGCTCAAAATTTCCCGATTATAGTCTTCATCAGGCAAGTTAAACTCCTTTCAACAGAGGGCCATTTACTGCAACCATGATGATTCATGCGTGATGCTTACATAATTTCTTAAAATTAATATTGGCAGACAAATTAAATCACTACATGGATAATTTACAGTTTAATAATTTTAAATGCATAGTGTTGGCCTTATTTAACCATACCTTTATTTTACGTTCATATTTTAAAAAAACTAAGATTAAAAATAGAGAAGTTTTTTTTTTTATAGTTAGGAGATTTTTAATATTGAAGCCGAATACCATTTAGAATCACGCATTATTATACACATATACCTAATATTAAAGAGCGTCATTTCCTGAAAAAGTGTTTCATTGAGGGATCTGTAGTATTCTGACATCAATTTCGAAAAACCAAAGAAGTATGAATATTTTCGATGACTTTTATAAAGATTACTTTTACTTTTAAAGTCCGTAGACATTTTAAAAATTCAAAAAGTCTAAGAAAAATAACCGAATTAAAAAACGGTCTTCAGTTTTGGCATGGGTTAGTCGCGCGGGGGATTCTTTTAAAACAAAAAAATTATTTTGGTTCAAATTATGTTATTTTTCTCTCTCTCAATAGTATTTTTATTCAATGTAAAGTTCAGCTTTCTTTCAACTTGGCTTTGACCGTCCCAAAATTTATTAAACGTCCCCCACAAATAAAAGGCGTTGTCTGATGTTTAAAAATCCTAGGGGGTTTTTTTTCAGATAGTTTTAACATGCAATTGACTGGTATGTGGTATGTTTAAGCAAATCAAAGTGTTCCCACCCAATGTTATTCATTCAAATTCTTTCTCCAAAGCGCAACTGGTACTTCAAAACAAAATAACATTTTCATTTGTGTTTCATGCGTAATAAACGAGTTATAGAAACGAATAAGTCTTACTCATGTTTTGTTTAATAGTTTGAGAAACTTTTTAATACACTTTTTAAAAGTTTGCAAATTTAACTAATGGGATTGAAAATTTTTCACTTATGTAATTAGGTTCAGAGAAAATTGCAATGGCTCCCCAGACTGTGTAAAAGTTGAGATTAATTAATTGTTGCTTAATAGAAATTAACTCGATTCAGGACTCAGGAGTACAAATGTTTATACGGACGGTTCTATAAAGGTTTTCACAAAATATGTGACACTAACTTCATTGCAGTGAGAATTTTTCGGATAGTTCAGGGAACAATTCCAGGGCTCCAAATGGCCTTGTTCGATGCAGTTGACGTCCGTTGTCCGGACAGTCATCTCTGCTGCTTCTGGCACTGGTGGAAACAGAAGATGGCAAAGGGCTTTCGTTTTCGCTCCACCTTGACATTACGTTGATAACTTGCCCCCTCTTGCCGACACCCTTTAACTCCCCTAAACTCCACTTGAAAGAAAGGAAGAGACTATCAACCTTGATGTCTTCGGGTGCAGTGTCATTTGGAAGGCCTTTGAAAAAATTTTATTTAGTTGATTTCTTCATCGGGGGTGTCTCCTGGTCACTGGGTCATCTTTCAGGTCCAGCATCCTCAAGTTGAGTGAACCTGTTTGTGAGATCGACCGGCATAGATCCCTCAGTAGCAGGCTGCTGCTGGCGACATGGCCTCTTGGCCGACCGAAAATCTTCAGCCGGAGCCCCGGTATGACAGCCAACCTCGAGTATCTACTTCAAAATTTTCTGCAGTCTTATATGAGCTGTTCCTCTCCTCATTCCTCATCTCTACCCTGATTGGTTAAAGTTCTCAAGAAAAAGAAAAGCATTATGAAATAATTTCGTTCGACCAATGAGGAGAGATGAACATTGGCTTAACTTGGAGTAGAGATTCTTGTGCTTGCTTCTTCTCCGGAACAGTTCGATGTCCATCGCAGTTTCAGCTGGAGTGGTGGTGGGGGGTGCCGATGGAACAAAGTCCCCTTGAAATGCTTGATTCTCATACGGGGCCAGTTCCAGTTTGTTTAGTTTTAGAGTTAAAGAAAGAAGGACCTGGACCAGACAGAAACATCCTTGTAGGAGGATTTCGTAATGAGAGGATTTATATGAGGTTTCCAAGGCGGGATCCAAGCTCCCCTGTCGTTTTGTTCCCATCCGTAGAATTTCTAAAAATCAATGAGGTCTGATAGGTCATCCTTCTTGTCATCAGCATAGATGGCTCGCGTGAAAGGTTTCTCATCATTCGACGAGTTCCCAGTCAGTTCTGCAATAACTTTCCTGACTGGTAGCGACTTTCCCGCGAGATCCATAGTCCAACAGTTACTGTTTTTCCGTACAATCTTCCATCTAATAAATTAGGAATAGACTACATTAGTGTGACGTCACTTGCTTGTTTGGAAACGTTGATTCTATCCGTGATTGGTTCCGTGATTGGAGGTAAATCCGTACCAATCCGTACGGAACCAATCACGGATGGAATCTACGTTTCCAAACAAGCAAGTGACGTTTTGACTAATGAATGTCGTCTATTAAAGTACCCTAGGCAGACTTCACTGTACCCCACGAGAGGTGAGTGAAATCGAGGCAGCAAAGATATGTTCGTAAAAAATGTCGGCAGCCATGTGACTTTGGTTATCTATTTTCCAGGGACAACGACACGCTGTGGACATTTTGTTATGGACCAGGGTAAAAGGTTTTCAGTTTAAAAAGACAGTATAAACTAGTATACAGTGGCGGATCCAGGGGGGGGCCCTGGGGGCCATGGCCCCCCCCGAGAAACCCTAACAAATAGCTTAAAAAACACTTTCTTAATGCTAAAATTCAAAAAATTTTCTGGGGGAGAACCCCCCAACCCCCCTTTAATATTTTGTTATGTGACATCTGTTTTATAGTGTTTTTCCCTTGAAAATTCTTCCGCTTAAAAGAAGCTGTTCTCTTTTGGGAAGTTTTAAAATAGATGAATACTATACTAGTTTGAAAGGGCGCATTTGCAAACATTTTCTGGGAGCGGACCCCCAGTCCTTTTCAAAATTTGGCATCTATTTATAATTTCATCCTTGAAAATTCTGTGGTTCATGCTTTCAAAATGAGCTGAAACTTTATTTTTAGAGGCAAATGTTCAAAATTTTTCTTGGGGGTTACCCCCCAGACACCCTATTAATTTCTCATGGTTACTTATTTACTGTTTTCTACTTGAATTTGTTTCTCTCCTCTCCTTTTAGGAGTACAAGAAGTTGCTCTCTGTAAGTGTTATCCAATGGGTACTAAATGTACCAAAATGAGTAAAAAAAACTTCTATTGGAAGCCAAATTTCACAAAATTTTCTGGGGAAGGACCCCCAGAACCCCCCTTTTGCTTTCGAGCTAGTATTATCTGATGAAACCTTTATAACTTTAACAAAGTTTCGTATTTTACTTATGTTATACTCGGAAAATTGGGAGCCAAGCAAAAAAAACTTCTGAGGCACTGAAAATTTCGAATGTAATACCCTCTGACATGGCCCCCCCCGAAAATCTGGTCTGGATCCGCCCTTGCTAGTATAAGTTATTTTTGGTAGAAGGGGATTGACACTGACACTCAATTTGTTTTATGCAGGGAAATACCAATGCGAAGCAGAATTCTGTATGATTTTGTGTCGAAGAAAATCATGGTATTAATTGCTGAAGTTTTAATTATTAAAGCGGTGGTAACGTCCCAAAAAATAGAAAATTTTGTAATAAATTAAACAGTATTCATCACTTTGCCCGAAATACGCGGGCATTATTAATAGTGATAGTGCCCGGCTTTATCACATCATCACCCGTAACATTTCAACTGAATTTTAATGGGAGTCTAATAGCGATTAATTTCCTTATTATTTGAGGTATTTACTTGGGAATTTTCCCTTATTAAAGAACAAGGATAGCAAGGGTTTGCGAGTCTATAATTATCCTAAGGACCAGGCGGATATCATAAGCTTAAAGAATAAATAAAATTAACATCAAAAGTGCAAGTTTAAAGTGTAAATTATACCACTTCGTATAACCTGTGTTTTGAGGGACACGCATTCCTTTTAGTTGTGATTAGAACTTCCTTATTTTAAATAAGTTTTCCAAACTTCATAAATTACGCTTTATCCACCAGGAAATTTACTAACAAAATATTTATATTTTTGTTAAGAAAAGTACCATTGATAGATTTTTCAACAAAAGATGTTAAAATTACTTTTTGATCTAAAAAAACTCCGAGTAATTTCTGAAGTTATATTTTTACTTTACACAAGAAATCAAAAGGAATTTTTCAAAGTGATTTTTGGCGAGTTTTAGAAGCGCCAATTTCTACTATGCAGTATGACAGTAAAGTAACCCTGTGGTATCAACGGCGATAGTTTGCGCGATGTGTGTATTGTAGTAGTTTAGGAAATTTTGTCTTTATTTGTAAACAACATTCAATGTGGGTTATCCGAGATTGGTAAAAGACCGATTTATTTTCGAATCGGGGTTTGTAAAATCTCATGGCTACCACCACTGTCCCTATCTCATCGCAGCCTTTACCAGGTAGGCCTCTTATAAGCAGAACTAGGCTATGTTTATAATTATGCGCGTGCGTTTTTGTGCAACACAGGAAACTATTTTACCTTAGTTAACCGAGTTTCAGTTAGTTTGATAAAAAAAAATATAGATTGCGAAAATGCTTCCCAATTCGTCTTGTAAGGTTTGCTGGATAATTCATTTTTATATTTCATTTTAATGAAGCGAAATTTTCATTCGGCCACTGAAAAGGACCATCTTTAGATGGTTCTATTTGTAATTGTTTTTCCTTTTTAACTACCATGTCTTTCGTTGCCTGCATTACTTAAAATAAAAAAATTGTCTTGTTGACTATTATTTTAATTTTAAATTTATTTAAATGTGCTAGTCTAATTTTTATACCCATGATTTTAAAAGAATCAAATTACAAATTTGGTAGGACCATTTGAAACTAGTTAGGGGATGTTAGTATACTGTTATTTAGAAAATAGGCGCTCTAATAATATAAAAATGTTGCATTGAAAATTTGAAATCCTGATGCTTAGCTATTGTCATTACTTCAAACTTTCACCATCTACGTATTGTCTCTATTTAGAGTTGTTCAAATTATTATTTTAGTAAAGAATGGACATTTAATTTTAGTAAGTATTTAATACACATTCAACAAAACTTTATCAGTGACATTTTCAGAAAAAAGTTTAGAGGAATATTGTAATTAATTTGGAAGAGTCTTTTTAAATTTCTGACTTTCAGGGAAAGAATTTATCCTTATACCCTTCTTGGTTATTTTCCCTGATTGTTATCAATACATGCTTATGAATTTCATTGAATTAAAATCATTACTTACAACTGGTTTTGTATTTTTTCAATTATTTTATAATTTATTTTGTATTTCAAAACTTTTTTCTAAAATTCATTGATAGCTAAAAGGTTTGTCCAATAAACTTTCTTTAAATGAATCTTAGTTTTTTATACTTCATTATACTTTAAATAATTTGAACTTCTTTGCTTATCCCTTCGGCCAGTGACGAAGTCAGAAAATGTTTTTCGAAGGGGGTTTTGGAATTTTAGGAGGGGATATGTGGTAAATTTTGAAAACCTGACAAATTGACTTTGAATCATTTAAACCTGACCTAATTTAAGCAAGTCCTCATGGGCGTAGCCAGGGGGGGGGTGCAGGGAGGGGCAGCTGCCCCACCCCCCCTAAATTCTTTAAATTTTTTTGAAAAACTTGAAAGTACTTTTGAAAACTTGAATGTTTTTTTGAAAACTTGAATAGTACATAATTTTCCTTGAAAACTGTGTGGCTTACAAGAAGCGGTTCTGATCAGCCCAAAGAGTCTCAAAACAAGCTAAAACACTACTTTGAGGTGCTAATTATAAAAAAATACAGGCCCCCATTTTTAAGATCTCATTCATTACCCATATTTTTATGTTAGGTGTGCAAAAGTTCAAATCCTTTGTAAATACCCTAAAACTTAGGGTGTAAAAGTACTCACCATGGGGTATGGGGGGGGGGCCTGGGAAATAATGTTGAGTCAACCCCTAGTCACTAGTATTCGCAACATCAAGAGCACAGGTAAGTATCCTTGCCCCCCCCCCAACATGAAACCTGGCTACACCCATGCAAGTCCTTTTACAAATTTTGATTTAGTTCAATGACAAATTAAAAAATATAACTGTAAAATAAAAACAAAAATAATTCCCCTAAAAGTTGTGAATGTAAAAATTTTGGAGCCAGAATTTTAAATCAATATTTTAAAGTTTTAAGTAATGTTCTTAATGGATATATTTAATTTGCTTTACATTAGTGGAAATATTCCTAGCATTATAAGTATACTAAAAATATTTATAATTAAAACTAATTTATTTAAAAATTTAAACTCTTAAAATTTCCTTAACCATTTGTTCCAAAACTTTTTTACTGATTGTGCAGAATAATGCAAGCAGTACCTTTCCATCATTGAGTTATGTTTTTAAGTGAGATACTTTTAAAATGATTTGGTTCCTTAATATTTTTGAAGGATGTACTTTTAGTATTCAATTTCTTTTATTATCACTAATATTTATTTTTATTATTAAAGGTATAGATATTGGTAGGAGCATTAAGAGAAAAAGACCCGGTATCAGAGAGTAAGTAGTCTATAATTTTCTAAATATTCTTTTATAATCTTTATTTTTTATGTACAAGGGATTTTATTCCTATTTGTGAAATGAAGGATGAATTTTAAGGTGTCTGTGTCTGTAAGGTGTCCATAGCAGTCGGTAGGGAACTAAAATTTAGCGCACCTCCTATCAGCAAAAAAGGTTGCTGACAAAACTAACATAATAGAGTATTAAGTATAAAATTTATAATTAATGTCAAAGACATTCTATTGAAAGAATTATGAAAACTTATACCCACTTAAACCTACCCAGAGACACATTTTGGGGGGTATTGATTTTTTTTTTGGGGGGAGAGCAAAATATAAAGTAGTTTTAGCCTTTTGTTATGTTAAAAAAGTAAAATTTCTGAGATTTAAGAGGGCGAATATTACCCTAAATCCCTCCCCCTTTGCTATTCCCCTGAAAACTTGCTAAAGACTTAAATTAGAAAATGATATCTATCTGTTCATTTTTCAACTCGTGAGGAAGCACTGAACATGATGCTTAAAATCTTCCTATTATTGTCAAACAGCTGTATCTAAATTAGTTCAGCTATCTTTTGTCTTGCAGACTTGACTTGAGGCCGACTAAAGTGTAATGAAATTAGATAAAAATTAGCTTACACAGTTTTATTGCTAGACTTCAATTTATTGTTTCTAATAGTATGTATTGACGATGCATTAAGTAAGATTGAATGCTATGCAAAGGGTGTTAATGCTAGTATCTCAAGAGAGTATAGTAAAGATGATAATTATTATTTTATCTAGTTTGGGGTACAAGTACCAAATTTAAATACTTAATTTATTGCATGCTTTTACCCATAAAGATCTTATTTGAGCTTTAGTTTATTATAAAATATTTCCATTCATGTAATTTTTAAAATTCAGAAATAGGACTAAAAAATTAAATGTAACAAAGTAAGAATAACCAGATAGCATGAGAAATTTAAAATTAAATTATAATTAAGATCTGAACATAAATCCAAAAGTAAGAATAACATGACAAGATATCAATAACAGGCCAAACTACCAGGATTTCTGTTTTAAAAAATGTTCTAAAAAGTATTCTAAATTTTGTATTGAGTATTGGTAAAATATAGTTTTGTTGGTTAATTATGAGGTCATACAGTGGTGTAGCTAGAAAAAAATTCTGAGGGAAAAATTGGAAATCTAATTCCAAAAATGTGTCATAAAAGATATTTCAAATGAGTTATAAATAAAGGGACAACAATATTTACAAGTATGATTGCATTGTTTTACAAAATAATTGCTAACCTATAGAGTGTTTACAATGGAAAAATTAAGAAGATATACACTGGTGAGTGAGCGAGCATACTTGCAATACAAATGTGTATTTCTGATCAAATATGGAGTAGCTGAAACTACTTAATTTAAAAAATTACTTATTTTATAAGCTAAACTTTTTTGTTATCCTAATCTCAACAAAATGTAGTGTATGCAACTTCTGAACTGAACTCATTATTATTGATTTAAATTTATCCAAATTTCAATATTGCTTCAGGAACATGATAATACCAACTGAATCTTATCCGTAGACAATATTCAATTTGCGATACTTACTGTCTGATAATTTGGATGAAATTTTTTTTCCACATTTTTGTTTCTTTGCATTTATATTAATTTATAAATATTTTAATTTGTATAGTATTTCATTCAAATTATTTTTAACTGAGGAGTGTATATTTTATAATATATAGTCCGAAATAGTTTATTATCTTTAAATTAATTACTTTAAGTTAATTGGAAGGTTAAATGCAAAATGTAAAACTAGTGTTTGAAAAAATATAATAAATAGAAATCTCTTTAACTCTACTGTATTAAAAATTTTCTTAAATATATAATTTTTCCCCCACATTTTTAATTTGGCTATGCTAAGTTTTATTATTTTAAGTATATTCTTGTATTTTTACTTTAAATAAAAGCGTTGCCCAATTGATATATTGGGCAGTATTTTACGAAAAAAACCCCCCTTTTATATTTTAATATCGGTTAGGAAATATTTTCTTACGATTGCTTTCCCTTTATTTTCGCTAAATGTTAATTCAAAGCTAACGAGAATTTCTACGTTAGGTGGCAGCACGAAATAATTTTCTGTCTGTTTTATCCGTTTGTTCTTGGATTGTTCATCTTTAAGATCTACTATAGAAGGAAAATAATTTTTATTTGCTTCTTTTTCTCTTTGATCCAGCTCTACAGTTTTTTAATGAATCAAAATTAAATTTTTAGACTTAAGACTTAGTACGGTCCTTTATTTTTGGTTTTATTTCGATAATAAATTACTAGGTTCACAACGTTTAATAAAAAAATATAAGTGTGAATTTTTGAAGTTTTATTTATAAAGATTAATGGAAAGACACCCGTATTTTATAATATAATTCTATTTTGGAAAAAAGTCGGGTTCATGAATTGATGTCTGCTTATCGTTTCTTCTTCTTAGGGTTTGGAATAATGAATGTTAACTCTTTTATTAAATATTTTTGAATGTGTCAGTTTTTCAAAATGGACTTGAGAGAGGTGAAAGTTTATATCTACCTTTCTTTTATTTTAGTTTTAATATTTTTTTAATTCTAAAACAAATAATATTTATCGGCTAAGAATCTTTGCCATGATTAATTTTCATTAATAAAAATACTAAACGATTTCTTTCTTTTCGTTTTAAAGAATCGCCCTTGTTTATATATTGTAGCATCGATATCGATTGTTGTTGTTTTGAATTTTCACAGGTTAGGGGAGAGTGGCATTTTGAACTTATAGTCTTTTTTATTTTTATTTCCCACACCAGAAGTTATCACAGTACAATGAATAAATGAATGAAGTGCATGAAAGCATTGCTATTTTTCTTGCTTACTAGCATTGTAGAAGACTATAAGTTCAGAATCGGCTGTAAAAAGAGTTTCAAATGTGAAACCCGCAAAAAATTTTAAATATTTAGCTTTAAATATTCCGTAGAAATGAGAAAAAAAATCCCGCTTTTTTAGGGGACTCCCAAACTTTGATGACCTGCACAACTCTCTTTAATTAGAAATTAATCCTGAATTTCACAAAATTAAGACTAAAACAGGATTTTAAAACTGTTAATAAGTAAGTTTTGTTAAAATAAACCGATAAAACGAATAATCTAAACTGGTATCCGTCCGAGCTACCTAAAGGCAAGAAAATGTATCTCCATCTCAAGCAGAGTTTTTTTACTTGGTTTATTTCTTGCAATAAATTTTGTTTATCTAGCAGTATTTTTTTAAATACAAAATCAGTATTTTACTTTAACCCAATGTGTTCAGATTTTAAGTCATGGAGTCCATTATCGATATGCCGGTTTCGATTGTGTTTAGTTTTTCTCTATCACGCACAAAGGAAAATTGATTATTCTTTTTTCATAATCAAAGCAAAAAGGTATATTATAAATGAATGTAATGTGTATATCCTTTTGTGATTGAAAAATCCATCTTGCGACTTAGTATTTCAGCAACTGACTGAAGTTTTACCTTTTCAATTGAATTTATGTAAAATTTTTAAATTTAATTTAAGGAAAAAATTTGCTGGTTATTTGAGCCGAATTTAAAGGGATATCTGGCCATTAGACCTCATTACGTCACTACAATAAAACGTACCTTTTATAATACATTTCTTGGCTTATATAGATGAATTTGCGTTTTTTAATCGCCAAACCAGATAATATCATCGAGTAACTAGGTTAGGTTTCTGAGACTGATTTCGAAGATTTGTAAAACGAGTAAAATACCATATTTCCATTGAATATTATTGCTGAATAATTGTATTACAATGTGAAACAAAATGTGTTAAATCAGTCTTGGCCAATGCTGGCGGTATACAAAACACCATCCTATTTCGAAAATTTCATCAGTGATACTAAAATGAATACATATTGGAATCATCATGAAAAATTGACATCGAAAAATTGTATATGATTGGTTGTTTAAAAACATTTTTTTTGTGCCTGTCTCTGTAATTAGGTTTAAAATTCCACATCATCTCTGCTTTTCCACTAAGTATTACCGTCATTTGTGATATTGACATTAGTTTACCTTTTTTCAGCTACAACTTTAAAAATGTACCTCTATGCTATTTATTTTCGGTACTGTTTTATTTCTATTCCTAACTGAGATGATTAATTTCTTGCTGAAAGTTCGTTTTTCTGTTTGAGGCATTTGATCACCGTGAAAAGGTTGTTGCCCCATTGAAGATCTGGTAGCCTTTATTCTGACCATCATCCGTTTACCCCATGAAAACTGATAGAACGTGCTTCGGACGTCTAACCTTTTGCCCCCGAAAAGCCTTTCTTTAAGGTTGTATCATGTATCTCGCTTTTGATAATGGTAGATGTTGAATTGTTTCAATTTTATCCGAGAACTTCTTTTTCCCCTTTTTGTCAGGAGCTCTCAACCGCTTTTGGTTTCGTGTTTTGTTGAGTAGGGTTTGGGGTAACGCTTTTAATACATGAAGCAGCATGACTATTGAAATTAAAGAAAATTCCTCTAGTCATTGTATAATTAAGGACATCCGCATGTTTAAAAAGGTCTTTAACAATTATAATTTGAAAGTCTTTTTTCAATATACTAGTTAAATATTGATGGCACTGCCCTTATTTTTGTATTAAGTTATTATGATGCATAATTGTTATTAAAATATTCGTAATTAAATCTTGTGTAATGCTATAAAATGTTTTCCCATAAATCCATCCTTGCTGATGAATTTCTACTTTCAGTAAAAGTTTTTGTTCCCGTTTTATCAATCCTTAAGCCGTAGATTCTTTAAAAAATAAGTTATATGAATAAGTAGTAAATAGTGTAATATAATAAATTAAATATCTGATAAACTTTAATAGTACCTTCGCCTTTATTAAGTCCTGTCCCACCTATAACCGCTTGTTTAATTTCAAATAAAAAATAGCATAAGGTTATGGTAAGCTTTGCCATTTTATTTCTTCTTATACGCAGTTGTATTATGATGTTTGAAAGTTTAGTATTTTGGAAAACTCGAAAACAAATTCCTTTGTTTATATCTCTCTGTCCCCACGTGCTGTATCTGAGCTAATTCTATTTGAATTGGTGGAATACTTTCTAAAGTTATCGTTTTCATCAACTGTATCATGTAGCTATTGGGATTCAGTATATAACTCGAGTAAATCTTCTGAAAGCTTGATGAACCGCATTGATGTTGTTGATTCAGATGGAGTCAATTTACCGTAATTCTAATTTGATATCCTCGAAAGCAAATAAAGAAAACATTACATTTTCTATTTTACTTTGACATATGAATGTTCGTTCAGTTATTATTCTTATTGAATCTTCTAAAAGTGTTTCGTTCAGCCGTATTTCTGTGTAACGTGAAATTTCCTGCGTCATCAAGCGTTTCGTTTGGTGTCTCTATGTAAGCATTTTTCTTTCCCTAAGCTTTTTGGATAGATGTTGAATGAAAATGGAATTTATTCTATTTGTGCAAAGTATCCCAATAACGTTATATTTGTCTTTCAATTGCTGGAATGTCATTACATTACGTATGAACTTTTTTTATCAAAAAAAATTTCGGAAATTAATCAAGAAGTACTACATTCTGGCACTGAGATTAACTAGTAACTCAAAATGTTATTAAACATTAAATTGAGTGTGCTCTCAATCAATTACTAAGTGGAATTTTAGATTTTGTAACAATTTTACTTGTTTTATTAAAATAAGCTTGAAGTATGACATAAAGTTAAATTATGCTTTAATTTTTTAAAAACCCCTACTTCTGCCTTAAAGAAAATATTTCTTCTCTATTAGATACTACTTTAAAAATCGTTTTAGGGGTTTTGGTTTTTGGGTCTATTTTTATGAAAAATAGAATTTTGTTGTGGTTTTTTCATGTTAAACCTAGAATTCGGCTAAATTTGGCAAAAAACGACGATTCTTAATGAACAGCCATGAAAACCGTATGATTTGAGCGTTTAAAAACAACCGGGGTTTTCCCATACGGCCTCGCGTGAGACGGTCGGGAAAAAACGGGGAAAAAGGATGGGGAGTGTTTCTTTTTCGATCACAGTAGAGAGATTTGATTGTTTGTTAAATGTTGATGATCTTTACCTTTTCAGTTAATAATGCAAAATTTTCGGTCATACTTTTATCTTTGGAAAATTTAAAGGTGCGTACTCATATTTTTCTTTGATTTTAAGCCTGTGAGAGTGAAAAGAAAATATGATTGAAAAACATCTGCGTTCGGTCCATTAATATATTTTCTTTTTTAAAATAAATTTTGATTGAAGTGCGTTATTTTGCATTAACTTAGCGTAATATGCATTTTGCCTGATATGTTTACTATCTTAAAAAATTTGAAAAATAAAATTTTCCCAAAATCTGGGAAGTATATTCTACGGATTTTCTGTATTTTAAGTCTAATTATATCGTGTTTCACTTACGTGGAGTGGTTCTTTTTACCTAAAAAGTTAATAATGAAGTAATATTGATGAAATAAACAAAAATAATGTACAGTTAAATGCAATTATTGGCTACTCTTGTGTTGAAACACCATATTTTCTACAGTGCAATGATATTTCTATCGATAGAAGTACTTTTAGTTTAGTCTAAAATACTTTTCTTCAATCTGCTGGACTATAAGTTATCCTATATTTCCTATGTATTTATAAAAGGTGGAAAAAACACCTACATTATCCTGTATTTTGATATTTGTCCTATATTTTTTCTTATATTTGCTGTGAACACCAAAAGTTGCGCTCCTCTTTCAATGAATCCACAGTATTTAAAACAGAAGATTTAGCGTTTGTTTTCACCTCTCTAAAAGTTTTACAATTATATTGTTTCACTCAATATCATTTCTTTCTAAAATTGAAGCTTTTTAAATTGAAAATACTCTGGTAAAATTTTCATGGGTTCTTGATTAGTAGTTAAGTCAGACAAAATGGATAAAGCTTAATCGTTTTTATTGCAAAAAAATCAAAGCCATGGCTGCATTCGAAAACTGACCAGTGGTGGCGACCTCGGTGGTTGCCGGTATCTGAGGAAAATTTCTGATTTTTCCCTCATTTTCGTGATTTATACCCAGATTCCCCGACTTTTTCGAATTATACCATTACTTTCCGGTTTTTTTATATTTACACTCGAATCTTTAAATCACGGAAAACAGCTGTCTTAGTTTTTTAAAACTATAATTACTCTCCTAAAAGTTTTTATAATTGAAGTGAAAGTAAGTTTTTCTAAAGCTGTTTACTCTTGCTTTTAGTTAAATGAATTTCTTCTTCGTCTTAAATCTTGATCAGAATACAATCAAACAAAATTAAAAAAGCTTTAAAGATCTGATGACTTATTTAAGAGGATATGTATTTTAATACTATTTTATTTTTTTACTATACTCTGTAAAAAATTCATTCTTTAACCTTCTGTATATCTACCACAGCAGATTACAAAAAATTCTATATTTTGTTTGATATTCACATACTTATATTCCTAATCTGCAACTTTTTTATCTGGCACAGTAAAAGGTTAAACAGTTAGTAACTAACATGATTGTGAGTGCTTCTCAGTTAATTGTTTAACCATATAGTAAAACATTTACATAAAGTAGGTTATAAAGTTTAATTTTTATAGATTCTCTACTATTTTTATCACCTTCATTCAACCCTCAATATTATTAGCTTTTTAATTACTCAGTAAATTAGTTTTCTTCCATTTAAATTTCGTTGTATTATAATGTTGATTTCCATCCTCTTTTATACAACTTGTGAACCCCTGGGGGTTTGCGCATTAATTGTTGGGAAACAACGACTGACTGTAATGAAACAGTCTTTGCATGAAAAGGTGCTGTAATTTTTGTTGCATTTCTGGGGCTATAAATGTTAACTTGTTGTGAAACATCATGAGTACTATTCTCTTAATAGCGCTTTTTTATAACGAAACGGTATTTAAAATTTTGTGGCGTTAATCGTTTAGTGTAGTTATAATTTGTAAATTGATTTCTCTCGTAAGGGGACATCCATAAATTACGTGAGGTCAAAAGGGGGGAGGGGGGGTCCAGGAAAATCTCACCAGGGGGGAGTCAATTAAAATTTCACGTCAACTTTTAGTTTAGAAAATATACGTTTTTTCTTTAATATTTTTTAGCACAAGTTTAGAAAAAATGCTCAGATTAGTCAAAACAGCAAATCATTAGCCAGTCAGTCGTGATAATTACAAGTTAGAATCATGTTTTTGATTTCAACGTGTTCTTGTATCAAAATTTTGCAATCTGGATGGTAATTTTATGCCGATAAAACAAAACTAGTGGTTGAGAAAATCTCACGTGGGGGGGAGGGGAGCCCAGCCAAAATCTCACCAAGGAGGAGGGAGGGGTCCAAAATTTGGAAAAAACACCTCACGTAATTATGGATGTCCCTTAATATTACAAGGTATTTAATAATAATATACGTATAATTTATAATAAACCAAAGTAAAAAAAATACCAAATGTAATAAAACCAAAGTAAGAGAACTTACAAAAATAAATGTCAGACAAATTATATTACTTTTTTTAATGCGAAGGCTGTAACTTAATTTTTACGTTTACTGTAATGGAGTGATAGAGTAAAAACCTCAAAAGCACTACGTTACCTTATGTCTTATGACAAACAGGCCTCTTAAGTGTTCGTTTATCCTTCCTTAATACCTAAATTATGATAGCTAGGTGACCGTATTTGCTCTTTGGACTTGTTTACTTTTCCAATTATGTATTTGACCTCTTATCGTTGTCTCAATTTTCGTGAAGATGTGATTCTCGAAGATCCACAGCTACAGATAGGGATTTTGTGCCAATTGTTTTGAAACTACATACTATGTTTGTATCAAACCAGCGGTTTCTTGTTCATCCGTGAACTTTGTCTCACAGGGGCCATTTTTGGGGCAAGTAAATTCTATCTGCTTATCAGGTGTTTGCCGTCATTATTACGTGGTATCCGATGTTCAAGAATCGATGGCATCTCGGTATTTGGTTTAAAGGTCGTGTTGTTTTCTTGGAGAAGATAATTGGGAGATAGAACGTTATAAGGAACCATCCAAAAGTTTGGAAACTCTATTATAAGGCCTCCTTTCAAAATTCTAACTTTATATATTGGTGTTTTATTGCTGAAAACATAGTAGGTTTAGTGTTGTTATATCAGCATAAGTTTTCTGAAATTTAAAAATTTTATCCCTCATCAATTTGAAATATCATCTTTAAATTTCGTAAATCATGCTTCAATATAAAACTACACTAAAAATAAATAAGCATACTTGATACACAGTAATTTTTTTTCATGTTTTATGGCTGATTTTTTAAACCTTTCAGTGTTTTATTAATAAAAAGTATTTTGTAAACTTAGTAGAAAAGTATTATATATTTGTTGCTTTTGTATCGCAAAAAATCAGCTTTTGCTAGGGTGATATGATTTAAATCGATAGAAAAGATATGTTACTAACCGAAATAATTTATGCATACACTAATAAATTTAATAATGAAAAACATTTATTAAAAATATTAGTTCATCGCTCGGAGGTAAAAAATACATGAAAATGACACACAGTCCTGTCTTTCCTTGTTTTGGGAAATATGGCCTTGGCTATACTCGACAGCAACGTTTCTTCAACCCTATACGTCACTACGCAGAAGGAGAAAATGGGTAAATACAAAGCTTGTTGGGTTTCTAGGAGGAGTTTCGGTATGCAAATCGTGACAAAAAGACACTCAAATTTTAAAATTGATGTTTTTCATTTCACTCAAAATTCAGAAACTGTGAGGGGAACTACTTTGTTAGTGACGTCATAGGGTCAACTTAAGTTGCTGTCTAGTATAGCTGTTGGTATCAATCAACCAAGTGTATCAATGACATCAACTGTAGATGGGCAATTCCACGGTGACTGGCCTGTGACATTTTTTAAATGAAAACCTTAACTATTTTGTAATTTACTTCACAAAAATAAATTTAAAAAAAAATTTCCATCCAGTTTATTGTTTTCTTTCTTGTTAGCTAAATCTAATAGAATAATTAAATTTTCAAATATAATATAATTTATTTATTTAAGAATTTTAAACAACATGGTAACTAACTGACATTTCTGCAGCATACACGTCAGTCAGTTACAAATATTGTTTAAAATTAAAACTAAAATAAAATAAAAACATATTTGAAAATTTAATTATGCCATTAGATTTAGCTAACAAGAAAGCAATAAACTGGATGAAAAATATTTTTTTTAAATTTATTTTTGTGAAGTAAATTACAAAATACTTATGGTTTTTCTTTAAAAAATGTCAGTCAGTTAACCCGTGGAATTGCCCAGAAACAAGAACTACTACCAACTCTTTTGAGCACTCACTTCATTCTAAAAAAGATTTACACCTTAAATAAAATTTTTGGCCATCCGTTCTCTGAAAACACTGTGATCTCGACCCGCCGCAACCTCAATATGTGCCTGGTCCCCCTCTCTCGATCGCTCTTTATGATGCGGTGGTGGATGTGCCATCGGTCATTCAGTAGCTCTGCTCTCTTCCCGAGCGGATGCTCTATGCCTAGTGTGCCTTTCATGTGGTGGATTAAGCGGTTTCACGTGGATTTCCATTGCATTGACCAGATGACAGCCCACTGGACTTAGCGGTGAGCCATGTTTGCGTACGCCGGCCATCCGCACTATGCTCCCCCAACGACGTACCTGGCTCCGCCGGTGGGGAGCTTGCCTCCCGTCGGGGGCATTCAGGGGATGGCCCCCAATCCCATCCAGGTGCCCATGTCGGCTGCCACCCACACCAAGAGGAGGAGATTTGTGTGAGTATTAGCTTCTGTTTGCGTTCGGTTTTTTTTTGTATTTTTTCCTTGGGGCCTTATTTTTCGAAAACAAAACGGGGTTCAGAAATTAATATGTACTACTTTTAAGTAAATGTATTTAATGTTGAGAAGGATAGTGGGATTGGTGGAGCTGTTATTTCCTTAACTATTTAATGCGTGGGGTCGATTTTTACTTTTATAAGAACGGTGCATTCGCTAGTGTGGGACTTTCGCACTATCAGGGATGCGATTTTTCAGACTTGGAGGATTTTCCCGACTTTTTTGAAATTATCTTGAAAAGTTCAGACTTTTTACTTTCAAAAAAAAATCAGCTTATGAACTGAAATTTTTGACTGGGAATTTCATTTTTTAAAATTCAAGTTGATGTTCTTGACTTATGAGGCTCTTTTATATGGTAAATTTTTATATTTAACCCAATTTAATATAACAGCTTAAAACTTTTAATTTTAAAGTGTAAGAATATATTGTTGAAATTAATGACTTACTTGACTTATTCCTGTTCCACTCCATTACTGGAGCATAGGGCCTCCGTCGTGTGTCTCCACCTGACTCTATTGGAGGCAAGATGCTTTTCCTCCTTCCATGTCACTCCAATATCCTTTAGCACTCTTTCAATTGTCCTTCGCCAAGTCATTCTAGGCCTTCCCCTCTTTCGATGGCCCTGGGGATTGAAATTAATGTTAACTAATTATTATTAGTTTTTCTGATTTATTCTCAATTTAAGAGATCAAATGTCGTTCGCGCAGTTTTCAGACCTTTTGCTTTTTTGCCAATCTCATCCCTGCACTATTTCAAACATTTGCATCGTTTTGCAGATATATTTACGGGTTTTCAACTGTATGTAGTTTTTTCTCAATGAGCCATTAGTATTCTATATTAAAGCTTATTAATATGAGAACCTTAATTGAGGCGCTTGCAACAATAACGAGCTAACTCCAAGAGCTTTACATTGGAGTTCGTTATTTTACAGCAAGCGCTTCAATTAAATGTTCTAGCCATAATTATTTCAGCATTTACGTATTTATTTAGGTGTGAAACAACATATTTCCTCTTACAATTTCGAAAGCTTTAAAATTTACGAAAAATTAATCCAAAGCATTTCTGATTTCGTAACATATCTACTGAATTTCTTAACCTTTTCCTCTTACAATTTCGTGAAGTTTGAAATTTACGAGAAATTTATCTGGTGAAACGATTGATTCGGGTTAGGATATCAATTGTAAAAGATTGAGCAAGTTTCGTGGAACTAAACTTTCAGAACGTTCCACTTGCATATTTTTGGAATCGGTTGAAATTATTATATAGATAGAGAGATCCAAGAAACCTCCAGTACTACATAGGAAACCGAAACCCGTTTCGGTTCTTGCGTTTTCCCGAGGCCCCATCAGTTCCCTGCTATTAGTTTGTTTAGATGCCATGTTATGGTTCTTCGTTTCTTGTTATGGTTGAAAACTTGAGTGCTCTATCGTTGACGTGTATAGAAGTTATCTAATGATGCATCTATTTTTAAAAACACGAATCTTGCTGCTTGATGGATAGATTTCGCAACGCGGGAACTCGGAAAAAATAATCTAAAACTGCTGAAACGGAATTACAGGCGCTTTTTACAAATTTTGGTACCGCTTAAATAACGCTTCTGAGTTTTTTTTTTATGAAGATTTATTAAAGTACCCCATATTATTATCTTAGGGGGTCGTTTAATATCACGCAAGCCTCTAAGGATGGAGGAGGCTTTGCTATTTGCTCATTTTTGCTGACAAGGGGAAAGGGGATATGCCTACTGCTTACGTAAGACATTAAAAATATTGTATTTTTAGAAATCTCTTGAAATTTTTAAAAATTATTTAGTTAAAGATCAATAAAGTAATAGTCAAGAAATTGAACATAATTTCTTTCGTTTCAAGCTGGGTTAGTTTCTTTTATTAAGTTCGTCGTTTTTAAAATTAATCTTTACAGTGAAAGTTTAGTTCACAAAATAGTGGGGGTGTTTAACGTAATCATAAGGGGGTTAACGATTTGCTTATGTTTGTTGACAAGGGGGAAAAGAGGCTTAGAAATAACCACACATATTCATACAATTTTTAAAATGCGCCTTATTGCCAGTAATGACGATTACTTTAGTAATCTTTATTTTAATGTTATTGAAATTGTTTTTTTAATCTGCATATTTTTTTTTTTTTGAAAGTATAAAAGTTTTACGCCTTTTATGCCAACACCTTCAGTTCTTAATTTAATGTACTTTAGTTTAATGCTTGTTTTTGGTTAATTTTTCAAAAGACTTCATTATTTAAATTAATTATTTAGGTTGTCCCTTTTATGGCCTTTTTTTCGGTATAGTTTTCCCCTGTTAAGCAAATCGGAAACAAAACTTCCAGGTTCCAGTTAAGGTATCTTACTGTACAAAAAATCTCATTAGTCTGAGAGCTATTTTTAAAGGCACATATTTTTTTTTTCAAATGAACACTGAAAAAAAATGCCTAAGTGAACTCCCAAAGATTTGGACATTATTTACATTCTTTTGAATATTATAACATTTTAAAAATAACAAAATGCTATAATAAGACAAATGTGTTTTTAAAATAAATAATTTCAATTGGTTTATACTATCACCCTTTTGTATTATAATATACGTCAAAAATATTTTGATAGATGAAATGTTGTTTCTGAAAATGACAAGAATAAATTGTATCCAAGTGATAATAATATGAACATTTCATTATTTTGCTTCTTTAAAGGCATGTTTCATGAAGAACATTTCTTTTCTTGTTTGTGCAAGATGATCTTGACGAAACTTCCATCAACAAATTCGTGGCGATAAATCACTTTGCCCTGATTTGGTTTCCAAGAGGCGTTGACTTTATTCTTACGATCGTAATAACTATGGAGCAAACAATGTATAATCTTCATAATATAAATCGTGAATAGGATCCAGGCAAAACATACCTTATTGCTAATCTGTAAATTGAGGAAAATTATTGCCTTTGTTTAGGAAGTTGTTTGTTTTGTATAAATCGGAGAATGCTTCTTACTGTATTTTAAAATTTGTATGAAGTAGCGATGTCAAAATCGATTATTTGGGATATTGATACTCAGGGAAAATATATTTATTACATCAAAGCAGTATATGTGAAACATGTACAAAACTTACATGACACTCAATGTTTGAAAACAATTAATTTCGGTTATCAGACTAAAAATTATAAAGTTCTGACAAAATGTGTGAAATTTTAGTATTAAATAACATACCAAATTTCTAGAACACTTATCAGCCTTCGAGAGATGTTTAAAGGAATTTGTTGCATCATAAAATATGGCATCAATTGGTCGATGTGATTGGATGGATAATAACTTGTTAGACAGTTGCTTGATATGTAACTGCAACCTTATCCGTAATCTAGTAAAATGGAAATGTTTTAAAATTGATAATTGTTTTAGAAATTCAAATAGCTTATTCGGAAACACATTTTTGGTATCCTCAAAAGTGATACCAAAAATGTGTTATACGGGTCAGTAATTAAAAAGTTTTTCTCTGGAAACCGTTTACCCAAAACATTTTTTAGAGAGAGACTATCTGATTATATCGTTCACCCATCCCCCGAAGCTGCTTGTTTAAGCTTCTTTTTTCAAATTGCTTCGTTCGCTCTTGTACCTTCTCTACAAACCCCGCTCCATTCCAATAAATAATACCCTCGTAAAAGCTAAAATAATTTGTTTTTCTTCCTCTCTCATCAGTTATTTATTCTAATTGCCGCCCTCCAAAAAAACCCTACCCAGCAAGTGCTTTTAAACATAATATTTGGCAGAATACCAATTTAATTAAAAGCAGAAAAGAAATGAAAAACTAAATTGAGTTGGAAAAATATCTGTTAATAAAGCTTTTTTTATTAAATTATTTTAATGTTCATTATCTTGTAGATAATTTAAGCAGCTTATCATATTTTTACATTAAAACAAAATAATGTAAATATTTAGCAAATTATGATTAACATTTTATAATTTAATTCCACTTACGTATTTTATACCATTTTTTTATTTTCTTCTTTGTGGAATATTATAATATTTTCTAAAGAATTTGCATTTTTACTATGATTTTTACTAAACGGTTCAATTCAAACTTATTAGATTAGGGGAAAGGAGGATAAAGGCCCATTCACACGGTTTCACTTTGATCTTTTTAATTATTCCTTTTTCGTGAGCTGAAAAGAACTAACATTTTTGTACTACTAGAATTTTAATGTTTCTTGGGTCCATTGTCCCCTAACGTTCTAATAGTTATGTATTCAGAACAGAAATTTATCAATGGTTCTCAAAATGACGGATTCCATAAGGAAATTTAATGTTAGTACTTTTAACAGAAATAGTACTAATTACCTTAGCTGGGTGGTGTTAACGTTTTGATGGCCCTTATTCTTTTCCTCCGTTCAATCTTTGAATATGTATGCTTTCTTTTGTTTATTCCCTATGATTTCCAGTCTTTAATTTTCGGTGTGCCTGAATGAAATTTTTTTGCTTTGCCGGAGTAAAATGAAACCCGTATAAAAACCAATATTTTATACAAAATAAAGTGGTTGTTGTTCTGGTTTAAACGTTTTTGATGAAGCAGGAATCAGAGTTACAACGCTCTGTCAAAAAAGATTTTGACCTGCACAATGATTTAGATCCACTTGTCATCCATTCTTCATTTTTCCGTTTGATCAACTCTTGATTTTTTTTAATCCCCCGGTCATAAATTGATTAGGTCAAATCTGCTCTTGAGCGATTTATCATGTTCTTCAAAGAAAGCAAGATGAATGGGCTTATCAAAGAGATTTTTCGGATGGCACTTCCTTAAGATATTTTATTTCTTTATGAACGATGTTTTAAGTGGAACGATGGAAGTTGAGCAATTTAAAGGTTTTGAAGTGACGGGATGTTCGAATACTCGAAAACTTGAAGCGCGTTTCTCGTAAGCGGAACTATAGTGTGAATGCATGAATGGATTGGAATGGATGGATTGAAAGTGTAAAACATTGGGTTACAAAACATCATTGTACAAAAAAGCCGTCGTTTGAGAATTGACATAGGAGACTTAATTTGTGTACTTCTAATTTTATAGTTACATTAGTGAAAATCATAAGTAGCTCAACTGTTTTACTGCCAAGGCCGAAAATTACGATTTATTTTCTTTAATAAACACACTTTTCTTCCTCTGCAGTGCAATTACGTATCCTCCCTTATTTTCCCGGGAACGACTTACCACTGTTTAAAAATTGCAAAATTTTTTCCTGGTTTGTTCCATGTGCATGCGGTACTTAATTCTTGAAATATTATTTGCGATTCTTATCTGAAAATGTACCTCTGTTGCAGCCCTTCTGCGCTATTATCCAGGGTCTGTGGTTGCTTTGCCCAAGAAATGGTATTTCCCCAACTCTTCAATTTACTTTTCGTTACTTTCCTCAAATTGTGTATTTATCTCGCACAATTACACTGAGGAACCTTGAAGTTGGCTCCTTCAGACATTACGATACTTATGTTCTGCCACATCGTATGTAGCCCTGCACTTTTTGAAAGCTCTGCTTAATTGTTGCAGAAATGAGGTAGCAACAAAGCTTTGACTGTGGGGTTTTACATTATACTAACAAAAGCTTTGGTCACGGTTAAGTGCAGTTAGTGGCAGGAAAATATACTTGTGCCATGTATGAAACATAGTTCTTCCCTTTTACTAATTTCAAAACATCATGGATCAAATTAGTGATTTAGAGAGACTATCATTACACTGTCGGAGCTCTTTACTTAAAACGGGTGATCATTAAAAAGGCGTACTACTTTAAGTGTGTACTCACAAGGAATTCCCGTCCAAAACTTTTTAAATTTTGATGAAATAAATTTCATGTATTTCTCAAAAAATATTTCCTTTGAAAAAGTACATTTATCACTTAACTTTGCAATCCTGTGGAACTACTTATAGGTCTTCGTATTATGGCCTAGTTTTTTAATTTAAGTTACACGTTAAAAACATGTTAGGTTCTATACATTTTTAGCCCTTTTCTCCCACTTTCCTCGATGGGAATAAATCGTTTTGTGTAGATTTACTGCTTCAATACTTAATTTATCATAAAATGATTTCGACGCGTTATCCATTTTCAGTGGGTAATCTGGTCTACAAGCACAACTTGCCAACTTTTGATCCATTGGACCATTTTTGTTGAATGAAAGACTTTCATTGAAAGGTCCATTCACTTAAGTTTTATTTATTTCGTTTCGATTCAGGCGACGGCTTCAATAGCCGAAGTCCATAACGACTGGTATGAATGGGCGCTTGTGTGTATAACTCGAGTCGTGTTTAAGATTTCGTCGAATCATTCAATAGATGAGACAGTATGTCGTTCATTCGGATTTGTTTTTACAAGTGCCTTCATACCACCTTTGGTTCTATTTGTGCAATGTGGCTATTTCCCATTCTTATGTGGTGTTCTTATTGTAAAATGAAATAAAAAGATCTCAATCCTGTTGTGAACCCTCTAACTACTTACTGTATTCCACTTGCTAAAAATTTTCACCAATTTAATTATAAACAGTCGAATTAAACTTTTCTGTTTCATCCTTCAAAACTGAAACTAAACCTTTTTTTGTTCTTTTCTTCGAATAAAATGGTTTTTAACTTGTTATAACTCAACAGAGCAATGCCCGCTTGACCCTTCATTGAAATAGTATATTTGAACAAGGAGTCACACTGTGACTAAATTATAGTCATTTGTTTCTTTACTATCAGACTGAGGTAATTTAATCCAATATACATTGTACCTGCATGTTTCTTCTCTACATTTAGCTCTCTTAAAACAGAAACCTACTATTTTCTGATGGTTTGTATTTGCACCCGATGTCAAAGGAATTGCGTAGTCACGTTTCTCTTAACGATGCCTGCATGCGAAAGATCGGGGTTCTGTAACACTATAGTTTTTGTCTGTTTGCATTGTAATACTACATTTAATGGAAGTATAAGTTGTATTAGACAGCTACTTGTAGCTCATTTCGATGTTGCAATCATGAGGAAGAACATTCTCCTCTGCAAACGGATTTTTTTACTGTAAAAATGATATTTAGCTTCAACTTTTTCATTACATAGAAAAAACGTTTGTTTGTGAGATATTCTAGAACAATTTTGAAAAAAAAAAATTCTTACGTAATGGATAGCATATTAATTTTTGTTGCGTTGATTTTTTCCATTTTCAAATGCCTACTCTATATTATTTAAGAAAAACAACTGCAGTGCTTTTCACCATTTTTAATCTAATGTAACAAAATTGTTGCATTCTAGCTTGTGCCTTGAAAATTTTTCGGATTTGGTGAAAATTTTAGGTAAAAAAATATAAATGTAGCCTAACTTATAACTAACCTAAGCCCAATCCGACTATGCTAGATCTATCACAGTGCGACTTAAAAGACATAATTTTAAGCTGTCTGTCTCCCTGTGATTTGTCCTATTGTTATGGCAATTAAAAGTTTTCCCGGAAGAAATTTTTCGTCAGGGTGAACTTTTAGAAAGTAAATTTGAATTTAACATTTCTTGGGTAAAATTTAAGAAAGGAAATGCCAAATGGAGACATTAGTTTGGGAATCGCTGCCAAACGTTACGCAGGTCGGATAAATGGAAAGGTTAAAGTGTGGCATTGTTTTTGAAATATGAACCCTACTGATAATAATGAATTTGTCTGGTGAGCAGCTATGGTGAGCAGGCCAAATAAATAATTATCCGAGGGCACAGGGTGAGATCCGGTACCGATTCGAATCTTCGTCTGCGACTTCACCTGCTCTAGCCATTACTCTCAATTATGGGCCATCCATCTATTGCGAGATCGATTGCTTGGCAGCTGGATCGGTCAACGAGCACATCACGACTCAAGAGGAGCTTCGACAAAGAAGCATTTGCATCTAGTTTCTTGGCACGCTATGTCGGCCTTCGCGTTCGCAATTCAGGGACGGCCCCTGTCGTGCGCATGTTTCTGATTTCCTTAGGTGTACTTCATCAGGTTGTGTGCACCCAAACCCTTGAAATCGAAGGCTATGTGTGGGAGAATAACATACGTGTGTTGTGCCTTTGAGGTAATTAGAATAGAACTCTGTTTTGTAACTTGCAACAAAATAATAGACCCATTTTTCCTATACCTCTACTGTTTGGTTGTTGAAATTCTGAATTTTATCAATACTTTAGTCCTTTAGTGTTTTAGTTCAGTAATTTTAAGACCTGAATTGTTGAGTTATTGGTGCCTGTTAGTGTTTGAAAAAATTCAGTCTTAATTAAGTTTTTGATTGAAAAAGATAAATCTTAAAGAATATCAAGATGGGATGCGTCGATGATATCACCCAGCTGTTGAATTAAATTTACCTAAATAATTAGTTTTGATATGTATTACAGAATCGAATAAGCAAGTCATTTTTTTTCTTTAAGAGAAAGACCTTTAGAGAAGTTAGAACTGTGATCATTAGTATTTTTTAGGGGTACCCCGTAGATAATTCTGTTTTAGGCCAAGTAATTCATGGAATTCTTAAAATTGAATTAAAACCTCTGCTTTTTTAAAGTACTTTACATAGGGTAAAAAAGGGTGTTTACCTCCGTTTACATTTCCGAGAGTATATAGCCTGCGTCCACCCCATTCGTTACTTGTATCAAATCGGATTTATGTACCCAGTTTCAAAATTGACTTTTTAAATTTAATTATTTTTCCCATTTTTCTTCTCGTGTTAAAAATTATAAATAAGTTATGAACTACATGAACCAATTGATATTTTGATAAGAAACCCAATTTCATTTTCAAAACAATCCGTTCCATAAAAACCGAAATTCTCGCTCATCGATGATACCGAAACCAGATCCTAAGAAAAGCGATTGATCTATTGTTTGAAGTGCCCACGCATCTTTCGCTCAGCAAGGGATGATTGGGATGATAAGCGCTACTCGTCTTGAGGAAACCAGTTCTGGCCATTGTCTCTGTTACAAAGAGAGCGTGCATTCTTGGCCAGTTCCGCCTGACCCTGTGCTGTGCTTGCTGGGGGTAAACGGCCCTTTCACTTTTATACCGTTGTTTTAGGATTTATGGAGGGTTTACTATAGTTTTCTTCTTATACAGACCTTAGTTCTGCTTTAGTCTTTTTAATTACAACGAGCACCTCGGAATGTTGAAGTTGACATGAGAAATGAACTTGCCGGTTAGTTCTCTGTACTTTCGTGACACCTTTCTTTGCGAATTACTTTCTTCAGTCAGTGAGTTTGCTTCATCTTCCAGTGCAAGTAAAATGAAACAAAAAGTTATGATTAACAACACTAAAGAACTATTTGATAGATATCTAGGTATTCAACCCTTATCCTATGACTAGTTGACAAGTGAAACATGACGATTCGAAGTAGGCAAATCATTTGCGTCTCTTGCACAAACAACAAGTTGCTTATATTATAGGGGGGGAAACTGGCGTTAGTCGGTATAATTTTTGTTTTTTTATACCCCTTCTTGGTCCCTCTACATAGCTTTTATCCCTCTACATAGTAGCCATTGTTGTACGTTTCGCTATGCCAACTGACCCCTTACCAAACTGTTCCAATCCAACTAGTCCCACGGCAATATCTAAAACAAAATTGACTACACAATCCCAAACACTTGAAACTAAAGGTTATGATACATGCATGCATGGAACCGCAGTAAACCTCTCTTTCGAAATCTCATCAGCAATGCTTTAATTCAATCTACAAGTTCACCAGATCGAAAAAAAATAAAGATGAAAAAGTTTACTCATTAGTGAGCAATTAAATATGGGCTCTAATTTGAAATAGAGCTCTAGAATTTTGGTGGTTATAGTATTTTTATGCACTCTATCTACCATCGAAATTCCAGTGCTCTGGCTCCTTTATTGAAAAAAAAATAAAGGCAGCACGCCAACTAGCCCCGAGTGCCAACTAACCCCGCGGTCTCCCCTATAATATTTTTTAAACATAGGGCACTTTTGAATCTTGGAGTCTCAATATTTGTGTCTATCGGCCCAAGCGTGCTTCACCCGTTCTGCCCAAGTGTTGATAGTCGGTTTCAACTGATCTCCCAGCATTCCGATCGACTTTGCGTGCGTGTCGGCGCTGTCAGCAGTTTTTCCCGTCATGTGCCGAGACGGTAAAAACCGTCCTCTGAGCTGTGTCAAACGGCACTTCTCACGAATGTCATGGTCGGTGAAAGAGATCGCCCCTTCAGCTGAAAAATTTGACAGAACTTTTGATAAGTTCAATTGTCTTGGTCATTGGAGAAAGCTAAGGATTTATTTATCATTCTAGTTTTGATTGTTTGGGGTATAGGGTCACTTTTTGGTACCTTTATTAATCAATGGTGGGTGAAAAAAACATGCAGTCCAATAATAAACTTGAAACTTGTCTCTACCTTCAATTATTGCTTCAACCAGTGCTATATTTGAAAAAAAATATTTGGTCGATAAGCCTTTTTTGGCGAGAAACTAAATATTTCTATAGGGGCGGTTCAAATGTTCTGGGTGTGACGTCTCCCATCTCAGCACTGGCTCCAAGCTATTTTAAGTAAAATCAGGTTTGAAGTTATGAGGTGCATAAAAAAGGACCGTCAGTCTCTTCCTCCCTCTTATATACGACCCTGATGTTTTGTGCCATTGGAAAATTGGCCCCTTCCTTTTGTATTGTAGTTTAAGAGACATACATTCAGTAAATTTTCAACCCCCCCAGAAGTTAAAAATTAAATTTTTTAACCGATGTCCCTAATTATTGGGAGCTCGCGTCGCGTTTTCCCTGTCCCTCCGGGATTAACACCCGTGGCTATTGTTCGCTTATGGGACTTTAAATGTGAAAGTTGTGTCATTGAAATTGAATTTCTTTTTCATGGAACGTTTACCGGAGCGTCTAACTAATTTTCTGTCGTTATTTGTAGTCTCCAAGCATTTTATTTGGATATGAATCCTTCCAGGATCCTCAATGTTCATAATATGCACTCTTACGTATCCTGTGTGTGGATCTGGATGTGTTTTTCCAAAAAGAGTATTACGTGCTATTAATGTGACATAAACAATTTAGGCTTTCGCTTTCTTTATCAACCTCAACCTCAGTTTTTGAAATGCACTTTGGTAGCATTTGAAACCGGTGTTCTATATTTGGAGGTTTCTCGGAAAGACCAGCACATTGGAATTTAGCACAGTGCTACTGCTCTCCTATTTCTCATCGGAACCCTTTTTTTATTATGATTGAACCTAAAAAATAAGCGTGTCTGAAGCGAGGTCGTGTGATTTTACGGCGTTTCTTCGCTTTCGCTGAATGCGGACTCTGGACCGCTCAACGTTTTGCTTACAATTCTTAGCTAATAACTTAGAACTTAAATACTTTTTCGGTTATGAAATTTTATGTTTTAAAAATTGAAATTTTTCTAAAGCGGTTTAATATGTGTTATATAGGATTTAAACACATCTAAGTGACCTTTTCTTTATTGTTTTGTGTAACTTCTTTAACTAAAGTTCTGTAGTGAAAAAAAAAAGCTGTGTCCAACGGTTTCAGAATCTAATTCTTTTCTTAAGTACACATCTTGTGCTACTAAGTGGTAATAAGTTCCCAACAACATCTACCAGCAAAGGATTCAAATGAGCTCCAGCATCATTGTATATCACAAGATTGATCTGAATCATAACACAGCGATACCGGTAGTCAACAGTCGTGAATGTTAGCGGACATAATGTTCCATCTAAACACTAATTTGAGGTATTGTGCGTATAAAAAGTGCGAGACTGCTCTTCGTGCTAGACCGGGTGAATCTGGACAATGTTACAATGGTTATACGGCCATTGTTTGCAGTACACTTCCTACAATACTTCTGGTATAATGTTAGTAATTGTAAGGGTTTTTTTGAACATTCAAGGCTTAAAGCAGTGAACGATCGTTTTTTAAGCCTTATATTTCCGTATGTTCCATATACAGGGTGTTTCAAAAGTCCGTTTCACGGCTTTTATTTGAAACCAAGGTATCCTAGGGTCCTGGAAGTAAGGTCTACTCCTAGGTAAGTGACCTTGGAGAATCCATTGAAAGGACATACAGCGCCCCAAGCGGCAAAATAAAAAAGTTAAAAAAATTAATTAAAAAACTAAAGGAGATAGAGCAAATACCTCAGTGAGTGTATTGTTGCCACTGTTATAAGTAACTCACTGAAAAAAAATTTATGAAAATATCGTGAATATTCGCGGAGATATTAGCATGTGAAAATAGCACTTTTTTAGTCATCAAAAAGGAAAAAGTTCAAAATTTTGCAAGTTTTTTTGATTTTTTGATTAAAATTTTACTTCATTTAACTAAAAAGATACAAAACTACATAATAACTCTGAAAAACTTGTAAATTTCCGAACTTTTCGTTTTTTGAAGCCCAAAAAACGGCTATTTTCACATGTTAATATCTCCGCGAATATTCACGATATTTTCATGAAATTTTTTTCAGTGAGTTACTTATAACAGTAGCAACAATACTCTCACTGAGGTGTTTGCTCTATCTCCTTTAGTTTTTAAATTAATTTTTTTAACTTTTGTATTTCGCCGCCAGGGGCGCTGTATGTCCTTTCAATGGATTCTCCAGGGTCACTTACCTAGGGGTAGACCTTACTTCCAGAACCCTAGGAGACGTTGGTTCCAAATAAAAGCCGTGAAACGGACTTTTGAAACACCCTGTATACTACTAACTATTAAACGAGTGTATTATTAGCATTATATTTTCATACATTTTTTTGTAAATGCAATATACACCCAGTTTGGTTTAATGTTGTGAAACTGTACAAATCCTTTGAAGTTATTTAGGGTGGATAAAAAAAGCTGAAGTCTTTCGATCAAAAAGCACAAAGTGTTAAAAAGTTGTGTGGGGACTGCTATGGACATCGAATAATTTTCAAAAGATAATTTTCAGACTTCATCTTTATTCGGAGGATACTATTTGGTGTTTGACTAATTTTGGAAACCATGTCCAACCCTTGTACAAGCTCTGAGATATTTTATTGTACTCTAATATAAGAAATATATAACATATCGTGCGTGGATTTTTCAAGTGTTAAGTAAGACTTTAAATTTACTATAGGGTATCCATTTTCGATGGTCTAACATTTTTTTCAATATGACTTTTATATTTTAGTTATTACAACTTTAAGTCACTAAAACCTGAAAAAATTTTTCCGTTTACTTGCTTGTAAAAATCGCATTGTTGAATGCGATGTTATAATACGTGCTCCTTCTAGTGTTTATTTACTTTTAAGTTAAGAACTTTTCCTAGGATATTTTTTTATTACATCTGACATAATTCATAGAAGCTCTTTATTAGTCGAGTTTAATTTTTGAATCCTGCATATAGTTAGGTTGTTCTAATTGTTACGACATTCTAATCAAATGACCTCATCCCTATCGATGGAAAATTCGTGGCTAACTAGATACACCTATCATTGATAAGAATTCTTAATCAGTGCTGACCACGTACAAATTTTGGTTGAAGGAAAAGAATTATAATTCCTAATTATTTCCTGAGAATTTACCGTAAAATATTAGCTCATGCAGGAAAATTTTATTTTGTATAAAAATTTACCATGTACTACTATTTTTCAAAGTTAGTCATATCATTTATTAACAAACTGTAAGATTAACTTATACATATTTTCTTTGTTTACTAATTTCAAGTGTTTTCATTTTAGTTCGGATGAAGAGGAAGGCCAAGGGCCTAAATACAGAATGGACGATGACAATATACAGGACAAAGAAAGATTTGCTAGGTAAGTTTATTCAATTTGTTTTTGTATTGACTTCTCTCTTGTTTGAACTTTGGGTTAAAATTATGTATCCAGATTTTATAAGAACGCAAGATTCAATTATGATTTTTTTTTTAAATTTTACTTATAGTATTGGCTGTTTTAAAACCTTGAGGGATAGAACAATTATTACACAAACTGCAAAAAAAAAAAAAAAAAAAAACAACTTTTTTCGAGATATTTGGGTTATTTCACCTGAACTTCATGAATTTTGGTGTGCTGAATCCGAAAATGACCTCCATTTTGCCCTGGGACGTCACGTTTTCTCACAATTCAGGTTTTTATGTTTTATTGGGAAATTGCTCAAAATTTTGGAAAATGGACTCGTTATACTAAATTTTTTATTCAAATTTTTCCATAAAATCATTTCTAATGTTTTATTAGTGCTGAATCTAAAACTGATCTCCGTTTTATCATAGGACTTTCACCTTTTTTACAATTTTGGTAAAAGAGGCAATTTTCGAGAAAAATTAAAGAAAGTTTAAGATAATTATTTTTTCACTCAAACTATATCTGAAAATCATTTTTTGATGATTTTTAGATGCTGAACACAATAATGACCTCTTTTGATTTTTAAGGCATCGCATTTTTTAACAAATTGAGCAAATAGAGCAATATTTCACAAAAAATGAGAATACACTTAAAAATAAAATTTTTTATTCAAATGTTTTATTAAGGTCATTATTTTTAATGTTTTTGAGTGAACTGAAATCAAAATTGATCCTTGTTTTTCCCTAGAATTTTATGTTTCCTGACATTTAGGTAACTTTGTAAAATAAGTCATTACTTAAATTTTAATGAAAATAGATTTATAAAATATTTTTTTTATTATATATTCGTCTTGAAAATTATTATATTACTAAAATGAGTTCATTTATTTGCACAATTAAAACCGATTCCCCCCCTATGAGGTTCCTCTTGGTACATTTACTCTTGTGAATAGCATCAAGAATGGCTCAACGGAGCATTCAACAATAATTCGGCATTATCATACTATAAAATCTTCCCTGATATTTTCTTTCCATCTCTATAATATCCTGATGAGATAGTTTACTATGTGCAGTACTCACAACTCCTAATTTTTAAAAGTAGGGGAGTTGAAAATGTACAAAAACTATGAAAAATGGGCAAATTTGAAAATAATTTTGCAATTTGTGCCAAATCCTGACGTATAGGATTTTTTTCGTTATCAGCACACCAAAATACATAGGAAATCGCTACAATTATTCAAACAGCTTTTTCGTTGCAGACCTGTGTTATTATTCATTACAACACTCTGATTTTGGTATTGGCCCTATCCTTTTTCGATTTTACTGAATTTTCTTCATCAATATTCTTGATTCCGGTTTATAAAAATTGTTACAATATAAAGGATTTGTCATATTCTAATGAAATTTATACTGCAAGGGACCTTTGTATGTGCAAATAAACGATCAGATTTTCAGAACAAAAGAACAAAATTAAGCATTGAAAATCAGTGTTTTGTGTAGTCAATACGCTCTGCAATGAGAACATCTATATACTACGCGCCATCGAATCAGATTTTTTTTTTGCCTGAGGAGGAGAATTTCAAATATTCTTCGAAAACCCAAAATTTGCCGATTTTGGCAGCAGACCGAGCATTTTGAGCATGAGTCCAAATCCAAACCAACAAAATTTTCAGTTAAGGTCCATGGGTAAAATATTGGGTGAAAGCATTTGCAGAGAAAAAACTGTTTTTGTTGGATGTAATGGAACTTTGGAACATTCCAACAAACATGGTGTACGGGGTTTGTTTTGATATTCATGAATGCTTCGAAGGTAGGGTATTACTTCGGTTTGTAGGTTTGTAGCTCTTGATACGGTCGACCATGAGGGGGTGGAAAATTCCTTAATACGGGTCTGGTAATAATAGAGTTAATTTCATAAAATGGAAACATTTTTAGAGAGAAAGAGAGGAGTAAACTATTTTTGCGGTTAAAAATCACAAAAATTAAACAGCTTGAAAAGCTCTTTTATGGAGTACGTAGATAAGTTTAACCATAACCATTTTTGTTAATTACCTTGATGAGTTTTGTCTTATTTAGTAATGGCTTGGATTTTGAATATAGGACCGTAATTTCTGAGACATGGCATCCCTTGGACCCTTGGCTTCATTAAAAGAAATATTTTGTGGGATGCTATGTGATAAAAATTTGTGCAATTATAAAATTAAACTGCTTATGGGAGGTGGGTGGTAGAAATTTTGAGACTTACTATTTATAATTATTTTTATTATTTATACTTATTTTTTCACTTAAAAAAGATGAGTTTGAAAGTTTTTCTATTTCTAGTTCAATAATGATGAATCACTTTGAAATTTCATCTTTTTTTGGAATAGCTAAATGGTCTGAATTAATTTACATTTTCCTTTATTTTTATGTATAAGTTTATTTCTTTGGTAATATTTTGTAATTTGTTTGTGTTTCGTAATTCTTTAACTGTTTCCCTGTTAAACTAATGTTAAGTTTTTCTACACGTTACTTGTTTTTGATACTCTGTCATTTGATCGACATTCTCTTCCTCTTCAATGTGCTCTGCTATATATAACTTGCTGGAGCTTTTCTTTTTTTCACAGTTAAACTGCTAATAGTTTCATATTAAATTGTGTTATTTTAATTCAAAAGAATTGTTTGACCGAATTTTCTATGCCTTTCATTAAGTAACACTTCTTTTTTGAACTTATTCCTTAAAAAATGAGACATAAATTTTGTGGTGAAGCTTAACTAGTTTATTACAATATTTTTTGGGAGTTAAAACTTGGGTGATATGTAGTACCCGAACCTAGATTTGAATGTTAAATGTTTTTGTTTCTCATGTTGTGTAACATTTAACCCACTCTCTTAGTGTGACTAAATGTGGTGTAGTGTCTGATTTTTCTTGTATGTTCTCTTTTTCTTTTCGGTCTTGTTCCAGTCAAGCCCAATCTGGGACATCACGAGCCACTCAATTGTAAGTGGGAGGGCTATCTAAAAATATGAAATATTTATTGTTGGTGTAGTTCAATTTATACAGTTATCAAAAAATTAAATAGCTTAGTTGCTTTGTATACTTGAACCTTGAGTTCACTCCATAAATTTTTTCCACCCCTCTTAAATTTACGCTAAATGAAACAATCCTTTGATGAAATTTGACCTAATCCTTTTGAATATATTTTCTTCCAAAGTTCATATTATTAACAAAAAGCTTCTGTTAGTTAAAAATATTCATTGTTTTTATAGTTCTATCTATAGTAATACCGCGATTGGTGGGGTACCCCCCCCCCCCGATAGGAGAGACTTGTGAGTCGGAACAACAAACACGGAAGTCAAATTCTGCGTGAGCCGGCGTAAATTTTGCATTTAAATAAATAAAATTAGGATCAGTCTAAAGAAAAATGTGTAAATAAGGATTAGATAGTATAGAAAAAATTGTATATTAAATGCGATTGTAAAAAGTAAATAGAAGACATTTTAGTATAAAAGGCTTCATACAAAACAGTCATCTAACGGGGGCAAAGGGTTTTTTCGTCTTATGCAAAATTTCTACGTAGTAATAGTTTTTTTTATTCCCATTTTTTTTACCAGAAACGCGACCGTCGTCCTTGTCTTAGTTTTCAAAATTTTTAACCATATTTCCTTCGATTTCTTATCACATTTTGAATGGAGGCTAAAATATTAGGCTTTTCTGTGCCTTGCTCTTCCTCATTTTCATTTCTTTATTTTATGAATCTCAGTTCTGAGTGTCTTTATTGGGTACTTTTTTTTTGGATACTTACCTAATTTCTGTAAAATATCAATGGAGGTTGGAGTTTATTGTACCTAGATTTCAGTAGTGGACAAAATTTGACATTTGGTTTTTGACCTCATTAAAGGTTTTTTGGTACTCTAGATTTGTGTAAATCTGAGGCATAGGTCTCTATGTATTACTTTAGTGTGTTATTATTTTATTTTTATTCTTTTCAAGTAAAAATAAATAAAACCTAGTTATAATTCTAACCGCCCAAAAAATCTCACGTGGTGTCCGGATAAAAATAAAATGAAGCATTTTTTTCGTTTTATAAGTAAGTATACGATTATATTTACTAAGGGCGTCCAGGGACACTTAAGAAAAAATAATATTTATAAGTTTAAAAGTTTGAAATTTTTTGTGAATATTAAACATTAAGTTCAATGCAAAAATCACTATTCAAAACTTTACAAAAGCGTTTTTAAAATTTTAAATTAAATTTTTGTCGAAAGAAGAGGGGTTTTTAAAAATTGATATAACTCAAAATGTTATTCATCAATTTTCAAAGTTTTTTTCCAAATCAAACAGAAACATGTTATCTTTAATTGTCATTTAGAATTTTATGAATTATTAATATTAAAAAAATATAAACAATTCGGTAAACGATTCTTGAAATTTTCATGGGATTTTTTCTAAAAAAAATTTTCATATTAGCAAATAAAAAATTAATCAAAATTAAAGTTCAATGTTTAAAACGTATATGTTTCAAATTTCAATTCTTTATCTTGAACGATTCTTGAATTAGTATATCAATTTAAAGATGAGAAACAGTAAAAAACGCATCATATAGAAAAACGCATTTGGAATAAAATATAGAATGCTTAGATTACCAAAGGAGTCTCTCTAGATTCTATTCTATTATCTCTGGTTCTATTTATGATAGAATTTTATACCTTTGAGAACATCCTCAATTGTAAAAAATTCTAGATAACTCTTCTGGTACCTTCCATTTTAAGTATTTAATATTTGGAGGATTAATTTTGACCTCTTAGATTTTCATTTAGAATTTGAATTCATTAGAATTCATTTAGATTTCATTCTAAATGTATCTCACTTAATGTATGTTCTGTTCGTGTCTCTGTCTTCTTGTAAAGTTTTTTCTGCATTGTTAGTAAAACTTATACTCTCTAAACTTTTTTTCCTTTAAATTTTTTCACTTTCGATTTTCTAATTAGTAATTTTTTCGAGTTTTGCTACGAAGTAGTTTTAGTAGCTTGAATTTTTGTTTAAATTACTGGGGTGTCAATTTTATTTATTTGGCTGTTTACTGCGCTGCTGCTTAAATTACTGTCTCGATAGCTTTTTGTGGTTAAAATTTAAACGAACGCTTAAGAAAATGCTAATAGAGTTACCGAATTTAGTTTTATGGCGACGCTTTAAATCTGTTGTTTTTGTTCAATAAAACCTTAAGGTTTTTACAATATATGGCAATTGTCAAAATCGTTTTACAAGCTGTAATGTCTTGGTAGCAAAAAGTACAATTCTGTATCCAGTCTATTTTAGAACGATTGAAAGGTGATTGTGTTTGATTTCAAATCAGAACTAAAAATACTTATAACCGAATTTTAAAAATGCGTAGTAAAATTTTCTTCAGATATGCCAATCATTTCGAGGTTTCGCCTTAAATTCTGGTATTACGTACATTCTTAGAAAAATTATATATTTTTAAGGTAACGTACGGAATATTTTCAATTTTAGCTTAGTTTCCGTGCATTATTATTTACCTAATGACAGTTAAAACTACTACGTATCTCCATTTCTGATCACTTTTTTGTAATGTAGTACTTTTATACTTAGGTTATAAGTATATTTTCAATTTTAATTTATTTGAAATTAACCATTTTTTATTATACAATGCAGGGAAATCAGTCGAATGAGTAATTTTATTATTTCTCTATTTTTGTAATTCCCATTTAGGGCTTGTAATTTTATTGCTCCTTGCAACCTATTGAACCGTAAAATAGTACTGATTTATAGATTTCCTCTAATCTTAAAAATGAAATGCAGAATTTCCACAAACCTAGGAAATGAATGGGTTATGGAATCCATGGGCTACCTTGTATTTTTTTTTGAAATCCTAAATGTACGGGGTTATTAAGAACTCAAACACCTACTGTGAATTCTTGGGTGCAGAATTTTCCAATTTTTCTTGTTTCTAGTTCTCAAATTTTCCTGAAATCCCTTCGTTTTTACGATTTTCAAGTAAATTTTCCGTCGCTTACCTTTTGGAAGAGTGTTTGATATTCTCACCTCACCCTTGCTTTAATCTGGCAAAATCTAGAATTATAAAGAATAGCGGAAATAAATTAAAAATATCTAGGAATATTATTCAATCCTGGCTTTCCTTCAACCTCTCCACTTATACCAATCAGTCAATCATTAATTTTTCTCTCCAAAATCCTTTCTTTTTTCAGGATTTTGATTAACATAATATTTTGACTTTTTTAAAGCGACCCGCGAGTTTCGATGGCTAGCCCCTTCTGTAAAGTAGGCGTTTCCTTGCGTTCCGCTAGCGTTACAGGAATCGTGTTTTCCGGACTGGACAAAGTTTGGTCAGTTTTGGTTACGGCCTGAAAGAAAGTATTAACTTAGCAAATATTTTTATATTTCTTCCCTTTTTGCCATTTTTAGACTTAAAATTTGGTCGTCTATCCCAGGGGTTTCTAACTTCTAAGTACTTGAGGGCCGCAATCGAAATCACAAGTCACAAGTGGCGGGCCGCAAAGTAATTTAGCTCCTTTTTTTCCATGATATATTTTTCAGGGGTAGAGTCATATGGAACTTTTCCGGTGAGCAAGAGACGAAGGTTATTTACATATTGTGAAGGCACTACTGCATTTTCAAAAATTTTTAAAGATATACTATAATTTTTTTTACCCTAAATCTTTTAATATTTAATATTAATTAAAGAGGGATCTTCCTCCAGAAAATGTTTGTAAATTTTCCTAAAAATAGCGTTTCACCTAATATTTAAATACTCCATTTTGTCCCTCCGTGTGATAAAGGTTACCCAAAGAATTTTTTGAATTTTAATGTGCTAAAAAGTGTTCTGAAGCTACTTTTTTTTTTTTTGGGGGGGGGGTTCTGAGAGCTTCGCGAGTCGAACAAAATGACCCGACGGGCCGCCGCATGCGGCCCATGTTGAAAACCCCTGGTCTATCCTATTCCTTCTCAGTTCTGCAATTTTGAATAGAAAAATGTTACCAAGCTCTTTTACCCAGTATCCTGATAAAACTTACCTTATTGAGTAAAAGTGGGAAAATATCTTGTAAAATTGTGTTCTTATTTCTTAAAATTATTGTCAAACGTTTATGATCGTTTTTTTTTTTATCACAAAACATTTTTATATAGGGTAAGGAAAATTAATTTATCTAAATAATAACAATACTATTAGGGATATTATTTAATAATAAAATAATGTATGGTTTTTATGGTTAATTCAGTTAATGGCTTTTAAAACTAGTTAAGAGTTTTTTTAAATGAGAAAATCAAGGGACATTTTAATTAAAATATTATTTTATTTAAAAAATACTAAATAAAAGGTTATAACTTATTTTCTACTTCATTTGTAGTCTTCAATATATTTTTATTGGTTTTTACACGTTTCTTTAAAATAAAGCAAATATTTGAATGTTTTTACTGATTTTTATGTTAAACCAAACCAGGTAAAATTTCTTTGGTTTTGTTGAGTAATTTCAAGATTTTATGGCTAAATTGTCAATTAACCCTAATTAAACCATTGTAGTTATTGTGTTTCGGATTACCTGGGCTTTTAAATTTTTTTTAATGTTTAGCATATTCAGTCAACTAATACAGTAAAATTATATGTAAAACAAGAGACTGACCAGAATGGCATGAATCTTTACATGAGTATTTTCATTTACGTTTTATTCCCAATGCACTGACAGCTACTCAAGTCAAAATTCAATATTTTTAAAATTTAATCTTGGAAGTCCTCTTTTAGTAGCAGAAAAGCTACTAAAGAAAATATTAAGGGCATCTTCCTCTTTTAGTAGCCGAGTTTTGCCAGTAAGATAAAATGAATTATTCTGTATATAGAAATATTTTTTGTTTTTGTAACTATTTCTAATGTCATTTATTCCCAGTTTTTAACTAATTTTTTTCCTTATGCCCTTCATTTTTCTCTTCTTTTGAAAGTTCCCATGCAAAGTTTCAGGATGTACTGGCCAGTGGTACTTGTTTTATAGATTTTTAAAAGTGTCAATGATCACCTTTATAGTAAAAACTTGAATATAACTTATGATTTTATCTGAAATATCTTATATCTTCGTTCTTAACCTTTAAATAGCCTGTGGGCTGTGGATTTCACCCGTCACAGAAACAAAATAATTCTAAACATAATATTTTTTTCTTGATAATGGTATCATGAAGAATGATCTGAAAAAACTTGGTAATGATACCAAAAATTATGGTTTTTAATCACTATTTATGTTAATTAAAATGGAACAAAATTCTAGAAATTATGTGAATACCAGGTATCACTTTAATTTTATAGTTACTTTCTATGTTATTAATTTGGTTCAAGATTTTTTTCTCATTAAAAGGTTTCAGGTGCAATAACTTTTCCTCTGGAAATGATTTTCACTTGCTAATAAGAAGGGATTAAACTTAAAAAGCAATTCATATGGAATTTTATTAGATTTTCATGTTATTAGTACACTATCTTAGCCGCACAACCTGTGTAATTAAATAAAATTAGAGAAATATTATATTTACTATATCCAAATAACATATATAGTGTCTTTAAAAGAATATTTTAATTTTTTTTATAATCTCCAAAAGAATTTATGAAAACTAATTTTGTTAAGTTATGTTCACTTTTTTGCCTAATTTTCTTTTTCAAATTTGGTGAAATGAACTAAGTACAGTTTACGATATACAACAGCATGTGAACACAGGGATAAATATAAATTTCTAAGATTGAACTTGTAATATATAGTTCTGGGAAATAATCTTGTTAGTAATTTGATGTTGAGTATTTTGAAACACATGCCTTTAGGTATGAACTAATTCTACATTAATTTTTCAAGGCCTCTAAAAGTTTGGAATTGGAATTATATTTTTTCTAATATATATATTTCAGATTTCAAGCAATGTTTTTTTTTTATATTTTTAGAGAGAATCACAGTGAAATAGAACGTAGGCGGCGAACAAAAATGTCAGCTTACATTACAGAACTATCCGACATGGTTCCTACTTGCAGTGCACTGGCACGTAAACCTGACAAACTGACTATCTTGAGAATGGCTGTTGCTCATATGAAAACACTGAGAGGTAAGGAAAATAAAACTTTTTTAAAATAAAACTTTGCCCTGGATAACTTAAACTGAGACACCATGAAATATTGGTGAACTTTTACCTTCTGTATCCTTCATAAACCTGTGTATTATTTATAGGAACTGGAAACACAACTACCAGTGATGGAACATATAAGCCCTCTTTCTTAACTGATCAAGAATTAAAACACCTTATATTGGAGGTATAGCATCTGTCCAAGAATTTTAAATGAATTTTTGTTTTCAATTATTAAAATATGTTTGCGTAAATTTGTTACTTAGTATAAATTACATGCTAAAAATAGTGGTGTTTTTTAGGCTGCTGATGGTTTCTTGTTTGTGGTGGCTTGTGATACTGGAAGAATAATTTATGTATCAGATTCTGTTTCATCTGTTCTAAATCAATCCCAAGTAAGCTTGAAATATTTTTTTAACAAACTATAAAACATAGAATATATTTTTGTTAAAGGGTCATTCCATGGTCGTATCAACCAAAAATTCTCATTTAATAAAAAAAATTCAAATTTAAAAACCTGCCCTCTCGGAGTTTAAAGAAACTTACAGGAATTGTTCTTTTCTATAATATAAATGAAGAAATGTTATTATAATTCAATTTTCTTGGTAATTTTTTTTTGAAAATTCGAAGAAAATCCAATTTTTGGCTCTTTAATCTTACATAACTCCAGTTCTATTTGACCAAGAAAATGTATCACCCCTCATTTTGAAGAAAATTTTACAAGGTCTAATTTGTTATAAAGGTTGACTTATGGCCAATTTTTTTTTACCTTTTTTATGAAAAAAATATTAAAAAAAAAAACAATATTATAAGGTATAAATTCTGAAAATTATAGAATTACACAGCCATAGGATCAGGAGTTTTAGCAAAAAGAGTTGTTTTAAATAACACATTTTTAGGTTAAAAAGCCATATATGGAGTACTACTAACCAAAATATAGTATTAGGAACAGCATTTATCTAGTAATCATAAACAGTTCCTTAATATTAAAAATAATTTTTCTTTAAAAAATGAGTATACTATGTTTTAAAATTAATTAAAACAAATTCAAATATAATTCTTGAAGGTTTTTTAACTTCTATGTAAATAGAAATTTATTTGCGGTAAAACCCAAATATATATTAGTTAGTAGTAGACCATGGCTGTCCCATTCTATAATTTTCAGAATTTATATTTAATAACGTTGCAAGATGTATAATTTTCAAAAAAATTCATGGATACCAACATTGTTTTTTTAAACTTTTTTATAAAAAAGAATCGTGAAAACTTTTTTATTCATAGACACAGTCAACCTTTACATCAAATTAAACCTTGTAAAATTCTCCTTATAACGAGGGGTGGTACATTTTTCTCAGCCAAAGAGAACTGAAGTAATGTAAGAGTAAACAGATGAAAATTGGATTTTCTTTGAATTTTCATATATATTTAATAAATAAATTACTAATTTATTTGAAGTATAAAAGCATTTTCTCATTTATGTCATAGTGAAGAACAATTCCTGAAAGTTTCATTGAAATCTGAGTGGGTCAGGTTGAGTGCCTGGTTGACTTGACATGGAATGACCCTAAAATCATCTACTTTTTAATTCTTAAAAATTAAAAATACATTTTATCGGTATTAATTTCGGTTGTTTTGTTTGGAAATGTCATTTAGGCTGATTGGTATAATACATCCGCATTTGATCATGTGCATCCTGATGATGTAGAGAAAGTTAGAGAGCAGCTATCAACCCAAGAATCTACTAATGCTGGTCGAATACTTGATTTAAAAAGTAAATTATTTTCGTTTCTTAATTTTGTTTTGTATTAAAACAAAAAATTGTAATTGCTAACCAGAATTACCAGTGAGATTGTTTAATCTTTCTTAAATATTTCAGCTGGTACTGTCAAAAAAGAGGGGCATCAATGTAAGTTTGTTTCTTTTTTTCATCATTGTCTTTATACATATAAATGGAGGGTGTCAGTATCCTTTTTTTAAATTTCTTTATAAAATTCACTCTATGATTTGCAAACCTCCCTAATCTTTTTTTCTTTTGCTACCCTAAGACTGCGTGTGAAATTTGAAATCAATCTGAAAAATCTTTCCCATGCCTCAAAAATTTTTTTGGGGCTTTTTTTTTAAATTTTTTGCAATATACTTCTAATATTTTATTCCCTCTTTTGTACCAGAAATGCAGTCTTAGGTGGAGTTATATTTTCATAAGTTTTTACCTTTTACTACTCAGAAATTGATTGAACATAGATTGATTGATTCATAGGTTCCCAAACTACCACCTCCACCTGAAAATTTCTTTTTTTTCATCTTAAAAAATTACTTAAATTACAATCCATAGCTAAAGTGGGGGTCCAGGGATCCTCCCTACAGGAATTTGTTTTAATTTTAGGATGATTAAATGTTTTTTTCTGCATAAAAATGACATTAAGCAATTGTTTAAAAGTAATGATAACCCCCAATTTTCTATAAACTCATCACTTCCCTCCTAGAATGCTTCAATGCCCCTGGGGGTGGATTTAATTGAACATAAAATTCAGTTACCCTTAATGATGCCTTTTTTTACATAAGTTAGCTTCAGAGTGTACATATTCCAACTCATGTATGTCATTATCTTTTAAATTTTATTCTCCAATAAAATGAAAATTTTCTTTGAAAGATTTCAAAAACCATGTAACTAACTCCAAATTCATGTAGTTGTGGTAACATGTCAAGATATTAATGTAGTTTATCATTTCTTATTTGGTTGCAATGTCATTGCTTGTTGTTTAATATTTATGTCTCTTATAGCTTCAATGAGATTATGCATGGGTTCCAGAAGAGGATTTATTTGTCGCATGAAAATTGGAAACTTGCAACCTGATTCTATGTGTTCAGGCAATTTACACCGGATTAGGCACCGAAATAGTTTAGGTCCCTCAACTGATGGAAATTCTTATGCTGTCATTCATTGTACTGGTTACATAAAAAACTGGCCCCCTTCAGGTTTGTTTTTAGTCTTTTAAATTTTTATTTCACAATTTCTATTAATTTGATTCTATATGTCTTTATGTTTGAAATGTTTATGTTTTATGCTTTTTATTCTCTAGGTGTTCAGCTTGACCGCTTAGATCCAGAAGATGCACATGGAAGCAGTCATTGTTGTCTTGTTGCAATTGGAAGATTACAAGTCACTAGTACTCCTAATAATAGTGATTTAATGGGATCAAATTCTTCCAATGAATTCATATCCCGCCACAATATGGAAGGAAAGTTCACATTTGTGGATCAAAGGTAAAACTATAGTATTTTACTGAACATATTTTGTTCATAAATCATCTCTTTATATTTATTAAATATAAACCTCTTCTTGGTTTGGTTATCAGCTATTTTAATATGCAGAAAATAATGACTTGTCATTCAAGAATTTTCAAAAGATTTATACATTTAATGAGATACATAGTTAAATATCTTCACAGAGAGCACTTGCAGCATAGTTAGAAAATTCAATTGTTGTCTTGTACAATATATCCTCTTGGAATTTTATTAGATTTACATACTTTTATATAAGTTTCATGAAATTGTACAGTATGCTTTTGATATCACAAACTTTAGGGGAGAGAGGGGATGAATGGGACACACAACTTAATGTTTTACATCTTAACTTCACTTTAAATGTATTTTTATTTCACCCAGAAGATAGAAGTACCTAGCCTATTCAAAAAAGTGTGTTCATTAACATCAGCTTCCTTTGCTTATATAAATTGGACTACCAAATGTGTTTTATATACCAAAATTAACTTTTTTTTTCTCTAAAAGCTCATTAAAAATAATTGAACTACTGCTAAAAATTTTACTGTGAATGAAAATGCACTTATATTAGTATAGTTTACAATTTAAATGGAGAAAATTCATGGTTATTTTCAAAGCCTACTTTTTTAAAATAAGTAAGTGGGTATATGGGGATGAATGGGACAGTTCCATCATATAACTCCATTTTCTGGTTTCAAAACTTTCCATCAATAGCTTGCTATATGCAACTGATTTGAATAATTTCTGATTAGGTAACAACTAAAATAGGGTTGTAAAAACTTATGTTTTATGTTTCAAACTTATGTGCATATATTTAAATATTCAATGTGCAAATACTTACAACTTTCATCTCAAATGTCTTATTTTTAAACCATTATTCAAACAAAGTTGGCTTTTATGCTCAATTTTTAAGAAATGTTCCTTCAAGATGGCAAGAAAATGTGACTCTAGGAAAGGAATAGGAATAGCTTTTGGGATCTTTGTCCAGACATCAAGAATTATCTATTTGCACTCCTAAAAGTAGAAACCCATCAAGAGCAAGTAGCATTAATAGATGTAACACCAAGCCTCAAGCTTTAGGAACAGAAAGAACAATAGGGCTTGCATCAGTTGATGTTAATTTTACTCAACATTATGTCAACAAAACATGATGATGACAAACAGGCTGTTTTCCCCCTTTAAATGTCTTTTTAGTTTTTATTCTTTGGAAAATAGGAGTGCATTGTTCCTGAAAAAGAATAAAATTAGGGAAATATTAAATATAACATTGTTATTTTGTAAATTTCTTAACCTTTCTTTTACCTGTCCTTTTTTTCCCCATCACGAGGATGAATCCAATACATGCATTCATAAAAACTTTTCTTGCAGTGTAAGTGATGACTATTTGATTGTAAGCAATAGTTTAATTTTTTATTTTGGACTAGTTCTAGAATTGAAAAATGTAAAATTTTATTAGTATTAATGGAAACTTGTCCCCATCCCCCCTCTCCCCTATTATTCTTAAACTTTTTAGTAACTTAAAGAAAAATATTTTCTTCTTTCACGTTACATTTTCCTCTCACAGTCATTTTTATTCTTATGTAAGACTTGTTAAACCCCTTGGTTTTCCAAAATATTTATAAACCAAATGTGAGTTTTTTCTGCTGGGAAACTATATTGCTACTTGTTGATTTTGTTTTTTAAGCAAATTAAGGCTATTTTAAAGAGCTTTTATAACACAAAGTAGGGGATACTATTAAGAATCTATTGGTTAACTACATCCCCACCCCCTAAGTAAACAACTAGAATCCTTTTGATTTTTAGTTGTTAGAATAGTAAACTCAAAAAACATCTAAAGAATCTTTGCAAAGATTTTCATTCATTCATTTAACTATTAATTTTGAATTAAGTGTTTTACCCTGTTCTAAAAAGTAGTTTATATGTTGTTCCCTTAAAAGTTACTGCTGAATTTAAACATTCTTCTGCATATTAAAAAAGTTTTGAATTTTTTTTGTTAATTTTAGTTTTCTTGTTATTTACCAAACTTGCTCGCTATCCAAAAATTTCTGTCCTGTCTGTTACACTTTGAGATATCGAGTGTTGAAATTGTTTGACATAATACATAACTGTGATTCATTTGCATTTCTATCTACTCATTCATACACCAAGGCCTGACTTTAAGCTAAATTTTACTGCCCAGTTTACTTTTTACTTTCATAAAGTAACAAATGTCATTGGTTATAACATACAAGAAAATCATTTTGTCTTATATTCACCAATTGATGCTTTTATTCACTTAATATTTTTTCTTCAAGCATTGTCAATGTACAAAGACATGTAATCTATTGTATTAATCCTTAATATAATTAAAGGACATTGGGTTGTAACTGTGCTTTTGCCAGTACAAGCTATTTAATATAGACCTTTGTTTTTAGGGTATTAGGTGTATTGGGTTATCAACCTCAAGAGCTTTTAGGGAAGATTTGTTTTGACTATTTTCATCCTGAAGATTTGACTCATATGAAAGAAAGTTTTGAACAAGGTAAGTATAAATTTAAAAAATATTTTCATGGTAAGGATAAATAATAAATATTCAGGAAAAAGTATGTCATTGGATGTCTTATTGATTATTATATATCATGATAATCACATAGTTAATGTCTTGAAAATTAAGGAAATTCTTTATAATTTGCTCAGAAAGGTTCTAAACTCTTAAAAACTCTAGAAGAAATTCATTTGACTTCAAACTGTATAATTAATTCTGCATCTTATTTATAAATTTCAAAAGCATATTTATGTTTGTTCTCTGTGTACTTCACTTTTGTCTCTATCACATCCAGGAAAATTAAGGCTTTTTTCATAAGAAAACTTTATAGAGCAGTTTTGTGTAGATTAGTCTTTTTTTGGAATGTGCATTTAATGCTCACATTTATGAATGCCTTAAAAGCACTCAAAAGTTCTTATAATCGAGAGTTTGTAAAACCAAAATACACACAAAAAAAATAAATTTTTTAAATTTTGCCTATATTTTTATCAAAACTTTTCCTTTTTAAAAATTAAGGGAGTTTTTTTGAGATGATACAAGACATTAAGTAAAATAAGCTTAGTATAGCCATCAATTACTTGATGTTATTTACCAAAACTTAAGGTATAACCGTTGATCTTTTCTTTTTAGTTCTAAAATTAAAGGGCCAAGTTATGTCAGTCATGTATCGTTTCCGTGCCAAGAGTAGAGAGTGGATATGGTTACGAACAAGTAGTTTTGCATTTTTGAATCCATATACAAATGATGTGGAATACATTGTTTGTACTAATTCATCTGCCAAGTATGAATAATTTTTATCTTGATCTTTCTTTTTTGTTGTAGAACTAGTAATGAATAATAAGTTAATAGCTGTAATAAATCAATTACTTTTAATTTATTCATGCATGAATCAAACACAAACAAAATTCTTATTATAAATATTTAATGTAATGTTATATACATGTTTTTAAGTGAATCATTTTGTTGACTGTTAAATTGTTTTGACCCATCTTAAAGCTAATGAACTGATTTCATAAAAATCAATCAAATGCGGAGAGAGGGTTCATATGCTCTTTGAAAACTCCTTAAGAACTCCTTGAAAACAATTTTTATTTTCAAGCACAATGGAAGCTCTTTTATTTTGGGTTCTACTCTTTAAAAACTCCTTGAATATCTTCAAACTTTAGAAATTCAAAATACTCCCCCTGAAGTTACTTTACAAAATCAGATTCACCCTTGAACTGTTCTGAACCAAAACTTTGTACTATCGGATTGAATTTGAAATTTATCTAAGACATTCAAAATTCCAATTCTCCTTATTTTTCTTTGTAGCACCTAGATGTTTAATTAGGAATATGTTTAACCCCTTTTTTTAATTTCTTAAGTTTTTTATTTTCCTCCAACTTTCTTTAACAAATGTCTAGTTGTAAATGCAGAGAAAATGACTTTACCATGCTCAGAAGCTTTTGAAAAAGAGACCAAGAAGCAATATTATCTGGTACTCACCTTGAAAGCATTCCTTGAAAACTCCTTAAATACTCCTTGACCTTAATTTTAAAAATTCAGTATGATCCCTAAAATGGTATATTTTGAAAGTCACACAGACACACTTTTTAAAGCAAATTAAACATTTGTAATTTTTCTGTGTACAAAAAAATTTGAGCAAAACTACACTTAAGGATTTTATATAAAAAATGTTGATAAATACTTTTGTTAGGTCTTCCAATGTCTATAGAGCTCTAAACCTTCTTCAACCCCTTGAGCCTAATTGACCCTCTTTAAGACCTCATCAATACTTGGGGATTGACGGGGTCAATTCAGTCATTTTTTGTATTAAAATTATGTTTAATAAGTTTTTTGTTATTAAATGTTTCATGTTAATTTTTTTACTAATATTTATGCAAAAGATGTCTAACATCTGAAGTGTTAATTTCAGAAGTATGCATCATCCACAAGATGTTCCTGTTTCTGATCATGGTCCTATAAGTACTTCTAGTGATACATCGATGAATCAATATAGCCATCCTTTGGCCTCTGGAAATTTATTGTCAACTCAATCTAAACCAGAGGGTCTGGATTACAGTTTACCCAGAAATGAAATTTATCCATCTGTAATACCTCGTTCTCATCATTTAGGTGAGTCATGCTGTTTTTATTTTTGGTTTGATAGTCAAGATTGTAAGAGTTTTTCTGTGTTCATCTTCTAAGCTATGTCAGATAGAAGGTGTGATTGGGTAATGTTTTTCAATAGGTGACACAATTTGATAGAATGAGTATAATCCATTTTTTTGTGATTTCAATTTTCAAACTAGTTATGTGAACTTTCTTCAAGTTTTATCTTTATGTTTTTAATTTTGGCTATATATTCTGCTTTTCCTGTGACTTCCTTTGCCAAGCATGTAGTATGTTAACACAACTTAAAAGCTTATGATTTTAAACAATTTTCTTAGAATTACTTATATGGCCTTCTTGTGTTGAATTTTCACTGGAGCATCAATTTTGAGCATCTTAATTTTAATCTATTCAATATGTATTTAGTATATCACATTTATTTATTTACTAGGTGGATTATAGACAGTTTTAGATTTTTAATTTTATTTGAAATTGTTTAAACCCTCTTGAATGTGAAACGTGATGATGAACCAAAAAATTATCTTATGTTATAAGTAAGATAATAACAAAATTAGAAATAATCTTTCAGATTACATTAAGATTGGAAACCCTGTTTACTCAGGTAGCTATCAAAGTAATTTTCATTTATATCCTTAATTTTTAAGAATTTATATTATTGTTTACAATCTTTCAGGAGTGTAAAAACAGTTTGGTGTAATAATACATTTATTCACATAAATACGTAGTTATTGCTCATGCTTGTGGTGAAAATGGTTGGTTTTGCTTTAATGTATATTGTAAGATTGCATTGATGCTAAAAGTGTAATATATATATAGGTAAATGTATCATAAATCTAGAAGGATCCAGTTTTGTTTCTTTAATACTCATAAATCCTCTAAAAGTAGATTGATTAAGCAAAAGTACACAAGTGACCAATTGGTAGAAGTTCTGATGCAGAGTTGAGTTGGTAAGCTTGACAAAATTCAGAAATTATCATAAATAGTCCCTCGACTTACCACCTGGACCTACCTACTTATACTTCAGAATTTCCTCCCAAAGTAACATCCCATGGCATCTCACCCATTCCTTTCTTTTTATTTGAATACATTTGAAATGACCTACTTTCTATGTTCTTTGTATTTATATTACCCTGGTTATTGTTTCTACTTATGAGAATTCTTGATGGTCAATCTCATATATTTAAATATTCTTTAAGCTTTTTTATGTCTTAAGCAATTACATTATTTTTCCCTCTTCAATAATACTTGTATGTATGATAACCTGTGTTTGATTTCCAATATGTTAGTTGTATACTTTAATTTTTTTACAGTTCCACAAGCTATCCAAGATAGACGTCCAGGGTCCGGCCAGTCTATGTACAACAGCTATGAAAATAGTGGCCAACAACATCCTGGCATTACCTACCCTTCCACAAACATTGGGGCAGGGACCTTGGGTGGCTCAATGACTCATTCACCCCCACCTTCGGTTGTTAGTGCAAGTGGAGGAGTTTTAGCTCGTATAACCAAACCATCTGCCACCACATCTTCATCACCACAGTCAGCTTGGGTACAGCGTCATTTGGTTCAGGTAGGTTAAAATGTTTAAAGGAGGCTCATCAGCATTCTAAAATGCTTAAATTGTAAAATTTGCTGTTATGCTCTATAATATTTTTTTTATGATTTTAATGTGTTTAAATTTTTATAATTTATTTAATTTAATAAATGTTAAATATTTATTTACATTTATTAAACGTTTATATCTTTGTTAAAAGATTTTTGCTTTATAAACATTTATAATTTATTTCTATTAAAGATGTACCATAAAATGGGGTGAATCAGATCACTTTTTAAACTAACACCTGCTGTCAAAATATTTCTATTATAGTTCTTGGGATGCTTTTAAAAGCACACTTGGAGTTGCAATCTGTTCTTTTAGAACCCATTGAAAAAATTCACTTGTTCATACTTTTAAGGACTGTGATCTGATATAACCTTACTAATATCATAGCAAGTTTTTCCTTCAAAAAATTTATTTTGACGACCTTATGTTAAAATAGATCATAAATTGATGCCTTCAACAGTTTTAGCAAATGAAATGAATAAATTGGTATCAAAATAATGAATAATGAATGAAATTAACCTCCCTCAAAAATAACCAACTTCCTAAATAGATTTTAAAAATAAACTCAGAGATAAACTTAGTTACATTTGAGGATTAAAAAAAAGTAATGAATAAGAAATAAGAACTGGCTGCTCAAAGGGAATAAGTATTTTTGAAGGGATCAGTTTGCTGAAACTAAGATCCCCACACATAAGTTTGCATGGAAAATTACTTATTACTAGTATAATAATGGCCAGTGCTTATCTGATTATGGGTTATTTAGTGCCATTAAGAGTTGGAAGTGAGGATTAATGCTGTCAGGTTTATAACTAATTCAAGGAGGTTTTAGCAAAATACTCTTTTTAGACACTAATTCCACACACATCTAACACATCAAATATAAATCTGTGTAATGTTAAAAGATCTCAGAGGCCTTTCGTATTTAAAATGTAATTTTGGGGTTTTACTGAGTTGTATACTAAAATGCAGGGTCTTGTACTCTCCCAGATTTTTTTTGAGAATTTGACTAATAGTTTTAAAGTTGTTTTTGGACATCTTGAAATCTTAGGTGACAAGCAAGGCAGACCATCCCCTTGGTTTGCTGTAGAATTTTTGTCAACAGCAATTTGAAATAACTTCTCTCATGCTCAAAGTTTTGTTCTCTGAACATTATTTTCAAGAATTGAATCCAAATCCTGTTGTTTCATACACCATCTGTTTAAATTTCAGGAAAAATAAAAAGAAGAGTGAATTTGATTTTCTAGATTTTTTTATTTATCAATGATCTGTGCTTTGATTTTAAATGTAATAATTTTTATGTCTGTATACCCCTAAGAAACCCTTAGTATATTATCCCTAGGGGAACGTATACCTCTATTTGTGAACCACTGCTTTAAACAAGGGGCCCAAGAATAGAACCGTTGTTAAGTTCTGTCCATTAGTTCCATACTAGTACTTTGTTTTATTGGAGGGGCAATAAAGAAGTTTTTAGTTGGTCTTTTGTAAATTCTAAAAGATGAAGGATAAGGGAAGGAAATATGGGGTTGTGTAAAATCTGTTTAATATTAGGTTTGTATGTGGAATATCAATGCTTTCAAAAGCTGTTCATTGGTGGAGGTTACTTGCTCAGAGAAGTGTTATAAATTCAATTTAAGGACATAATTTTACTTTAATATAGTGAAGAACATAATTCAGATGATAGGAAGTGACTTTTATATTAAGGTATAATTTATATTTTCCAGGCCAATCCAGAAGCATTTGGTCAAAACTACAACCAATTAAGTTCTCCATCCAGAAGCCCATCTGGCCCAATCTATACACAACTTGGTTCCACACCAGGTTCAAGAGGTAATAATACCTATCAGTGATATCCTAATCTATCTATTTATAAAAGTTTGATAACACCTCCTAGCATACACAATGCCTGAATTGTTTAATTCAGATTTGTGAAGCTGTGGTAAAGCTAAATCATTTAACTGACGTGTCCTTAAAACAAATCTAAAATTATTACTTAATACTGCTACCTAATAAACTAGTGTAACTGCTCATCTAGTTTGATAAAGGTAATGTGTAAATGAACTGTCTTGTATTTAAACTAGTTTAGCAAAATTAAATTAACTTAAGTTAGTTTCCCAAACTCACTTAAATCTTAAGTGAGTTAGTTACTGTGGTGCCATCTAATAACGGGAAAATAAATCGAAATACTACCAAACGTTTTTTATTTAATGTTACATCAGTGCAGCTTCAAATGTATTTTTGAAATGGAAAAAGAAATTACACAACCAAGGAAGAAAAATAAATATTCTGCAAGTATAAGTGCTAAGTAAAAAAGTTTAAGTAAAGTTTTCAGGCTTTGTGACAAGCTCTTGTACTGCAGTCATTGTTTTACTCATAGCGCTTATCTGGGTTTGGAAATAGTGGTAGTGTAAATGGGTAAAAATAAGAAGCTATCTTAAGTTCTCACTTAAGTTAAATTAGCTTACATTTTCATGTGTGAATGTAGTTTAGTAGAAGGTTGATTTTTTTCTTGTAATACAAGATGTTGAACTTATGATAAACCAAGGCAGTTTTTATAAATATTGTTTTTAATGCTTATTATTACTTTAACTCTTTTACAAATCAGCAAAACAAATTAGTTTATAATGTTATAATATTTGTGACATGGTATAGATTTTCTTTGCTTTTTTTGCATAAAAAGGTATAGAATGGACACCCGGGCAAAATTGCAGATGTTTTTTTAGGGTTTTAAATCCAAAACACTGTGGGACTTTCGATAAAAGAAAAGAAATTAGCAGAAATATGATAACAATTAAAGTAAAGAATCAAGATAAGTAAAACAGCTGTGCAATTTTTTTTTCTGTTCTCAAAACACTGATTCTTTCAATGCTGTAGTTGTCAAGTTTCAGTTCTACAAAATCCCTAATATTTTTAACTGTTAACCCTGCAGAAAAATTTAAAGTCTTGTTTCTGGGCAATCTAAATAAAAAAGGTCTGTCATGAATGTCATTAAATAATAAATATTATTTGTATATTAGGTGTATGGGGGCAGTGGCAAGGACCTGGAACACCTGATGGTCCATCTGCAACAACTGCTCCTGGAAACCACCCCCAAAATCATGGTACCACTGAAAATGCCCCTCAACAAGAACTTTCAGATATGTTGCAAATGTTGGACCAAGGAGGTGCTTCATCTTTTGAAGAGTTATCAATGTTCAATACATTTCCAGAATAAATTTTATTTACAGTTCATTAAGAATGAAGTGCATTCCAGACACTTTTGAGATGCCATATCTTTTATTCCAAAGCTTCATGCATTTATAGTTTTTCCATGTTTATAACATTTTAGCTTCTAAAATATATGTATTAAAGGGTTGAATACTAAAAATTTTTAAAATTCCTTAGTTAGATTAAAGGGAATTTTATAGAACTTAACTTTATTTTGGTATTTTTAAAAAATCTTCTTACTAATACAGTCAACTCTGATTAATGTGATCACAGTTAATGTTGTCAATTGGATAATGTTATCAAAATTAACCGGTCCCATTTATAGAAAAGAAAAATATTTAAAGTAAGTGATTATTTTATTTTTCAAAAATTTACTACTCTAATATTTTTCCTTAAAAATTAAGTTGCCTAGTACATACTGTAAACATGTTTTATATACAGTAATTATGACTACACAATTTTGATTTGAAATCAAACACTCTAGTTACATTGTTTGCCACTTGTTATTGGGATATTGCTTATAGCGATTTAAAGAAATCACATTAAGCATTTGACTGAAATAAGTTTTAGTTATGATTTTTCTTTAAATCACACTCATTTAACTATCTCTTATAATTTATGAAAAAAAATTATTGATTTTGATAATAATCTTTAATTTCTAGTTGAAGAGAATATTAATGGAGATATATATTGAAAATGGGGTATATTTTAAAAATAAAATTTTTTGCTGTGACAAAATTAATTAGCATATATGGCCTTTATCAAATCATAACCGTAATAGTTTTTGCAATATTTTTACTAAATCATACTTGTATGAGTAAGGTTAAGTTTATCATATCAATTCATATAGTGTTCATCTGGAAATCCTTCTCAGGGGAACCTCTTTAAGGTGATGGGCTTTGCGAACTGGAGGTACCCCAAGTGAATCTTTCCCTGGGCAGTCGCACTTCCAGGTCTCTTAAGGGACCTTTCCTTTTTCTTCTGTCTGATTTTTTTAGTTTGGCGCAGAATGTCCTAATAGGGATCTTGTGCCATAAAACTCTTAACCAACCAATCATCAGGAAATCCTTTTTTTTGTTTTGTATTCCTGTTTCAGTTTATGTTAGATGTTCAAAAATGTTTTGATCAAACTATTTTCTTTATGTTGTTTGTCAAGCAGGGTTGCCAGATAGCTTAAAGTGCAAAACAAGGGAAATGTAGTGCAAAAATAGGATTTTTTCCTGTTTTAACCTTTTTTTAATCATTTTTAATATATGAATTTGGTGAACATTGATTATTCGAATGCAAATATTTGTAATAGTCAACTAAAATTTTAACTGAAAATTTAGAGAAGTTAATAGTTCTGTAGAGTTTCAGTATCTCAATTCAATATGCATAGTTAATTTACGAAGTGGTTATTTCCACCACAGTTGAAGCATGCGCAGTAATAGGAGTTTGTATTGACTGTACTATTACGTGTTTTATAACATTAAAGTTATATTATTAATCAATCTTGGCATCAGCACTGATGGCCTAGTGGTAGAGTGTGTGGCTAGTAACCCAATGGTCCCTGGTTCGATTTCTGGCTGCTACTTTTGATTATTATGCTTTTATTTAACTTGTAATTTTTCAGAAGTAGCGGAATTAGTTAGAGTTTAGTTGTTACTTTTGTGGAAAAACCCATTGACAGTAATTTAAACTTTCAATTTGTATTATTAAAAAGATCTTAACCCTAAAAATGCAAACACTACTAGTATGGGATAATTCAGTTGAAATTTACCTATGATTTGAAAAATAAATTCAAATAATGCATATAATTAAATCAGGGATCTCCAAAGTGGCCAGTGGGCCAAAATTGGTCTGCTCTCTTAAAATGTGGCCTGTGGTTGCTGACTGTGCCAGGTATCAAGCACCAAGTTTTAAAATTTTAAATTAGCCTCAAATGTATAAATATTTGACAATATTAAGCATGACTAATGCAAAAAATTGCAAAACTCTAAATATATGTACTGATGGTATGTGTTTTAAGCCAGTGGAAAATCATATTCTATCTAATCATAACTGTTTTTTTTTCCCAATAACCATATTACAAAGTAGTTCAGGGAGAAAACCTATCCATATTTGAATTTGTATGAAAAGTTCATTTATATTGTGTTCATGAAAACAAACTAGTCTGGCTGAATATAGGAACCTGGCAGCCTTGAGGTTGAAGTGTTAAAATAATGTTCTAAATTGAGTTTTTCTCATATTTATACATGCTTTAGTATTTTGTATCAGTAGTTTTGTATTTAAGCTTTTTTACTTTACCAAGTTAGATGGTGTTTAATGCATTAAAGATGTTTTATGTATTGTTGGTAAGTGATAGATATTGTGCAAATATTGTTTTTTAAATAATTGATAATTATTTATTTCTAGAGTTTATTATATTTAAAAATTTATGCTTTTATCTTTTTTACCATTTTATTATGCAATTCTTACTTTTACACAGCTCATCTGTAAATATGTTCTGCTAGTACCCATTGGTTGATTTTATATTCGTGGAAGTTTTGTATAAAGTTCATAAGGATGTGTCATAATAAACTGCATACATTTTAAATGAGTGGAAAACCTCAATAGAAGAATTTTACAAAGATTGTGAGTCGTTTTTTACTGTTTATTAAAACCAAATTTATTTTGTAAAACCTTTTATTATTTTGAAAGCTGATGTTCTTGTTGTGCTTATAAAAGGCTATAGAACTAAGTTTTCCAAATTGGTTAATTTAACATTAAAACTTTAACTTTCTTTGTAAATTGTAGTTTTAACTTGATATTTACTTAAATCAGTATGATTTTAGATTTAGCTCCTTAAGTCCTTTGCACAGTGTAAATATAAGATACTTAAAGTTCAAAATCACACTTAAAATTCTGAACCCAGCTTTTTACTTCTAGTATACAATTTCCTGATTTATAAACTAAATTGTTCTTTTTTGATAAACTAAAGTCAAAATTATCAAAATGTGCCCTGCTTTAGATTTAGGTTTTATAAGTGAATATGTAAGTTTTTTTTTATCTCACACCCATCTGTAGCACTTCTGCTATTATTTGACGAGCATCCAAATAAAATTGAGGGAAAGTTAAAAAGGGAGGGCCTCTATAGATTGAACATGTTAGTGATACAGTGTGTAATATACAAAATCGAATGACAATGAGTTTGACTTTATTTTATATATAAACATGGAAACTCACACATACAGTCTATAAATTAAAAATCAATTAAATTAAAAGAAACTATGCGTGTTAAAAACATATCACAGATATCTTAATGAAAAACATAATTCTGATGGTCTTTACTGTTATCAATATCAGGTGAATAAACTCTTACAATTAAATTTTTATTAAAATACTGTTTATATACAATTAGCCCTTGTAAAATAATTTTATGATGCTATAAATGTTCATCTTTCTTCAACATACAGGGTGATTATAAATTAAAGTTGCACTTTCAAAAAGCTTTAAAAATAGAACCAGTGGCATAAAATGACTTAATCTTTCAATCTGAATATTCCTAAAGCAATGTGAGTTTGGTAAATGATGGTACTATACTCGTTACAACCTTTTAAGACTGATCTTCTCAAACCAGAAAAAGCATTTGTTATTACCAATGAAAAATGTTAATTTCATATAATGTGTAATATTCACAAAAAGGTATTTTTTATTGTGAGGTTTTCACTTTTAATTTGTCTCTTAAACCCTTAAAGACAGAAAAAGTATAATTGTATGGGTTAGATGTTAACTGAAGTTTTAGCTTTTTAAATGGTTTTGAAATAAGTGCCGGAATCAAATGATTTTACAGATTTTAAGATCAAATTTAAAAGGTTCCAGCATCCATTGTTCATTGCTTCAGGAATACTTAGATAAAATATAAGGTGACAAGTGTTTTTTACAGCCTTTTTGAAAGTGCATCTTGAATTTTAATCATCCTGTATAATAATGGTTTAAAAACCAAATTGAACTCTTTAAATATCATGAGGTTTTATGAATTGCATAATAGAAAATGCATACTATTTTAGAATTTCAATTTAAAGAGTTGAGAACAAATAACTAATTTTTCAAGATTTAAGAAAGTTGTTGCACATTTGGCACTGATTTATAACTTATTAAAGATTATAAATCTTATTAAACAATGTGCTGTCAAATTTTAATTTTCTCTCATCCCAAGAATCAACCGGAAATTGCAAGATATGAAGTAACTTGAGAATTCATATTATTTATGATTTTGAACATATTTCAAATAGATGAAAATGCTAATGAATCACATAATGATTTCAAAGTATTCAAACTTTTATAAAAACAAGACAAATGCTAATGCTTATTGGCAGTACATTAGATAAGATTCCTCATAATTAGGCATTTTTGAGTGCTTAGAATAATTTTAAATTTAAATATAACATTTGTATTTAATTGACAAATATTTGAAAAAAAAAACTAAAAGGGGGAAACATTGAAGGAATTTTTTATACCACTCCCTCATTCTTTATCTTTTATCACGTTGAGATACTGATTTTCTTATGAACAAATGGTGCCATAACATTGATGAAACACTATCCACAATCCTACACATTGTTACACATTCCGACATACACTTACACATACTTAACACCAAGGGTATTAATTTTTATTTTAAATTAAAAGTAATACTTAGAGACCATTCACAAATCAAGTTACACAGTTTTCAGGATTTCTATACCTCTCTACTCCTATGTCACAAGTTGTACCATTTTAGTGACCTTTTCCCCCAATATCATATAAATTTTTATTTTGAAATAAGATTAAACCTAAATTTATGAATTTAAAATTTTATATCATTATCTGTCACACATTCAGCTTTTTTCCCCTCAAAATGTGATGTAATTTGGGAATGACCCCTTACAAATCTGCAACTTCAGTTAATAAAATTTCCTAAGTCATCAAGATTAGTTGTAAGTTGTGTGGATCTCTTAACAGGTTTAAAGTATTTTTATATAGTTGCTTGTTTTAAAAATAATTTGACTATTTCAAAGTAAATTAAATACAACACTTAGAGTAGTCATGTTAAGAGAAGGCCGTACTAAAATCAACTGTATTTTATATAATTTTAAATAAAAACTAAAAATTACAGTATTTTTCTGTAGAAAATGTCAAGTAAATCCTTAGCATATATAGTAATCAATTACACCAGTATCATTTCCAACCACTTTGACAAACACATTTAAACAATAAAAATTTAAAAAGTTCTTAGACTATTCAAATACTGTTTGGTATCCAAAAAGTATATTCACCTTCAAGAGAAACTAACTGCACGTAAACAGTTCAAACTTTTTTTATGACAAAGTTGAAAACGTTATCCTTAAATTTTGTAGACATATTGTTTGTTGTTATAAACATTCACAGTATCAGATCATAGTGTAGAACAAGTTGTCCCTGAAATAATATTTTTGAAGTCAATGAGCCTCAAAATTGGTAAATTCTGCTTAGAGACCTTCCCTATTCTCATAAAACTTGTTCTTGAAAATGATCTTCCTTACAAGGAATATGACCTGAAAACTTTCATATCAATTACCTCAGGAAAAGAAAAAGACTAGATTGGTTTGAAACATTTACAATTTAGTTGACTTCATTCTTCATTGCTCCCAATCAAGGGGGATGTTTCATGGCTTTTTATTGTGATGTTTGGTGAAGAAGTTGACTTTTTAGTCTGACTTTCTTTTGAGGTTGGGGTTGACAAGCTACTACACTTGATATCATTGTTAGCACTCTCACTTCGAGTCATTTTATCCTGAATTTCTGATGTAATAGCTGTGCATTCATCAACACTTTCTTCCACAATATTATCACTCTTGGATGAGCAGAATTTATTAGTTTTTTTCCAAAAGCATTCCTTCTGCTCAGTAAATGATTCATGACTAGTACATGGCTTGAGAAAACAGGGCTGACTATTCATTGAAAGTTTTACAAGTGAGTTTTCTGATGAAGAGTTCTTGGTTCCTTCATTACTAACTCTTTTGTTTATGTTCACTAAACTTCTGCATTTCTCCTCATCTATTGTATCGAAACCGTGCTTTACAACCTTCAATTCAGATTTCTTTTTTTCAGCCATCGGGTTTACTTCAATGTGGGGTCTCTGAGGGGCTCCTGGAAGCTTTGGTGGGATTGGAACCAGTAACTTGTCACTGTGCCCTTCACTTGACAATATTACTTGATCATCTTTGGATGAAAATGTGTCACTTGTCTCTCCACAACTGCTTTCAACTAGCCGGTTGTAGAAGCAAGCGAACTTCTCCTCCAGTTCTTTGCTCTTTAATCCTTCTTTTCTGGAACATACAGGGCACAGACCTTCAATAGTTTTTTCTAAGTGTCGTGGTGCATCGTGCTTGAAACCCTGTCCACGCTCATCACTTACAGCGCCTTGTCTGCACAGCTTTGGCTTGTTCCGAAATGAATCTTTGCTGTTGGCCAAGAGGGAGCGAGTGGGTCTTGGTTGAGTCGAGCTGTCACTACTAAAGCTTGAGCGAGAGATATGGAAAGTAGAGGTAGATGAATCTTGTCTGCTACAAGACATGTTGGAGTCTTCAGAGGCTTTGCGCTGCAAGGACCATGATCCACGCTTGGTATCTGTGTCCATCAATCGTAGTGGGATATTGCCTGAAAAATATTGAATCGCCAGTTTGAATAAGGGAAATAAAAATGGTAGATAGACTTTTTGAGCTCAAAAAATCTCCAAGCATCTACAGTTGTATGTGAAAGGGAAAAAATAACTACCCCAGCCCCTTGAATTTGGCGAAATCGATGTCCATTCATTGTATTTTTTATTTAATTTGAAATTGAAGTCAAATTGTCTTTTTTTTTCTTATTCTTTGCACTGTAAACTAAGCCAAAATATTTTTTTTTTAATTTAAAAGTGTTTTTACTGTTTTTATCCAGTGAATGTATGATTCCTGGGATGTTCATATAAATGCCTTTAAGAATGAAAATTGTTTTAGCCATTGCGTAAATGTACTAAGTGTTTCTGTCGTTTAAAAATGTGATAGTATTACAGATTGCAAGAAATGCAATTTTTTCAGTTGTTGACTGTTACGTTTCCTACTTTATACTTGCAGGAATCAGGAGAAACAAGTGGATTACTCCATCAGGAATGACTTACTAATAACAGTTAGTAACAGTTTTTATATGCGGTAGTTAATACCAAAGGGGAAAATGTGGTCATAATACATTCTCCTCGGACAGTGGCGTATGTAGGAATTTATTCCGGGAGGGGCCCTAAAATTACTCCCCCCAGCCCCTCTCCCACATATATAATAGATCCAATGTAGCTTTTTAGGTGATAATTTAGGTCCTAAAAACTTAATATAGGGAAAGTTGTTATTAATAAAAATACAAGTACCAAAGGGGGGTCTGGGGGTGCTCCCCCAGAAATTTTTTGGAAATTTGACTAAAAGAACCAGGTTTTTAACTAGATTTGGTACACTAAGTCCGAATTTTAGATGCACATTTTTATGAACTTAATATTTAAAAAGTTATTAAAATAAAGTTTCAAGTACAAAAAAGGATCTGGGGGTTCTTCCCCAGAAAATTTTTGGAACTTTACCCCTAAAAACAGGGTTTTATCTTGTTTTTGGTACACTTAGTAGTAATTTTGGACATATATTTTTCGGTAGAATTTGGATTTTGATGAACTTATTATAATAAAGTTGTTAATAATAAAATTCCAAGTACAAAAGGGGGGTTTGGGGGTCCCCCCAGAAAATTTTTTGAATTTTGACCCTAAAATACAGGGTTTTAACTGGTTTTGGTACACCTAGTCCGAATTTCGGGGGGGGGGCCAGGGCCCCCTCGCCCCCCCCCCTTATATACACGCCACTGTCCTCGGATACATTTCCCCCATTTTGTTGGTGAAAATGGGTTAGCAGGACCTAATGAACAGGATCTGAGCTAGAATTTTGAGTTCATGAAGTCAGTACAGTTTAAATGCATACATCAGGTTACAATTTAACCAATTAGTTAATTAACTGAAATTTATTTTGTGTTGTATGGAATATCTGCCCATCTCACTCTGCAACCATTCAAACTGTGTTGCTGTTAGCAAATCTTAAGTTGGTATAATTTGAACTTTCTGAAAGGCTGTTTTTGATTCTCACCTTGCCTCCAACTATCTGATCGGGATGAAAAGTTCTCACTGGAGATGCTAGTGGTGTGTTTATTCCTTTTCTCTAGGTTTCTTTGGATCTGTGCAATGGCATAGGTGTAGCCATCCCTATCCTCTCCAGGAATCTGCTTTCTGCTGCAAGGGAAGTACTTGCGAGCCCATTCTATCCACCCCTCCCTTTTGTGAGGGAGTTCCTTCCCACAGTGGCACTCGCTGTCCCCTCCACCGGCCGCTGAGTTGGTGGTCACTGGGGTGTGGCGGTTAGAGAAGTTGGAACTGTGACGGCCTCGACCAATACCTCGGGTGACGCGAGACTCTTCAATCCGCTTACAGATGTGGATGCAATCTTTTTTGAACTGTTTTGTAAAAATGGCGTACAAGAATGGATTGACGCAGCTGTTAAAGGGGAGTACGAAAATGGCAAATACTTTGGCTTGCTAAAGAAAGGAGAAGTTCAAAATTAATTTACCAAGTCAAAGGCAATATTAAAATAATCAAAATTCATACTGAGCTACCATATAAAAATCAAAGCATGCTTGCAAGAAGCTTGGGAGCTTAGCTAAGATCGTCTTACGCCATTAGTTAAGTTTTGGCTTAATTAATCAATGTTAGTTTAACTTTTGACTTGGTGGTTAGAGTAGGTTAACCAAAAGCCATATAAAAACCAAAGCATACCTGTGTTGTTATACCTGCTTGCAAGAAGCTTGAGAGCTTAGCTAAGATCTTCTTACGCTGTTAGTTAAGTTATGGCTGAGTTAATTTATGTTAGTCAAACTTTTGACTAGGTAACTAGAGTAAGTTAATGCAAGTTAACATGTTGCCTCGATTTAAGAAACGAACATTATGAGTATACCAAGTTTTATCTAATTAAACTATTTCAATCTATTTTCCTGAAGTGGGATAAAGTGTAATATATCGAGACCTCTTCAAGGTAACTACCGCTTCAATGGACAAAAGTATCGTTTTATACTGATCTGATCCATAACTTAAGGCTGAATTTGATTTTAAACAAGTTTATGTAAATAAAGAGATGTTTTCATTCAGTGAAGTTAAGAGTATTTAAAGGGTTATAAAATTAAAACTTTCAACATACTATCCAAAGCTGAAGTTCTATATACCAGTTGATGTATTGCTGGCAGTGAAAGGAGTTAAAATTCAAAAGCAGTTTGCTTAGTCATGCACATGCACATATGACAGAAAACATTCAATTACTTCCAGATTTATTAACTGTAATCCACAGACAGCTGTCAAACTAAAAAATGCAATTGGTGCCCAGCAAAAAAAATCTGTGAAGACGAGTAAGGCCATCCTCCTAGCAATTCTCGAATCATTCGAATTCCAAGCTGTGCTTCCTCGTATCGCACAATACATTTTTAGGTAACATAGCATTAAAATCAAGAAAGCTATTCCATTTATTAGGATGAGAAAAACGACATAGGTTAAGCTCCAAAAATCTTCTGTTTCAAAAGGTAAGCAAATGGAAAACTTTCTATAGTCTGATATGCCGAAAAACGGCAAGGATGCCATTAAAATGGCAAATGTCCAACCAGCAAACATTATGTAACTAGCATGCCGAAGACACAGTCTCTTGTTAAGATGCATGGCATGAGTTATGGCATAATTGCGTTCCAAAGTGATTACCGAAAGCGTAAAAACGCTCAATTCACTAGATAGGACTCCGAAGAACCCTGCTGTTTCACATCCGATAGAATTCTGCCATGCTATTGCCCAAACCTGAAAAAAAGGAACGTATAAAAAAACTGGAGTAGAACATTTTAATTAAGAAGAGAGACTTGAAAACAAAGATTTAGTTAATTAGACAACGCAACACAAGCTTAATTAGACAAGCAACACGAATATAACCTTTAAATTTTTTTTGTTTGGATTGCTAATGATATTTTCTTCTTTTGAATAAATTTATGCACAAACACCTATTTTTAGAATTTTGTGAAGTCAGTACCTTAAATTCCCCGAGAGTTGAAGCGTCCACGACAGCTAAAATCCCGAGGTAAATGCCCATGAAAAAGTCGGCCATTGCTAAGTTGGCCACCAAGAAACGAGGTACGTCCATTTTGCTTCTTCCAATCACAAGGACAATGACAACTACCCCGTTTCCAAGCAGAGCCAAGAGAAACACGACCCAAACACCACAGCGCAAGGACCACCAGCCAAACAGGTCCTCGCACGGCATAAACGGACCTGAAATAAAATGAAAATAGTTGCATTATTGTCTTAAACCATATAAACTCCCTTGGTTACAGTCCTGACAGGTAGGGAAACATAATTCAGCTCAGACCAAATACCATCGACTATAGTGGCATTACAATAACTGAACTCAATGGTTTTGGTTATTGCTGAATCTTCCTATACTTCGCATGGAAGACATCCTTTGTATAAATCTTAAAGCTTTTCTCCCGAAATAGTGATGATTATTTAGGTAGTTAAACCTATTTCAGGTTCAGTAGCACCTGAAGCTTTGAAATGGGAGTCCTAGAAATATTTAGGTTTCTTTCACTTTTCTATCCTCCCTAAATAATCTACCCAGCTCATTATCGTGCTGCGTGCTGTAAATCTTTTCCTTTCTTTTCTACAATTTTCCCCAAGTCTCGCCTTTCACCCTTTCTCTTAACAATCAAATTATCAAACTCAATTAATCAAACTCTTGCATTATCTTTTTTCTCCAGCTTATTCCTTAGTAAAGTGTGGAGAGAGGATTTCTAAACACTCGTTTTCCAAAAAATATTTTTCCCAAATTAATGATTGATCATGGCACCTAAGTGTCGGAAATATTTCTAACCATACCTAAAAATCAGATGCTGTGTCGGCGGGCGCAGCCAATGAAATCATCAGAAAACAAAAAAGGGCGTGTCACAGCAGCAACCAATGAAATCATCGGAAAACAACTCAACACAGTCTCTCCGGAACTTTGTTTTGACAACAAAGGATTAGCGATAGTGTCCACAAAGTTAATTTGTTTCTGTAAATTAATTTATTCTCTGTAAGGTAAGTGAGCGCAGCGTACTGGGGGTTGTAAAGCGAACTGTCTAGTCTAGGCTTCATTTTAAAGTGAAAAAAATTTACCGGAATATCAGTTTTATATTGATAGTTTTCAATGAAAGACCCCTTTTTACTGTTTTAAATCAAATGACGTACTCACTTGGTTCGGGTCGGCATTGAAGGGCGAATTTCGCCAGTGGGTTGTCTTCATGATTAAAAATAGCTTTTTCTTCAAAGTACTCTTCCGCATATTGAGCTAAATTGTCCGGGATTGTGTAGTCTCTCCCAAAGGTTTTCCACAATTGATTAGCGAACTCTTCAAACTTGGAGGAGAAGTTGCCTGAAAGATATTTTTAACCTCTGTTTAGAAATAATGTGCGATTGTTAATCTCTCTCTTCAAAGCATATAAATACGTAATAATACGTACGTAAATTCAAAATTTTTTATCTTTTAACGAGGATGTTAAAACAGGATAAAGCTACACTGAAAGCGTATTAAGTTAATTTCAACAAATTATAAATACTACGGTACGAGGGTCGTTTCTGAAGAAAGTTTCATCACTTTTCATTTCATTTTTACCCCTGAAAACTTTATTTTAACCCCTTCCCCAGTTTTTTGATAATTCTGGTTAAACTCATGCCCTTCACCAGGAAACTTACTTTCGGACGCCACTCGTATTTCAGTGATAATGTTTCAAAAGTCCGTTTCATGGCTCTTATTTGGAACCTTCATATCTTAGAATCATGAAAGTGAGGTGTTTCCCTAGGTAAGGGACCATGTTGAAATCCATTGAGATGGCTTACAGCGCCCCTAGCTGCGAAAAAAAAAGTTTAAAATATTAATTAAAAAAAACTTCAATGAGGAAATTCTTTGTAATATATCATGAAAAATGCGCAGAATAATGTTTCTTGAAAATATCTTAAATATTCGGGGAGATATTTATTAACATGTGAAAAAAACAATTTTTCAGGCCTCAAAAAAATTCGCGAATTGGAAAGTTTTTCAGTTATTTTCATCTAGTTTTGCGTTTTTTAGTTTATAAACACAAATTTTAATTGAAAAAACAAAGAAATTTGCAAATGTGAGAATTTTTTCTTTTACGAGGCTAAAGAGCTATTTTCACTTGTTAATATTTTCTTGAATATTTTAGATATTTTCACGAATTTTTTTTCTGCACGTTTGTTATGATATTGCAAACAATTTTCTCATTGAACTTTTTGTTATATCTTCATTTTTTAATTAATTTTTAACCATCTTATTACGACATTAGGGGCATTGTAAGCCATCTCAATGGTTTCAACTTGGTCACTTACCTAAAAGTACATCTTACTTCCATGACCCAGGAGACGGCGGTTTTAAATAAATACCGTCAAACGGACTTTTGAAACACCCTGTAGATGTTTCTCTCCTCTTTAAGTGCTCCAATTTATTTAAATACTTAAATATAACTGCTATCTTTTTTGATGCATACTTACCAAATTTTACTTACCTTTTAAGACATTATGAACTTAAAAACATTAGCTAGCTTACCTGTCTATTTTTTATTTGCTTCAAAAAGTCTCAAAATCATGTTAATCTTCAACTGATAAAATAGGAATACTGTTTAGTGAGCCAAAGTGTACTTACCAGCAGTTTCGGGCCATACGTCTGAAAAATTTGCACTCCAACTTGACATATCGACATCGTCCTTGGATAACCATACAATAGTTTCTTGTAAAGAAGGTCTTTGAACTAAATTTTTGGCTGATGCCATGAAACCACAACAATGGTATGCGTAGGACACGTCGATCTTATTTATCTTTAAAAAGGATTCTACGGGTGGAAACTCTTTTAGTTCACGATTGTTGAAAATTTTAAGTTCACGCAAGTTCTTCAAGCCTCTTGTGGGGAGCTTAGGAAACTTGTTAGCTCCTAAATTTCTGTAAAGCAAAAATTTTCACTTTAGTATTATTGCATAAAAACCGTAACGGAAAAATGAACGTAATTCAGAATTTTAAAGAGGTTACAGATTACACATGAGCTTCTCGAGTAAAGAAATTATAAATTTTGATACTGTAATTCGAGTTATTGATTTGAATGCAAGCAAGAGTTAATAATCCAATTTATAAAAACTAACTCCAAGAATATAAGTGAGGAATTTATTAAGTTTCTTGCCAATTTCACTTATTTTAACAAAAAAATTTACTTATTTAAACAAAACTAAGGGGGTTTTAATCAAAATAATATATTTTTAATGATGACTAAACAGCTGTAAGCAGAGGAAATTAAGATGGAACTTTCTGGCCAATAAGTTCTTAATTAGGTGGGAAATGGGAACTTTTCATAAAGCTTAAATTAAATCCAATTTTTTAACGTAGAAATGATTAAATCATATAAATTTTCTTTAAAATCAAAAAGAAAAAATATTTTTCAGCCTAAGGAATCTTTAATAATTAAATTATTGTTTATAATTAAATATTAATATTTAAAAAGGAATAGAACATGAATTCATAATTAAATTTATTGCTTATAATTATTCATTAATGCATTATAAATTAGTAAATTACTTGAGAAAACTTACAGGTCCCGCAGGTCCTTGAAAGGAACAAACGCATCAGGGTGTATGCTTTCAATCCTGTTATTTTCCAGATCTAAAACTTGCAAATTGTCTAAGCCTTTAAAGCTGTCCTTAAAAATTTTCGATATGGAATTGTGTCCAAGGAAAAGATCTATTAAGGATCCTTGATCAATGAAGGAATATTCTTGTAAGGTAAGAATTTCATTGTATGAGAAATCTCTAAAACAAAAATGTATGCACATTATTTTTTTTCTCAATAAAATACAAATATCAAGAAAGGATTAATATTAGCATTTCCATTTAAATATTAAGTATAAAAACGTATAATTGAAAATTTCTGACGATAGTTGATAAAATTAAATATTCCAGATTAATAAAATATTAATTTTATTTAAGTATCAAAATGATGTTGGTTGGTCTGTCAAATTATTTTTGAAAATATAAGTACAAACCATGTAACTTTAAAAACGTTTCTAAAAACATTCTCCACCAAAAGAAAGTACAGTAAATACAATCTTTCGTCTTCCTTATTTAGTCTTTTAAAAAATCATTTAGTTTGAAAAACCTAAATAAGAAAAGTAAATGTGTGTTTTTACGGTAACTCAGTTCTCGTCAACTATATTTCGAGTAGCATATCATGAGTCTGAAGCATTTCTTGAATGATATTGAATTGAGACAGATTTCTTGAATGAAATTTTTGTTTATGTTTCTTCGATTTATCATTAGTTTCAAAATTCTGTTTGTACCCATATTGTTTAATGAATTATCAAACAAAAAAATTCAATGGAGTCAAAGCCACATATATGATCTGGATTGAAAATCTTGCCTTGTCCGAAATCCACGGTTAAACAGAATGCTAAATTCTAATGGGAGATTCTGTAATTTTTGAATACTTTTAGGAAGTGTCTATTTGGACGGCAAAAACGGCAGTTGGCGCATGCGCCATAGGTCTCGCGGTTACGTAGCAGTCCCGGCGCTCCAATCAGAACCGTTGGCGGGTAAAAAAAGAGTAGAGTTTAGTTGTATATTTGCCGGCCAAATAGACAGTGCCATACTTTTATCCTGGGTGTATGATAAGTAAAACATTTTCTTGAAGATTTTCCTTTCTTTATCAAGTCATGTTTCTACAATACGATTTTAAACAATATCAAAATCGAAGAAAACTTACATTAATCTTAATGCACGGCATCCTGTTAAGACTGGTAGCACACTTAGCTTGTTCGATTTCAAATTTCTGAAAAATAAATTTGTTATAATTTGAAGTGTAAGAAAAATTTAAAGAATGTTATATTTAATTTCTTAAAACATACAAAGATTTTAGTAGAGGCGCAATATCACACAAATCACTTGGTACAAAATTCAGATTGGTTCTGTCGATTCTTAGGTGCTCTAGTCTTGAAGTGCCACTTAAATCAGGAAAATCATCTAACAGCCTAACTTCAGATAAAGTCCTATAAGACAAATATGGAAAAAATTAGAGCAAAGAATACTCAAAAGTTCATTATTTTTAGCCTAGGGTTACCGCCCCCTGCTCGCTATTACTCGCTATTTTACTCGTAAGTATTTTTAAACTAAATCAACTAACAACAATTACAACCTACAGAACCTTCTAACCTAAAGGTATTGTATCCTACTAGGAACTTTCTCTGATTTCAGGGATCAGCCCTATGAATCAGCCCTATAATCAGCCCTATGAAATAACATATGATATGTATAAAGGTGGTAACCAAAGCAGTTTCTTAAGTTTATGGAGAAATATACAGAAAATTTAGACTTTCGAGGAATGAGGGATTCAATCCAAGTCGCAATATATTTTTTAATAACTAGGGAGTTACCGCCCCCTGCTTGCTAATGCTCACCAACCCCCATAAACTGCTTACGGAGGAGCATTTGGATAATAATAGATTCGAAAAAAAACTTTAAAAAATCCAAATAATAGTAATTGAGGACTCGTGATACATGTTTATGGGTTATTTTTCAGAGCTAAATGCGAGTATTCCATATAAATTGAAAAAATAAATTGAAATATCAGTTATATAAAAAATTTATGATCGAAAAAATTTAATTTAAACATCGGCCAAAATTACAAAATAACTGCAAAAGAAGTAATTCAAACGGTTTTCCCCTTAGAATGACTTAAGTAATGACATACTAAAATTGGACCAAAATTGTAAAACAAAAAAGTTCAATTTGTTTCAATTTTTTGGTCTCAAAAATCTACCCCTTTTAGAAATCCTGTTAAAACGTTTGAGGAATTTGCTAAGGTAATTTTTCCTTGGATACTGTAGTTAAATAGCTATATAATATAAAAAAAATACAATTGATGGTTAAGTCATTAGTTAAATTATTATTTTATTAAAATAAACATTGAAAATACAGTAAAAATCTCAATATTTTAAAATATTCAGTAAAATAATTAAATTTAAAAAGTAAAATAATTATATTTTAACAAATTTAATTTTATTTTTTAATTTAAAAATTTTGTAATATAGGCATGTGATACATGTCTATAGACTAGTGATGTTTCAGAATATCAAGCTAATTGTGTGTTTATTAAAATTTAAAAAAGTGTGGAAAAATTGAAACATTTAAAACAAAAGTAATAAGGTAAGTAATAAGACAAAAGTAATAAGATAAGTTAAAAGATAAATGTTTCAATTTTTTTCACATTTATTATAAATTTGCTGAAAATTGGCTCTATTTTCGTAAACAGACTAAAATTTAGTGTGCTTATGAAATCAGGAAGGGTATATAAGCTTCCATTACTTTTGAGGGTATAAACGCTGTTCTCTTTGTCTGAATTTCCTTTAATATTTCGCATCTACTTTCAATGGCAAATATTTTTTTTCTCACTTCTGTTCATATTTGATTGATTATGAAATAAATTGGAGTGAAGGAAACTTTATCTGTACGCTAACCAAACAACATCAAGTATTTTTTGCATTGGCTGAACCATTGTCAACACCCCTAATTTTTGAACCGCTTTCAGCTGATGGATCCCTCAGTCTCAGTAAGTCCCATTACTATGCAATTTCACACTAAACTTTGAATAAGAGATTGTGTGTTTCTTTTATTTCTCTTTTCTAATTATCTGGGCTTGTTCTATTGAAATTAAGAAAAGGAAGAAAGCCCCAATCAATGATTCATAAAACATAGATAATTCATAAAAAAAGCTTTAAAACAACCACAACCGCCTTAATTCCTAATATTTTAATAGAGTTTAATTTACATTGTTTAATTGGTAACCCAATTAACCTTTCTTATACGGAATTTAATTAATTCTGAACACTATTATTTATTTAATTTGAGATGGATTTGGGCAACAAATATTTTTAAGTTTAATAGTTTGAGTAGTACTATATTTTTTTTTGTACTTCATTGTCTTTATCACCATTCTTTCTCTTTTAATCATATGCTTATCTTTATTTACTGAATAAATGTTTTGAGAATTAAAATTTATGCTTTTAACTAATAACTAACTAATACACATAGGCACATAAATTAGAATTTCTCAATATCTTACAGTTTCTTAAGAAATGGCAAATCGGAAAAAGTGCTCCTTTCAAAAGATTCTAGTGGATTTCCAGCGAAATTGACTGTGGTTAATTCTTTATTTGATACAAAACTTGATCCTGGTAGGAAATGGATTTTGTTGTCTGAAAAAGAGCTGAAAAATAGTACAATATAACAACTAGTACATGAAAAGACCTAAGAAAATAAAAGTGATAAAAACTTGCAATGAGTAGGTACATGAAAATGATGAATGAAAGTTTCGAGAAAATATAAAGCAAATAACTAAATTACAAAATTCAACTTATTTTAACAAAGATATGTTATGCTTGTGAAAATAGCCTAACATATTTTACTCCTAAGTATTGCCACACAACGAAAACACTAGTATCTTATGATATAATATTAAGCTTTAAAAAAACTAAAATAATTTTTTATGGTCGCTAAGGGAACGTATAGAAATTTCTTACAATTCTTTAAGACGAGGCAAACTTTTAACAGCACTGGGAATTTCACTTAAATGATTTCTGTTCAAATCTCTGAAAAAATATTAAAAACGTAAATGAAAATTCACCTTTATTTATTTAGAAGTAAAGTTTGTTTGCGTGTACTCACAAAATCTCAAGTGAAATTAGGCCATCAAATGCATTAGAGCTGATTGACCCTATCTGATTGTTTTCTAAGGACCTGAAAAATGGTTTATATGGAAAATATATATGCTATATGGAGAATATGGTTTATCATAAAATTTTTACCAATGAATTTTTCCAATGGTAAAGAATGGTAATCAGGATTCTCAAACTTTTGAACATCGTGAACCACTTTTTATAAACAAAATCTAACGCGACCCACCTCATCTTCAGTTAATTTTCCCATTCTTCGACCAGACTTTAGCTTCGCGTGTGGGGTTTGGGGTCACCAACTATTTTTTACATGCATGTATTAGAGGTTATGTTAACTTTTTAGAAAATTAAAAGAAAATATTTAAACCTGAGCGTATCAAATTGCTTAATTGTGGGAGCAACAATGAGCTCCACAAAAAAGGGGGTCTGGGGGTTCTTCCCCAGAGAGATTTTTGAAACTTTTTTTTTAGTAAACTTGGAAAATTTTAAGTTACAACATCATTTTTTAAGAAAATTCTTAAAATTTGAATTGCTCCCCCCGGCGGGGAGCCCTACGTTTAAAAACACTGATTTTTTTTTCAAATACTATCTTTTGATTAACCGACAAACTTTGCATTATCAGCACATTAAAGCAGCTTTAGTAATTGGGAAAAAAAAACCACACTGGTCCTGCGGACCAGTGCTTTGCCAATCTTACTGAGTGGCGTATATAGAAATTTATTTCAGGAGGGGCCCAAAATTACACCCCAGCCCCTCCCACACATATTTAATAGGTCCAATGTAGCTTTTTAGGTGATAATTTAGGCCCTAAAAACTTAATATAGGAAAAGTTGTTAGTAATAAAAATGCAAGTACCAAAGGGGGGGTCCTCCCCCAGAAAATGTTCGGAAGTTTGACTAAAAAAAAACAGATTTTTAACTAATATTGGTACACCAAGTCCGAATATTGGATTACATTATTATGAAAATAATGTTTTAAAAGTTATTAAAAATAGAGTTCATTTAGTACAAAAGGGGATCTGTGGGTCCTTCCCCAGAAAATTTTTGGAACTTTACCCCTAAAAACAAGGTTTTAACTTGTTTTTGGTAAAGTTAGTCCGAATTTTGGATATATTTTTTGGTAGGATTTAGATTTTGATGAACTTATTAATGAACTTAATAAAGTTGTTAATAATAAAATTCCAAGTACAAAAGGGGGGTTTTGGGGTCCTCCCCCAGAAAATTTTTTTTCGGGGGGGGGGGGGGCAGGGCCCCTTCGCCCCCCTCCTATATACGCCACTGGTCCGCAACAAAAATCACTGGTCCGACAGATTAAAAAGGACTGCTTTAAATATTATTATAAAGTAACTATTGCACTGAATGTGAGTACCAAATAGTAATAACATTTTTTTCTTTTTCGCCGGGGCTCCCCTATCCCATATCGCCACATTTCGGGTTCTGTCAAAAATGTTGACTTGCTTCACCAAATGCAATCATCAAACGCACTTAAAATACCGCTATCACTGAACAACTCGTCTGGCGGACCAGTGATTTTCTGATTCCACTGGTCCGAGCCGTTTTTTAGTTGCCCCGGACCAGCAATCCACCCCAATTTCGAACGCTGCATTAAAGTGACACACATATGCACATTTCACTTTAATTTTCCTTTGCGTTCGACACCGAGTAGAATTTTTCTTATTGCTCTTTTTATTCTTTTTACTACATGGTAATGATAACATGATAAATTTCAAAAGTCACCACCAGCACCACGTTTATAAAAATTATAAAAATATATAGGGTGGGTTGCCCAGTGAATGAACACATGGTCGTATAATCTCAATTATTAAGCTATTTGAACTCTGTAAAGACTATTACTAAAATTCAGTAGTTGCAATGAGAGCTCCTAGAGGCCAGGCAATCGTTGATTTAACCGTATATTCCGATTTCAGTCTGTGTAAATTTTTTTACTGATACTCGAGCTTCAGGCCCATGAAAAAGTCTCCGGTAAGTTAAGATTTGACTTGATTCATTCATATTTTTCTAACTTGTAATTGCGTTTATTATGATTTTTGTTGTTTTTTATCAAATGTTAAAGACTTAATCTTTGATATGGCATAATTCAGAAAGCTGTACTTTTGAAATTGCGATAGATAAGGGGGTGTTCACTTACTGGAAGTGCAAACTGAGATTTCCCAGTGAATGAACAGGTGTTCATTTACTGGGGAAAATGGATATTTCTTAAAACCTCATGATTATAGTTTATTTGATTCATAATGATGTAAGCTAAACTATGTAAAAATGCGCGATGATCAAAATTGTGTCCTACCAGTAAATGAACGGGGTATGTTGTTTAGAAAGTACAAGTGTTCACATACTGGAAAGAGTAATTAAACTAAGATTTACCAGTAAATGAACAACTTTCATACTCTGGGAAACTGCTTATCTCGTGAACCAAAAGACCTATAGGCTTATTTGACGGCTTAAACTAGGACTAGGTTATAATAAAGATCAGTTTTGTCTTTCCATAGAATAAGTTTTTGATTTAAAAGTCTAGGTTTATACAGGGTGTATCATTATGAATGGGAAAACTTCTAGGGGAGGTAGATATCATAAGGGTTCAGAATTGCATAGGAACCCATGGTCCCAAACGACAGGCATGGACGTATATAAGGGGGGGTTAGAGGGTCCAGACCCCCCCCCAATAGCCTAAACCTTATGTCAGCCAAACAAAAAGGTTCCTGTCCCAAGTAACCAAAAAATGAGTGAAAATACAACTTTTTGGATAAAATTTTCTGGGAGAGGACCCAGACACCCTTCTTTTGCTTGAGGGCATGTATTAACCACAAAAATTTGTGATTAAGTTCACAAAAATTCACATTTGCCCTACATTTTACACGGAAAGGGAAAACTGTTAGAAACATTTTGGGTTCAAGAATCCCTTCAAAACAGTTTAGTAACGGCTCATTTGGTCCTGAGGTCTCATAGGTTTTGCCCCCCCCCCAATCAAAAAGTTGAACTTACGCTTATGATACTCCATTTTGTCCCCCCTCGTGACAAAGGTTAACCTAAGCTTTTATAGCCCCTTGCTACGCTCAGAGGGAATTTCAAGGTATACAACCCCTCTTTCGAAACCTCAAACTTTTAATTTTTCCCCATAGAAAACGACCAACCAAAGTTACTCCGTAATGAAAAAGTGGGTAAATATGGTTCGGGGGTCCTCCTCCAAAAATGTTTAAATTTTAGTATGATAAAAAGTCTTCTATATAGCTACTTTTAAGGGTTTTCAGGGCATGTGGCCCGCCAGTTGGAAAACCCTGTTTTAGATACACTTTCATTGCCCACTGCGACCCCTGAAAGAAATTTCTTGAACCCCCCTTGTAAAAGCTATAGCTACGTCCTTGCTAGGAGGTATTGATTATTAATTATGTTAAGATGGCATATGAAATTAGTATAACGTCGCAATCGATGTCTGGCACGATTTGCACCCACCTAATCCTAAGTACCTTTTTTTTGTGTGTGCGTGCGTGTGTGTGTGTATTGAAGAAATTTTAGAGTTCTTAGTAAAACATTTTCTATTTTATGTAACGCAAGCTGATCAGTTGAAAAAAAATCATGATATTTTTCAGTGTTCATTTACTGGAAGACACTGTTCATACTTAGGGCAAACTTTGTTCATTCACTGGGTCTATCGCACTTTTTTCACTCAAATCAGGATTCCTTCAAAACTATTGATTTCTGAGATCTGGAAATACTTCGATCATATTGCCAAGAAAAAGCCAGTATGGAAGCATACCTTATTTTTAGAAATTGACCGAGAAGAAGCCCTGAAAAAAATTTTTGAAGTGGGAAAATCGCAAACCCAAATGCTAATTGTTCATTCACTGGGCGGTTCACCCTACTATATATTCAGACAAACTCAAAATCTTGTCGCGACCCACCAAAAACTGATTGGCGGCCCACAGTTTGAGAACCTCTGGTTTAAATAATTTAAACATACAGGGTGATTCAAAACTCATAGACGAAAATGCTGTGGGATGTAGACTAACTACCCAAAGACAATTAAGGTAAGGTAGGCCCGGAACTCATTCCTGAGACGCTAAAGCGTGGACAAAAGTTGCCAGAAGCATTGAAAAATGGGTTATTGGTAGGCAAACGGTTGGGGATAGAAATAAAATTTCAGTGCCAATCTTCGTGTTTTAACATTTTTTTCATGAAAACTATGCGAAGTTTTTGTCTTTAAGAGGTAGTCTTCGAATGTGACAATAATAACTTTTCCACTGTCGGATTTTGAGCTTCTCCGCGTACTAGAACCACAAGATTGCTTCGGGGATCCCCCTTTCCAGAATGATTTTGAATTGACTTTGGGTAGTCCCTTGGGTAATCCCATCCTAGCATCTTTAACCTTTAGTTTTGAATCACCCTGTATATTAGATTCTTCAATACTGTAAACATAACCTATCAAAATTAAGTATTTATATTTATCAGGTAAAGAGGGAATGAAATTAAATTACTCAATTAAAATGAATTGAAATACTTGCAAAAAGAGATTCCAATAAACTTTTGTGACTGAAAGAATAGAGGGAGGTGAATCCAGAATCGACTTTATACAACAGATTTTTTTTTTTATTTCGCATTAATATCTTTTAAATTAATGCTCTCATTTTTACAGCTTTAACTTATGAAAAATATTATTTAAATCTCAAAGCACTTAAATATCCTATGAAATCCTAGTTTTCATAAAAGGTAACTGTGGATAAAAACACATCGTTTCTAAAATAATACTTTCTTACGTTTTAAAGTTAAGAGAGAAAAAAAAACTAGTTTGATGACCTTTTTTACTACCTAGAAATAAAATTTATTGTGTTTTATTTAAATTCTAACTGTAAAACCTAGACATTGTTTGCTGTTCAAAATTAAATCCATCTTAGTAATCTCTTTAGTTATGAATACCCACTTAAGTTTATAGCTGATACTTAAGAATAATGTCCAAAACTTTGTGGTGAACTAAGACAACAGAAGTTTGAAAATATCTTGTCAAGTGGAATTACCTAGGTGCGTAAGATTAATTACCCAAGTGGATGTAGAGAAAACAATATCATGTTACATATTCTCGATTCTCTAATTAATATTTGCTATCAGAATGTATTACAGAGATTCATCTTTGAAGGAAGAGTCTACATGTATTTAAAACTTTTTTTACTTCTCCTAATACCTTGAAATGTATTAAAACACACATAAAATGGAAATGAAAACTTTGATTTACGAATAAATACGTGTATATTCTCTGTATTAATCCTATTTTATGCCATTATTGCCAAACGGTCATTGGGGTTTAAATAAAATTCCAGTGTTAGTTTTCATGTAATTTTAAAACCTTTTTTTTCCTTAAGGGAATGTTTTTAAAACTCGACAAAAATATTGTGAACGTCGCATTTTAAAATCAACCTTATAAGAATAAAAGCAAAGAGTAAAAGTATGAAGATTGACTCAGGGAGTTTTTTAATTTCTTATGCCCACAACTGTTTGTCCACAATATCATATTCTTCATATTCTTCGTGTCCATATAATTATCAATTTCAAACCCTGCTTCAGACGTTTGTTGTAATAGTTTTGCGGTTTCTTTAACCTTTTTTTTTGGAAAGGAGAAGTTTTGATAAGTAGTTAGTAATATTTTTTTTCTTCGATTTTAATTTCATAACTTATACTTACAGGCTCATAAGCTTTTTCAAATTTCCGAAAGCAAAATCAGGGATGCTTCGGATATGGTTTGATGCCAAATTTCTGAAAGATTTTTAAAACTTTATTTTACGTATGGTACCTACTTACACAGGAATTTATGAAAATCTGATAAACACAACTTTTAAGTAGGGAAACTATTAAATAATATGTATCGATAATTTATTAACCATTACTAAAGGATATTTAGCCTCCTAATCTTGTTTTGTAGAAAATTTCATTGAAACTAAATACAATATTGCATTATGTGTTACAAGGTATGTGTTATGTGTTAGAGATGTAAAGCATTTTAAGCTAACTGAGATGCTTCCTGAAATAAAGGTATATTGTACAAAGGTACGGCAGAGATAATTTCCTTAATGATGAAATGTTATTATTGGGGCTGAATTTTTAAAAAAGTTTTAAGGAAGTAGTTTTTTTATTTCTAAATGCATGTCTGTTTTGTTACTTAAAAAAAAGATTGTAATTTAAAAAGAGATATTACCTACTGTTTTTATTTACATCACGAAAAAGAGAAAAATGGGTCTATTGATGAAAGTAATAGAATATTAAAAATTAATATTTTTTATTTAATATAAGGGTCATTTTCAAAATTTGCTTATATTTGCTGTCCCGAAGGTAAAACACGAAAATTGAACAGTTAAGCATTATTGAAATTTCTGTGTGAGCTTTGATTTAAGTAAAGTAGACTAAATTAAATATTTCTAGCTTTTAATTAGTAAAAAAAGCTGTAAAATTATGTAAATAAAATATCCTCAAAAATATGAAAGTAGCCAAAAACGCTTGTCCCTAACAATTTTCATAAAATTCAAAGTCGTCTTTTTTAAATTTAATTTTACTTTCTGAAAGAAAAACAATAAATGTCAAAACTATGAACTAAATTAAAAGGTTGTGATATAATTGTAAAAATTTATTTCTTGAATTTATATTTTTAGAAATCAATAAAATATTTTATCCCTCACTTTATGTCAAATCCCGTTCCGTTCGAATTAATTAAAAAATTATAATAATTATGCTTTAAAAATGGCAAAACACATTTCGAACGATTGTTTATTTACTTTAGAATATTTTTTAACAGTTTTTTATTCTTCGGCGCGAAAACTATCGTGTTTTTAACGAAATAATCTGTTGTCAAAGTAAGGTGTGTTTTTTTAAATCTGAACTCCCGTTAAGTTAAATTTTTAATATTAAATAAACTTTTTTGGAAATTTTATGCCTAGAAATATAGTTATCTATTGATAGAAATAAGATATACGGAGCTTTATTTCAGTTTCCAACAACGCAAGTATGTTTTATTCTGTAATTTTATTAAAATGTCAACTCCCGTTATATCTATACTACTATATCTATAGTAAGAGATTCGGCCATTGCTGAGCCGCTGATTTGGAAAATGATATTAATTTGCTTTATTCTATTTTCGTTTTATTTTGACTGATTTATCGTTTGCTTGTGTTCAAAAATGATAATCGAAGGATAAACAAATGTGTGTTCTTTTAAAAATGCATCGGATTTTAATAGTTTAAGTCAATTATTTTAGTTTTGTGTGATACCAGGGACATGATGTTTTGCATTAGAGTATCATTATTTTACCCTTAATTTTAGGAAAAAGTGTATGACCAATTCATATCTACTTTCACATATTTAAAAACATCTGTGTTAATTTCATTAAGTAATTATGTAGTTTGAAATTTTTTTTTAATAATTCTGAAATGTGAGCGTATGGTAAAAATGGCTTATAACTTATTAAGATTTAGTATATTTATACTTTTATTCTTCTTTTGTAATTAATTGAGGCATCATTTAATTAATAATGTTTTTATCAAAAATATCACTTTATTGAGAGTTAAATTTAAAAATTGTTGGAATGTAGGTACTTAAAAGCAAATTTGAAGGAAAATTCCTAAAAATTAACATTTAAAATACAACTGAGTACATACAATACTTCCAATTTCCTTAACTCCATTAATGCCTTGACTGGAACTTCTAATAAATTGGCATTATCAAGAAATAGCTTCTGCAAACGTGACAACGAAACAAAACTTTCTGTTGATGGTGGAAGCAAATTGTTGAAGCTCAAATACCTGATAAATTAATAAATAAAACAATCTATAATGAAATTAGCAAAAAAGTTGTATTTTGGGATGGCATCATAACACCCATCCTGATTATTGACCCATTTAATTGCGAAATGACAAAGTTATCTTTTAAAATTTGCTTAAATAAATGTCTATTGGTTGTTTTTAAATAAAACATTGCAGGCCACAATGATATCAAAACTCAAAAAATTTAAAAATAACCAGCTTACAAAGTTTATTACGGTTGAGTTGTTTTTTCCGTATACTGTGTATTATGAAGGAAAATATAGTTTTACAGAATTACGTAGGTGTATAAGGAAAAACCCTTACTCTGGAAAATATGAACTCATAAGTTTAAAATCGGTAAAAATAGAAAAACATGAAATTCAACCTGATTAATCCTAATGTTTTTTTTTTTTTTTGTAATGAAAACAGTAATATCGATATGAAATACTATTTAGATTCGGAAGATGAATAAATGTCTTTTACTTTCTTTTTATTTAAAAGTATTATGTATTGATTTTTACCAATTATGATATTAAAACGGAATTTGATTTAAGTATCATGGTACTTGTATGTAGTATACTTTTATAAAACTGATTTAAAACTTTTACATTGTAGAGTTAATCTCCAGACTGTTGCAATATATCAACTCACTACAACATAAAACGAATGTAAAAGGTTTCAAAGTTAATTTCTTTTTTTATAGGCAAAAAAATAATATCCTCTTTAATTTTTAAACATCTTGATATTTTGAATGGAAACAAGAGACGATCATCAAATAGTTGAGATGTATCTCGATAGATGTCAGCCCTACATTTCTCTTGAGATTCTCCTTTAAAACAGGAGTTAACTCTTAAGGAGAATTTTTCTTATTAAAAAAAGTATATTTTCAGTTTTTTTACTACCAAAAACCCAGTTGAATACTTCATTAATTTTAAATTTAAATTTAATTTTTTTAATTAAAAAAATAAAACGTATTTCCAAAAAAATTCCAAAAAAAACCCTGAAATATTTAATAATGAATCGTTTTCTAAGTCATAGATAGTAAGAAATATGTTTTGTTAGAAAATTATTTACGCCTTGTCTAGAAAACAACTTTAAAGTATTTAAATGTTTTCTAAAATATTTTACCGACTCCAAGTTTGTATATTTTAAGCATTATAAGTGAATTTAAAATTTTCATCTTACATTTAAAAATACTTTAAACATTAGTAAGTGCTAAGGGTGTCCCCATAAGACTAACACATTTTAAAAATCAATAACTAATAACTTGAAAACAAAAAAGATAAAAATACGCTGTTTGTTGCATCCTACTTCTGAGACTCTTAGGAGTAGGGTGCAACAAACGGCGTATTTTTGTCTTTTTTAGTTTTCGGCCTTTGATCCTTCTGAATAGTCAAACACTAGTACATTTATCATAATGTTGATAATGTTATATTTTGACACAATCTGACTTTAAAATACTATGAAAGATCCGGAGTTTTTATATTTTTGAGGTTTTAACCCCCCTTAGAAAGAAAGGATCTTTCGGGTATATCGGGTAGGTATCCGCAATGGAAAACAGCACATAAAGATTTTTTTAGGATAGTTAGGTACGTAGCTAAGGTCTCAAACATTAGCGGATTTACGGGGGGGGGGGGGGGTCGGGGGGGGGGGTCAATGCCACCCCCTTAACTTTTAAGGACACTCCATTTTTTCATTGTAAGCAATGTTTTCAGTTCAATCAGGAACAGAATGACCCTCCAAAAGTCTCTAGCTTGATCCCCAGGGTTTTCTTCAAAAGATTAATTTGTGATACGATTTGTCTCGTTTGTAGTGCTTAATACCCGCTTTGGACCACCTAGTAGGGCAATTTTAAAAGGGTTTTTGATTTCCAGTAATAAATCATTATTTGGCACCGATACTATCGTGTATTTTTATTTTATAGTTCGATAACTCACCTTTTAGTATATATAATCAGATTTATAATTACAATCAAACATATAACTAAGATTTTTAAACTTTCAAAATTAGCGTACTCGCTTTGGGCTACTGTTCCCTATTATTAGTGACTATTTCGGATCAAAAATACTTACAAATTTTCAAGATTCACCAACGGTTTTAATGCTAAAGAAGGAACCCTAGCAAACTTGTTATTTTCGAGGTGTCTGAAATTATAGAAAAAAGATGTGGAAAGAATGTGGATGTATTGAAAAATATATTTCGATTATAGTATACAGGGTGTTTCAAAAGTCCATTTCACGACTTTTATTTGGATTTGGAACCAACGTCTCTTAGGGTCATGGAAATAAGATAAATGCGTACCCCTATGTGACTCTGTTGTATCCATTGAGATGGCTTAAGGTGACCCTAGCGACGAAATAAGAAAGTTAAACAACTAAATAAAAAAACTAAAGGAGATAGAACGAAAACTTCAGCGAGAAAACTGTTTGCAATATCATATTAAACGCAAAAGAAAAAAGTTTCATGAAAATATCTTAAATATTGGAGGAGATATTAACATGTGAAAATAGCACATTTTCAGTACGCAAATTTGCAAGTTCTTTGACTTTTTAATTAAAATTTTTCTTTTTTTGACTAAAAAACTCAAAACAACATGATATTGTAACACTGGAAAAACTTGCAAATTTGGGAACTTTTTCTCTTTTGAGACCAGAAAAAGTGCTATTTCACATGCTAATATCCTTTAGAATATTTAAGATATTGAAACTTTATGTGCGTTTGTTATGATATTGCAAACGATTATTTTACTGAAGCTTTCGTTCTATCCTTTAGTTTTTAATTAATTTTTTTAACCTTTCTTAATTCGCCACAAGTGGCGCTGTAAGTGGTCTCATTGGATTCAGCATCGTAGTACCAGGGGGACACCTTACTTACAAGACCCTAAAAAAACGTTGTTTCCAAATAAAAGTTGTGAAACGGAGTTTTGAAACACTGTATATCTATCAATCAAAATACTTTAATTAGTAATTTGAAGAGTTATTTCCAAACAATTGGTTCACTATATTTTAAACTAAATATATGTATATCTAAACCAATTGTAACTGTAATTAAATTGCCCAAGAAAAATACTAGTACAAAACAGCGAATTCTATGCGATCTTGCGAATTTTATGCAAAAATTTAATTAACATTATATTTTCAACCTTGTTCTTACAACTTTCATAATTTAAATAAAACTTCTGGTAAGGAAAAAGAATCGATTTAAGTTCTACTCTAAACAATCCCGTCCTTCAGAGCAGTCAGCATTTTATGAGTGACAAGAATTGAGTAGCAAATAACTTGAGCTGTCTTTTCCTGTCACTCGTATACAATTCTGCTGGGAAATCAAAATATCCATACACATATCTTTTTAACGCTTGTGTAAGGTAAATTCAATTTGCATCTAAAGCAGGAAGAAATTGACACCTACAGTTTTCTGAGTGTTGAGAGCTTTAAAAATGCCGATACAGGAATGGATTCGAGGAGATTGTTTCCCAAGTTTCTGCAACGATAAAAGCGTGTAGTCAAATAAAATTTTAAAGACGAAATATAGTTGCAAACCAATATTACAAAGAAAAAATTAATAATTAAATAATTAAAATGCTAAAGGATAAGAACAATTAGTGGAAAATAATTTATGCACTTACAATTCTTGAAGTCTCAAAAATGCGGAAAATTGTCCATCTCTTAAGTTCTTGATTTCATTCCAACTAAGATCCCTAAAACAAAAGAGTATTTTGTTAGTTTGCATTGAAATTATAAGTATTTATTTACGTAATTTAAAATCTTTCTTTAGATGTTTAATCCTTCATACATTCACTATACATTAGTTATTAGTACTAGTATGTAATAGGTAATACTATAACAATAGAAAGAAAAATGCCATGCATTTGTATACGTTTAACTGCAAGTATCACCCTGGTCTGTGTTTTAACTTTTATTTTCAAATAATGTTCTTTGTAAAAGAGGAATATTCATGTAAATTTGTATAGATTAGGGAATTTCTTGCGCTTAGTGAGTACGTACAGCAAGTTTTAATGGTTCAAGTTTATGAATGTTTAATTGAATTTTAACGACTTTCAAAGCTATTAATGACTATTAACATCTAATTTTGAACCTTAATGGGTTTTGCTATGTGACGTTTTGCATCACATATTTAAAGAGCATTAAACTAGAATACATCTTCTTTTAGACTAGCAAGATTTATTTTCAAACTGCTTAGTAATACGCTTTAAAAGTAAAGTTATTAACTGTAGATAATACGTAACTACGCACAAAAACTTGTGGATTTTTTGACTTGTAGAAACTGGACACTTTTTTGTGACATTATTTTTAAGAGCAAAAGTTCAGATATTGAAACAAACTTTTAAGGGTTTTATCTAGATTGAAAAAATTATCATGATCTGTCTAATAAAGTTGAAACCCAGAGGCCAGAGTATTCTCTTAACTGCACATTAGATTTTATGAACGTGTAATTCTGCTGAAAAAAAAATATAAAAATGAACTTTATGTGGAGTTAAACTTAAAAGTTTCCAAAATATTGGAATTTCTTTCAGTTAGTTTTAAATAGCTTATTTTATTTTCGAAATAATATGTTTTTCACGCTTAAAATTTTAAGAAAACTTTATCCTAATAACTTATACATTTACATATTAAAAATTCGACAATTTGGAAAATAAGCTACAAATTTCTTAACAAAGTATTTTAACTCAAATTTTAAAAAGAAGAAATGATTCTAATAACTTCTGCATATGTGATTAAAAATTTGACATTTTGGAACAGTAATCTACCCTTTTCTCAACATAAACTTTTTGAGGAAAAAGTTGAAAAGTAGTAACTTTTATCAGCGTTTATAATATTTTAATCCATTTACTGAAACAGTTGCTGTTTCAAGTTGTTTTATCGAAGTAAAAATTAATCATCGAAAATTAGTTCAGATTCATTTAACATTGAACAAAGTATAAAAGTGAATTTAAAATACAACGATTTTTATTTGCAACTTAAAACATTAAAATAGACAATTGTTTCGGGGATGCTTGAGATCCCCTTCGTCAGTAAAAGTTCCAACAGTCTGACGGAGAATATAAATAGAAAAAATATACATTATAGTTACAGTGAGCACACAAGAGACACAACAATTCATCAAGTTACATGTTCGGGTACAGAGAGTCAAAAAGTATTAAGCCTTCCAAATATCCGAAAGAGGAGGCACGCTTGAGAAATCATTTACTAAAGAGTTTGCGTTTTTATAAATCAAAAATGCCTCAAAAAAATCAATGTCAATGGGTCTATTACAAGGCAGCAGAATTGACGCAGAATCAAAATCAAATTTATGGTTAGAATTCCAAGCGTGTTGGGCCATAGAAGATTTATCTAATTCCTGCTTTTTAATATAATTTTGGTGTTCCTTTAATCTAAATCTCAACGCTCGTTTTGTTTGTCCCATGTAAGAAAGACCACACTCACACATTAGATAAATCTTCTATGGCCCAACACGCTTGGAATTTTAATGTTTTAAGTTGCAAATAAAAATCGTTGTATTTTAAATTCATTCATTTTTGCAACGTATTGGTTTTTATTTTGAAAGTATAAAAGTGCTGATCCATTAGTCACAAATTTGACCCATGTATGTAAACGAATTCGTGTCTTAAGCAAATTTAAAAGACAAAACTAACAAGCGTAACCCTAGAAAAGAAGAAATATTTCTAATAAAAAATAAATGGAATTAAAGATCGTGAAAATAATTGAACCGGATGTTTTAAACGCCCATTGGGGCATAAAATCTACATCATGCATATGGAAGTTGAACGATGAAATTTGAGATGCATCTCTTTCTTTTGTACGTAATAATTCCCGGGTTTCATAAGCCATTGAGCATTGTTAATGCTATTATTTTGATTTTTGATTAAATTATGTCTGCTTGTTAGGGTCAATTTGGATTGAATTTGCGTTTTACTTGAGCATACAGATAAAAAGCGAACTAGATAAATTATTTTGATAACATTTAAATAAATAAGATAAGGATTTTGAAAATTTTTTTATATGTAAGTCACACTTGATTATATTTGAACAGTTATAATGTAGTATATTTAAATGAAATTTTTGCACTTGTAACGAAAGTGTTCTTATCTGTTTAAGTATTTTAATAAAAATTCGATAATCCTGAAATTACTTCAATTTTGAATTGGACTATGCATCAGATATTGAAATTTAGAGAATGCTAGTAATGCAAATTGCTAGATTGGCAGAGAGTATGTTGTATGTTTGTAAGCTTCAGTTTCAAGGATCGTTTGCATCTTAATGGCAACGATTATGCATCGTAGCCAAAGTCACGCCAATCGAATAAAAGTCAAAGCATCACGATTGGGAAATTAGATATATTTATGTAATTGCGTCTAGTATTCATGACTATGTAATTTAGACACATTTGGACGTGTTGGATTATGCTTCTGCATACCTTGTTTCCGGATCGAAAGTAAATGCTTTTGAACCTAGGAACTCTGAATTACGAACACAAGGAATTGACATTATATTTATACCTAGCATTCAAATTTTAAAGAATGTGAAAACTGCCATATGATGATAATGATATCCTGAAATAAAAAGAACGTAAGTTGATGTTATTAAAATCATCAATCATATAGTTTATCGTTGGTTATTTATATATATATATATATTACTTTATTCTGTTCGAATAATAAATCAAGGCAAACTTTTTTTGTATTTTTGTATTTTTGTATTTTATTGGCTTCTCTGTTTTGGAAATATATTTATTGTCTATGTTCGCTCGTACAACTTGAAAATTATACTAGATCGTTTAAAATATTAAGATTTATGTAAAATTATACTTCATGTGAAATGTTTAGAATATTCAATAAATAAATTCAATTAATTCTCAGTCACAAAACTAAGGATTATTTTAAGTATTTCAATACGTGTTTTATATTCCAATACAAGTTTTCCGGGTTATTCAAAGCTAAGTTTTGATATAAAAACGGATTAATATTATTATACATCTATATGTTACGGGCGAAGTGATAAACCGGGTATTATTATTAATGCCGAAGCTGGAGGTGGGCAATGTGATAAATTCAATGGCATTTGTCAATGAATATTTATCTCTAATGGGCATTATTAATAATGCCGAGATTTATCACATTGCCCGTAACATAGTGTTATATAACGGTTGGCATGGAAAATGTCTCCGAACAATTCCGGCTGATGATTCTAATATAAAATGAACCCCTTAATCCAAATCCGATCTCCGCTTTCTTCCTATCACCCTCATTTTCGGGGGACCACCCACCTACTTTTATAACTTTTTGAGCTTATGGAGCGTTAACTCTTAATTCGCTTTTAGCAAAAATTATTGATTTATACTTTCTTATTCGAGGGAGGAGGAGGAGGAGTATAACACAATATTCACTGGAGAGGTAAATTGCATGGCCACCTAGACTCATAAGGCCAGAGAAACTCGAAATTGGGACGTGTCCTGATGTGAAGTAGTCCTAACGTTACTTTTGATTGCTCTTTGACCACAACTAAACTTCACTCTGAATGAAATTAAATTCCGTACCTCAGAACCAATAGAAGCTACCACTTAGTGTCTCCAGGAGAGAAGAAAAACTAAAATTTTAGATTTTAATTAGAATTTTCAAAGTAGTACTAAAAGCTTATTTAATGAAAGTAGATTAAAGTATAACGTACTTAAAATTCGAATTAAAACCTAACGTTTTAGTGTTTCATCTCTTCTGGAGAAACTAGGTCCTTTGGTGTCTAAGGTACAACCACTACCTCTCCTTTCTGGGTACAACTTTGAGACATTTCAAATATTAGCAGGGATATTTTTAATTAAAAAAATAATAATTACTTTAACAATTTCTTCTTCAATCTTTAAAAATCACCCTGTTAATATTATTTCCCTAGAAAGTGAAAGAACAATCAAAAGTGACGTCAGAACTACTATCACACGTCACAATTTCGAGCTTCTTTGGCCTTATGAGTCTAGGTGGCCCTGAATGATGCTTGTGAAACATTTCCTGCTGATTCTTACGTAAAATAACCTCCTGTATCTAAATATGGGCCCCGTTCTCCCTCCATCATCCTCAGTCAGTTTTTGAGGGGGAATTTTTATCACTTTTCGATAATTTTATGACTACAAATTTGATTTGGATGTAGGAAATAAATAAGTGAAAAATTGCGAAAAATTCTCAATGGTTTTTAATTAGTAAGCCGACGAAATTTCATGTTGATGAAAACTTTTCTTTTTTCTAGCCCCTCAGAAAAAAATTAAAAAGGATAAAATAATCCTTTTCGTACTTCCAAATCAAATTGATAGCCATAAAATTATCGAAAAGTGATAAAAGTAGGTTGGGGTGTCCCCAAAAACTGAGGGTGATGGGGGAAAGCGCATCATAATCGGATACAGAGGTCCATTTTTAACGTAAGAATCAGTCGGAAATATTTCGGAGGCATAAAAAAATCTTTTTGCTGACCAGTGTATCTTAAGATCTTAACTTTTTGAAAAAGTAAATATTTTTAGACATGAATAGTTAGAGACACATGTGTTGTTAAGGGACATATAAAACCAGGATCATCAAGAACTTTTTATCGTCTAGAATCACCGTAAAGTTGTCAACTTTTCACCAGCTTCTTTAGCTGTTTATCGGAAACTTTCCTAATCCAAGCAATTACGCTCAGCCGTTACATTGATACGTTCTTTGAGTTTTTCAACAAAGAAACAAGAGGTTTCACACATATTAAAATTCTTTTATTACAAAGTATGGAGTTTATCCATTTAATCATACACGCAGTTTTTCCCATGAAAGCACATTTTTAAGGAGTGTTTCTATGGGTTTTAAAAATATTACAAAACAATTAATCTAACTAGATATATTGAGGAAAAGAAATTACTTTGTTTTACGAAGCAAGTAATTAATATAAACTAATTAATTATAAGTTGTTTTATTTTCAGTTTATTTTTATGTTATTGAAATAAAAGTAAAAATAAAGGTAACTCCGATAAGCTCTTATCAAACCTAAAAAAGTCCTAGCCTACGTTTGAAAATTTCTTTTTCTATTCAGAATAAAATATACTATATATATCTACTACTATGGAATTGTAAAATTTTCTAAACTTTTACCGAAAAAATAATAAATTTTCAATTTTTTTTTATTTAAATATAACCAAAAAGCATCTATATAGTCTCTTAAAAATATGCATCTTTTATAAATATTAATGGTCACAAACTATTTATAAAATTCACATACTTTTGCTGTAAAAAATCCCCCCCCCCCTCCTCAAGTTTCTCAAATTTATTTATAAAATCTTAGGAAACTACCAAACTTTTCAATTCAATAATAACATTTTCGATTAATATTTAATAGTATCGATTAATTATTAATATACGTACGTATAAAATGAAATTGAAAACCATAGGCAATAGAAAAGGACGTTTGTATTTTCATACTCGATTCCCTGGTGTTATTGCACAGGCTCATAATGCGAGCGGTACATTTTGTCACCACTCTCACCGAAGTACTTAACATGCGGAAGACAACTCAGGATCAAAGTGCATGACCATGAGAGTAATGCAACCAATAGCAGGGGATAATGCAGAGTTTCGTCGGTTCTTTTTTTTTCGGAGATCAATTTCGAGAAAGTCTTTGATCGGCTGGATATCCTTTCCGGACGACAGGACACTGTTCAGGAAATGAGCGTTGCTATAGCAACAATATCACATACAGCTTATCTGGACAAAACTGGAAGAGGGTCTCGCTCGGGCGACAAATACTAAGCTGGTAAGCAAGAAAAAAATCAAACATTTCTGTTGATCATAAAAACAAGCTGTATGGAAAACGCGGGGTAAAAAGAGCCTCGCTTTAATTGTTATTTTTGAGAGGGTATCGATTTTTAATTAGTTACAGGGGATGGGTTTTAAAAAGAATACTTTTACTTTAAAAGTGAGAGACGGTAGAGGGTTAGTGATTTTCAAGATCCATTAACTCTGATTTTCTCCTCCATGGAATTCCACTCTTGAAGAGAGCTTATTACTTAAGCATGAAAACTTCGAAGTCATGAGGTTCGAACCCCTTTTTCAAATGTTGCTCGGTCATGTTTAAGAAATGTTTTTGGAAAGGCTTTCTCATTTCCACTTTTCCGATATGTTGCGGTACCGCAATCCGGCGAGACCAATGGGAGAGTTTCTCTTTATGGTTTGTTGATTGATCTTGTCGGATTGTCGTAACGCAAGGTACCGGATAAGTGAAAACGCTCCTTTAAAGTGGTCTTGAAAATTTGGGTTCTTTATGAACCATCAAATAAATTTTAAGTTAGGGGCTAAGGCTCACTAAATCTAATCTTATAATTCAAAATGAAATTTGGATTTTTTTTTATTCTGTATGATTTTTATTATGAAGTACGCCATCAATGTCAGCACATTCAAAGGATTGTCAATAAAATAATGTGTGTTCTATGACCCCCCAAAAAAACCTCTATACGTGAGGGATAAACATTTCTAAAATCTTAAGTAATGTTGCGTACTAGTTACAAACAGTAATTTTTTGTTTGTAGGTAATTAGTTAATTATGCTACCATATAAATAATTGCAGTGTTTTATAAGTTGGGGAGGGGATACATTTGTACGTGGGACACATAAGAAAACCCACATATCTCTATGTTAAATTCAATTAAAAAAATCTGAAAAACAAAATCAATAGGTAGGTGTATTAGTTTTGGTGTATCATTTTGCCTGAATTTTTAGAACAGTGGACCGATTGGAACCCTTAGTGTTTGAAAATTGCCTGCTTTGGAAGGTGCAAAGTAAAATTTCTTCTCCTTTTACTCGTGTGAAAATTCAAACAAGAAAGGTTTTAAAGTAGAAATTTTGCCTTGCATTCTACGTATAGTGGCATTAATAAAGTTAATTCCAAAAACGTTTTGTTTCCCAATTTCAATAATAAATTTTTATTAAAGTTTGAGATGGGTAGATGGGGGATATTTGAATAAAAAAAGTTGAAGCACATTAAATATATTAGTATCTTAAGTTGTTTTAAATTAATTTAGTTCAATTATTCATATTATTTAAACTTAAAATTTGAAGCTTTAGGATTTCCCCAGTTTTAAATTATATGATCGAAGTTGGATATGTTTTAAAGAAGATAGTTTTCTGTATAAAAATGCTTTTATTAAACAGTCTTTAATATTATGCTTTTATTTTTCTAAGCCCTATTAAAATCAGTTAAAAGATTCCTCCCTCTCCCCTATCTTACTAATTTTAAAAAATACTAACCTATTAGGTGTATTTTAAAATAAAGATGTTCTAAAATAATAGGATCCATGATGAACTTGTCTCTGGTCTAAAAATATTTTTTCACATATTGCATTCGGCACAGTGTAAGACATCCACGAAATTAATCTTTTAAACACTATTTTTGTCCTTTTTTTCATATTATATATAATTTCAGTTTTAATTTAATATCTACATATTTTATGTGTTTCCCCATTCAAGCGATGCTTTTGATCCTATTGAAATGAATTCAAGAATTAGGTATTTAACCAAAATGAAATTACTTTTCTCCTTTATCATTCATTCTGGGTCAGTATTTTCAAAGAAGGACAGGATATAGAATAAGACTCGACAGAAAAGCAGCGTAAGCTTCCGAATCTGATTTCAAAACCTCCAGGTATAAATTTATAGCCCCGAAGTCGATATCCAATCGCTCCGACTAAATTTATAGTCCTATAAAATATGAAGACTCATTTCCTTCAAAATATGTATCAAATGCAATCGGAGTGCGAAGCCCGAGGAATAAAAAGGGAAACAAGTCCCTCTGATGTTTCAAATGCAAAAGAAGCTTCAGAACGCGGCCAGAGCAAGATATATGGCCCCTACAATATAGTTAAGAAATATTCCCCACCAAGAAGAAAGGCATTTGAAATTCAATGCCATATTAAAACAGAACTGGAATAAAAAAGGGGGTGTTGTAGAGCGGATGGTATGTGTGTTCGAATACATGGGGATCTGTCGGTGTCTTGAGTCACGTGACAAAGGATGAGTGATTGGTATCGGCTGAGAGGACAGATGGACAATGGGGAATGTCTCAAGTTTCTGTTAAGACGCATTGGTCCTATTGTGCTCTGACTTGGGACACTGCGAAAGGGTTTATCGATAGAACGGCTTGTTGGGGACGGCTTCGCAAAATTTAGTTTCGTGCGCGGGGGTCTGGTTGTTATTTTTACTACCATCATTTTGAGAGAAATGTTTGATGGTGTTGAGGATTTCCAAGATATCTTGTTGGGTTTTGTAGATATTTGCACAGTGAGTATTTAGTATTTTAGATACATTAAAAATATTTGAGCATTAAAAAGAGTTACAGTACCTATTAGTTTAAATGTAAATAGGTATTAAAATATATTGGTGCTTTTAATAACGATAATTCCTTAGAAATAATTGAATTTTGTTTCCTTTTATTATCTTTTGTTGTGTTCCGAAAGGACAATGAATTAGATTAAAACCATAAATGAAGAAAAGGTAAGACTGAGCTTATATACGTAAGGGATATTTAGTTCTCTAAAATTAAAACATTTATTTACAATGAAATGCAAGTTTCTTTTCTAAAAGAATGTGGAAAACATTACAAGTAATATATTGATGTTGCGTGAGTTTTTTATCTGCATTTGAATTATTCAGTGAATAGCAAAAGAAAATTTTGTGCTTTCTCGTCATTCTCATATTTATCTCAGAGATTGATATAAGCGACCTTTTCATAATGAAAGAGAGTGAAAAGCAAAGTCTGTTTGAAATTGAGAGTTCATATTTTCCGTATTCCCAAAAGAAGATTTTTGATTTATGAATACAACTCAGATACCAGACAAAACACCAACTGTGCTATCAAAATACATACGGCGATTTAAGCTTTGCTTCTGTCATTCGCCCTTCTACCTCCAAAACATTAATCTTCTAAAATGATTCTAACTCCCAAGGCGGGTCATAATAATGACGCACAATACACTTTACTATTCTGTAATACTTTTGAAGACATCCTAATACAAAGTGATTCATAAATGGTATCCTAGCAAAGAGATCATAACTCACGTCTTTGTCGTATTCATATAGAGCGCTTGAGAGTTTATACTAGCCTTTAGTTAATAGACAGGCTGAGAATGCTATTGAATATAAAGTAAGTATAATTGTAAAAAGATACTGGATGCCTGCAAAGAATTTGGTTCTTCTATAAATAATATACATGTTAATAATAATAAATCACGCTTTTATCCATTTCATGTCAAGTTTTCTTGTATGAATAACTTTTCTCGAGATTATATGTTATGCAGTATCTCTTACCAGTGATTCTGTTAACTTGTCCATACTTTAGAACACTCTCTTGCCATTTATTTAACTTTTAGCGAGTTTAACCTATCAGTTACTATCTGAGTTTCGCGGTTTTTTCCGGCAATGTTTCTAGTCAAAAGTTTAATGTATGCATATTACATGTAAAGAAACTTGAAACGACTAACCAAATATTTTGTTTGTTGTGATATCTAAACATGAGAATGAAAAAAAAATCATTCCTTGGTAATTTTCTAAATTTTAGGAATGCTTTTAATTTGGATTTATAAGTGTAAATAGTTAGTTTGGAGAGAATACAATAAATTGAGCCTGTATTCCTACTTATTATAAAGGTTGATTCCCAAATCTAACACAAAAAATTACATAAAAACACTTATGATTCTATGAGTGTGGTTTTTCTTTTAATCGATGAGAGCAATTTAATGTCTTTTTTAGAATTTATTTGTTTTAAGGAGTTAAAGAGGGAATAAGAAGGATCCTTTTAATTAGGACAATGATATCAAGGACTTTAAATTTATCAATCGTACGGAAATTTTATACAATTTCCAGTTACAGGAATGCATTGACCATACATAGGTAAAGTGTATATGATATTTAACGTTAAATTTATTTCAGTGGAAAAGAAACCGTTCCTCTTTAAGAGAAAAAGGCGAAGAGAAAAATGATCTCGAAACTTATCTTTGCGGTTGTCGCAATGATAGAAAACACATGGGAGAGCCGCAACGAAAGTAAGCAAGCAATTCCTCTTCTTCTCATCAAATTACTGACCAATTTATGTTCCATTAGAGTTGATTGCTTTTTTAAAGTTGTTCCATTTGTGGCAGTAAACAAACCAATATAAAGGAAGGTGAAACTCTTTCTTCGGCATAAAATTTTGATTTAAGGGGAATGCTAAGATTTAATTTTGAAAGTAAAACTACATCCCGAATCGGTGATATTATGGTTTCTTACTCAGTCAAGGTACTGTTACTCTTAAAGATTTTCTGAAGATGACTAAAAAGCGATTTACATTACTCTGTGTAGTTTATGGCTTGAGGAGCTTTTTTTTAAATTTTACTTAATATATAACATGTAGGGGAGACTGGGGACAATTGTAACAACATTTACAAATTGATCTCCAGCCAAGCCATTTTTTATGTTAGAGTTATGAAAATTGGTATGAACATAGGTTGAAACATCCCAATTACAATTGCTTTATGAAAACTGTCCTGTGAACATGCATTACAATATAGTAAATAAAAAATATGCCAAAGAATATTGTTACAATTGACCCTTGAAGTGGGGTCGATTGTAACACATATAAGGGTGAATTGTAACACTACACATTTTCATAATGAAATACGGAAAATTATACAAATTTATTAACAATATATTTTGTACGAAACACACTGAACCCATTTTTCACTGGGGGTGATTGTTTTTGAAATTGTCCATGGAAACAACACACAAATATTCATCGTCTGAAGAGGTTTCACAGTCTGAATATTTAAATTCCTTTTTTGTGTAGACTTCTTCTCTTTTACACTGGGTTTATAGGTGCAGATGGGGCTCTTTCTTGAATTTGGTTCCCTTTTATTAAGAGATTGTGTAGGTGATACAGGTGATTGCAGGTGACAATTTATAAATTAATTAGCGCCGATAACTTATAAATTAATTATAACCCACTTTAGGGTTTTCATTTTTTCTGACAGAATCAGTATAACGGCCTATAACAAATACTGTGCTCACAAACACTTCTGACTGACTTTCCAGACTCCCAAACCTCAGCAGCCGCTGCCTCCATTCTTTCCTGACTAATCTGACCCCTTTTAGTTGTCCTTGTACGAAATCTCGGCATCCAAAAGTCAATTTTCACATGTTACAATCGTCCCCGAATTAGTGTTACATTTGACCCCATGTGTCCATTTTTAATTCAACCCTCGTTTTCAAAGAAACTAAAAACAAAATTAACTTAAAACTAAACAGAATATAACTATGATAAATGTAGGTTCATTTTGTAAAAAAAGTTATTTTGTGCTACATACCTGTAGTGCAGGAGAAAGAATTTAACTCAAAAGTAAAAATTTACTTTTATGCTCGAAAAACACTCTTTTCTCAAGTACACTGCTATACATCAACTGCCAGTCTTGGCACTCTCGGACATTATTTGTTTACAAGCCCTGCACACACTGTTATCATTGTAGCAGCTTGGCATCTACACTTTTCTAGCAATTCGAAGTGTTACAATTGCCCCGTGTTACTATTGTCCCCAGTCTCCCCTAATTTACATTCAAAGTGCTCCACTGCTTCACCAAAGCTTACTTTTATCAATAGAAGTTTAAAAATAAAGGTTTAATGTTTGATATCATAATTATTTACGTGTTATTCATATCAATCGTTCACATTTTTCTTCCTGCTCTTTAGGTACTGGCAAAATGACAAGTTACATTAGGTTGTTGATGCGCGTTGAAACTGCACAGAAAAGGCTGAAAATATCAGTTATATCTGTGATTTTGAGTTTAATTTTCTATACATTAAACGTTTTCAACACCTTCACTGGATATGCACTTCAGTTAGAGATTCATTCTAACAGTCGGATAGTTTGAATACTTAACCCAATACTCAGGGTTTGGTATGCTCGTTCAGTAACTTTCTGGAAGAGTCTAAAAATTTCCATTGAAAATAACTGTTTTTTATCCTTTTAACATTGTAAGGAGGGATCTAAAACCATATTAACCCGTAACAGGGGAGGTGAAAAAATGGAACATACCAGGGGACGTGGGGTCTCACAGACCGCGCAACGTTATATTTTTTTTTTAAATTTTCTAATCAAGATATGATTCTGATATTTCAGTACATTGTTCTTGGAACATTTATCTCTTCATAGAAAAATATTTGTTAACTTTATGATAAAATAAAAGTTTTCACAGACAATTTTCCAAGAGACTTAAATTTTTCGATGGAAACCACATGGTGCAGTAAATTCTTTATAATTTAAAATAAAACGCATCTATTGTGAATTAACTGGGTTTTTTTTATTAACATTTTTCGATGGAAACCACATGGTGCAGTAAATTCTTTATAATTTAAAATAAAACGCATCTATTGTGAATTAACTGGGTTTTTTTTATTATTTAATATGTAATGCAAGTTTTAATTGGAAAAAATTCATTGTAGAACAATACAAAAAAATTCTGATACTACCTGAAGTATCATTTTTTCACCAGTGTTTTAGAAGCAAAAAATTTAGAATTTTTCCCAGAAATCTTATTCACAGTTACCTTTACCACTCTAAAATCACTCCCAACTTCATATATTTTTTTCAACTCTTCCGCATAACCAGGATCAGAAGGATAAATTAATCTCCGCGGACCGAGTTTCAAAGCCATGCGTACTAAGTCTCGGACAAAAACAGTTACACTGAGTGGGACCTGAGGTCTGCTGGACCGCGTGGGAAAGAATTTGTGGAATTTCGAAGGCATGCACTTGGAAAAACTTGTTGATAAGAAGGGGTCAGTCTCAAGGTCATGTAAGGGGAAGGTAGGCGAAAATTCTATTCAATTCGACCCAGTATGTGGTAGGGGGAAGGGGAGGAAAATGTTGCGCGGTCTGTGAGACGTCACGTCCCCTGCTACGGGTTAAATTTATTAGTTAAAACTTAAGAATAACACAGAAACTTAAATCTAGTTTGCTCGGATACAATCCAAGCTAGAATAAGAAAAAAAAAGCCTGTATTGTAATAACGTTTCGTTTTTGAAGACGGTGTATACACCTGTGTTTTCAAAAACTGGCTGCCCCTTTATTTTGTACGTGCAGAAAACGAGAACGGAAATTACTTTAAATCGATTCACTCTAACTTGTTTGTGTGCAGATAACTCTATTGAAGCCGTAGAGTTGAATAGAGTTAGATTTTTAAGGTCCCGAGAAGGATTTGCGAAGCAATTCAATCAGGTTTGCTACCGTAGCGGAGAATGTATTTTACAAAAGGAAGCAGGATATATTTTGAATGGCTCAATTTAATGAATTCTCCCCATTTGAAGTTTTAAAATAATCATTTCAAGAGGAAACTGAATGATAGCGTTATAAAGAAACAAGTGGATTGGTTTTTTATTGTTGTAAAATGCTTGAAAGTGTTTACAACACATATTTAGGGGTTGTCCACAAATGGCGTCATGTTTGGTGGAAAGGAGGGTGTTTGTCAACCTGTAACACTTTGTGATAAGGGGTAGAAGGGCGTTACAAGATTTGGGACATTACACACTGCTTATACAGGGTGTCTCAAGAGGTCGGTGTCTAACTTAATATGCAGGTCTGTCATGCCATGACAAACAAGATTTTTATAGGAACTCATGTCCGCAAATGTAAAACTGTGTCCGCTAGAGAACAATATTCGCCGGCCAAAGGAACAACGTTTAACTTTTTTATTCAGTTTACATTTGAAAGACAAGAGTTCCTATGAAAATTTTAGTTTGTCATGGCATAACAGATCTGCATGTTAAGTTTAGCAACGATCTTTTCAGACACCCTGCATAGAGCACTGCAAATCCTCAAACACATTTGCTTTTGGAAAACATAGCTTACACAGAGGTATCAGCGACATTATTATAAAGATTAAACCAACAAAATAGGAGTTCCTTTTAAAATTATAATGCGAGGTTACACTTCAGATTAAATAAAAAGGGAGGGTCCTTGTTTAGTGCCAACCATCTGGTAGACATATTTGAGAGCAAGGTGAGTTTGACATGTGGCGTAGAGGGGACGTGTGACACTTTGTAGCATTGGGGAAGTGTGTCGAAAATGTGAAGAAAAAGGGTGACATTATTTATGGACCCCTTATTATTATCCTTTAGAACTTTTGCATTAAATTAAGCGTTTTATACTAAAATAAATTAGGGGGAAGGTCGGGTAATGTAACACACCTAAAATCATAACATTAATTAAAAATAACTAAAACCTTATAATAGAAATAGAAAATATTCTTATTCTACTTGTTCTTCACAAACAAATGTTTCATTCACAACACTTCATTGTAGTCATTCTATGTTTGAACCATATAGTCGAATTTTCCAAGTAGTGTATTGAGATAACCAGGGAGACGATACAAAAACTTCCCTTAAGCTATTGAATTCAAATGAATGATATAAACCTTCATTATATCATTTAAAATAAGTCATGTAGGTTAGATAGCAGAAAAAGTTAACAGACGAAAGGAACAATAAAACAGAGGCCTTTAAAGCTCTAATAAGGAATTAAGTAATAAAACAAGAAGTAATTAGAAATTAAATAAGAAAAGTAATTTTAAAGAGTGTGCACAGTACACACCTTTTCTCTTCGTAAGACTGAATCTTTTTGTCTTACTCATTTGAAGCCATTTTTCAGAACGTAAAATTGAAGAAATATTTCAATGCAAGAAGTAAAGCTTTTTAATTAGGAGAACAAAAGCAAGCATCATAACTTATCAAGTGTTTATATAGTATAAAAATATCAAATATTCATATAGAATGATATAATGTTTATTTATATAAAATATGTAAAGCTTACATTTAATCTTAAATATCGCATGATAAAATAATTGATCTATCGAAATAGAAATTTCCGTTTCAAGTTCTTACGTATCAGTTTATGAAAGGCAATATAGTATGTCTGCCAATATTCCATATTTCTTTTATGAACAAGTTATAAAATAAAGTAAAAGGAAAAACACTGGAAAATAACGAGTAGGAGGAATATAAAGAACAGTTTGTTGCATTGGTTAAAGACCTGTTTTCCTTAGCCTAGACCTGTGATTTTTCGAGAAACTGCCTTGGACAGATATAAAGCTAAATAATAAATCTCCTTCGTCCTAAAAAAGAGACTCCGAAAACTCCTGCTTCAAACACTAAGAACACCAAGTTTGCGTAGTTTTTCTCCGAGAAAAAACATTCGTAACTTGGCACAAAATTAAAGAGAGAGCATTTAAGATTCATTAGGGAAAGAAAACAATTTAGGACATCCTAGTGTTCTTCGTACTTTGTTTTCTTTTAGCTTGCTTAATCCTGATCTAGTTGCATGGCTCACTGTCTGAGCAATATTAGGTTTTCTGTCATTAAAACTGAGTGCTCCAGTTATTTTAACGTTGACAAAAAAAAGAATAGTTCTCTTTTCATTTAATGAGTTTTGAAAAAGTATCTTCATAATGGTGTAAGGAGAATTAACGTGTGGTTTCATAATTACCCTTATTAGTTGTTTTAAAAGTGTAAAAAGGTGTTTATTTTGGATCGGAAACTACATACTAACATTCTGATGGAGGATTATTTTTGTCAACAATAAAAGAAAGCAAAAAATATCAAATATCGAGTGATCAATATATGAAATAAAAGCTTAAAACTAAGAACTAAGAAAATGCTACAGACGATTATTTTGTCAACTTTGAATTATCCGGGATTTAACAAAATCTTATCACATCATCTTAAGTTGCTATTATGTTTGCTGTTCATGGTTAATAGGTTGGCCATGTCAATAGTCTCAAGAGAAATATAAATATTAAAACTATCTCCAAATAAATCGATTTTGCAAAAACGAGGATAAAAAAATTCAAGTTCAATCTCAAGTATAGCCATAATCTTCGCCTAACTGAGACTCAAAGAATAACCCTAAGAAAGAGTTTACTTAAAGGGATAGTAGTAATATTTTTCGCGTAGGAAAAAAACAAGTAAATTATTTCATCGGAACTTTTTTCATGAGAGACTAGCCGCATTCCTATGCATCTATATCTTTCCAGAGTAAAGTATTCTACAAAAATAAAAAAACCTGAACTGTAAGAAATGTGAAAAGAGACCATAGCTCTGAATCGACGTTCCTTAGAGACATTTTTACGGGCGTTCTTGATTGAGTTTCCATTCCTAACAATTGCTCTCGAATCCTGTCTCCTTTGAGCAGTTCTAGACACCATCGGAATCCATTCCGGCCAAACTTCCTTGTCCAGAATGGATCTCAATAACATAGATACCATCCTATCTGTTAGGAGATCCCTTGAAGCAGACTAATGAGTTCCAGGGTCATTTCCAGACCGAACACTTTTATAGTGACCTGATTGCATATGAAAAGAGCGGCATTAAATCTTATCTCTTAAAATTGGGGTCTAAGACGCTCCCTGTTGTGTTAGTTCTCTAAGAAATAAACTGCTTGCTGAGAATCGCCAAGTCTTGTTACGTTGAGACCTAGTTTTAAGTACATGGGTTTTCATACTGGTGCTTGATTTTGAGATTAGTTTATAAGTATATAAAGTAAAGAACTAAACAATGATATGTTCCGTATAAGATCAGCGGGCTATACATTTGTGTTTCAAGCATGAACTCAAATAACGTTGTAACTTTAAGATATATTAGCCCTTTTTGTATGATAAATAACTTTAAACGCGATGTACATTCTAAATCTTTTACTCTTATTGGTGTGTTTTCTGTCTCGGTAACTTTTAAAACCTCTTTATAACATTCGGCAGACAGTTATTATAATACTCGAAATTTAAATATGGGTAAGCTAAGGTGTATACAGGGGACAACGTGGGATATGCGTCCCTACATTGCTATTTGTACCACTTGACCTTTTCACTTACTAATATATTATGTCTTCAGAACTAACCTTCATTCTATATAGGATGAAGTGCTTGAACTTCACTTGATTTAGACTTATCTCAAGGTTATCTTCAAGGTTAATAGCAGTGTAAGAGCTTAAGAAACAATGTTTTAAATACTGAGGTATGTACCTTAGATTTTGGAACGTTATAAATGCTAAAAACTAACCCACCGTTCATAATCACTATAACCCAATTAAAAAGTAACTACGTGGGCTCAACTGTGCCCAAAAATGTGCTCCAAAGTATAAATATATATCGAGCTACTTAGTTTGCTTCTTGCGATGATGTTTCATAATGCACTGCTTCATCCTTTAGATATCAGTAGTTGCAGTAAAAGGAGATAACTAGTACATGCCCTTAAAAATCTGGAAAGTTCAACATAATTTTTAACAACTTCCTTAATATTACAGCAACATACGATACTCGTGATGACCTGGCGACAAAACTATGGGTTAAAACTCACTAAGATACTTCATCTAAAGTGTACCCATTTAGGTATATTTAAGAGTCTTTCAGGAAGAGTTTGTCTTTCTTATGGGTCTTTCAAGGGGAAAGAAAACCCCGATCTTTCCTAAGTGTGCAAAGATCCAAAGGAGCGCGTATGGCAGATATGTTCGATATTTTCACACTGCCTCTATCAAGACCAAATTTATTTGATTTCTAATGGATTCAGCTAAAGGTATATTGGGCCAAGTTTTACCAAATCTTACCGCCAGCTAAGATTTCTTTTTTCACATGAAATTCTGGGACTATTTAGACTGAGGAAGGGACAATTTTATTAAATAAAAATCTTAACATACAATCAAGCAGTGAATGAAGTTTAGTTATTTACTACTACTTTGAAAGCATTAGAAATGAAAGGGGCGGGTCGAAGAATCTCTCATACATAAAAAATAAACTTTACCCCTTCCAAGTGATTTCAAAAATAATAAATTCCCTAATAGAACTAAAAGATCAGAAAAATAGTTTTGTTTAGGATCAGAATAAATTCAAAATGTATTCGATGTGCGCATTATTTTTGGGATAAGATTTTATCATTTTTTGTTTCTAATTTTTCTAAACAGAATGGGAATTTCTATTTTAAACATATTTATTTTTATTTAGACTTCTAAGAAGAATGTTTTAGAAAAATATTTTCTGAAAATTCATTAGTTGTAAGAATACCTACAGTATCCGTATGGGTCAACTGAGTAGGGTATTTAAAGATCGTTGAAAGTTGTATCAATAATTTGATTTGGTATTAGTATTTAAAATGAAGATTTATTTTATTAAAAACTAACTTTTATAACTTCATTGTAAGTTTTCCCGTCATCGCTGCCACAAATTCCGTCGCTGTTGTTTCTTTTCCTAAATGTATAATTTTTTATATAATAAAATCGTTATTTAAATTTAGATATAAAACGCATGAAATCACGAGTCAGTTAAAATATTTAGACCTTTCTTTGTAAATACCGCAAAAGTTTGCAGCATTAATGATGTTCCTTGAAAACTTCAATTAATAGGGAAAATATTAAAGGACTACAATTCTTTAAAAAAATCCCCATTGACGTTTTGAATAAATTCGCAATAGTTCGACCAATTTCGTTGCTTAATGACCATTCCAGAGTTGTCTGAGCTTTAAGCTTCTCTTTTCTCTTTATAGAAGCTCTCGGGTTTATTTTTACAGAGTCTATCTTAGTGATGTGTGTCGTTAATCCCAAATCGCGCTTGGGGATTACTCGAATGTTTAGTCTCCTAATGTAACTTGATTTCAGTGATTTAGATTCACTAATGATTCCATTAAGTCACATGTGTAAACAGCTATTAAGTCTTTGTGAATAACTACCTATTTAAGGATATTGGACATTTAGCTAATATTAACTGAAAGTGAAGTCCGATAACCATATTAATCCAATGCTGGATTAATATACTACATTTCATTGTATTGTTAATCTTCACAAATTCAGATAAATATATTTTTGTCCTGATTACGCCTCCTTCTGAATAATTTGAGATAATTTAAGAAATTATGTATTGCAGCATACTTGTTAAAAATTAAATTTTAGTAGATGGTGTAAACTGTTCTGCAAAATTCCGTTTCTTTATTTATACTTGCTATTTTTTGTTAAAATTTTTTAAACTAAAAAATATTTTTATGCTAATGTCTAAAAACTTGAGGATTAGATGGAATACTGAAAACATAGTTGTCAAGTTTAATTATTGAATATTCGGTTTTAAGAAGGGAATGTAGACCATAAAAGGCAAATTGACTTTTTAAAAATTCTAAATACATATGGTTTGTAATAAGGGAAAATTAATTAATACTAGACATACGTAGCTACATGGCCTACATGGATTGGGAAGAGCTCTGTAAGGTTTAATTAGGATGCAATTTTCATGCTGTTAGACAGCATGGTAATATAGCCAACAATTTTTGTTCTTCTTCATGTTTCTAAGTAAAAGAAAATGTAATTGAATTTTAAATTTATACCCAGAGTATGATTAAGAAGAGACTCCATTTAAACATCAATTAAGTTGACTTGATGATTTATGTTTCATATTTTTGTAGTAAACAAAGGAAAATAATTAATTTAATTTTAATAAAAAAAATTTTAGTATCTTTACGGAACTAAAATTTCATAAATTTCTTTTTATTTTTTATCTATTTTATTTTGCCACTAGGAGCCGTAGTAAACCACCCTCTCAACGAATTCAGTATAGTCACTTTGCAACAGATACACATCGCTTCTTTACGAATCGTTGTTTCAAATCTGAAGAAAAATCTGAAAACACCCTACATATTCTGCGAATAAGAGCTACAACAACTCCCAACACATCAAGTCCTCCTATTTGTCCCGCTTTTGAACCAATCTGTTCTCCTTTTGTACCCATTCGTTCTCCCTCACGACTACACAGTAAACCCAACCTAAACCAACTCCAACGACAACCCCCTCCAAATCAAAGTCACCCCGCAGACGCATAAATTCAACTCCACTCCACACTAGAAATTCTCAACTGGGATAACTCACGACTCCGAGTGACGACATAACAATGGTTTCCGCGAAGAAAATGCCCCCTTCCCGAAGCCATTTCCCTCTGCTACGGTCCCAGCGAGCCAACTGGCCCATTTGGCCTGAAATTATGGTCAGTGGCTAGGCTTCATTGAGGTCCTTCGACTCCATTAAACGCCTCTGCAGCCCCCACTAAATGTAAGCAATCTCAAGGGGAGGCTCGAATACCGTCCAATATTTGTGTAGTGTCGCGTAGTGGGAGCGAAGCCCTCCCAAAGTGTTTCTGCTACTGCATTAAGTACACCAGCCTTCATAAGGGAGTTGGTCGGGTTATGTTCGTGGGGACTTGAGAAATACTACTGGTAAATCTCTGTTGAACGTTTGTATTAGGGACGGAAGATCTTGGGACAATGCTTGGGAGCTGAGGAATCGGGTTTCTTATTTTAGATTTGTTTCTATGATTGAAGGGTTAATTCTTTTTTTAAAGTGAGAACATGCTTTTAAGGCTTTCATCCCTTTAAAATTAAATTTATCTTACAATTAGTTCTATTGAATTATTGCCGATGTTATGCAGAATATAACGGTTAAGTTGAAAGGACTCTTCTAAGTTTGACGCATTTCTCATGTACATTTAAAAGCCTTTTTTGAGTTCACTATTTTCAGCATCAGTAAGCATTAATAGACATTTGAGATAAAGATTTCTTTTCATTTCATAAAGAAGCCTTTTAATACAAAGTTTATCAAATCAAATCAAAGTCAAAGTTTATTCCCAACAACAACAATACAATGTTGTATAAACAAGAGCATGAATACTTTAAATAGGGAAAAATAATAAGGAAAAGAAAAAAATACAAAAAGTAAAAGGGGAAAAAACATTGAATGGTTATAATATCCCAAAGGAGCCAAAGTTCTTCCACGGGGTGACGAATTCCTAGTATAAATGAACGTGGAACAATCAGAATGAACAGTTTAAATGTGCAATGTGTGCATACATTCTTAAGAATTAAAAAAAAACCCTTTCCTTGATTCGTACTTGTAAAATTTGGCTCCGATATTTTCTTTATGAAAATATTGAAAAGAAAATATGTGTTAAGTTGGGTGGAATAGCTAAAAATAGTATTTTGAATATCTTTATCTCTTATTTCTAAACTACATTTTTATGATTAGTTTCTTGATTTAGAAAGTTAACATAGTTTGTTAATACTATTTAAATTTAAGAAATTAATATTTGATTAAATACCCACAAGAGGCATGTTTTATATCCTTTGAGAAATAAAAGTATGTCCTGGCCATGGAAAAATACAACTGCAAGGAATAGTTAGTTTTAACATAAGATTTGTCAAAGCTTTGTAAACTATAAAAGTATGAAACGATAAAAAATTTATTAAATGGGATTTGATTCATCGCATTTTCTTTCATGAGATAAATCTTTGGATGACATAAAAAATAATACATCCGTTATAGAAATGCTTCATTAATTTCGATTCGCTGTGAACAAATTCCGTATCCTTAGAATGAGGTACTCCATTATTAATGAACAATTCTGTGTTACTTACTGTTAAGATGCTGATGGTTTTTCAGTACCATACAAGTATTTGCCATAAATCACGTTTTGTGCTTCTTGACTTACCAAACGGTACCGAATAAATCAACTATTTCTTAACCTGTTGTCTTTAAAATTAACTTCGGTCGATGTAAGGTCAAGATACGGTTTATGAAAGAAGTTGTCTTGATTAGTTTTACGGTGATAAATGATTTTATTGCCTAATTTTTTAAGGTAGAAGAATACATTGTTTTCGGTTAAGAGTAAAATGTGGTGTAGAATGAAATAGTGTAGGATGTCTGACTCGTTGATAGAATTAAGGTGAAACTTTAAAATATATTCTTTAACTTTTAAAAAAAAGTTCATTGAGCACTGTGTTTGTTAGAGTTATGTAATGTAAGTATACTGTATTAAGTGTTTAATACATTGAAGTATTACTTTTTTATTTTGTATTTTATAAAAAGGAAATGGATGGTTTAATCTATTTAAATGCGTATATATTTCATTTATACTTTTTATAACTGAAATGTTTCTTTTGCTATGCATTTTAACCTTTTATTCTCTTGATACATATTTGAAAATTTTGAAATTGTGTCGAAATTTTTTTATTAAGATACACACATCTTAAAATTCATATTCTTTGAGCAAGTTTTGCAATGAATGCAATTTTATTTACTAATATTAAAAACACTAATTTTTATTTATCGGAGTGTTTTCATGTTCTCCTACGATCTAACGAAATAAGAAGTAAATCTATTAGACCTTTTCAATACTTATATTTCCTGATGCGTAAACGTCAAATAAAAAACCCTGTCAAGTCTTTTATCACATTTGATACAAGCACTTTTTGAGTTGCAACAAAACATTTTTACAAGTGCTTTTCAAAGCACTTAAATGGGAAATCTGAAAACTTTGTAGCGTAACACTTTTTACGGCGTCACTTAAACAGAGCTAAGCGTTTTCCCTTTAACCGATGTACTTCTTCATCGCCTATCAACTTCAATATCTTACCGCCAATGGAGTGCTCCATTGCATTTTCCTTCAGATTGAATTCGGCATTTTTATAATACAGGGTAGAATCGAGTCATCCATCATAACCGTCATTCTGTCAGATTCTTAAATTACAGGATTTAAAAAGTTAGCTGCGAAAACCGTCAACTTAGTTGTTACTCGTGGCTCTTTTCTCAAAACGCAGATCCATCTTCTGAAAGGTTTTAATTTTGGTGCCGCCATTGAATTCAGACATGCAAAACTGAAAGGGATGTTTAATGTGAGTGGCAAGGGTAGTAAGGAAGGTAATAGGGCAGCGAAAGACGTTGTTAGAAAAACTCTAATAATTATAACCTCTACTTAGTAAGGAATTTGACAAAATTCTTATTTATTTTTTAAATTTTTATACCGTTCTGTTTTTAGTGAATCGACCAATATCAGATTTATATATTTAACTTTTATCGAAATATTTTACAGATGAAATGTTGTGACAATGCAGTGGTCAGGACAATACTGTTTAGATTTCTGGTAACATCCACAGCTAAATAAAACTGAAACCCAAAATGGTATAAAATCGTTTTCCGAAGACTTTGTGTATTACGGTATACCCTTTATGCTACAATCTTCACTAACCCCAAAACCTTATTATATCGAAAAAAAACCATTAATATATGAAATACATTTATTACTTTAAAAAGGGAATTATTTTTAAATAAAAAAAAAAATATGACGCAGATAGGTTTGTGGGTCAGAAATGCACTATATTTTATTTACGTATATTTCAAAGTGCATACCCTTTGATTAAGTATTTTTAAAACTGTCTGGGAGTAAAAAATGTTTCTCCTAAATAGAACTTTATCCTTAAATGGTAATAAATGCAACCATATTATGCATAAGTTGTTCAAGCGTTTACTCAACTCACTGACGAGGATTAGGATATAAAATAGAGTTACTGCTTGATGTAAAAGGATTTTATTAAAAATAGTAAGTAATTTCCAATAGAAAATCTTTACATTACATTAAAATAAAGGGGTTGTTTACTGTTTTATTCATGACTATAAAATAAGTCATCTTGGAAAACACGTAGCTCATTTGCTATAAAACGCTATGCAACCATTCACGGGGATTGTTTCAAGGTTTCAAATTCCCTTTAGTTAGATAGTAAAATTGGTATCCATAAAACGCTTATCCCTATTTCAGACTCCCTTCTATGAAGAAATTTAAATGTAAAAGAACTTTACCCAAACTTAAAAGGAAGGGCATTTATCATGTATGTCATTTGTAGCCAACTGAGCCACCCCAATTTGTGGGTTAAAAATGCCCTCTGTATACGTTAGACGAAATAGTTAGTTCTTATTTTTATTTATAACTCCAAGCTAACCGAAGTCATGTCTCTTGATACTGAAGTTAAAACCTGCATCGAAGAGATTTCTTTAACTCCAAAACATAAAACGTCGGGTATTTATTTGGCAATGTGTATGACGCGAAAAAGGCTTATCGGTTTTCAGAGAATCGTAAATTTCTCGGACGAGGAAAAAATTTTCTGTCATATGTAACAAAAGGCTACTTTCTACTTGTAGTGTATAGGCGTGAAAAATGACTGGAACCAAGGAGGCGGTCTTAAAAGCGTGGGACAAAACATCAGATCAATGGGAGCAGCGATTGCGGAGATAGCCAGACGGGGAGAAAGAATATGAAAGTAGTTTAGCAATATATTATTTTCAGATTTTTAAGTTTTACAGTCTAGAGGTGAAGCGAGAATGGGGAAGATAAATCTAAGCTTAAACGCTGTGCCTGATTTCAAGAATGTAATTTTAGTTACTATCTCTCCTTTTATAAAATATATACCCCTTATCGATACCAATTATATTATTGTATTTTTCTGTTACATAAGTACCTTATTTTGTAATTAAAAAACTATGTTGAAACAAACTGATGAGTTTTTTTATGATGAGTTCATATTTTCCATTTTAATGCCTGTAAAACTTGCAGTACCTATATTTATTTTCTTTAGTTTTACGAATAGCTACCATGTTGATAAAAAATTAAGTAAAAATTCCCATTTAAAATGAAAATGATGAGGCAGACATTTTCTGATATACATAAATTGTTGTACCCAATTGTTGTAAATTTCACACATTCAATTAAAGTTCAATACTTTGAATATTTTATAAACGAAGATAATGTTTCCCTTATCTCAATATCATAATCAGATAAATTTATAATGAAACTTCCTGATAACTGGAACTAAATTAGAGTACAGTTTCCGAAAAACTCATTACAAATCACTCCCCCGCCCCCGTTATTTTCTTATGATTAAATACTGCCCACAGCGTTTCATTAAATGTAATGGGCTTTGACATTTGACACCCACTCTTCGCGTTTATAAGAAAAGTTGTGCTTTAAAAGTTTAGAGGAAACGTCTTAAATGAGGTTCTGGGTACATCAATGGTTGTCATTGTATCAATTTGTAACTAATGTCGTATATCAAATATTCAATTTGAATAATTTTAAAGAAAATTTCATAATCAATGAATTTAAGAATTTATTAGCAACAACAAATACACAAAAGAAAATAGAAAAGAAAGAAAAAAATATATATGTTACGAGCAAAGTGATTAATTGGGCATTATTAATAATGCCCGAAGTGGAGGCAGGCAAAGTGATAAATTTCATTCATAAATGCCATTGAATTTATCACATTGCCCGCCTCACATCGGGCATTATTAATAATGCCCGGATTTATCACATTGCCCGTAACATATACACACATATTGTCCACTAAGAGGCCAAGGGACTTTCCAATAAATTAATAATTATAGTTATACAAGTATATTAATGTAATTTAACCGGTTTTAGCATTTTAAATGTAAGATTTTTTATATTTCAAGGCATTTTATTTTCATTACATTTTAATTTATAATCAATATAATTCTTGAAAATGTAACGCACTTCCCTGCATAGAAATTAGTAAAACAAAGTAATAATAAAAAAGTAATTTGAAAAACATACTTTATAAATCACACTGTAGAATATTAAAAACGCTTTCTTTTTATAATACAAATTAAATACGATAAACAGTAGAAAACCGAAAACAATTAACTTGAAACACAACACCCATAAAAAAATTCTGAAATCTAAAACCCCCCATCCAAAACAAAGACTTTAAGACATTACGGGCTCCCATAGTTCAATCGGAAACCTGTAGCTCAATTTCCGCATTCAAATTCACGGTTAACCTCTCTATTTTCCACCCTAAGAGCTTCCATACTTACGGGTGGTTCTTCTTTCAGTCATTTCCCCACGAAAATTGGTCATCATTATCTCTAATCAGTGGCTTAACAGGTAGAACCGAGAAGATCGCGTTTAAGCTGGATGAGTGATGACTCTCTTTTTTCTCTCAACGTGTGATCCCGCCGTCGACTAATTTGTTACCCTAACGGTGCCTGTAATACATTATTTTTGCCGTGCATTTCTCACTAGAGGCCGCCAATTTGTTGACTATGTGCCGTGCATTGTTTGAGAGTTGCGTGTTAATAAATTGTATCGCGCGGATTTAAGGCCCCTGTCATGACTCGTCATGAAAGTCACTGTGCGGTAATTAATTATATGCAGCTCAAAAACTCGCTTTTTTTCGAGCTGGTTCTTAGAATTGGATGAGTTGAATATAGGGCGTTTTCTTTTTTATTGCTTTTGATCTATATCCATTGTTTAAAATTGTGTTACTTTATGTTGTTGCTATTTTAAAATATTCGACATTATTTTTTTTAGTTACGGGATATAATCTCGTTGATGGTGGGTAAATTAAATCAAAATGTGTTATTGGTATATACCGTTTTGTAGCATTTTTTTTTTCATATTAGAAAGTCCTTGTGTCCTTGGTGTGTAAATTATAATAGAGATTTCACGAACTGGTTATTGTTGCACTAAGTTTGAGAAAGGTTTAATTTTCTTAAAAACAGTTTTTGAAATTAAGAAATGTAATATTTTTAGAATTTTGGTCTGTATTGTTTAAGATTAAAGGAATTGGAAAAATGCGTGCTTATTGTAAACAAAAAATTACTAGGGTGTTTTTGGAAAATAATTATTCCTTATACAGAATTAAACAATTGTATTACATGGTAGAATTAAGTTTCCTCATTTTATTAACTCTTTTGAAATTTTGATAAACCTTTTTTTATTGAACTCACTTATCTAAAATATTTCAGATTAATGAGTTAAGTTAGGAAGCTTAGAAAATAGCCTGTAGTATATAAAAAAGAAATGCAGAATAATTTGTATTTATTTTGTGGAAAGTTTTTATCTTGTTGAATCAAGATCTTTAATTTAACACTAAAAATGTACACACTACTCTATAATACTTAAAGTAATAGTACGTACTTAAGTAATTTACACTAACTACTATTTGTGAGAGATAATAATGCATCTATTCCAAATAAAATTTTAAGAAAAACTGTACTGGAATGTAAAAATTAATCAACTAAAAATCTTTTTAGAACTTAAAAAAAACTGCATACAAGTTGTTATGCAACATAACTTCTCGACATTTATTTTAAGCATTAATACTGAGTTAAAAGTCATTGTGTGTCAAAGAACAGCTGTCAGTAGTGCCAAAGCAAAAAACCGGAAAAATCGGTGATGGTACTTGAAGAATTTTCACCGAAGACTCTAGATATATCTCAAGAATATAACTTCCTCTCGAATCAAATATCATTGTATAGCGGAGGAGCCTGTAATAACATCGGAAAGCGGGTTCTAGAAGTAAAATCTCTTTTTGAGATCCGACTTTTTTATTCGACTATCAATCACTCGGAATTTTGAAGACAGTTACGCTGGAAAGCTTTTATCTTGTGACGACAGCTCAGTTTTTCAACTTATGGATGAAACGGCCAGGCCCACTATTGATAAGAATATTTATCCCTTCAGTAACAGTCTTTTCAGTTAAAACAAAAGCCAATAACGATTACTTTTTCACGTGTTGGTTTTGTATTAAGATTTAAGATGTCAAGAACGTAAAGTAACAACGGAACTTCTGTCGGTCCTTCGAATTTTAGGTTTTAGGTTGTATTTATGTTTCATTGAATGTTGTCTATATAGTAGAGAGTAAATAAGTTAAGGGTGTCATAAATGTTAGAAGTTTATTCTGCATGCTTTATAAGTAATTGATCTTACTGGAAATAATTGCTTTAGCTTATTTCTAAAATCATGCGTCCCTGAATAATTCATGAATAAATAATTTATATGTTCAGGTTATGTTTAATATGACTAAACACTTAAAAGTTATTTTTGTTAAAATGTGTTTTGAATTACCGTACAAAGTTTGGATTTTACTTAATATTTTATTATTACACTCATTACATATTTCACTCTTTTTCTATACCTATGTTATATAATTTATTATAGTAATCTATAAAAAATTTTGTTAGTATCTAATTCCATAGCCTCAACCAGGACTTAAAAAAATTAAATAAAGTTGAAGTTTAACCAATGTAAAACATTCAAACGAGATTTTCTGGCTGTTTAACAAAATTGATACTCTTGTCTATCATTAAAAATTGAAAATGACATTGCTTAGAGGAAAAGTAGCTCAAGTCTCACTTGTGCGAAATTGTAAGGAAATAAATGCAAAAAAAAACCGTTATGATGTATTAAAATTAAATTAAGGCTTGATGAAAATATAATCACTACGGTACAGGCTTTCATAACTTGTTGATATAATCGGCTCTGTTCGTTAAACATAAGTAAGAATCACCCTTGTCTTGACTTACCTTATTATACCTGTGAAGTATAGGGACTAGAGTTTCACACACTAGCAGAACAAAAAAAAGCTGTCCGATTACATTAATAATCATAACCATCTTTAGGTCACGAACTCCGTCCACAAATATAATAAAATCTACAATATTGGCGCCAATAAACGAGAACGAAGGAAGCATTCTTCCGTAGGGGCAAATAAATCCAACTTGTCGAATGGTCACGCGCCTCAGACTAATGAAAGGAACTCCAATATCTAATACAGTGGGCATTAAATAGCCATCGGCGTCTGGTCATCCAAGTGCACTTCATCAGTTCCACACTTGTTAGCTATCGAAAGGAGTATCTGGGTGAACATTTGTTGAGTTCCCTTTGTCAACAAAACTCCTCGTAATGATGTCTAGAGCTATTTTCTAAGAGTCCTTGAGCTATTTTTTCTTGTGGGGACATCACATCTATGCTGGTAATCGGTCAGGACTAGTCGGGTTCGAAGGGTGACAAATTTGTCTTATGATTTATTTAGGTTTTTATACCTCGTTTTTTGGGATATTAGAGGAGAAATCTTTGGGTGAAAGTTTCTGGGTGTTTTATTGTTCCTTTTAATGCATTGTACTTTTTAGTTCTGCTCCTTAATTGCTATTTTTTTGTATTAAAGGAATTTCATACAGATGAAATGACAATTATTAGAAAATTTTGTTTTCTTACGAATAGGTAAGTAAATGAACTATTCTTATCTCATATAAAAGCGTTTGCAGGTAGTAATATGAGATACATATCTTCCTTACTGGTTTACTTGGACCATTTGAACTCAATTTGTATGACTGTCAACTTTCTACTTTTTAAGTAAAACAACAAGAAAATATTTTAAAAACATTTTTAATAGTGTGTGAATAGTTATAAAAAATTTTTAAAAGCTTCCTTTCACCGAAAAAAAAAATTGAAAAAATAGCACATGTATAACATTTCAAACTTAAATAATCCTAACCAAGCATACAAAAAAATATTCCAAAGTGAAAACTATCAGCTGGAAAATAACTTATTGAATTGTTATCTTTAAGTAGTATTTCAAGAACATTGTAACAATTCATACTTCCACTTTGACACATAGTAGAAAGAAGATAGGTATGATTAAATTTCATTTTTCGAAGCTCCCTTATGAATATCAATATGTTTCTCAAGAGAAATACATATATTTGAATTTAAAGCGTGAATTAGACAGTTGTAGGGAAATATTTGAAAAGAGAATATCAAAGAAATAGGGAACCAATCCTAATGAAATTTATGTTCAGTATAAAAAATTCACTGATTCTGATTCTATTTTTATTGAGAAAACAGGATATTTGGAATATCTAAGGAAACAGTAAAATTAAAAAGAATCTTTGAAATTTCTACATTTTTTAAAGTTTGTTTCATGATTACGAAAATAGAGTGAATTATCCAGGGAAATATTTCCCTACTTTGGAAACAATTTTATCCTTAACGTTTTAAAAATTTAAAAGGTTACCTATGACTTAACTAATCAAGCATTTTTAACTAATACTTTTATTCGTTTATTTTTTTTTATTTTGATATGAATATTGTTTAACTAAAAGATAATACGTTTGAAGTTCAAATTATTTTTCAAGATAAAGTTAAGAATAAGATATAGGTTAAAGCAGATATAGGTTAAAATATTTTCACTAAAACCGAAATGTTTATTCAATATTATCTTACATTTTTTCAGAACAATATGATCTACGAGGTAATATTATTATAAGTCGGGATCTTATACTATTGGTGTTATTGGATATGTTCGTATCAAATATACGAGTAATGCATCATGTATGAAAGATTTTCCTTTATGTGGTCTGGTAAACATTCCGTAGTCTCCTTGTTTATTGATAGTAAATAGCTACCTTACCACAACCACAGAAAATTGAACGAAAAATTTGTTATTTTCCGAGTTCTCTTGCATTAAATATTTATTATCTTGGGAGGTTAAGCTACTAGTATAAATCGAAATTATTATTATTATACTAAACTTCCAAATCCCTAGATTACTGCACTATCTTTGATAACTAATAAAATTATAGAGGTATTATTTATAATGTGGAAAGTGTGTCGATTCTAGTTTCTGATACAATGTTGAGATGAGAATTTCTTCCGGTAACATTTTGGCTCATAAAGAAAAGATATTGTAATAGAAATTGCATTTTTAAAAATAGTTGATTCTTAAGTAAGAAGTTTAATCTTATATTTATGTAAGAATATTGAATTTAAATGTCAGTCGGGCAAGTTTTATTAATTAGCAAAAAATTTTAATACATTATGTGTTGAGAAATACATTTCGCTGAATTTAATTATAAAAGTTCATAACTAAATTAACCATACGTATAGAGTACCCTAAGTCCCCGTATAGCTAAGTATCACTTACAAAATCTTTCAATTTGAATTCAAAACTTTATAATGACATTAACACGAATTAAAGACTTTTTAACCTATGTATTTATGATATGAAATGCAAAATATCTTAAAACTATGCAAAAATGGCTTAGTGCAATTAATTGCTTACATTCATGGGTAGAACTAAATAATGAGATTCGCTAATAAATATTGTATTTTTTAGCATTAAAGTAGGATTATATATGAAACTATTGATTTCTATCATTCAGTATCCAAAATAAACTATTTCACTAGATGGTTAAAAAAATAATTTACGAACCAACCCTGCTACAAATACATCTTCATTCATAGAAGGATAACATTGTCCTAAGTAAAGTCCAGTCTATATGAAGAAAAGTGACATATATTAAAATCGTAGACTGGAACATCCCTTTTTAAACAGGATCATAACTATTCGTGCGTGACGTAAGAATTTGCAAGTTTAACATCAAGCTTGCAAGATTCGCATCTTTGTGGAGAAGAACGCATAAATCGCGCTTTATTCCGAAATCAATACCGCCTAATCCCTCTCTTCTTCGCAAAATTAAAAACCTTGCCTCTCGGAACCCTCCCTAAGTATTTGTACTAGTTTTATGACCTCCAGTCGCGGAATATCTCAGCTGAGAAAAAGTGACTGGGAATAAGAATAATCTAGTGTCCGGGAACAAGAACAATCTATTGGCAACAAATAAAAAGATTTTAGTACGTCCTTTACCCTTTCAAGTAAATAAAGGGTCAACGTTCTGGTCATGGGACGGGTGCGTTTTCAATGAAAAATGGCTCGCTTTTTAAAATACGGCCATTGTGGTAAGAAGGCTAAATTTATTAAAAGCTTTTAAAGAGATGAAGCGAGAACTTTTGTCATGTAGTATCGGGTGTCGTAGCTTGTTTTGGGGTTTATGTGGGTCAAAAATGGGGGAGTTTTGTCCCTTTTTCGAACGGTTTGTCTCATAATTGAATCATAATGGTATTTTTGGCTATATTGGTAGTAAAATTGTTTTCTAACAAAAAACATATTTTTACGATTAGGATTGACTTTAGGGTGAGTCATTTGTGCTAATTAAATTTTATTTTACCAAGTTTTAACCTTAAGTAAGTTTAGTTTTGTAAGTTTAAGTAAGTAAGTATGTTTAGTTTTGTTTCTTACGATGTAAAATTCTTCATTGGCTTGTATGTTTAGTGAGTTCCAGAATCATTGTGTGTGTGACTACTTAAGAATTTGATGTTAGAAAAATAATGTGCTTTGCAATTTTATGAACGTTTTGAACGCTCAATCTACCAGTTACTCTCTGGTTTGCGAATATACAAGTTCTATACTCATATCGAACCATTTATAGTCATCATTTTGGCTCAGACCATCCTAGCTTATTCACAAGTTGGTTTGCGAATATAAGTAATGAATGAATACAAAAGTACTTTCTTAATAATAATGTTGGCTCAACATGCGTTTTTACCTGAATCTTCTGATGCCAAAGCATACGAAAAAAAATAATCACTGAGATATATAGTAAAGCTGAATAAATTACAAATAGAGGAGAAGTTATCAAGCAATGCAAATCTGAGCTTTGAAACAAAAATATAATAAAACAAAAAATTTACCACGCCTCTCATATCTCTCACTTACGTGTCATTATTACGGAATGATTAATAAATTCAAAATAACACATTTTAAAAACCTCATAACCGTTTAGCAGAATAAATTACAGTTTTCGTATCTGATTCCATACGTGAAAGGCCTATTCAAAATAATGACGCGTCCGATAAGCGCTTGGAACTTGTTGATGATCTTTTATCAATAATCTATTATACTCGAGGAAAACAGCTTCTACCATTCAGCGTTGAAATGTTGTAGTAGCCAGTTTTTTTTCGAACATATGGGCTAGAAAGAGGAGTGAAGTTATAACATGTTTATTAGTAACTGAAGTATTTCAACGATAAAGTGGAGTAGGAATAAAAAAAATCTTAATTTATCTACTTTCCGATAAAACTATTCAAGGGGATAAAATTTTTTAATGGGATAACAATTCAGAGGTTGACATTGTTTTGTTTGTTTTAGATTTAGCTACAACTAAGGTATTTAAGGCATTTTTGTAAAATAAAAAGAGGCTATTTCAGCGTAGGATGTTTAAATATTTTCTGTTAAACTATAATTGAATAAATGATGTAATAAACAATAAGTTAATATGATAATGGTAGGCCGAATATTTAAAAAAAAACTATAAGTTACATAAAAATGTATGAGTAAATTTGTAATTTTGTTTTTATTCTATTGAACTCCTTTATTTATGCGTGAAAATGTAGTTTAAATAATCAATTTGTTTTAAGCATAAAAATTAAAACTCTTGAATGAGGCCTGGTAAAAGATGAAGTAAGCTATTGAACCAATAATTTTGTTAAATTCCGCAAAACCAATAGTTCGTATACGAAGTTGAAAAAAAATAACAATAACATAGTAAGGATTTATTTACTAGCAAAATGCCTCAGTATATTTTTACAATAATAATCATGAATAATATTTATAAGTTTTTTTCCAATCATGAAATATTTGCATTAAATTTTTTAGTAAATTAAATATTTAATATATTCTGCAGTATTGTTTTTTTTTTTCGGAATTTTCTGCATCAATAAACAGTTACTTAAAAACTAAAACTTGGTTTCATTCCTTTATTTTATACAAGTTTAATAATAATGTCTTTTTGCAAAATAATTATTTTACACTTTTTTATAACTTTTCACAAAAATTTGCATAAATTCGATTACCAGAAAAAATTCGTTTATCCGTCCTTATTGTCACCTCCCGGTTAATCTTTAGTCTACAGACCTTTTTTTTTAAATGCGATTAACATTCTTTAAACGGGCCTCAAATGTTAATAGCTGACACTTTTAGCTTTTCATTACGAGACCTCGTTAAAATAGTCCGTGATAAAAATAAGTTTTTAGATGGTACACGCCTATGTCTGAGTTTATATCGATGATAAGGATTAGGTAAAACTTCACTGAGCAAGAATTTTCTTGGCCTATCAATTTCTTGAGGGATAATATTTACTTTAGGGCGTGAAGCCACAGTTGTCGGAATAAATCCCGCTTTTTGGGAGCTAATCCTTCTCACCTCTTTAGAGCTGTCAAACGTGGATACTCGGGTGTAAATAACTCTTTGGTATTGATCCAAATCCTACTGTTGAGGCTAACCGCGACGTGTTCTTGTGATGTATAGGGACTTAAGATTGTAAAAATGGGATAGGGACCGAAGAATACATCGGACAGCCTGGAAATTGGGGAGATTACCAGGGAATACAGGGTAAGAAACTTCGGCACCAAAGTTTTTATCAAGGCGGTGAGGGTTAGTGAAAATAACCGATACTAGGAGATATTGTTCAAAGAAATTGGTCTAAGAGCGGAAATAGTCTTTTTTCTCTTACGGTGGAGTTTAGTTAGTGGGCTAAAAAAGGAAGATTTGTTATTGGTGCTTTTTGCTCATTTTATAATTTGGTAACTGAAAATTAATGTGTTTTGGGAAAATACTGGTGCAAATAAATTAAAGAAATAAAAATGAACTTATGTAATTTAGTACTATTTCTTTTCATTTTAAGATGATTAAGACCTAAATATTTTATAACGTAGTAATAACTACAATAATAAACGTTTTAATCAATAATATCGTTAGGAAATATTTTGTTTTATGTCTGGTACAAAATTTGAAAGTTCATCCAAATATTTCTAAGAAGTATTACATTTTATTATTTAATAAAAGGAGGAAATTATCTAGATCTAGATGATTGAATTTTAAAAATTCATATAGGAAGTGGAATAATTCGAATTGATACTGATTACTTTCATGATTTATTTTTTACTCTTTAACATTTAGATGCAGTTTTATTATTTATTGGTTTTGAAAAGATTAACATTTCACTCTAACATCAAATCTTAGAGTAACTAGTTATTTGATAAGTTTAATTAATTATTTAGTATTGTTGAATTTCTCTGTTTATAATAAAATAGAAATCTCTCTTATATATAAGATCTCTCTTATATTTACAAGGGGATGTTAGTTATCTTATAAAAAGAAAATAAAGCGTTGAAATAATTATTTTCAATTATAAACTTATTCTACACCTTAAAAAGTTTCCTCCTATTTATGTTCCAATCAATAATTTATCAGTATAAAAACTTAGAAATGTGTGATCATGGTTAAACTTTTATGCACTTTTTTATAAATTCAACAGTAAAATACTTTGAGAAATTCAGTTTGAAAAAGTCAGTGGGTTTGGAGTGGAGGGGATCTTATAGAGTGCTAAAAATGTATTTTACAACAATGAATAATTTAGCTCAAAACTTATGAAGTTAACAAATCGAATGAAAGATAATTTAACGTTCTCGTCATCTAAAACTTTCCATGTAAAATGTAGAACTTGTTCAATCGAGAATGAACACCGCATTCCGATACCGTGATGAGAGTAATAAACAAACAGCACTAAGAGTTTACCCCAGAGAAATACTCCACCAGAAAACTGATCGTGTTTGTGGAGGATGGCAGCTGAGAAACAAGATTTTAAACTTTCCTACTTTCCAGTAAAATTTATCCCCGGCCTTTGGATGTGGAAAAATGAGCTGTCGAATCAAAATTTTCTTGGTTTGGCAGAAAAAGTAATGGCCGCCTTTTGGGCAAATCCATTGGGCCGATGACTTCGCATTTCAAGTGCCACACATCAGTTTCTTCTCGAGGATAATCTGATAAAGTTTTAGTAGGGAAGGAAGAGGCCTTCAACACATACCAATGGAAAGTCAAATAATTCTTTTCCCTTCTTGCAGTGAATGGATCTGGGAAGTCGTTAATCTTTGGGGATAGGGGGGACGTACACTTCCTCTGGGAGCGTCTCTTTAAATGGTGTAACCATGTACGCTTCATTGGGGCACGGATTTAGCCGAGTTACATAAATTGTGATTGAACGAAACCCATTCACTCTGTTTATTATAGAAGGGAAGGGGCATAAAGTTAACGTTAAAACCACACGACTGAAGAAGCTGGCTCGGATAGATAAAGTCCACTGCACTAGTTTTGTCCCTGAAAAAAAACTTCTTCTTTAAAGTCCAGTCTACCAATTTTGTCCCTGAGAAAAGCTTTGTATTGCTGGATACTGCAGGATATGGATGTAACAGTCTAGTTATTTATCATTTAATAGTCATTTAATAACTTTTATTATTTAGACTGTTGACTATTTCAATTGTTTTTATTCATTGTTTGGTAAACATTCGTATGTGGTATGATTTCATTATGTATTGTAGTTTCTAAAAATTTGTAAATAAGCGTAGTTTAAATATAAATTCGTAATATCAAATGGTTTAACATTTTTGAAATGCTTACATAACTTTTGGATATTTGTTTAGTGTGTGAGTGGGTTACAAGTAACAATGCGGGATAACCTATGTATTCGTTGTTAATTTGCGAACGGTGAATTATATTGGTAAGTTTCATTTACTTCACTTCTAAATATAATTTAGTTAAAGTGATATAAATCAGAGTACATAATATTAAACCTCTCAGAAGTTTTTTTTCCCATTGAATCTACAACATTTAAAATTTTATCCACTACGACGCATGGTAGACCTTTCACTCTTTGACACTTGTACATCTTGGGTTCTCCTCCACTCATATGCAATGGTTTTTTTTCACGATACATTTTTATAAGACTTAAATAAACCTTCTTTACTTAATAAAGTTGATATTAACAACTTATTAACTTTATATTAACCTTTTTTAATCTCAAATAAATATTTAAATCGTATGAAGGAATATAATAAATAATATTAAATTCCACACACAACCAATAATAATTATTAGCTATTCATAACAATGAATAGATGCTTAAAATTATTGCTTGTTTCAACTATTGAAGGGATTAACTAATGGTTTAAGCGGAGTCGTGAAAGAAAAATACAACCATAGAGATTCTTTTGACATGATAAAGCTTCTTAGAATGTAATCATTAACTGTTATAGTAAAATTTTGTAAGTATATCAGAAATATCACAGTTCAAAACGACTGCTCATTTCCGTTGAAGGCTATTTAATGATTCAGAACACGGAAGGGAGTTTCCGTTCAATAGCTTTATTCTTTAATAGTATTCTTTGAAAAATCTGCCTTTGAATAATGGTAATGAATGGTGATAATGGTGCAGATTAAAGTGTGAATGGGATAGGAACGGTCGGTGAGATTTTGAGGTGAACAAATTTAGCCCTAAGATAAATCTATTTCAAACTATTCCAAAGCAGGTTTACGTAAGATTTAACTTAACAAGGATTGGGTTTTAAATTTAGGGCCTAATTTATGCTATTTATAACGAAAGTGTGTTTTTAATGTTTTAAAATATATAGGTACTCCTTAAAATCTCAAAATTTCATGTTGTTGAAATATTCGTTTTCAATGCCTTGTCTAAATTACTTAATCTTATATTGTCTTAATCTAATTGCTAACGTCTAAATTTTAGAAATATTTTTTGTTTTAATGGCAAAAATGTCATCAGTTGGTAAGGGTTTTTAATGTTAAAAACAATTTTCATTTTTTGATAAAAAAAAGTGTCTGAAAGTAGTACTTTAGGTATACTAATTTAATTATGAATTAATGCAGGAAATAAGCTGCATTTTAATTCCCTTAAGGTTCAACATTTTGAAAGGAAAAATATTTATAAATACTTCCAATTTTTATTGAGAATTTACGTACTAAGTGTACAAAAAAAATATGTATTTATGTAGTTATTAAATTTAATTAATGCAATTGAATTTAGGTGCTTATTGGGGTAAATTTAAGTTTTCTTTATTTTACAGGCAAAAATAATGTTTTATAATGTCACAGGGAATAGTTTTTTCAGTATAAAATATATTTTTTCTCAACCTGAATTACATCGTTTAAAAATTCTAGAATAACCACTAAATATATTTTGACTTAAACTAAATACCTACCTTCTTCTTACAATACTACGTTAAAGCCCGATATATGTTATAACGGTATGTAAATATCCAGTGGCGGATCTAGAACATGAGTAAGGGGGGGGCTAACTTAATCTGATTGAGGATGATAATGAAGTAACAAGCCGTGCTTTTTACAATATTCATTAATGTCTTAAGTATTGAGGGCAGTGTTGATTGTAAATGACTAGTATTTTTAAATATAACTAATTAATTAGTAATTAAATTAGTTAATCATTAAATATATCAAAATAATAAGGGTGTGTCAACCGGGAGGGTTTTTTTACGATGATTTTAGTCAAATATTTTTTTCCAAGAATATAGATCAAATGTGAATTTTCGTGCACTTAATTTCAATGTTTAGTGAATAATACATCCATCCCGAGGCATAAGGGGAGTTTGGGGGAACCTCCCCCAAGAAAATTTTTGAAAATTTGACCCTAAAAAGTTGTGTTTTGACTCATTTTTGGTCATTTGGGATTCTTTGAGTGTCACACGAAAAAGATGATTTCTTGTACTCGTTTTCAAAGGAAAAAACTGTAATACATAAGAATTTCATGGTGGTGGTTTGAACCCCGTAACCCCGTCTCTATTTTAACAGAGTAAATGTTTTGTAAGAGTGAATCTTATAAAAACCAGGGAGTTAGAGATCTTGCAGACGGGCTAAAGCTCATAACCTTTAAGATGTGAAACAAATCTATAAAACTGTAAGGGGCTAAGTATTTTGGAGGTTATGCTTTGTAAGGCTTAGAAAGCTCATTGGAATCTGCAAGTTCTTAATCGCATTTATATTAAAGTGTTGAAAGCTAAAGATCTTGGAGGGGGCTAACGCTTTTAGGCTAAAGCTCATTAAATTGCGAACTAAATACTATAAAACATCGCAAGGAGGCTAATTCTTTATGGGGGCTAAAACTCATTGTCCCCTTTAAATTGTGAATTGAATACAAAAACTCAGGGCTAAAAGCCTTGTAGGAGCTAAAGATCATGGAAGGATAAAGCTCATTAAATAGTGAACCAAATATATTTAAAAATGCAAGAGGGTTAAAGCTTTGTAAAGGCTATTAAAGAGCATGGAGGGGGCTAATGTTTCATAGGGCTAAAGCTCATTAATTTGTGTAACAAACATAAAAACGCAAGGAGGCTAATGCTTTTAGGGGCTAAGCTCATTGGATAGACCCTTTAAATTACGAATCAAACCTTCAAACATGCAGGGGGCTAATAATTTGTAAGGGCTAAAACCTCTAGAAATCCTTAAATAGTGAATGGAGTTTATAAAAATGCAGGGGGCTAAAGATCTTGGAAGGGGCTTAATGCTTTGTAGACCCTTTGAATTGTGAAAAAGGCTACAAAAAAGAAAATTAGTTTAAAATTTTGAAAATTTAAACAAAATTTTCTAAAAACTTCATTTTTTTTTTCGAAAAAGTTCAATTTTATGTAGTGTAAACTTAAGTCCCAAGGGGGGGGGCTATAGCCCCTATAGCCCCCCCATAGATCCGCCACTGTAAATATCCCATGATTAACTTCATAAGAAGACATTAAAAACATGTTAATGCATACAATGTATACTTTCCTTCCCCTCGAAAGAAGCTAAACTAATATTTGTCCATACTCTTTCAATATCCCTCCCCCAAACAGATTCTCGCTGAATATATGCATGCAATTGCCCATCAGCTAGGAAATTTCCTTGCATCATTCATCACTTGTGGTCACGGCAAGCTAGGAAAAACCCACTGCACGGAAGCGAACGCTACATGATCCAGAATGTAGCGCAATTACCGTTGCACTTTCACACATGTAGCGCTGACGGGTACAAAACGTGGCTATAAAGCAAGGGAGGATGAGTCGCTCCTTTGAATCGGGCGCGCTGTTAAAAGCGGTTGTTTGATTTGGCGAGGTGCGAGCTTTTTGCCGAAGCTTTGGAAGTGAGTGTGAATGAATAGTTTCACACTTTGGATGGAGCTGTTCGCATATTTTAGTAGACCAAACGATAATTCAGAACTCTTTTTTTTTTTAACGCTAACTTTGAGTGAGCTGGGTAGAGTTCTGTTGCCGAGAGGTCTATTTGAAAGATCATGTTTGTTCAATGTTTATTCATTCTGACTATTTTGTGGAAAATCAAGAAATTTACTTTAATACTTAAGAATAAGACTCAAGAAAACATTTAGTAAAAACTTTGCCGTTGAAATAAAAGTGGAATTTTCAGAAAATGTCCGAAAATTTCAAACTCTATTTACTACTTTGATTAATATTCACATAAATATGTGGATGCATTTTTGAAAATCACAAAACCGTTCTACGTAAATTAAGTTATTATTTTACATATGCTACGTAAAAATACCCCAAGAATATAAATATTTGGGAAGGGAACTTGATTTATTTTCCAAAACAATGCAATAAAAGAAGAATTGTTTATTAGAAGGGGATGGGAGATTAAAATAATTTATAATAACTTAATTTAATTTTAATTAATTAATTTGAGAATGAAGATAAATAAAATAGAGTATTTTCGCGTAAATTCAAGTATTGATTCAGGCTTAAGTTTAAATGCACCTAAATAAAACAATAATAGATTTAATTTGCATATAGTTGTAGTATAAGCCATTTTAGGGGGTTACTGCTGTGACATTTCAAAACTCAGCAAGCATATTGACTGAAATATCCATGTCTAAGGCTTGTAATAATTATAATAGGACTTACATTTTTCCCCTTACATGCAAATTTCGCCGTTAAAGTTTTGTAGTAGACTAACATGCCCAATTGAATAATGAATATGTAAATATCATGAGATATATCGATAATTGTAGCCATTTGAAAACGAATAAGAATTTATCAAGCAAAGCAATAGAGAGCGTACTTGAAGGGGGTTAAAAGGGGATATCCTTAACTATATTATTTGATTTATATGCATTTAAATAAAGAAATAATCCAACATAATTTATTTTTGAAACACAAATGCGGCAAACCATGATAAATAATGCCATGAGCTTAAGACATTTTATGTTTGTATACGCTAATCTAATATAAAATAATTTAAAACAGCTTAAAACAAAGAAAACTCGTACATGATTTGAATAGCGGAGTAAAACCATGTAATTTAAAAAATTAAGTAGATTGATGAAAACTCGATACTTTCTTTTTTGTGGCATAATTTTTAACTAATCAATTTTCATCATTACTGGTAAAATTGCTTATTTATGGAAAAAATAACTCAAATTCACGTATCTCAAATTGGATGATGATAATAATGCAAAGCCAATTTTGTGCTCTGAACTTATTTTTGAAGTTTCTTTTCAGTTTCGCATGACTTGCATTATGCTTCTCAATATCGAGTTTAAACTTCCAATTATAATAAAAGTTTGTTTTAAAATCCCTCTAAAGGGTTTACATACTTTTTATATTTTTACTTTTCAGGTTAAATAGAATTGCAAGAAAAGCAATTTATAAGAATTTATATTTTTTATTGAAATTAGTAGTCATTCTGAATATTCGTTAAAAAAGAGATATGAAACAGAAAAATAACGAGTATTTTGTACAAAATAAGTACTTTTTATTTGTTTCGAGATATCAAGTGCCTGTTAAATTGAATGAAATCACCCTACACGGTTCGGGTTCTAAAGCACATTGAAATCATCTCAGGACTGAATTTCGAGTAGGTTTAAAATTATAATGAGCTATTTAGATTCAACTTATCCAAAATTGACATGCATTTATTTGACTTAAGTTTTAAAAGTATTGGAGAAATGCAGTGATCCATGAAACTCTTATCAAGTTTCCATGACAAAACAACCCTGTTGATTTAAATGGTATTTCGCCAATCTATAGGGTCTTAGATCCTACAGTGAAGTTCTCCCAGGAGATCCCGTTATCCATAGTTTGAAGCGTAATTGCAGGTTACTTCCCTCCCGGAATATTCCCGATTTATTTCCGTAGAGCTCGCTAGAATGACATGGAAATTCAGCTTCTACATTACCGTTCAGACGCATCAAAATAATTCTTTATTCTGAAAATTTATGTTAAAAAATAGACGTGTCGAAAATGTTTAGGTAAATGGATTACTTAAATTGGTAGTTGGTCGTTTAAAATATTGAGGTAAAACTACATTTTTCTTTAAATGGATTTCTACACTTTTATTCGTTGATATTGAGTGATTTATTTTGACTTGCGTGATGTGAAATTGCTCACATATTAAGCATAATAGTATAGTATATTCTTCATTTGTTTATTGATGAATATTTTGAGTCGGTGAAAATAAATTTTCAAACGAATTTCCTATTAACGTTCCTAATGTTATTTTTGTTAAACATATTTAACTAATGCGAAAATTTGAAATTACTGAATTTCACACTGAAAATTCAGTAATTTATGTACAAGAAAATATAAACTTAAAGCTCTCGTGACTATTTTAGCTAACAAAAGTAATTGTAATTAGTTTATTATTATTACTATTACTCCTAATTTATCGTTTTATTTTAAATGGGTTACTGTGCTTGAATTGGCAAGATCTAGATTGTGGGTTACATTTTATGACAACGAAAGAGGGAACAGCCAAAAACTTACTAATGATTATACTACAGTATAGCTTCATATCAAGCAATTTTAAGCTATTTTTCTCCTGCCAAACTAACTAAAATGCTTCAACTTTCTCATTAAAAAGTTTATTTTCCTGAACTCTTAATGGGATTGACAATATCCCCTTAGTAATTTCAATAACAAAATTTTCAATAACTTTTAATTTTAAGGACACGGTAATACAAACGGATATTATCGGAGGAATGAGCCCCGATTTACAATTGACCTCAAGTAAAGAAGCTATCACAGTGAAGAAGATAGATTCTAGGTAGCTCAATCTGTCTCTTGTCATCACTTCGTAATTGCTACCGTGCTATATTAGCAGCCGAATGGAATAACATCCCGGTTTGTTAATCTTGTAATTTAGTGAAGCGGGCTGATTGCTTTTTTACACTAGACCTCGAGGGATTTTGATTTCCTGCTAAAGTTGTTCCAAGGTCTATTGTATGAGAGTATTTTTTAATTCTATCGCAACAAGAGTCGATTTAAATTGAACATAAGCCGGGATGGATTTTTTGTTGATAGACTCCTAATGAAAAAAATCTATGCATTTATTATAAGTTTTGATTGAAGAAAATAATAATTGCTGAATATTATATTATATAAATTATTAGAATAGGAGGTAATCTTTTGAATATTATGTTGTCTCACTACTTGACTTGTGCTGGGATGGTTCCGCTTAGGAAATCTAGAACTGAGGCTATATAAGTCTGTAATATGGATCGCACCACTAAGAGTTATTTGTGTTTTACTCTACTCTACATAAACCAAACGCATTAAATTTTTTCCTGAACATATTTTTTTTATATGAATATAATTTTTTTGTTTTCAGTTACGCACAGACAAAAATTTAATAAACTTAGCAAGCACTGACTAAAGCTTTATCTTTGATCCAATAGTAGTACTCTGAACCTTTCAGTTAGTCATTTAACTACCAAATAATTTAATTCATGCAATTCAAATTCATTAAAATAAAAATTTCCTCATTTTGAATCCAAATCATTGTTTTATAAGAAAGAATTCATTAAACATTCAGGGCAATAGAAGAACTGCGATCTAAATTTTAAAAAGTATCATCTCCAAACGTAAATTAGAGTGCTATACACTCTTATTCAAATAATGGATAAACCATCTAGATTAAAAATTACAAACGAAACGCAATTTTATATCACCGAAGCAATAGCGCTTCTATTGAATAGGATGGTTTAAATCGCTTGATATTTGTAAGGCAAAATTTTAATACAGGTGTCAAAATAAAATCAGCCGTGAATAATCGTTTTGAGAACTGAGTGCATAAAAGAGTCTTTAGGTGTATATTACACAAGGCTGTTAAAGGGAGATAGTAATAACGTTACGAAGAAAGGAAGAAATCGATTTATTTTATGAGATCATCAGTGGGTTGGGGATAGTTTGATGGCCAATAAGTTGCACCTCTTTTTACCACGGATATTTACCTGGTGTCTGGTGGGAGTAAAACTAATGAAAGTTGGAATTCATTATTTTGTAGCAGTAAAGGGGGATACTTCTTGAATTGGCTCTAGAAGGAGAATACAGTAAATAGGTATTCAATTTTTACGACATTGTTAAAACGAGTTTACTTCATGAAAAAGTGAAAGTTTAATTAAAATGAAAAAAAGAGAGGTATCGTGAATGAAACGAAACGGAATGTATGAATTTGACTAAAGTGAAGGCTTTTAATACATATTTAAACGTAGTTAAATTGGTTGGGGTGAATATGTTTTTAGAACGCAAGTATTAAATATCTTTCATCTAATATTACTACTCTTTTATATGAAAACTGCTAAGAACTTATTCCTTACTTATAAATATTCTTTTGTAAATAACACGAAAATATTTCAATAAATGTATATATATGTATAAATGTAAATATTTTAATAAAATGTAATATGGAACAGTTAAATCAAACATAATCAAAATTATAACTTAAATTTTCTAACACCTTCTTTAAATTTTATTTTGATTGAATAACAAAAAAAAACAAAAACCCGTATATAGTAACTTGCTCTTCATTTTTAAACAAATATGTATGAAAGTCTTCAATTTTATTTTTACCACACTTAACTGGCATTTTTATTACCTTCTCACTTTGGTCTTAGTAAATTTGTAAAAAAAAAAATCATTAAAAACATCCCCTTTTATTACTTTACCTGATGCCGTCTATCAATCTTGTCAAATATTTTTTAGTTGCACCGGATAACTCATGTCTTAGTTCCTTTTAATAAAGAGATTGAATAAATCACTTTCCCTTTCAGGACTCTCGAGATTCTGAATTTTCAATTTAAACGAAGAATATTGATAGCGCCAATTTCTTCGATCCACTGCATAAAGTTGATTTTTCCTTTAAAAAGGAGAAACAATGCACAATGATTTACCTCGGTATCCCCAGAATGGTCAATGAATAGAAACCAGATATAATCTATCACTTTACATATAATGCAATGAACTTTGAATATCACATAAGCACAAATATGACATAAAGAATTTATGTTGTACTTGTGTAAGGATATAAGAATAAGAGTGTTCTATGTAAGAATTGTACTCACAAAAACATTTTTAATTCAAATAACTTTGCAAAAGGTTTTTAAAGTTTAAAAATTAGTACACATCTCAATTTTTATAAAGAGGTTATTATAGGGAAAAGTATTTTGAAAATAAAAGTTTAATGTTTAATTAACAATGTTTTTCAAAATTTAATGCGAAAACATAAGACAATATTGTGTTCTTGATGAATAATATGAAATTAAGCCTAATGATCTTTAGTCAATAGGCAACTTGAGATTTCTGAAATTATAATTTAATCCTATTTACACATTTCTAAGACAATAAAATACTTTATCGTAATAACATTAACGTAAATAACTATAACTTATAAAGTAAAAAGTTGTCTGGAGATCTGTAACTTTGTCAACGCATCGCAAACAAAGTTGAAAATTGGAGTAGCGAGGAATTTAATTTAACGTAGTGAACACTTGATATTAATTTCTCTTTGAATCCTCCCATAAAAGAGCCTTAGGTAAAACGAACTTCGATAACATAACTTCAGGTCATAAATTTTAGATTAAATTATGGTGCAGAGATGTATAAATTCCACAGTATTCCTAAAATAATCTCTCTACGTGTTCTGCGAGAGATAGTAACTCCTCAAGTCAAAATGAATTCTAGACTTTTGAAATGATCTCATTAACATGGTAAAGGAGAATTTATGATTATGAGAGCATTTCACATGCAGTTTGCAGTTGGATCCCTGTAGCTTTTACCAGGAGGTAAATGCAAATATGTAGATTTATGAAATGAAATCAACACATTAACCTGTATTAGTCCCGTTAACCGCGTTTCGTAGAAGAGTGTTTACGGTTTTGAAACAGTAAATTATCTATCTAGCTTAAAAATGTTACATTTGTTTGGCACTTGTTAACTGAAGTATGAAGTAGTATGGATAAATTTTAGAAGTATTGAAATTTATACTGGCAAGGCTTAGTAGTTGAATTATTGGATTTTTTACATATGGCCAATGGCCATGCAGTTACCCCCCTTTTTCTGAAAATAAAAATATTATGTAATGTGTTGAAGTAAACTTCTAAATGGTTGTGATGCAAACTAATTTCAAAGGTTTTAGCTCTTTTCAATATTTTTTAATATAACGATAGTAAATAATTTTCATTATTATTTTTAAATGAAATACGTGTAATGGATATTTTTGCTTTGCCTAAAATGTTAAGTTTTTTATAAGGAAAACACTAAACACTAACTAAAAACACTGAACTAAATTGAACAATTTAAAGAACTATATTCATAAAATTTTAACCAAAACTAACTATTAGTTTTTACTCCCTTTATAGCATTAGTACCTATAAATTAGTAGTATAAATGAATTCGAAATTTTCATGTTTCAAATTTTTCCGACTTACACTTTATTTTAGAAACTCTTTAAATATCTAACACCTTTAAGTTATACAAGCGATTATGAAGGAAATATTTTATAAATATAGCAGTTAAGGTAAATATCTGCTTCATTCACTACTTTATTTAAGCTTATCGATAAAGTAGGTGGGTTCTCAATTGCTTCATAACCTCAGCCCATCAATGGAAGAATCATAAATCGTCGCAAACATAGCTCTGAAGGATTATGGTGGGTCCTTAAGGAGGTTACTTAAGCGAAATGATAATGAAAAAATTATTTCGTCCCGGAAATATCTTATGGAGGAGTTAGTTCGAAAAAGTAGGATGATTCGAGTATTTTTCCCAAACATATTAAGGCATTTGTTATGTCAGCCAGCTATTGATAAAGCGTATTATCCGAGAGGGCGTATTTATATCTTTATATCCCAGAGCTACGTGCGAAAGAAGTTGAGAAGAAAAAGGCAATACTCCGTTCAGTACCATTCTTCATTTACGCAAGCTTGCCAGTAGGAATTCTAAACTTTTAGGGTATTCATCATCTTTTATCATTTTACTCCATTTACTCCTGCTTTCTTTTTCTCCGGCTTTTTAAGCGACCCCCGAAGGGTTGCATTGTTCGATGCTGCTCCCGACAATCGCGCTCATTGTGATACAATCTTTCTCCAATAACCATTGCCAATCCGATGCGGACGCCCGCCATCTCCGCGAAGGTCTTTTACTTGTTCTGTCACATTTCCCGATTGTGTTTCCCCGGCAGAGGAAGAAGACAAGCAAAATGCCTGTTTAATTTGGTTGATTGCATTTGTATGGGGAAACAAGCATTTTCTCGTGCGCCGCTTCTTTCCGTTTCGGTAGCTCTTTTCAAATTAGGGTTGGAAGGTCAGCATTCTTCCGAAATTGGTTAAAAGTTAAATTGTTGAGTCATGACCTTTTTGCATAGGTCTTTTCGATGCGGTAAATAATTTATTCCATTTTAATTAAACATAATATAGTTAAACCCGTTACCGAACCGTAGATAGGGAACTCTCTGGTTTTAAAGATCCATTCATGTGGGTCCCGAATGAAGAAACAATATTATAATTATATTGTAACCTTCGGTAGGAGTGAACTATTTATTTGGATAATTATAAATAAGGTTCGAGTTACCTCTTTAATGTAAATATACAGAATTTCAATATGTGTTATTATAGTTGAGAAGATTTAGAAATTTAATAAACTCTTATGGTTGTTTTAGGTCATAAAGTAAATACACTATTTTTCTCACAGGGTTGAGGGTATCATTTTTATTATGATTAATTCAATGTGTTAAGATTTATTTTACAATTAATTGGCGTTCTTTGAAATGAAACTAATGTAGCATATTTGTTTACTTCTTTATAAGAAGATCACAGCCCAGATGAATTTAATTAAATTTTTGTTTAATCTTAATTCAAATATTTACAGATCCCTCTCACCCCTCCCAAAAAATCAAATTTAATGTTTAAATGTTAAAATAATATTATTGTTCCTCATTGAAAACTTAAATTAAGCATTGAGTGATATCTTTTTATTAAAGATCAACCTCTCTTTAAGTGTATCCATATATATTATATCAAGATAATAACTCCCTTAATTTCTCTCTAAACGAGTGATTTAAAACAAAACAAAAATAAAAATTTCATTATAGATTTAATTTACCCTACAACATAACCTAAATATGATTACCAAAACACTAGACACTAAAGTGTAAAAATTCCATCCCCTTAAAGATGACCAAAGATTCAATCAGGACCTTAGTTCACTATCAAAATTAACGTCACAGTTCATATCAACTCATAAGTTAAAGAGCGTTTTTAAGAAACAGTAAAAAGAACTACTTTTCATGAATAAGGAAACTTTCAATTCATATTTACCTTTCGTTTTTTTTAAAGTTTTATGCATTGAAGATGATTGAAGATTAAAACGTGAAAAGCAATTTTAAAAACTCGAAAAATAATTTTAGACTCGAAGCTACTCTAATTAAAAATCTCTCCCGAGGGAAGATATTCTTAAGCTAACACGTATTAGTGTTTTTATTTATTTTCGGATGGTTTATATTAAATTCCTAGTTTAATTTCCTGGTGGTATATATTTTTATGTAGGGTTTTTTACTGACGTTTAATCATCTAGGAAAATGCCTTCTAAATTTCTATTTCTTATTGTGACCTTCCCTCATCAATAATATATTATTTGAAATATAGTTTGATTATTGTAAACATACAACCATTTAAAATATCTTACTTCTAAATAAAACTCTCTTGTCTATTCATTAATCCTTTAATTGCGAAATTCAAAATTTGTATAAAAAGCATAAAAGCATAACTTCTTAAAATTTCAGAAGTGATGCCAAACATAAAAACAAAACAAGTTACTATGATTTTTCTCCTCCACGTTATCTTACCTAGAAAGTTTTAATACTATACTAACCAGCAACTTTTATTCTCACCTGTAAAAGATTTCCTGATAACGTTAACACGATTCCCTTAGATTTCTTTCTACTAACCGCACGAAAAAGCAGTTAACTAACCTAACCCGATACTTAATAACAATTCAGAAAGGTACTATTTTTAGGTGATGACAGATTTAGCAATAGTTTACAAAGTAACGTTGCAGCCATCACGAATCATCAATAAAATGTCTCATCTCCGCACTTGAGAGATTATTTTCAACGAATATTTATAAAACAATCCTTAAGAAAATTCAAATAATCACCTGCCTACCCACACCCCAGCCAATCTTTCGCTCATTAATACAGTACTGATGAATTGCTACCAAGTGACCTCTGAAAGATTAAGTACACATGGTCCCAGATCGCACACGATTACTGATCACCCATGATGACTGCTTATTTTTAGGCACGAATCGCCATTAAATTCTGAATTCGGAATACCTCATTTTGGAAGGCATTAATAATCCCAAAGGGTGACTGACTCCCTAGATTGAGTTAATCGATCGTCAGGTGTTTTCAACATTTCCTTAAAAAATTGCGTCCGCGCCACGGCTAATTATGCGTTGTCGGGACACATCTGTCCAGTATTGCCTTGTCTAGGGAGTGTCCAGATCATCCTTCTCTTAGGGTTAATCTCTGGACGTGATATCTTGACGCTTAATGGACAATTGGTGGGAGGGGCTTGCTGAAAGTTAAGGATGGAACGGCGGGTTGGACCATCACGGACTTTTGTTAGAATTAATGGTTTTGTTGTTGAACATCTTTTGCGCTGTTTTCCTGGTGAAAAATGCCAAATTACCTGTGGTAATTTGCCTGACAGTTAGGGAGGTACTGAAGAAGGATTAGGCTGTTGGGGATTTTGGCTATGATTTATTTGGTGTGATCACGAAGAGAAAGAATTTTTAAAATGCCTCTGAATAGCCTTATTGTGTTGGACATGGGTGGAAAAGAATAGAAGAAATTCAGTTTTCGTAAATAGCTTTTGTATTAGTACCTACTTGGAAGATATTTATAAATAATATTTCATTCTTTTTATAGTTTATACACTTGATATTATTTCACACTGAATCAGGTATTGGTTCCCTCAGAATATAAAACATTTATATATTTTAAACTACAATAGACTGGCATGTTAAAGATAAACAATTATTTATAAAAGTGATTACGTATTACCATAAATTTAACATTAGAAGAATAAGACACCCTTTTAACCGTAGTTTGTAATTTTTAGAAAATGAATTAAAATACTCGTATTTGCCGTTCACTAAATTTCCTCAAAAAAAAATTAATGCAATTTATTTCTAGATAGTTAAATTATAAAACATAGAATTTTTTTGGGAGTTGTATATGTCAAAGTCTACGTCACATAAGTATTTTGAAGCAAAAATGAAATTTCTAGTTCACTAAAGCTATTTTTCTGTTAAAAATACCTTATCATTTTATCTAAAAAATTCGTAATCTAACTGAAAAAAGAAACCTCAGGACTTTTACATAACCTTTGAGACTTTCAAGTTCAAGACAACCTTATTAACAATTCCCACAGAACCTTCAACTTACCATCTTTATAAACAAATTTATCTCTACATTTGAAAATAAATGTCCCGAAAATACAGAAACACGTCGGCCTCTATCCCAGTCTTTGTAAGTCTCATGCAAAATACCAACAGATTACTTATCTTGTTAGTGTCACAATACAACTATTAGTCCCGCTAAACTACATTTATAAAACCAAAAGTCGTTAATAACACGCGATGATAAATGCAGAACGGCATTCCTTGTGCATCCTCATCATTGTTGGGTTGCATGGCTCCTGAATACGGTCTTGGAGCGTTTATCCTCAAGCTACTTTCAAGCTTTTGTTTGAATTCAAACCGAAATTTATTTTTTGTTTAATAACGCATTACTGTGGGATGGAGTTAATTCGTTGAGTGCATACAGTGGGATGGCTTCTCGGGTATCTTGGCGGTTGTCCAAGCCTCTCCATTTCCCGAAGTGCTCCGGAAAATGCGGTGTTTGGGACTGTTTGAGTAGAGGATGATCCGGTACCAACTAAGCTTGGAGCAGAGAGGTTGGTTGGAAAGAGGAATTTAGGGGAGGTTTCAGCTTTCTCAAGATGAAGTCAGAGTGAGGTTTTTATTTCGTGGTTTATTCCTTATAGGAAAATAGTTCAATATTTTGCAAACTTTGGCGAATTGTAGGCCTTGGAACAGCAGCGTTAATGTTGTACTATACCGGTTCTTTCTTTATACGATTTTTTTTTTGTGTTTTGAAGTAAAGTTTTTCAGTAAGTTATGCTGTCTTGGGGAAATTCATGTTTTGAATTCATGATTTATTTTGATTTTGATAGTTAGTTATGGAACTACTATTTTGTTTGACGAGTTTTTAAATTAATAACTATTTAGCTAAATTAACAGTAGAGAAAAATTTTACCAAATAGTTTTATACTACATTGCTTAAGGTAACCAAGCCTTTTTTAAATATTGAATAATAATATTTAGCAATAAATAACATAAGAAGCTATCATACTTGCGTATTAAAGATACTTCTATCCTAAACCATCTTTAAGATTCAAATCTACTACGATTGTGTCTAAAATTAGAAGTGTCTGAAACATTATAGTTACTTATTTTACCCGTTTAAAATATCATCTACGGAATAACATTCGTGGAAAAATCCTTTAAAATATTTGTTTTTAAACATTTTTCTCGTTGTTGTTGGAAGATCCTCAATTGTAAAATGTTTAAACTTTTAAAAATTCTTTACTAAAGATGTTTATAAAACTAAACTAAAAGAATAAAAGTTTTTACGCAGTATAAACAATATAAACATGAGAATTCCTGAAGACGCTGTTTTGAATATGCTATCACCACATTTCAAACAAAATCAATGTCTCATCCTTTATGTATAACATCTATTCTCCGATGATCCTCGTAAAAATATTTATGCCGCTATTTAGTTAAGGCCACAAATAAAAGAACAGCAAACTCCCCCCCCCCCCAACTTTTGTTCAAGAGATAAAAGAGTTGTGTAACAAGATAAGGACTACTATGGATTGAAAGATAACATTTCTCGATTTGGTCTTTTTTTTCGTTCCGCTTTGTAGAATTCTGATTGGTGTATTTAAAATAACTGGACAGAATCCAATTTTTTCTACCCGATGAATTCCATGCGTCAGCATCTATCTACCAATCTGCAAATTTGTTGCCCTTGCTATGGAAACCAGGCTTGTCTTCTGAGTGTAAAGTTTTCATTTTTCTTCCAATATCCATTTCAGTAATTTATATTAACTGGGGGAATGGATGTTTAGTTTTTAGGGCCTTTTAAAAAAATCAGATACGCGACGGCGTCTTTTTTGATGTCGCGTTTCTGCTGCTTTTTGATCTTTTGAAAGGTCCCTCGCTAGGCAAAAAAGAAAAGACCTTGACAAAAGGCTGTTTCAACGAGAATTACGGACGAGATAATAAATGTCTGGGCGGGGAAAATACGGAGCGGAAAAGAAAATTAGAGCCTCGTTTGAAAGTATTTAGAGAATTGTGCTAGGGTAAGCTTTGATTTGTCGGGGAAAATGGGGGATTCTGCAACTGATGCTTTATACGATTTGTTGTTTTTGAACATTCGTTTAATAGAAATGCATAAACTGTAGTACATTGTACCTATAGTTTTCATCGCATATTACCAATATTCAACATGGAAATATTATGCCTCCAAAGATATTTTCTTTAAGAATAAATTGATGAAGGTTGTTGTTATGCTTAATTTTCATAAGGTTCTATACAATGAGTTATAACCTTTTTGTAGTTCAATGAATCTGATTTTATATAATAATGCTTCGATTTTTATTAATTAAAAAAAAAACTGCACTTTAGATCAGTTGATAAGTTTCAAGAGAGAGTTGCACTTCCCACATGTAGATCTAAAGTGAACTGGTTAAAAAATAGATCTAATATTATTGCTTTAAACGTTTAATTGCATAAAATGCAAGATCAACTTTCCTTCATAAAACCATTGATTGGAAGGTCAAAAAAATGGATTAGTCACTACAATGATTCAATGAACAAAAATTTTAAAAAGTACTTTCAATAATTGATTTTCTGAGTAACGAAACCTTGATTAATAAACAAATATTTTTTTTTTTAGAAATACTGTTTCACTAACTTCTATTGTAGTAAAGGAAAGCAGTATGTGCAAAATATGGTAATTTTCCATTAAATATTATACATTATAAATAATGTACTGGTCTTATACAGAGTGTTTTTAAAGTCCGTTTCACAGCTTTTATTTGGAATCAGCGTCTCTTAGGATCATAGAAGTAAGATGATGCTCATTAGGTAAATAACCATGCTAAATCCATTGAGATCACTTTAGCACTCCTAGCGGTAAAATAAAAAAAGTTAAAAATATTAAAAAAAAAAAAAATAAAGGAGATAGAACAAAAACTTAAGTGAGAAATTTTTTTTTGCAATACGAGCAATGCTCGTATCATGAAAAACACACAAGAAAAAAATATTAAAGTGTCTTAAATATTTATATATTTAATCGAAATATATATATATTTTATCGAAATTTGTGAAAATATCACTTTTTCAGCCCTTAAAAGAGAAAAAGTTCCCAAATTTGCAAGTTTTCAATATTATTATATTGTAAGAACTTGGCAAATTTTCGAATTTCTTCTTTTTTGAGGCCTGAAAAAGTGTTATTTTCACATGCTAATATCTCCTCGAATATTTAATAAAGATATTTCGAATAAATTTTTTTCTGTGCGTTTTTCCTGATTTTGCAAACAATTTTCTCATTGAAGTTCTATCTCACTTAGTTAATTAATTGATGTTTTAATTTTCTTATTTCGCCGCTAGGTGCGCTGTACGCCCTTTCCATGGATCCAGAAAGGTCACTTACCTAGGGTACTCCTAACTTCCGTTCCTCTAAGAGACATTGGTTCCAAATAAAAGCCGCTACACGGACTATTAAACACACTGGATAACTCCTATTAATTCTTATACAAATGACATACTTAAAAAAATCTGATAACAATTAACCTGATAGCAATTTTTTATTCACTCCCAATCAAGTTAAATAAGAGTTCCAATACGCCCATTCCCCCAAAGTAATTGAACCTAGACCGTAGCAAATAGTTCATAGCACAGCTAATGCGAGAGGTCGGGACCTTTCCTCAACTTCAATCACACGGCTCAACAGTTTGGCCAACAAAGCGTGTGCTTTTCACTATCAATCCCGCATTCCCCGCAATCTGGGGGCATTACAAACGATCTATGACCACCCAATGCGGAATCGTCCTCTATCCCATTCATCTACTATTTCCACTAGGTCCGTGGGACGTGCTTAGGGTTGATACTGATCGTCATTTACTAATTACAAGGATACTTTAATAATGTGTATGGAGTTTTAGTGGTTTCCGAAAGTAACATGTGAGGGGATATATTTTTGCAAGAACTAAATGAGATAGTTGCCTGAGTTATATTGTGCTGTACAGTTAAATTATTAGCAAAAAATAGCTTTAAAAAATAAAACAATCATAAAAATTATTAATACCATGAAGAGAATTGGTTAATACCTGTTAGGTGGGGAAAATGGGCTTAAAAATCATTAATTTTAATCATTTTTAATATCCAATTTACTTTATTGAAATAGCCGACGTACTGGCCTAGTGGTTAGAGCATCTGACTGCGAAAGCCGTACGTCCGGGATTCGAATCCCTTATACTACGTTCACACATGAAAAGTTAATCTAGATTAACTTAAGAGAGAACTTAATCTAGTTTAACTTAAACTAGCTTATTTTTACCCGTTCACACTTGTTAATCCAGTTTCTATTCACTAAACTAGATTAAATCAGACAGTTCGTCCAGGGATGTTAGTTTCTGTCCTTGTGTGTGAGGAATGAATGTGGCCCCCCTGTAAAAAGGGGCTGTGAATGTGTGTGGCGTGGGCGAACAGTACTTCACCTCCGTGGCTTCGGTCCACAGGTGCCCACTGGGTAACGGGAAGAAAGTACTGATATCAGCATGACATGGGTTAATGAACAATGTTCAAATTACCTGCCATTAAAAAAAAAAAACTTTAGTGAAATAACCATTGCTTTTGCACCAAACAACCCGACTTTAAACTAGTTAAAAATCAGTATCGAAACGAAGAGATATTGCTTGGTGTGTGTTTTATTTTAAACCTTGAAATTATGGGGTATTATAGTTATATTATCTTTAATACAGTTAATGTTTAATGACATCTCAGCTTAGATTGCTTAAAGGAATACATATTTTCAGTATAAAACGCTTTAAAACTTTATTGCTCACTTTTTGTAGAAAAAAATTTGTAACTTCATAATTGAAACATCTTGCTTTTTAATGGCTTAAAAATACTTGTTAAATGAAATAATCCTAACTCAGTCTTTATCATTGCTAAAAAAATATTACATAATTGGTAACAGCTTTTAAGAAAATTTAATTACTTGAGAAGTTATTTAATTATACGAAAGAGTTTTACTCTCGGCCCATTTTCCTCTGTAGAATATTTCGCTTCACACGAAAGATAAAGCTTATTTCTTTTGCATGTGAATAAGTTTACAAAGTCTCCAGAAAAGGATGTTTTTATTGTATCATCTAAAGAAATTTAGTTGGAGAATAAATAATAATATCGAAATCCAAGAATTTAAAGTTCTAACTTCTCATTCATTTTTTTGTGGGTATTGCGATTAAAAGATCGAGGAATCGGGAAGTACTTTGGAATGTCCTCATCAAGCCTTTTACCTGATAAACGGAAAAGCACGTCGTTTACCTTGATTCATTGCCTTAAGTGATTACCTTTACGTTCGGGCCTTAGTTTCTAACTAATGAATAAAGCAAAAACATTGTAATAAAACTCTGTCTGAACTTCTTCTTTAACACTGGGATTTATTATAGTCGTATAAATTGTTAAAAAAGAAGCATAAGTAAACCTGAATATAATTACTTATTAAAGCATTATTAAATAGTCTCGTAAATATATTTTCCCAACTATTTTCAAAGTAATCACTTTTAAAACTTTAAACAAGTACCAAGCATAAAAAACCCCTCTTAAATAAAACATCTTATATAATAACACTCTTCCAAAAAGTTTATATTTTTACCTGTTTTGAAAAAGTAATAAGTTGGATCTTACGTAAAATGGATTGAAAATTGTTATGCTCACAAAGTTCGGAATGTTTCCAATTTTACATTTCTATATGGAAAGTAACTTTCGGGAACTACTTCAAGAGGAAAACAGTTTCACGGTGAAGGTCCCCACTTGAAAGTATTGCATTAAAAGCGAAATCTCTCGGAAATTTCTCATAAAACTGACAAAACAATTTTTACAGATTTCAAAATTCATCTCGAAGCAAATCAATTTCATCTTTCAATTGAAAACGGATTGTTTCATCCTATTTCGAAAACGTATAATCCTTTGAAAACATTATCTCCTACATTTCTGTGTCTTTCAATGTCTTTCTCGTTCACTGACCTCCAAAATCTAATTTCCTTGTCTATTCAAAGATTTAACAAAAAGTTGTGATAGGTCACTGCTCACAAACGAACTTTCAATAACAATGCTCTCAGCAATTCAATGATAAGCTTCTGAATGAGATTCCATAAGTGGGTAGAATGGCAATCTAGTTACTGTCTCTCTCAATATGTAATTCGACTTCATCGCACTATGAATATTTAGCGTTTATTTTCAGTCCAGAAGTAAGTGTTCTTCACTTGGCGAAGAGCTATCACACGGGAAGCATATTATGTAAAGGGAAAGTGTGGTTTGAGGAAAAATGAAGATGTTTAAAACCAAAGAGAGTGTACGTATTTAAAAAGAAAGGTTTGTTGTAAAAATTGTTTTCATTCTTTTTCGTTATCATTTCGTTTCATTTTTCCAATTAACATACTATTTCTTAATATTCGTTACAAAAACAATTTAATCCACTTTTTATAGAGAAATTTAAAAAAACCTAGTAAAGTAGTTTTATTAACTTTTAGTTCAAAAATATTTTTAGGCATATCCATATTCCATCAGCGCTTGAAAATATAAGTAACAGTAAAAATTTCAAAGTCATTACTTAGTCTCTAGTCCAATTAAATTAAGATTTTTTTTTACTTTGATACATCAATTTTAATTTAATTTCATTACTATTCTATTTAAATTTTTAGCAATGCTCTCTATTTAATAAATCTTGAAACTCTTTTGTTTTATATTAGATACGGTTACATAAATATAATTAAGATTTGGTTTTTCAAATCGACGTTTCTTAGTAAGAAAGCGAAACCCTAAGATGCAATTATGATAACTAACAAGAGCAGTGGTAAATAAAAGTAGTACAAAGCTGGTAATAAAAGTTCCAGATTGATAAGTTGTTAGTTAATTTGTTAATGGCTACTTATAAAACTTTATGAAATGAAACGATTACGATAATGAAACGCTTCTTTATAAAACTTTCACGGGATTTATAGGGATAAAGGAATTTATTATACATTCATTCCCTTATGTCTTTCTAAATCTCATAAAGGTAAAAACTCGAAACAAGTACAGGTACTCTGGTAAAGGTGCATGACCTAAGCAGAAAACAAATTTTCCTCTTCCCTTCGCATCGCCCAACCAAAATATCCAAAAGCACCTGAAGTATCCAAAATTCCAAAGGAAAGGGGTTTAAAAACGTATATATTATCCGCAGACTTTGATGGATTCAACGCCATAACTCATTCCACTGCATTATCAGATGGAGCTAGCGGTTCTATCCGTTTAATGTTCGAAGATTCTATCCCAAATTTCCTTTGAGAAGAACATTGAGGGATGTGGAACAGGATGTGCGGCTTCCCCGGGGATCATTTTTATGGGCAACTCTCAACCTGCTGAAACTGTTTTGAGAGATAAAACTCAAAATGAGCCCGGGTATGAAGGGCTGGTGGAGTTAGTATTTGTTTTGGACACGCCTGTTTGTGGAGATGGCTTCATAAATATTTGCCAGAAAGTGAATTTGGAGTTAGGGTATAACTTTTCGGAACTGAACTGAAATGGGTTTTCAGCTTTTGACTGACTGGAGAATATTGATGTTTGGTTATTGCTTTTTGTGTTTGTTTTTTATGCGTTAAATTTGATCAGATGAAAATTCTTCTTCCTTCGTTCTGTCGTTTCGAAAATAAGTTAATAGATCACCTGATGGCGAGCCCTATACTATTGCATGAAGAGTGAAAAAAAATTCCTTTATAACTCCGTTTGAAGTAAACTATTAAATACCTCTCCAACTCTTCATTCCAGGGCTCATTTTATATTCAAAATTAAACTCCTTGAAAATAATTTTTCTGTTTTTCAATACTTGGAGACTGCATTAAAAAATTTTACTAGTTTTTTTAGTAGTCATCGAACATTTAAAATATTTTTATGGGAAGTGATAAAAAATTCATTCTTTCTAGATTTATATTTCATAAAAATACTTGTTTAGCTGAACATTATAAAGCTAATTTTCGGAAAGTCACAAATTCTCAAGTAATAGTAATATGTAAAAAGCAAGCAAAAGAAAATTTAAACTTTTATGATACATTAATTCATGTAAATAAAGCACAAATGCAATGAACTATTAAAAACATATCCCCGCCTATACTGTAATAGTGCCCAAAGAAACCAATCAAATTGAGGAATTAAAAAATGCGAAATCTATATATAGCTAATATTATTTTACGCTATTTGAATCTTTTAAATGGTAAAAAGGTGGATAAAGTCATAAAGATTTATCATCAATGATCGAAACATTCGTATTTGAATTTCGCTAGTGAGAAAGTTTCCGTTTCACCACGGCTATCGCCATTTAATTTATTCTATGTTCCCACTGTGATATTATGTTATTCTTATATCTCTGGAAAGAAAATACGATAAGAAAAAGCTTCTCTAACCATTTCATCCTTCAAACCCAGATATGAAGGTTCTCCGAAAAGCCAAGATTCAACAAGTACCAAGAAAATCATTTCAGAAGCGTTAAACCCCATATTCACATGCAACCTATCCCCTCAACTACTTCCTTATGACTCTAGCCAAAAGTAAAATTATTCTAATCAACAGCGATAAAATCCAACGAACGAAAGAAACTCTCGACTAAATCCGGATGCAAAACCAGATTCGTCCGATCCAGACGCGGCTCGACCATTCCAAATGGGCAGCCGGAGAACAAAATAAATTCTCGGAACAACCTTCCTCGAATCTCAAAGGTGAAGACGGATCGCGAAAACGTCTCAAGAAAATTATTTTGTCGAAATGCACTCCTCGGAGCATTCCAACTTGCATTCGGCGAGTGTCACGCCTACTGAAAAAGAACAGAGTGCATTTTGTTGTTCGAGCGTTTCTGAGCAATTACACTCTCTTCTCTTTTTGTCTTCGGATCGCTTGCTTTATGGCGCCTTTCGACTGCTTTTTGCCTCCTTCTTTTCCTCCTAATCATAATTGCGTCCGAATGTTCTCCAAGGCGGTCGATATGCATGTGCTGACTGCTTTTTAGGTTTGCGTGTTTTATTAGAAAGGGCATGCCTGATAACCAAAATTCAATACGACTGCGTTGGGACTGGGTAAATTATTTGATTCAAAAAAATAATTCAGCCCATAGGAGATGTACTATACCTAAGAATTTTACATTGATCAATGCAAACAATTAGATATGATAAGTATGGAAAAAAGTCAATATTTCTCTCATTATAAATTTATTAAACAACCCCCTTTCATAGAAGATTAAATTACCTCAAAAATTGATGTTTCACTAAAGAGAATTCTGTTCCAACTGAGATTAAACCAAGAGAACATTTTTTTTGAAGAAAAACTATTTAAAATAAACCCCAAAGACAAATGCAAGTTTTGTAATCTAGGCAAACCAGAAACATGGGAACATGTATACCTAATACTGTCCAATGTATAGTTTTTACAGATTAAAGTATCTTTCCCCCTTTATTAGGTACCAAAATAACTTCATTGGTTTTCTCACTTATAATCATAAGTTTTTTTTTGCAATAGTAAATTTCATAAAATCAGCTCAAAAGTTGAACCAGTTCCTGTTGGGGAATTGTTTTTAAGGTTCCTGTGGGGGGGGGAGTTCTTATTCCTATTTTTGAAAATTGTATACTAGTATTTTATTTATTTGCTTTGTTTTTTTCCCATGTTCAATTTTGTCGGATTTTGGATGTTTGATAATTTGGTGTATTTTGGTGTATGGGCCAGTGGACCTTTTTTTGCCAATAAAATTATTATTAAAATTATTATTATTATTATTACCTAAGAATTTAAAGTGAGCCTCCATCCAACGTTTTTATAGAGCTATAGGGTACTTTAATAATTAAAAGAGCATTCGAGATGCTCAGAATGAACGTGGTGTATGTGTAAGTTCATCTAACTTAGTATTAAGTAATTGAAAGTTTTCTTTGAAGTCGCAAGTGTTACTCTATGAAAAATGTAATATTTTTGTAATCTAATCGGTGAATGTTTTAGTGACCTATTCTCATTTCTAATATTTTGATTAATATTTACTTTACCCATTTTAAATAAACTTATTTCGTTACATTTATTTCTGGTATAGCTGCAATTATAACCTATTTTCCTTCCTAAAGAATTTCTGAAATTCTTTACTTACATTGTTTGTTTTAGAGAACTCCCTATAGCTACAACACAAGAGAAACAATTTACCTGAAACTCTTCTTCCTACGCTTTTGGTGTCATCCTTTACGTTTTTGCCATTGCGCCTTTTTTAATACTTCCTTAATTACAGCCCAAGATTTTAATATGCGATATCCTGAAACGCCTTAAAATAACAAGTTATTAATCACTTGGGCAGATGACCTCAAGGTCGGTATTATGACATTAATTTTTCCTTGGGCCTACACCTTCATGATAAAAGCTTAATTAAGTAATTAAATTGCACATTATACCTCCTTTAAGCGTTAGATAAAGACTTTATTTGGTTTGGCACACAGTATTTCACCTGACTTATTGCGGTGTAATTTAACCTCTTAAATCATTTTTCTTGTTACCTTTATGCAAAAACATGTTTTATAAAGTGAATACTTTATCTTTATTGTCTTTAATTTCTAAGGCGTATCTAAGACGGTGTTTGAGAAGAACTGCTGCTTATTACAGAGTACACGGTACGACAGTGTATTTCGGGTTTTGATAATGTGGCTTGAGGCGAATAGCTTGCTTGGTAATTAGAAATATGAGAACTTTGTTCCATCTTTCCATAAAAAGATCGGTTCAAATAAGATTGTAAAAAAAATATTAAAAACAAAATTTATTTTATTTACATCATATAACATATGTAACGTAAGTAAATAATATTTAAAGGTGCGCTTTAAGAACTCTCAATATTAAGGCAAAAAAAGTCAGGTTAAAAGCAATTTAGGTAATAGAAACGTTTTTAACTCGTCATTTCATTTCCGGAAGCTATACAGAATGTACCTCGAAACTTAATCCTAGTTTATGTTTGCGGGCATAAAAAAGTAAACCCTCTGCTTTTTTCGTCATTTTATGTCCCTCAAACGCAATACTATTATCTTAACCATCACAAAACTTTCATTATTGCGTTAAGTATGGTCGCATTACTTCAAGATGCAATCGCTTGGGGATGGATGCTTCACGAAACCTTATATTTTTCCTGAAAATGGAAATTCCATCCGAATGATTGGATAGCATATATACGAAGTGAAATAAGCTATCGGGGGCATTTTACCTCCTTAATTATAGTGCTTTAGCTTCTTGCACGCAAAGTGAAGATCTGTCATGGTTTTTTGACATAGACTCTTTGCGTTAATTTCGGTGGGTGGAGCTTTTAATAATCTAAAATTGTTTGCTTTAGGACTGGCTATTTTCAGTTCCTTTCTAATGCATTCTCCATAACCATAAAAACATGTTTCTCGATGAGTGGGTGGTATACATCATGTCACGAAAGTTTCTTAACCGTTCTTGAAAGAAAGTTGATGAAATCTTGATATATGTATTTATGACCAAGTAAACATCCCTTAAAACGTCCCGTTCTGTAAGCAACGTTTCGTGATCAAGGGACATGACCTAGATATGCATGTGCCCAGTCATAAATAGCATTTCGAATGTCCAGTTGATAAGTGACTGTCCATTAAAACAATCAGAAGGAGATTGGAAAACTCTAAAAAACTACATCTTCCGACAACCTTTTACCTAATGCATCATATTTTCATCATGTAATGGGAAAACATGTGGGAGGTATCAATAACATTAGAGGAGATCAATATATGCGGAGGAAATTCATTAAGCCATTGAATTGTTTCTCTTTACTCTGGATATAACATATATAGTCATATTGAACTGTTTATTTAGGTAGTGTAAACGGCTTTGTAACAGTATTGAATAACATAAGGATGTGTTTAATGTTGTGCAAGATATTTTTTGTGTACTTTGTCATAGTTTTTTTTCCCGTCACCCTTTTTGCAATGTTTAAACACGCAAATGAAATGGTATTATTTTCTGATATTTTCGAGTCGTTTTTTCAGTAATTCTCATGGCAATGTTTACTTGTCCTACATGCGTAACTTCTGTAGTAGTACAACCTTTGATTCAATTGAATTTATCTATTTTCCTAGTTGATTGAGTAGATTACTTATTCCGTAAAAACTCTGAAAGGTGACATTGCAAATGGGATTTTTGATGTGTCAGGCAACATATCATGTCGGTTCATTCAACTTTTGATGTACACAGTTGATAAGAATTTATGCAATGTCACATGAAAATATGAAAACTTGATTACATAGTTTGTTTTCTACAATACCTCTTAGCTAAAAAATGGTTTTAAGGATTATACTACAGTATCTATTTAAATTTTCAGGTTAAATCCGAACGTGAATTTTTTTAGTTTCAGAAAGTATAGAGCTATGTCTAAAAAATCTAGTAACCAAGGATACTTTGTAGTAAATTAACAATTAACTCTCAATTAAAGCTTCATTGAATTTTTCACTTAAAAATTCTTTAACATCCAGTTTTAAAACAACCTTTGAATGTATTTTTGGTAAAACAGTTTCATTATTCCTGTTCTGCATAGACAAAGATTCATTGTTCCAATTTTTTTAAGCTTTAAAGCCAAAAGGTATTGGTAGTAAGTTACAATGAGAAGCAATTTGTCCCCAAATCTGGTGTCGACCAACATTAGGGCTCAATAGAAACACTGCTCCCAGATTCCAACGTTGAAGCCCAGTCATTATCGCTTGGAACTCTGGATAGATGGTCTAGAACGCTTATCTTTTGATCTTATTTAGAGCCGATTTCAAGCGACGTGGTTTAAGTTAGATTCTCTTGAGTAATAAATTAAGTCACTGGGTGGGTCTGGTGGGGACATTCTGGTTAAATGGATCGATGTTGGTTGCTTTAAATGCTCAAATGTGTAAATCTTGTCCTTTGTACTATTTGGGTTGGGATTTTTGTTTTTATTTTATATACAATGGACAGGAAGTTGCACATGTGTGAGTTGTTCTCTTAACAGGAAGTTAAAGATTTACAATACGGGTCTTTCAAAATTTACGTTTTTCTCTTCTAGGTTCTACCATATGCAAACTTGTGTGGATCTACTGCGGTGTCAATACAGCGTTTATTTTTAAGGTAAACAATTTTTATTTTTAAAATAGCTTTGCCCATTTTATAAACTTCCTGAAAGTTTTTCATTCCTTTTTACAGTGTGATGAAAGTTTTAGCATGCTACTTTTGGAAGGAGATTTACTATTATTCTTATAGATTAACATAAGAAATTTTAACTCTTTCAGTGTGAAAAATTTTTAAATGTCCGGAGAAATGCATGCATTTTTCTCTCTGATCTTAAACACAATAATATAATTTCATATTATAGGGCTATTATAAAATAAGCTTTGGTCCTTAAATATCACATATAATCACTTAATTTTTTTTTAAAAATTTCTTCGAACATTTAAGACAAATTAATAAATTAGGCTCTTGCAGAAACAACGAGCTAACTCTACCAGCTTCACATTAGCTCATTTTTAGCTGCAAGCGCCTCAATAACCAATAATTAATAACAATTAACATTCCAAAAAGTTTGATCGTCGTTATAAAATCATACCATAACTCTTACTACCTTGCCAATTAAATCATAAATGGAATCTCACGCATATCCCCGGCCTATTTTAGTTCTTTCAAGATTTTATCAATAAAAATCATCTGTGGGAAAAATATAAAAAACTATAAAAACTATAAAATTTCAACATATCTTTGGAAATGTCTTTAATCATCTTTCCTAAAGAGAAGAATTATTAAATCCAAAATCCCCAAAAATATACATTCCCCAGAACCAACTGCATTACTTTTTAATGGACCCGAAAGCCACACTGCGATGATTTAATTGCAATTAGTAATCGTTCCCCAGGTGATGCTACAGTGGCAGCGAAAATAATCGGCGGTCCCAGCTGAATGCTAATATCTCGGCTGCAAAACACAAGAACTGCAATTACAGTCTGAGTCGTTATAAAATCAATTTCCTTGCGTTCTACGGGCAGAGATTGCGGGGTAATGGCGACCCGAGGTATTCCAGCAGTCTTTGGGACACTTGTTACTCCTTGGGCAAATGGAGTTTGGCTATTGCACCTTGCGAAAAGTGTGTTTGAACAGTGTCTGTAATTAAGGCTTAAAGAGAGCCGTAATTGAGTACTAAAAGTAAATACCAATTACTTGAGAACTATCCGATCATAAAATGTGAGTTAACATTCGAGTAAATGATGTTAAGGTGTACGTGAACTGAGACTACCGTTTGAGGAATAAATAATTAACAATTAACGACTAAAGTGAAATTTATTTTTAGTTTTCTTCAGCAAGCTTTGTCGTTTTGGATGATTAAAACTGTGTCTGATTTATTTACATTTTACTTTACTTTAAACCGGTATTATCCTCTCTACCCTTTCTTTTACTAGCATTCTTTTGCACTGAAATTTCCGCCACATACAAAAGTATTATACTTGATATAAAGTAGATTTTTATCAAAGTATTTTTATCAAAGTATTTTTATTAGACACCCCAAAAAATATTTATTTAAAAATACGACCTTACTGATCATTTATCAGGACCATTTTGCTTTCGGTTTATTTACAATACATAAAATTAAATTTGTAAAATTTGCAAAATATCAGATAACTTCACGAACATTTTCGCATAGGTTGAATGTTTATCTTTGTAAGCCTTTCAAAGAGGATGCAAGTTGGAAATACCCTAAAAATTAATATCCTTATAATGAAGCAAATACGAATTAATTTATCCTGTTACTCTTCGTAAACATAAATTGTTTTGGGAAAATTAACTTATTTTATAAAATGACGTCTTTTCAAGAACAATATAACTAATTATGAATATTAATTTTGATTACTTATAAACGTCTTTTTATTGTTGACAATTTCAATCTTTTTGGAAGTATTGCCATGTAAACAGTTAAATTATTTAGCTAAGAAGTACTTAATATTTTTAAATCTAAAATACCTCAAACCTCATTGTTACGAAAACCCAATCATTCAATACTTCCCTACCCCTTTCAACTAAGGAACTAAAATGCACGGTGGACCAGCGCTCCCCCTCTAATAAGCTGGAAAAGGTTGAGGACCTCTCCAGCAACCCCACTCAAAAATGCCCTCCACCACGGGGTAAGCGGGTAATTGAGTAACAAAGGGGAACTCGCTCCCCCCTTTCAACGCGGAAGCCAAGATTAATGCGAATCCGCTCTAATTGCTCTGCCGCTTCTCAAAAGATTTAATGGGCAACATGATGCCAGATTGACAGGGAAACCGAGTGAAATTACGCTCGGTCAAATTCATTTTGCGCGTAATAAATTCTCGCCTTCTTTTCTCCCTGTTCCGAGTTGCGGACGTTTTACCCATTCTGAGAATTGAAGAGCTAAGTGGGTGAATAGGAGAAGTGAATTTTTGGGAGATCAAATTTAGGATGTTCAGAATTACAAGGGGGTTCTCTGGTGGGTATTGTTTGTGTAGAAAAATTCTTGCAGAATCTATTACAATGTATTTGGCCATCGCGAAGTGAATGACTCAAGGGATCGCTTTTACTTAGACTAGACTCCAGAGATTTATCTCAATTGTGTACTTGGGGGATTTATCTGCATTTATCCATTCTATGAAATTGATTTAAAAGTTCCAGGACCCTATTTTTGTACTCTTGTTGTGAGGATTAATGCACTTATAAAATGCTGAGAATATCTATTACTATACTAAATTGCTAGTAACGAGTTACCTCAGCATTTTTTTAAGGAAAGGCAACCTTTGCATAAAAAAAATTGTTTCGCTTGGAGGAGTTAAATGGAGATTTAGTGTTAGACTTTTGTCACCCTTAGACTTGTTTTGATGACCCAGTGTCGGGATAAGCTTTATTAACATTATTGAACTTCTTAGTTTCGCATTTAATACTTTAAAGAAACGTCAAAATAGCGCTTGTTTCAATTATTTTTTAAATAAATTATTTTTTAGCAGTGAAATTTTGAAAACGGATGTACTTTTTTTAAATTAAAAGAAGAAAAACAATATTAGGCTAAAGTCAGATACAAATAAATAATACATATATTTTGAAATTGTAAAGAATTAACACTCTTGAGAGAGTTCCATTAGTACTCTAGTTCTAGAATTCCCTTTAGATAAAAATTATAATAGAAAGAAATTATTAGACTGAAAGTTACAAATTTTTAACAATGATGAAACGGAGACATTGTTTCAAACTTCCTTTAGAATTTCCATTCCGCATTTCAAGACATGTCCCAACCTCCAGATAACTAAAAGTCTGGAAAATTCTTAACTATAAAACCGTTCTTACCTAAAAACCACTAAACCTCCCAGTACCTAGGCAATTCAATTCAAATAGTATTAAAAAGAGAAAGCGCCTTGCTGAAATTTCATTTCCAGCTCCATCTCAGCCACATAAAAAGCGGCTCGGCTAAATTCTGCTCTTTATTCGCTTCAAAAAGGGACAACTCTCAAAGCCTCTCCGCCTGAAACTGAAAATCGTGTTTGGGTTTTCTGTTAAAAACCACTTTTAACGGAGCGGATCTTTACAAAACCTTTAAACGGCTCCGAAAGTAGCCTAAAGACGTGATCTGGTTCTAGAAAGAGTGGACTTTTAGTAGTTCAACTAAGTATACTTCATTGGCGTGTACTGCGACTAGTTGGCGGTGGACAGATTTAAGTGTTATTTTAAGTGTCGTGTAATTGGGGGAAGGGTTAGTCGGTCAGTTTTTATGCACTTGTATAGGAGGAAGGGCCGGCTCATGTATCTTTTAAGCCCAAGCACCCGTAACTGATGCTCCATTTGTTCGAGTACTTTTGTAATTGTTTTTATAAATAGAGGGCGTGCTTTGGTGAAGTTATATAAAAGACGTTTGTTGTGTGGAAGTGGGGTTGGAAAGAAAGTAGAAGAAAGATTTCATTTACATCAAAATATAAGTTAAATACTTTCGTAGACTATCTTACAGGTTGTAGAATTTAAGAAAGACTTAAGAAAATTGTTTTTAAAGTTTTTTGTTTGAAAGAAAAATTTAAATTAAAACTGCTATATCCATTCCTGGCCATCACCTTAAGATAAGTAAAAAGCTATCTCTCTAATTAATTGTACTTTAAATATTTTAATTACATATGATATTTTTCGTCTTATTTCAATACTTTGGACAAACTGCTTGAACAAACAACTGTAAGCTGCAAAGGAATATTAATTAAAATGAAACATTATTTTTTTCAGTCTTAAAAAATTTTATAAGTTGGTAAATTGAAAATCTCTGAAACTTCTGAATTTTTAATACAACGTCATAAGATATTAAAATCACTATTTGCATTTAAAAAAAATCTGAACTATTAAATCACCTCCTTAATACATAAAAACCAAGTTTGAAGTTTAAAAGACAAAAAAACTATTTCTGTTGAACTTCTTTGAATTTACTGCTCAAGTTTCCCCTCTAAAACGTATTATACTTCAACGAAGCAAAATAAAGTTTTCTAGTTGACTTTAGGGAGGAAAAGAAGGAAACTGTCAGTGGGTTTGAGTATTGAATTAATCAAAACAAACCAAAATTACTTTTCTCCTCTCCCGGAGGTACTTTTTTCCCACCTCAAACTCACCTCAAACCCTTATAATAACGGTCACGAGCAGAGAGAAGATAAATATGTCCCCCCTCAGGTAAAACAAATTTAGGCATTTCCCGATGCAACTTTTCATTTCAAACACTCATTGATGTGTTCATTGTCATCAGCGTGATGTTTAAAGTAGACTAGAGCACCTAGGATCAACCGTGGCATTAATTAAAAGCTTCTGAGAAATTCAGCTATGAAACTTTATTGCGTATAATTATGAAAACTCATTTACTTCAGCTGAATTTTCAATACAACGTCATAAGGAATTAAAAACACTATTTGCCCTTAAAAGAATCTGAAATACTAAATCACCTCCTTAATACATAAAAACAAAATTTGAAGTTAGAAAGACAGTAAAAGGATTTCTTTTAAAGTTTCCACTTTAAAACGTATTAAAACTTCATCGAAGCAAAATAAAGTTTTCTAGTTGACTTTAAGGAGAAAAAGAAGGAAACTGTCAGTGGGGTTGAGTGTTGAATTAATCAAAACAACCCAAAATTACGTTTCTCCTCTCCCGGAGGTACTTTTTTCCTACCTCAAACTCGCCTCAAACCCTTATAATAACGGTCAGGTCTGACAGACCCTTCCTGGGCCAAACATCCATACAAAATCCAATCTTCGAATAATTACATCACTAGCAGCGAGAAGATAAACCTGTACCACCCTCAAGTAAAACAAATTTGGGCATTTCCCCAGGCAACTTTTCATTTCAAACGCCCGCATTGTCATCACTGTGATGTGTAAAGCAGAGTAGAGTACCTAGGATCAGCCGTGGCTTTTCAAATAGTGGGATACCCCCAGGCTTATGACTGGGGAGGGCTCAGCATTGGCTTTTCTAATAGCCCGCTAAGAGTTTGCCCAGGATTAAGTAAATATTGCCTGAGAGGAAATTGAGTTGACTTGCCAATGGGGAACTGGATATTAAAAGTTGAACTGTTTCATTATGTTGCGGGTATAGGAGGTGACAACGGGCAGTAATGAGGTGGCTGAGTTTGAGGGGTTTAGAAGTGTTGATTCATTAGCGCCTGATTTGGTTTAACTATGTTGACACTAATTTGGATTTTTATTTCGTTAGTTTAAAAATAGGAAGAGGGATATATTGACTGTTTGAAAGGAATGTGGAGGTGATTTAGGAAAACAAATTTTATTACTTAAGTAGTTTCAAGAATAATGGAAGAGTGTTTTTAAATGCATGCCCGACTGAGTTAATTAAAATAGGATTTGGCTTGTGGGATAAATTTAATAGTTTCCCCGCATTGTTAAAAGTGAGAGTTCCTCGGTTTAAAAAAATTTGGGATTTTGCTGCAACGAACATTTTCCCCCAAAATATAATAATAGTATTAGCGTGATAATACAAAAGATACATTATTTTTATACTCTACTTGTTTTCTATTTGAACCAGGTTTTGAAGTAATTCTAAAAGGCTTTTATATTAAGTTGCGTAAGTACAATAAAGATAATATATATGTTACGGGCAATGTGATAAATTCGGGCATTAATAATAATGCCCGGGCAATGTGATAAATTCAGTGGAATTTTTGAATGAAATTTATCACTTTGCCCGCCTCCACTTCGGGCATTATTAATAATGCCCGATTAATCACTTTGCCCATAACATATACATTAAACACCTATAGCATCTTCTATCAAGCATCATAAGTGTGTACTTAAAAAAAGTAAGAAAATGTAGTAGTTACGGCTAAACAAATACTTTTAACAATAATGCAGATTCTAAAACCGTGGAATTAACCGTGGAATAATTCTTACCATATGTATCAAATGAGATTTATGCTTAGTTGTTAAAAAAAAAGCTGGGCATAAAGTTAGCATCAGATTAGGACAATATAACTTAAATGAAAGTAAAGCCCACGTTTTTTTCTTAAAAAACAAATCAATCATTCCACCAGGAAAACAGTATTCAAACCCATATCCATCACCTCAACCCCACACCCTTCCCCCAAACGAGCACCATCGTATTCCGATTGCAACCAAGATAGCCCTCGTAATTATCATTATAGCCGTGTTACAACGCACAGATCGCGGCAATTGAAAGCGAAGAATATGCCAGGAGGTCCAGTAACAACCTGTTGCATCAGCCCAGCCAAGCCATGCAAATCACGAGCAATTTGCTTGTCCCCATCCATCAAATTGGCCTCTCTGCTACCACTTCAGGCGGCCTTATCTACGCAGTGGTCACTTATTTGGTTTATGAATCACCCACTGGTATTATCCGGTACTTGCTAATGCGGGATAAGTAGGGTCCAGTCGTGGAGTTTCCTCCTTTCCTCCCTTCCTTTCTTTTGGAGTTATAGGTCGACTGTGTGATGGGTGAGGGACTCCCTGTTCGGTCCTTATTCCGTTTTATTAGCTATGGATTTCAACGATAAATATTAATAAGCCGAGTTCTTTTGTGAATTTGTTTATTCGGTTGAGTTGTTGCAAGTCGGGGGTTAATAATGCTGTATGATCCTTATGTAGTACATCTATCTAATGAAAAGGGGAGAGAGTCTCTAGAGGAGGTTATAAGATATTGCTTGGGTTTTTTGATAATTGGTTATTCCAGTTGAAAACATCTGGTTAAAGTGATAAGTACTACCACCCCAATCTGATTTTAGATTAAAAAATAAGGTCTGCTTTAGACTAAAAAAATGAGTATTTAATTTCAATAGTAATAATTTTTTTTAAAAAACTTGAATTTTCCGAAACAATTATGAAGTTATAAGGTGCATTTATTTCAATACACAAACTTAAAGTCTTTAATAAAATATAAATACCATTAAACTTGAATAAATGAAGCTTTCCGAATGTACAAAGGTCAAACTCGATATTGGGTTAAATCAACAAAATCCCCCCGGCCTAACCACCTAATTAGAGATTAAAAGGCATATAGTAGTTTTTCATGTGTCGAGATAATCTTTTTACTCGGAAAAATAAGCAGAGAATATACTGTAAGTTATTGAGTTTCTTTTTATAGGAAAACTTTTACCATTTTTTTCCAAGAAAAAGAACTTCAAGGCAAACATGTCTTATTACATTTATTACTCTGCCAATAACGCCTAAAATCCTGTAACAAATCAAGCTTTTCGAATCGTAAATAATAAGATTAATACTGAAGAGTAACTGCCAATGAAGAAAAGCAATCAAAATAATCTATGTTAATCATCTAAACTTATTAAGTGTTGGAGGTAAATCCTCATAAAAATATTTCATCTGATTCGAGCTGCAATGAATTTTCAACTCGTAAATGAGTGATATGATCTTTCAATGATGCAAGGAAAGACTACCATTTGGTTATACAATTTAAGATAAGGATGATTAACTTTTCAGGAGGGAATCTAGAAAAAAATCATCAAAGACAATAATATGAAAACTGAAAGGTCTTATAAACACGTCATACGAATAGTTCTAGAAAAATCCAATTGACAAATTAAAATTTAACTGGACGAAACAAATAAACTTTATAAAAGCAACACTAACGTTATTCATTTCTTTTATTTCTTTTTATTTGAGGCGTGTATGCATTATCTCTGACCAATGATCATGTAATATCCAAACTATTCATTCTTTTGGGATCTTAAGGTTTTGGGGACTGAACCAAAAATAATCTTCTCAATTATCTTTTGGCAAGTATACAATCAAAATATAATTATCTCTGCATAGTTGGCTATTACCATTAGAATGTCGTTACTTAAATCTGACAAGAACTGTTTTTGCACCATAAAGCTAACCAACCGTTTAAGCTTGACAGGGGGTGGTTAAGAGATGGTAATAAGTATAGTAAATATTTCCTTTGTATTTAAAGCTTTTTAGTTCCTATTTCTGGTAGCATGGTTTAAATTTACTTGTCAGTTGTTTTGGCACATCATAATGTAGGAAATTATTTTTAACATTAGCGTTTGGTTTTTTACAGTTTTCTAATTTTTAGTTTATTGATAAGGATATCTCGTGACATTTAAAACAAACTTTTCACTTAAAGAACAAAATTTACAACAGGAGTATACCAGTAATATTAATTTACATTCATTTGAAAAAAATGTAGCGTTTTTTCTTTTGAAACTAATATTTAACTGGTATATCAGGAGTTTTATGATGGGGAGAAAAATAATAGAATTACAACGTTTTTATACCTCAAAAGATAATTAATTTCATGATTTTTTATAAAAGGGTTTTATCATTTTCTTTAGATTTATAATATATACTAAAATAATGTTAACATTTTTCATACATGCGTGCAATAAGTATACAGCTGAGAATTACTCTCGTAGTAATTTAATAGGTAAAATGCACGCACTTACGAAAATAAGTATAAATACGCTTTTACTCATTTGTGACAGTTCTTGAACTGCCGAACTATATTACATCGTTAGAGGCAAAAATACCTAAATGGCAACATTCAGTTTCAACCAAGCGAGGGAGACTACTGCTTCGAACTGCGTCTGTTATATCGAGCGAAACAACAGGGCACTTTATCACTGAATCTACTAGACTTTTTGGCTTATGGGGACACTACCTAAGAAGTGAATTTTCAGCGAAATAGTTTTGCTTACGTCTTATATTATCACGGAATAATCTTTGAGTTAACCTAAGCTGACTTAATAAGAGTTAAATAAAATTTCGTAGAGATGGTAAGATAAGATTGACTACTTAACAATTGATGTTGTTGATCAATTGTAACTATCAATTTAATCTAATCAGTCTAAGTTAAATTTTTTATTACAGTTTTTAGTTAAAATATGTAACATCTTAACTCTACATGTTTTAACAAAAGTCAAAGTATTTACTTTTTTGTTTAAAAAGATTCATTATAACATTTTTCTTCAAATATTAAATTCAATATTTACCCCAATCTCATTAAGAAATTCTACGTGAAAAAATTATATTTGTAAAATAAAGTTTTACTTTAAGAATTAAATTCGGCATAAGTTCAAAAAAGTTTAACTGAAAAGTACCTATGTGATATTTTTTTGTGATAAATATTAAGTACAATTTCAGTAAAAAACTTTACATATGCATTATGCAATTTCGTCCTTTTCTTTGTTTATCAAGAATCGTGTTTATCAAGAATAGCGTAGTCAATTTCTAATGCTTATAGATAAACTCAAATTATTTCTTCTAATATAATACGGCAGTTTTAAATTACTAAAATGAGTTGCCTTTTCAAATCATTGCTCATTGATTATTGCTGTGTAGATACAATGAACACATTCATTTGAATCTATATAACACAAAAAGGCTCTCAAACTTAACAATACGCATGCGATTCATTTGAATAATTGATTCTGAAAATGTCAACTTATATTCCGGAGATCTTTACTTCTGTTATATTTAAGATTCAAACATCTATTAGGCCTTTATTGTATAGTTTAGTAATGGATAAAAGTTAAAATCACTTTTAAATTGTCTTGGCAGCTTGGCATATGAAATTTCATTTCTTGTTAGTGTTTATTTACATAGTTAATTATGCTTGAATTCTTAAAGAATACACCTGGAATCCTGAATGACCAAACATCCATTGTAAAAGAAATAGGCTAAACAGAAGAGCAGCTCTAACACTTGCTACAAGCAGTATGATTTATAGGACAAAGGAAATGATCTTTTCGCACGAAGCTTTTGGCCAAGATCTTTTTATCTCATGTGGTGGAACACATCTATTTTATGCACGGAAATGTAGCTGCTATACCTCATTAGTTTCTCTGTCAAGTTGATTGTTGGTCTTGACATTATTTAAAAAGCTTGGGAAACGACGTTGCATAATTGGGGAAATATTTTATTTATTCTTCATTAGTATAAAAGAGCTTTGATGGGGATTTTGTTGTGGTATTCTAAAGTTGTTAAGTGGTTAAAATTGAGCATCCATGATGCTTGAAACTAATCTTAATTTTTAAAAAGGGTTTTTGGATAAGATTAAATCTCTCTGAAGTACTTAGGTATTATTTATTACCTAAAAAATACATTTAACGAGAAGCTACATGTTTAGAAAACATTTTAAGTTAAGTTTCAACATAAACTTAAATTGAGCCATATTTACTTTTTCAGCTAACTTTTTGTGACAAAATTTTGCACAAAATAATGATAGGTTATTAAAAATTAATAGAACTTTATTTACATACTTAAGAGTACATTTTATCTAACTTAAGAAAGAATTTACTCATAAAAAGTAGTTATATACATAGTTTTTATTGTACTTATAATATTTTTGATGAAAATTTGTTGGTAAACCAATTAGGTAATTACAGTTTGAGTTAAGTAAATATTTAACCACTTTCGGGAAAAAAATAATTTCTTACAGAACTTTGTGTTTATTAAGCATTTTATTTAAGTTAATGTGTTTTTAGTAGTTCATCACTGGTCTGTTTTAAAGTGAAGAATCTTTCTATTTCTATTTCATTTCTTGATTGTTTTACAGCCTAGTACCTGTCTTGTCCATATACCAAAGCTAGAAAAATTCTTTACCTCAAAATGTTTCCTTTCATACATCATATAGCAGTCCTCTACGTGAAGATATTCTTCGTCATAACCGCAGCTACTTTATCCGTTTCAATTAAGGCCAAACTTTAATTTTTCTCAGGAAAAACATTTTCCCTCATCCTCCCCATACGTCTGCCCAGAATGGGAAATGACTCCAGTTTTCCCCAAGACCGGAACCTGCAAGCGGGTCCTTTCTCCCGTTCTGGAATTGTTTCTTCTCTCCGGAAACTTCTCTTTATTATTTTCCTCAAAGCGCCTTTATTATTATTTTTTGAAACCCCGAAAAACCTTAATTCCCTGCTTTATAATTTGGCGACGTCAGGCAGCTAATTCATAAGCCAGCCGGTGACAACTAGCGGGAGAATCTTGAAAAATTCTCCTGTGTACCAGGGAAGGCTTTTTACGCCGTGTCAGGAATTGTTAAGCCATTTAAGTGAGGGTTTCTTCCGCAGAATTAATAAATAATAGGACAGACGTGGTTTTCTCTCTTAAATGTTTTTGGTTTGCCTACGTTTTTGCGCACTGATTTTGAACAGGAGCGTGGAATTTATTGAATAGGAAGGTAGGTTTGGCTGATAGTAACCGTGTTTTATAAAAAAATATACGAGGAATTTCACACTTTATTTGGAAATGCGTTTGAAGGAGCTTTTGATGCTGTTCGTGAAATTTGTAGGTAACTTAAACTACTGATCTTGTTTTAATGTTCAGTAAATTATCTAATTAATAGTGCAATAAAGACTCTGAGTAATAATTAAGCTCAGTCAGTAATATACTCTGAGCTGAAGTTAAAATTTTGAGGTAGCTAATATAGAAATGCAAAATTAATAGTAGATATTTCGAGTATTTGTTTTTGGTTCTGGTATAAGTAAAGTATCTACAAATAATGATGGTAAAGTTTATCATTATCTAATAGTTTTATTAATTTATACATAAACTATAAAATAAAGAGTTAAAGTACCTTTTAAAAATAGTAATTTTCAATTTTTGACATGAATGAAGGGACATAGACAAGTCACAAGTCGTACCTATTATTTAGAAGAGAAATTATTCTTGGTAACGTGAGATTTAAAACATAGATTTAAAATTTTAGCCATGATGCATATTTTATATCCAAAACATTTAGCTAACTATTACGATTTTTAAAGATAGGATGTTATTTAAAAAAATATAGGGAAATTTAGTTGTCATTTTGGAATATTTGTTGTATAAAACCATTTTATTAAATTTTTCCTGAAAACTTTTTATTCAACATTATATTTTTCATCACTATTCGAATATAAATCTTTCAGAGATAATCTACAGGTTCATTTTTCTTATTCTAAAATCTCCCTTCTTTTTCTCTTAAAATATCCGGAGAAGGATACCCAGCAATCGAAATTCCCCTGGGAGGAAATTTTTCCACAAACGTGTTTTTCCAAACCACCTTTTGTTTGATCCACCCTTCGTATCTGGATGACCTCAAGCAATTCCCATCCCTTGTTTTTATTGTACCATGCATTTCCTTCCGTAAATACTACCATATATGCTATTCATATAACTACAACAATTCTTTTTAGTGTACATGCTTCCTTAGGAAACAAGTTCTAGGTAGCACATAGGTATTTTTTCTCAATACATATTTAGTCGCAAAGTAACATTCACATAATACACATAAGTGCTTATATATTCCTTGACATAGATACAAGACTAATGAAAGTACCTCCATAAAGCAATAAAACAATGGATCTTCCAGCCATCCGTGGCATTAATAATAACATCTGGTGGCAATAACATGTTCCTATCCATTTGTCACATAACTAAAATAATTAAGTAGGTCTCGTCACATGACTATCGCCGCCAGATGACGAGTCCAAAAAAAATCTACTTTGGGCTCTAATCAGAATATATGTCGCCAAGGACAAAGCCAAGTCGTTAGAGAGGTGGCGAAAAGGTTAAGGCAAGTCTTGCTATAATCTCCGCGTGTTTTTTCGTGACGAACTCTTTGAGCCGGCGTTTTTTACTGTGTCGAATATCTTGTTTCGGCGCTAAGTTACAAGACTATAAATTTGCTTCACATCGGGTTCTTCCGGCAGATACATAATTTATGGCTACATAGATCGAACTTCTTTTAGCTGCAGATATCGGCTTTAGTTTCGGAAAAAGCATCGATAACAGCTATTTCTTGCGCTCCTAAGTGCTTTCCGTATGAATAAAGCCGACGGCTTTTTGTGAACCCTCGGAGTTATGTCATACGGTTCCTAAATCAGCCGGTTTCGGGCGGAATGGGATTAAATAGAATGGAATTGGGTTCTGTTTACGTGTTTATGGGGGAGCGTTTCTCAAGAGTGGCTGGAGAAGTTTCTTTATTGTTTCGAGTTTATTGACAGCTCCCCAGCGAAGAAACGTGGTGTAAGGCGCCCAAACCTTGCATAATAACCTAGTATAAATTTCGAATAGCATGTTTTTTTAATTTTTAATTACCTCTTAGTTAAATAAAAAGCGTTCATTTTTGTATTAGATTCCCTCTGTTATCCTCCTCTATAATGATAACAGTTAATTCATAAGAGCATTATAAGAATGTAAGCAAGTTTTCTTCATGGATATTTATTTGTACGGTATAAAGTGTGGTATTTTTTAGGCTGTTTGCTTAGTAGAGTGAGTGTTATGATACATTTACACATGTTATTTATTACTAAAATTATTCAAAAATATTCATTATATTTACTTTTAAAAATTACATACTATAGTACAATTTCTACATAAATACTATTTCATTGTAACCTGAATCTGCGCTAAAGTTAATTTAAATGCTTTGTTTAGTATACCCACGTGTTTTAAACACCAAAATGTGTTGATGGAATTTTGAACCGGACGAAAATGGTTTAAGTTAAATATAAACTAATGTAAATAATTATTAAAGCAATATTTTTCTCTGAATACCAAAAACAAACCATTATTACCTTTTGTATAGTAATTCTCAAGAGTTTACACCACTCATATCAGGCAGTCCCCAAAAACTGTTTATGAGCTGATTGTATTTGAAACCGTTACTTTAAATTTTATCTTCACCTTGCATATACATACTTTAGCCGTTGTAAAAATAATATCAATAATTCATTTCAAAGGAATTCGGGCACTTCAAGAAATTCTACACTTATCACAAATGTAAGAAAAATTATTTTCTATCAATACCATCACACATATTTCTTGACTAAATCATTAAGTTCTCGTACTTATTTCACCTCACACTTAAAGAAATCTCGAAACATCATTCCGCATTCTTCTGCGTCGCTCAATTCAAAGTCCTGAATGAAGAATTATTCATAGCGTAGTAAACGTATCACATGGTTTTTTCCGCTTTCAACTTATCTCATAAATCACTCTTGGACTTGACATCCAACTTCTTTGCAATCGAGTTTTTACCTAGTTAATAGGTCGGTCTAGTAGGTATACGTATGGAAAGAGTAAATTCAAACGTTCGGCTATGGTACTCATTATATCCTTCTTCAGTCTTTGGAAATGCATGTCTTTACAGCATGATATAAACCAGGAATTCGGTAAGAAAGAAACGCGAATGATGTTTAAGACGGATATCCAGACACACTATAAACACGCATTACATGATGTTAAAGGTCGTAAAAGTTTACGATGAGCTGACTGATGAAGGTATTGGTATATAAGTATTTTTTTGTTGGAAAACTGTTTAGGTAAACGGAAACCATTTGTATCCCTCTTTTTAGTTCTGGGTATTGATTAAATTCAACATTAAGATGTATGTTTCAGTTGGAACAAAATTTTCCCTTTGAAGCAATAAATGTTTTTTACAAGTTGTAATGCTTAAATTCACGTTGCGATGTAAATGGTAAAGTAAGAAAAGAATGAAAAGCTGAAGTTTTGGATTTTATTGCTCAAAACGGTTTTTACTTATCATATAGGTTATGTCCTTTCATTGGATCTGAATAGTACTTAATATTGTAATAGAAAAGATTCACTTCAAGTTAAACATAAATTTGGACATAAATTGTTAGTTTTAAACCTTTTCTTGTGAATTTGGTTAGAAATTCCTATACTGGAGTATAAGTTTAAAGTTTATTTTAAGCTAATCTACCCGTCAAATTCGTGACTATGTATACAATTCACATTATTTCATTACATCCTATTTTAAACCTTACTTCTGAGGCAGAAATTTCCTAAAAATGAGAGATCCTAGTGATTTGGCAGAGGTGAAAATGTCCAAAAAACCACTAGGAAACTGGCCCCACCTCCACTTTCATTCATCCGCCATCGGTGAGTGACATGGCATGAGCCATGAGCAATGCCTCCTTTGTCCCCATTCCAGTTTTTAATTCCCGCCCATTAAAGTGTCCTTTGTGCAACGGAGGTTTTGCATGGAATCTTGAGTTGCAACCTTGCCTTATCTGGAATCTTCAGAAGATGGGCTCATGTTATTAGCAACGCCTACTTAATGAAGGTTCTACGGTCGATACTCCCATGGGTCACTGAGCCGCTTTTATATTCAATCTGGATGGACTGTTACTCGGTGATTGTACAAACAACTTCCCCCTTCACTCGCCTCTCAAAATTTATGCAGCCAAGGATTCTCAGGCCTGTAATGATTATTTATTGCGTAGCGTTCTCAATAAATTTTACATTGCGTTTGGCTTCATTTATCGTGGATTGTTTTATAAATATGGAGTGGCCAGCTTTTGTTTTGAGTGCCGCGTTGTTTATGTTGCGTGTTACTGTGTAAACTTTGAACTGGGTTTCCCCCCGTAAACATTGATTATACATTCATTGGTGAAGGTTTAAGTGGTACCTTGTAACTTCAGTTACCGATTGCGTTTTGCAATTTTTCATCATTAATTAATTTGTTTTTGTTTGATTTGGTTTTAAATGATTCATGAAAATGTGGAACCTTTTTTATTGTTTACTCTAAATGCTGCTGATTAGTTTTGTACGTGAATTTATTAGACACGCGTATAATATAGGTACCACATAAAAAGAACTTGGTTGATAGTTTATCTCACGAAAACTGTGCATAAGGAATGATATGAACTAGACTAGCGTTAGGAATGATATGAACTAGACTAGCGTTTTTTCCTGTGTTTACTAATATAACGCATACTTTCTTTGACTATTAAATCCTTATTCTTTATTAAAGTTTTTAACTAGAAGAAAATAGTTGCCAAGAACCAGAGTAAATTATTCCGTCATTTGTTTTTAATAACCAAACCATAATTTAATATAGATTTATTCTTCTTCTTCAGCAGCACTACAGCCTGGTACAGGCCAAGGCTTTCTCTGTCTGCCTCCTCCAGACGGCCCGACTTTTTGCTAGTTATAGATTTATTCTTAATTTTCTAATATAAGTTAAGCAGTGGAATTACTTTTCAAAAATTCTTTTATCCACTGACTTCACTCTTACTGGTTTTAAATCCAAAAATATTCCTAATCAAATTGAATTCAGAAACATCGGAAAAATTTCAATTTAATTAATTTGCCTAGGTTTAAAAGAACATTTTTATAAAATATTTAGTAGTATATTATTACGTTTTATACATATATTACAGTTGAAGTGCTTATAAAAACAAAACTTTATGCATGAGCCTTTTTTGAGGTTTGGATTTTCAACCTGAAATTGCTTCAAAACATCAATAATTTAAAATGAAACACTGACGCTTTAGATTATTTCTAGAAAAGCAAAAGCATCGATGCCTAACAATAGTCCAACTTTCGTTCTGAATAAATGGCTTATAGCATAAAATAAGTTTGAATTATTAAAACCTAGTTTGAAAAGATTCCTCATACAGCCCGTTCTTGTCCCAAACAAAATCCCAAAACTAGGAGACAACAAAACATGTTCTTTCGCCCTAGAGTATTAAGTGAGCTATGAATTATAAAACTGGAAATGCCTCACTTTTGTATTTGCTGCCGGCATTTCGGTATAGATATGGCTTCTGCGAAAAAGTTTCTAAACTTTTTATTGTCCTGGGTGCAGTAGATCAGGCAACTTGAGATGCAAGTTAAATGCCAAGCGTTGCGTCTTTTTCGGTTCTGTCTTCGGACTGATAATAAAAGTTTGCGCCTTATTGAGTCAAATGCATCAGTCAAGCTGGTATCGCTCTGCAGTAGGAGAAAGGATTAAAGTCAAATGCGCTTTCTTTTGCTTTTGTGTTACAGATTAGAGTTGGGAATGGTAGACTTTCTCTGTAAAGCATTGGATCTTTTTCATTAACAGTTCAATCGATTTGTAAGTTTTTACATTGCACAGTTTGATCTCCTTTGCGAATGGGTTTTTTTACTGCCAAGTTACTGCTTTAGGTATTTCCTCCAAGAAATTATTATTTTAGCTTTAGAGCATAAATGGAGTAACTCTTCTTAAAAATTTTAATTGACCCCAGAAACTACAGTTAAACTAGTAATAACACTGATATTTATAATGTATCGTTTTTTTATTAATAACACATTACACAATATTTTTATAATATATAACTATAGAAAGAGTAGAGCTTCTCTTGATCTTCCTATTACTACTATGTTAAGGGCAGAGAAATGTTATGGAATCGAGAAATCGGTTAGGTAAATCAAAGCATTAATAAAGATGAAACTTTCTAGAGAAGAGTATGTTAATAATAATTTCTCAAAACTCATAAAAGTTGTATAATCTCAAATAAAATAATTAAAAAACATTTAATGGAAATAAAAGGAATTAATGATAAAATGTTTTATTATTTTCTTTATGGAACTACAAATAAATTAATTCGGGTTCGAGATGAAATTTCTCTAAATTAATGTTAAAAAAGAAACTAAAAATATACTTGAAAAAATTATAAACTCAGAGGAAGTATTTTTAGTTTTAGTAAGTCTGAACGTCTGCACCCTTAACACTCTCAAGAAAATAAAGAACACTGAATTTCCACAACACTTCCAAGTGTTGATCACTCCCAAAAGCAATAAGATGTAGGTCAACATTGGGATTTCGATAAAATAAAGTGAAAAGTTCCACAACTTAATTTCCAACAACCACAAAAACAAGCCTTCAACTCCCTGCACTTATAAACACAGACTGACTATTTGTCTTCTTTCGCGTTCTACAAATGCCGTTTAAAACTGCTTTTGTCTGTGCTGTCGACTGGTAGAACAAATCGTTTTTTGTCGTATCGTATCCGCCCATTTTTATTGGATAAATATTACATCAAAGCCAATGATGAACTTACCAATTGAAACATTTTCGTTTGTTTGTTTTGATTTCGACTCACGTAGCCGATCGTAGCACGTCTTGAAGGGAGCCAGGCTAAATGATGGGTTGGGGGGAATGCTAATTGATCCATTGCATTGCTAGAAACGACACGCGTAGTAGATCGTTTCTGACAATTAATGACTTTTGGCCGTATAGTTTGGGCGGAATCGCTTTCCGTTTCGGATCCGGTAATTTACACTTGTAGATCGCCGCGTTTCTCAGCGGATTGAGTTGTTGGATTTGCGTGTTGTTGGTCAGGTAGCGCTCATTCTTCCGGTTGTAAATTCAAAGGTGTTTGTAAAACATGTTAGAATGTTTCTGATTGGAATAATTCCGGCACAAAACTTAAAATTAACTAAGCAAACGAAAAAATTAATATGAATAGCTTACGGAGGGGCCTTAAGGTAAAAACGACTTTCCTTAGAAAAATAATTTTTCGGAAGAACAAACTAATTTAGGAGATATGTTTAAGAAAATGTAACAAACAAAAATTAAAGCAAAAAATATTTTAGAAAAGGAAAAATATAATTTAAATATGGTATTATGATTTAAAAAGTAAAAATTAGTTTGAATAAAACCAGAAAATGTGAGTAAGTATCCTGAACAAAAATAAATATTAAAATTGAATAGAAATCCTGTAACAAAATTATTAAAAATTATTTTTAAGTTGATTATTCAATAAATGCAAGAGCTGTATAAATTTCATATTATTATAGAATTAGCTGCCGTATAAAAACAATTTCCTTTGGCATTCATTTCAGGAATTTATTTGAAATAGTCCACTTTATTTTGACTGATCTGATCCTACAGCATTTTAATATTTTGCGTGACTTAAAAAGAATAGTTTAGGTAAAAGTGATTTATTCTTTGAGGTGAATTTTCATTTACCATTATCGAATATAGATATTGAACTAACATTTTTTTAAAACCTTGGTAGCAATGACTAGAGTAGAATGCTTTTCTATTGGAATTTCTTAAACCCATAAAAGCTATTTTAAGAAAAACTTTTTATTTTAAAAAAAATTGTAAAATTGTTTCCTTGCATGTACTTAACAGTTGTCATAATCTGTTCCATGAAAGATTACTATCGAATATATTTGAAAAATAGATTGTTGCTTGAATAGAATTAAATGATGTTTACAATTTAACTCAGTTATATAAATAAATAAAACTATTTTAATATTATCAACTAATTTATTTTTATTCTTTCTTGGAGAATTGAAATTGAATAACTTCAAATGAAAACTTTTAATATCAAAAAATACCCTAAAAATAACCTCCTATAAAAATGGATTTAATTTTTTTTGTTCACTACAGGCTGTTGAATAATTTGATGTAAAAGTAGTCTTAAGTACATAGATTAAGATTTCTGCTCATCGCATTTTACTATATCAGAATAATAATAATTTTATTGATCACTGTATTAACTTGTATTATGCTATCACACACTTAAGAAAAAATATTAAATGAACAAGTTATTTGTATCCACTAGTTTCAATTAAGTACCAAACATTGTATCAAGTCTGCGAATTTCATTGTTCTCATATTTTGAGCCTTAGAATTTTTCTTCTCTCTCAAACACAATCCTTTACGCGGAAATGTCTCTCAGGTAATACCTAAAGGGTAAAAGTCTGCAATAGAAATTAATATAAACTATTCAAGACAAAATATCTGAAGTTATTTCATCTCCTTTCTTTTTATTCTTTCCATACATTCCTCTGCTCGGGGAAATATTTTCATTCTTAATAGCAACTGTTGTCAGAAGAAGGACCTCTAAGCACGCAATTCTTGATTAAAGCGCCAAGTAATATTTCTTCAGAATCCTTAATTTTTGCAGTGCTTACCCTTTCCTTACCCTGAAGAATCCGTTCCTTCTTTTGTATCAACTTGCGAGCTTTTGAGTTATGGTTATTGTAATTAAGATAACGCATCCTGTATGCCTCAGTACACCATAAAGCATTTCATTAACTCTATTAACTGCCCAAATTCGCTTTGCTTGATTCTTAATTACGGCAATGTAAGTATAATTTAAAAGATGTAGTGATAGTATTTTACTTGTTTTGTGTGATAAGATTTCTTATTAGAGATGTTAATGAGGTTGCTGAAACGGTTAATTTTCGGATGATTTCCGAGTAATTAGCACGTATTTTGACAGAATGTGTCGAGTTAATTTTTTTTCGTTTTAAATGACATGGAACAAAATAATAGTTCTCCTTAAAACGTTTAAATCTAACAACCTTCTATTCTTGGAATGGTACACTGTCGTGTTATCTCAGTTTGATTGGCTTTTTAAAAGATGAATGTTGTAAAGTCTTAAAAAAAGGTTTTAGTGGTCAAAATGAGATTTTTTTTTGAAATTTGATTTTTCTTTTAGTGTTAAAGTTTGATTACTCTTTAGTGAATTTAAAAATTTGTTCCAGTTGCGTACTTATCAGGAGTAAATTTTTGATTGAGAGAAACAACTTAAAAAGGATCTTGAATTTATTCTTATTTAAGTTCTTTTCAATTTGATGAAGAAATTTCTCTAAGGGTCCCATGCGGGATGTTTTCCCATTCTCATTCAACAGTATTTTTATATGTACTCTTATAACAGAGAATCACTTTCCGATTCATATAAGATTAGATTCAGTCGTTTTAGAACCATTTTTTTTAGCATTTTTATTGGTTTCTTATATTGATTTATTATCATTTGAAAATTTCAAGTCTTAATTCTGTATATACTCACTGTTGGTAAATAAAAATCTCCAACTTCACGAACAATAAAAAATGAACATCCAACAACCCCTCTTTCATAATTCACAACAGTAAATTAGGCCTAAAAGTTACAACACAAACGTCATAGACACCATTTTATCGAGAAAACAATTGAAATTTCGATCAGATTCAGCGCAACTACGCTAATCCAATCCTTCAAGTGAGAAAGCTCTCAATCTCCGAAGAATATTAACTAAGCCCTCCACAGACGAAAAGGCCGCTTTTCGAATAATTAGTTGCTTGCGTGGGGCGTTCCCCGCTTGGGCGGGCGTGTTGCTAAATTTCGACACTTGTCAGCTGTCTCGCGTGACTCCCTGCACAATATGTGGCGGCTTGTTAGTCATTGAACCTGCACTACGACGTTTGACACTGCTGTTGCATGGGGTATCGCGAGATACGGAAATCTAACACCTGTTAGTCCATCTATCATATGGGAGCGAGGTGGGTTTCCTGTATTTGTGACGAATGCCGGATGCACTCACTGTGAGAGGCTTGAGAGAAGTGTAATTGAAAAGCAATGGGATGTATTTTGGCTCTTAGATGAATGATGAAGTGATCGATTTGTGTTAGTAGCTGTCTAGGATGGTTTTATGATGTAACGATTCATTAAAGGTATTAGATACACCATTTGTCTGGAAGAATATTATAAAAAAAGTCAGAACTTAGAAGCATCCATCTTAAAAAGGAGAAAATTATATTTAACTTTTAAATAATTATAATAAATAAAAAAATTTTAATTTTTAAATAAATATAAAAGACGACTTATTTTTAAAATAGTGGAGTTGAGATTTTTACACATCTGCACTAACCTTGATTTAATAATAAACATTTATTTGAAGTACAAGGGTGGAAAGAAAAAACAGGACACTTCTTTCCCGTTTCGTCAATAAGGCATGTCAGTTTTACTGTACGTACTCGTACATTGTCACATTTGTGGGTTAAAATACAACACATTTTTAACTATTTTTGTAATTGAATTTCGGGTATTTTATTATACTAACAAGATCTAGACAGTTTAGTAGGTACTTAAGAAAAGTATTGTTTAGTTATATTTTACAAATGTAAACTGTTTAGCTAGTACAAATATTTTATTTGCTTTAAAATGTTCTTCATTGTGTTTTTTTTCTCACTGTTCTTTCTAATTTTTTTAAAAGCAATATTAACCCCACTTGAGTTTTCATGAGAAGGTTTTATTCTTTCGGGAAATAATTTTACTGGCAATTAGTTAACCATTGAATTTATACAACTTAAAAAAATGTAACAAAAGTTTTGCCTCTATTATCTTTTAAACCTTTTAACCCTGTCCAAATTCCGATAGGATTCAAGGTAATCTGTGTGGTCAAAGAAAATAATTAAATGAATTTTTTATGCGTAATCAATTTTTTGTGAGTTATGAATTTTAGTATTTTAGAATAGTTTTTATCAGAAATATATAAACTTTTCTCCTAATTTATCTTCCAAATCCATTGATTCAAATATTTTTCATGGAATAATAAACACATATACCAGTTTTACAAGCTCAAGTACTCATAATTGCAAACAATGCAAATGATTAATGATAAAAGAATGTTTAATTTATAAAAGCGGAAAGTATTTTGGACTAGCACTAAAAATCAAATAAACAGATATTTATCAAAACTTTTGAAGACAAAAACTTTTAACACTAATTGTTTCGTTAGAATTCCTAACTTCTAATACATTATTCATTTTAATTCGTCTAATCTACGTTATTTGGGTTCTCAAATGTAGGAGTAACGGTAAAATGCGCTGAATTTGCAGCATTCCATCACTTTACTTAAGAGAATTCTTGCGAAAACCAATTACTCGGGCAATTTAAAAGTTAATGAAAAAGTATTTAGAAAGAATGAAACTTGTACTTTTCTCTCCAAAACCCAACATGATCGAGTGTTCTCATTTAGGAATAATACGTTTGATTGAGTTCTATTGCAACATCCATTCTCTTTTACAATTTATCAAATTCTTATGCATGGAAATAAAGGATAGTAGCTTTTTAATGAATGGTGGTACACCAAAAATATCCCATCGTTGTCTAAAGACTCAGTATGATGGATAGAGCTTCAAGTTTTAAGGGTATAATTAGACGGATTAATGTTAGCCTTTTAAATAATTTCGCTCGAGTACTTTAAAGTTATTTGAATAAATAAGAAATTAATGATTGTAAAATTTCTTTTTGAATTGAACGATGCTTTATGCATTATTATGAGGACGAATTGGATACTCTGTAATGAGTCTCAATTATAATTTTTAAATTAGTTTAAAATTATTAATTTTCATGTTTGATTAAAGTTTATCTATTATCTTTATACTAGAATTAAGTTACAATCAAAATAGGAAATATCAATTTCCTATTAATCAAACTGTAGTAATTACTGACTAGACAGTCAAAATTGCGTTATTTACATTCAAAAATCAAATCTTCAGCTACTTGCTTATTCTGTAATGTTAGAGTTTAATAACTGTGATAATCATTCACTTATTTGAGCTTCTTAAATTATGTATTGTTTTATTTTTATTTGAAAGCTTTGAAAGCATCCTTCATTCAAGATAATTGCGGATTTAGCACACACACTCGGCTTCGCAATTGAATTACTTTTTACTTAATCGAAGGATATCCAGAAAAAAAAATGTTACCTAGAACCCCGTAGAAATAAAAACACCATAGACTTTAAAGATTTATTGCATAAGTTACAGCAATCCTTCAACACCAAATTTCAATAACAAACAGAATTAAACTGTTGTTGAACGCGTATTTGTTGTCCCGTGTCTTATTATTCGTACGAGTATTTGAAGGCCACCAAAGAAAGGAGCTAGCAGGCGGCAGTGTCTTCATAAAATCACTATTACCGAGCTCTTTATGTGCAAGAAAACATAGAGCAAGATTGTGACTGGAGGTTGAAATTATGACTGCCACTTATTTTTGTTCATAAAAAATTACTAGGATGAAAATAGTGTACATGGGCTATTTTGTGGAATAAATATTTTTTGTCAACTATATTTTGCTAATTTTTTAATGACCTCATATATTTACTTTATAAATGGCCATCTTACATATTTTCATAACTTAAATGATTAAAAGTACTGTGTATGCAACTATGCATATTATATTTACACAGTAAAGCCCTATTTTGAGGCTCTCATATTTTTGAATCTCAAATGCAGCTAATTATTATTAAATTAAAATTTGATTTAATTTTAGACAACCTCTCATTTTAACCATTCCATAAAGTTAGGGATTAATTTAAATATTAAATTATGATGCTGAATGAATTCTTTTAGGAAACTTTTCAGTAAAGCTTGTGACTCTCAAATGGCATTTATTTTTTGTATAATTTACGTCGCTGTCATCTCACGAAACTTTTCACATTCAATTTTTTAAAGTAATAAATTCGTAAAGAAAAATACAATTCCCTATTAAATATGCTTGATAAGTACTATGCAAAAAGCAAATGTATCGATTTTTCAAGAACAATACTACGGCCAATGTTGAAAGGAATTTCTACAAATAAACTTGAAGGTGTTTATCTTTCCAGAAATCTTTGATGCAATTATAGGGAGGTCTAGATTTAAGTTCATTGATACTAACTCTTCACGGTATAAATTTGAAAATAAGAATCCCCCCCCAAAATAAAAATATGTATGAAAATAGAGAAAAGGGACAGGTTTAAACCCAATTTTTGTGTAGGGTTCCAGACTTTTATTTGAATTTTGCTTAATAGTTGATATATAGCGTTTAATGGTTTAAGCTTTATGGTTATAGAATAAAAACTGCACTTTTTATCTCATATTTTTTTTTGTTTACTTAAATAAAAAAAATTTCTGAACAAGTTATAATTATAACTATAAAAAAGTCAAAAACCGCTTTAATAATGATTGAACAAGTCAAGCAATCAATTTCCAAACTTTTAAAAGAAATACGGAATACCAATACGTTAATAACATAATTTCTTCATATAAATGAGCAAACAAGCATATATCGGCCCACAAAGACTTTCAAATGATGAAAAAAAATACAAATATTCATTCCAATAAAATATAGAAGACTATAAAAATCTTTGTGTTACGTTTGACTCTTAATTTTTTATTTGTATTTTTCAACACTGAAAATGAACTCAATGTTAAATAGTTCGAAATGTATAGCTGTAAAATATATCAGCTTACGATAACTCTACAGCTATACACTACAAATGATCCATTTAGCTTCTGCTCTTTGAAGATGCAAAAGAAACCCTCAAACATAAAAAATACCCATTCAAATTTAACTTAATAACTCAAGCAGAAAGTAATAAAATTGTCTACTTTCACTCCCCGAACTATTTTAAAGCGAAACCAGATTTTTAACAACTCAAATAGCTATTCACATAACAGCATTCAATTGAAAGAAACATGAAAGTTCTTTGTTTAGGCCCATTAAATACTCAAACACTCGTTCTGTGAAAGAAAAAGTTAATCTTAAATGCATAATTGGAATTGAATCGTCGCTTTTCTTCCTATCTTCATTCGCGGATATAAAACATTTGAATGCAGTTTCACTTTAAACGTGAATAGCCCTTTCGTATTTATGGTTGCCTCTTGTATTTTTGAGCTCAGAGTGGATGTTGATGGGCACTTGGGCTCACTTCCGGGTCAAAAACTCAAACCTTCAAGAGGCCAAAACGCAGGCGTAAGTGAATCTTGAAAGCCATATCTAGATTAAGTGCTTAAAATTTAGATTATGGCTCTTTCTGAGAAGAGTAGCTACTGTATTGTTCGTAAAGAAATTATCAGTGTATGTCCTAATAAGATTACGTAAAAGCATAGTTTTTTTAGTCGTATCTGTTTTAAGGTAAATTTTCACTTTAGATATTCTTGAAAACTGGTTTTGCGACAACAAGATACTTTTCTTTGGTTTTACCCTTCGTCTTTAAATGATAGCAAGCTGATAGGTATTACAGTGTACACTCCTGTGTTACTCTAATACGTAAATCTATCATCCAATTAATTTTTAATGTGATTTATTGTTTTATTTTATATAAATTCAACAAAGCTGAATTCGAATAAAATATGAATTAATATCACAAAAATGTATTTTTCAATCAAAAGTTCAACCTTGTTAATGATATAAAAACACATAGATTTAATGCTTTAAATTTCTTACACACCTAACCTTGAGTTATGTAAAACACCAAACATTCATTTAAATATAAATTTAAAATATTTCAATATTTGATGTTGATGCATGTTTTAAAAGTACAATGCGCATTTTAAAAACGCTTATGGGGGAAAAATACATATAATTTATTTATTTAAGTCCATGAAGACAAATATATTATGTAATAATTCCTGTTTTCACAAGCTATTTCAGGGTATCTGAATTCAAGTTTTTGACACAAAAGGCTTTGTTTTGCTTAAACTTTTACAGACCATCGGCATATACAGCAACGCTGTCTGATTCATGCATTAGCATAATTTTCTCCTTAACTTTTCTCAAAAAACCTTCAAAGAATGCTTTACGAGAGTTTCTGGAGAGATAGTTTCTCGAGTTGAGAAGGAGAATAGTCTTGAGGTTTTTATGTGTGTAAGAAAGCATCGAGAGACGTGTGAGTGCAGAGATAAATATAAAAAAAATTAATAACGCGTGCGAAACTTGTATCAAAGAAAGTATATTAGCTGTGTAATTAAACTAAACAAGGCATTAATGATGAATAAAAGAAATTTGTGAATGTAAATGTATAACTGGTTTCTATATTTGATTCTTACTGCGAATGCTTTTTGCAAATTTAAATTTTTTGTCGGTTAATTGAGTGTGTGCTAATATAATTAACATTTCAGTTATCCGTTTCGAAATTATAGGTTCCACTATTTTTCGATAATTGGATAGTTAGGGAAGAAAAAAAACACTCTTCCTAGGAAATGCATATTGAACTTAAAGAACTGTAGCAAGTACAAAATAGAGTTTTTATAACATGTGTGTATTAAATATTGAATATAATGTATAACATTGCTCGATTTTTCAGGAAAATTAAAACCATTTTCTGAAACAGGAATTTTCTGCGGTGATCTTTAGGGGGTATTCCAAAGTAGGGTTATTGTGAGTGTTATTCCAGAGAGGTTTCTGCCTGATGCATCATACTTATTTTCTGCGCTTGATTTCTAAAAAGAGAGGTGCCGGGGTGGTAACCTTGTGTGTGGGAGAAGGTATTACATATTATCTTAAAGTTTAAAAAAATCTTTACATCTCTTCTATCGTGAAAATTTTTTAAAATATAAACAGCCTTTGTATTTAAGGGTGATAATACCGTTTATTTGCTTTATAAACTGTTTAAAAAATTATATTTGTAACACAATTTTACCCTATATACGTTTTGTTGATCATTTGCATTTTTTTTTTTTTTGAAATTCTCAAAAACTTTGTTTTTTTTTTGGGGGGGGGGGAACTGCATAAAATGTAGAGAATAGGAAATATATGTTTTTAAGTAACTCAAGTTTTAATTTTATTTCTTGGAAAAGATGGGAAAAAGTGTAGCAATTCCATTGAAAATATTTTATCACGGAATCATTTCACAAACTTCTGACGCATCGTATCGAATTTTCAGACGATTTCTTAGTAATATACCGGAATCAGTTGGTGGTCTGAACTCTACAATTCCTAAAATACTTAATAAAAACTTTTCGAGAAAGATTTGTGTAACAATAGTAGTAAATAAGACTCACTCATTTAGAATTGAGTAATACCTATACTTAATATACTCCTATTATTAAAAATACTTATTTTTGAATATTGAATTTTTTCCCTGAAGAGAGGGAAACGCTCAAATCGAGCCCTGCTTATTTTAACGTATTAAATTGGCTTATGATCGGGAACATATTGTTGCATATTATTACGTATTATTGAACATATTGATACTTTTTTTGCACCGTAAAATGAAGTAACTTTGGCCTTCAAGGGAAAGTTTGGCCCAAACATCCAAAAGAGATAACATGTTAAAAATGATATAAACCACTGACCTTGTCGAATTTGTTTTGGTTAACAACTTTTATTTGCTTTTATTGTGAAAAAAACACTCCAATTTGGCCAAAGTTACCCCATTTTACCGTACTAATATTATTACTAATAAATATTAGTTATAATATTAGTACTAACACAGAGACCTTTTTCCTGATGGCAAGGTATCAAGCACACCTCTTCTTTATACCTAGCTAACAACATAATAAAAAGAACGTTTACGTCCAAAACTTAAAAATGTAGTATTTATATATCCTTGCATAAATACAAATTTCGTCAAAAATATTTTGTCAAAAAGTCGCCACAAATCTCTATGTGATCTATATAAAATGCGATGTTATAACATTCCCTTGATGAGTTTTAAACAAGTATTTAATTCGTTTTCTCCCATTGGTGGTTTTTATTTCATCCCCCCCCAGTATCAAAAAACCTTCTCCTAATCTTGTTAACTTAGCTCCAACGGCTTATTGAATTCACCACGATCAATTATTGGGATCGCAACAGATGCGAAAGGACTTTTTATCAAAGGAGTTTGGCTCTGAACTAAAGGAACAAAGTAATAAGAGTTTCTGACTTTGAGGGAGCTAAAAATTTTGTACCGAAACAGTCTCCGCCTTTTATCTCAAAACTTTTATCAGCGTTGATTAGATTCTGCAACAAATGTAAAAATGATATTTAATTATGCTGGAATAAATTTTGTTAAGAGTACTAGTGAATGAAACGTATTTAGAATTTTAAACAAAACCTAGCTTGGTAAAAAGTTTACATTTCAGTTATGTGGGAAATTTTCAACTAAAGAACTGAGGTTAAAAATTATTAATGTTAACCTTAAAATTAATTCATAAATTTTTCTTGTTTGAATGTTTTTCCCAAAGTAGGGTTTTTTATTTACCCATTGCAATGAACTGAAGCATAACAGGTGAAAAATATATTTCTTCCGAAAAATAAAATAAGATATGTCTATAAAAGTAATAAGATATTTTTTTCGGATTGAAATATATTTTTATTAAATACGATCTTACAATACGTTTTTTGGTTAAGAACATGTTTCAACTTTTTCTAAAAGAAAAATTGCCAAAACGAGTAAACGAACGTTCTCTGTTAATAACGTTACGTTATAAAAGTTATATTAATTTTTCTGGCATTTCTAGCTTAGTTCAGAATATTCAAGACAATAAATTAAACATGTGGTATAGCTATACAAATATTCAAATGCATTTATCCGCCAAGGGAGTATAATATTAACTATAACATACGGAGAAAATATCGTTTATAGTATTTGGTTTCCCATGAAACTTTGCGAAGATTTATATTAATATTGAGGCTATTGCAACTAATAGAGGAGGAATTACCAAATATTTGTAAACCTAAACGTTTATTAAGAGAAGTGGTTTAATTAAAGGTATGTATTTGTTGACTATTTAGATAAACTCATCAAATTAGATAAACTTTTGGAGGTGTCAGAATTTGTTAAATTTTGGAGAATAATATGCTATTGCTAAATTTCATGACAGTCCTTGTTGAAATTCCTGTACAGCCTCGAATGACCCATTAATATCTGATAATGAAAATAAAAAGAAACTCAGTGTTAAAAAAATGCTGGAATGTATTTGAACTATAGGATTCTAAAGTATACGTACAACTCGATACTCTACTTTTTTATATTTCCATTTCTAAAACAATGGTGGTAAATGTTTTATAAAAGTTTGATTTCATAGTTGACTCAGTTTTACTTTTAATAAGTGTATTTTTAAGTAAGATTTTGAAATTTATAGAATTTTAAAAGGAGATGGATTTGGTTCCATAAAAACTATCAAAGTTTCAAATTCCCTTTACATTAGATGGTGTATTTTATTGAAATGAAAACATCATAATTTTTTGTGATAATAACCATGCACCACAAGTTTTTAAATATAGGTTATTAAAAGTAAAACATGATGTTTGAAATCTGTAAAAAACATCTTATTTTTTCATTATTTTTCAGTTAGTAGCATAACTCTTAACATAAAACAAAAAGAAAAAATACCATATCCCTAAAAGTTATTTTTGAGTTGCATTTCATTCAAAATAAAGAAATGCTTGTTTTTATGACAGAAAATCTATAATTAACTTACCGAGTTTTATTTATTTAAACAACACAAAGTTTCATTATTCTAATAATATTAATTTAAAAAGAGCACACCGCAAAAGTTTAAAACAAATGACAGATAAAGAATTGAAAGCTCTTTCTTGAATAATTTATACTACCTTAAAACACATTATAATGTACTTTTAAGTAGATTTCAAGTGACTTTACTGCCAACAAACTATGTATATTTTTTTATATTTCAACTATGTATATTTTCCCTCAAAACAAATGTTTTAATAAAATAAACTAGTTTTAAAACAATTAAACTTGGATAAAAAGTACTTACAAAATCGATGTTGTGTTCACGACATCCTGTGGCACCTCCGATAGGTTTAGGTTGGAGCAGTCGACTCTTAGAGCTTCGGTCTTCCCTGTACAAACGCAGTTTTTCGGACACGGTGGCCCACCCGGCGGGACGGTCACTTCTTTGGACAAGCTGACCGATGCACCACATGTCACTACCAAACAAAGGAAAAGCAAACATTTCGATGCACTGCTAACGGACATTTGCTGCTGGTAGTTAAAGTCGAACACTGCTCGGAATGTCCATTTTCACTTTTTTAACACCATTGAAGTGACGGTGTCTTGTTAAAGAACTGATTTTTGAAAGTCTTATGAGTCTATCTCCTTATAACCAAAGATGGCTATATTATGATCAAACCACTTTTGTTCAAAGGTGTGTCAAATGATAATGTTCACAGCATATGTCTGTTTGCATTTAAGTTTTTGTCAAAATATCAAAGACATGAGACATCTAATTTTGGGGGATTTCTTCTCGAGTAATCGTGTTTTTCAAAATAAAAATTGAGATGTTTTTATAATTACCAGACCTAAAAGAGTTTCTGATAAGAGGAGTTAAACACTTAACCTATTATGTTCATGAAATAGGTTTAAGTTTAAAAGTTGATAAGCAGGTTTCGAAGAATGTCACAAGTCACTTTTTGTTTGAAACACATTTGATTTCTTGGCACAAGCTTACATTTTTTACTAGTTCATACTGATGCTCGTAAGCTTTTTAAAGATGAAAATTTAATAGTAAATGTTACAGTGCAATCACAATCACCTAACTTGCTTACACGTGCTTTTTGCGAGTCTGTTTCAAATTATGTAGAAGTTTATTGAAAAGTCAAAACATAATATGGAGTATTGTTGAAAGAGTTTCAGAGTAAGTGCCCGAAAGTTACTCTAAAATTTTCTTTAATTATTTTTCTAATAAAAATTTTTAAACGAAAGTATAAGTTAACGGTCTTTTTATCTTAAAAAATATCTACGCACTATTCTTGACAATACAAAGAAACATATCTTCACGTATCTGAGTAAAGAACCTCTTTAAAAAAATAAAATAAACAAAAAGAACAACGTGCTAAAAGATGCAAAAACGCACAAAATCTACTCCCCAATCTCTCTCCTAAAACTTTTTCCAAACTTTACAAAAGAACCAGTCAACTAAAAGTTGACACTTAAACACCGCCGACCGGAACAACGTGGAAAGTCAGACAGGCAAAGACAATACCTGTATCGAGACCGTCCTACCAAGAGATAGATTGGGAGGATGGAGAGGATGAGGATGCGACCAAGGATGCTGAGGCAATCTCTGATGAAAGTTGGTGCGAGTAGTCGAAGAACCCAGGCACTGGCCGTACGTGGGTCTTCGGTTCAATCAAAACTCCGGAGTTGGCGACTGGGGCTTTCTCCGCTCGCCAAGTGGAGAACTTTCCCTCGCCAAGGGGTCCAGCGAGAGGATGAGACTTGTTTTTGACTCATCCTTTCCAACTTTCCTTCAGAGTTCAAGCTGGGGAAAGTCGGAGGTCTTGGAAGTGAATAGCTAAGTGGTTTCGTTGAGTAGAATTTGGAAATGGAATCGTAATCTCAAGGAAATTTTTAAGTGTTTTTCCCATTGGTTTAATGTATTTGGGATTGGGTAAAGTGTAGTTTAAATTAGTTTTCGAAACAACCAGACCTTTTTTAATTGTTTGTTGTAAGAGAGTTTTTATTTTATATTTTTCGTAGGGGTTTATATAATTTCATATCAATTTCACCAAAAGAATAGTGAAATCTCTAACTTGTTGCTTATTGAGTAAAATTACTCTTAAATACTTTTAAGTCCCATTATGTAAGCATCAATTTACAATTTAATCCAGCCATGTTATTGCTTATGATAAGCAGTTAAACAGCGATAACGAAGTAAAGCATTGCAGATTTTAATTACAATGAAATTTGACGAAGTTACTTAGTTTTTAAAATGAAGCTCGTAAAGAAAATTGGGTAACAAAAGTATGGGAAATGGAATAAGAGTATTCAGGTAATGCAAATTTTTATTTTATATTTACCTTATATAAAAAAAGTTTTTTTCCCACGGAATTTTTTTTAAAGTTTTGCTTAAAATTCAAAATGTGCTTTGGATTAAGAGGTTATTAACCAACTTCCATTAAAACCAATAGAAAAACTCAAATCAAGTAATTAACGAGAAGGTCCTAAATTAAAGAAAAAAGGACAAAAGTTAAACCGTTTAGTTCTCAACCTTTAATTTAAGTTATAAGCATTTTTTAAAACGAAAGTTTTTAAGAAATGTCTACTAATGTGTATTGTATCGAACACCTTAAACATTGATGATAAAAATTAAGCTTGATAAAGTTTATGTAGAAACATAATCGGATTAAAAAGTTTTATATGTATAAAGAGTTAAATTAGTTTTTATGATTCTCAGTTAAATTTTTTATTTAATACTGATAAGTAGAATTAGTCCTTAATGTGGTTAATCTCAAAATGGTATAAACAATTAATTATTACTACATGAAAATTAATTTACGACCCCATTGTCTTTATCCCCCCTATTATTTAAAAAGTTAGTTGTTCTTGTGTTGAATTACTTTATAATTTCTTCTTTTACATCTTTCCCTATATAGTATGTTACGGGCAAAGTGATAAACCGGGCATTATTAATGATGTCCGAAGTGAGTGAGGGCAATGTGATAAATTCAATGGCATTTATCAATGAGTATTAACCTAAATACGCGGTCATTATTAATAATGCCGCGATTTATCACATTGCCCGTAACAAATACACCAATTTAAAGTCCCAAAATTAATCCCGCTTTGTTATAAAGCGGATTGGAATTGTCGGAGATAAGATGAAACTATCAACAGACAAGCGGAAGGTTCCAAACTATCAATAGATAGGCGGAGAAACATAACTGCCTTTGATTAATCTTTGATCATCTTGCACGTTCATTAGATTAAATAATTAGCAGAGCTGTAAGTGGATGTAGAAAAAGAAGGCAGCTTGTAGACAGAAGCTGTAATCAAATCAGATTACACCACTAACGTAATTATATTTTGCCTTCAGAAACAAGAAAAGCATGCTAGAGGTGCGCAAGTTTGTGGAATTGTTTATCTACGTAAGGGGTCTCTTTGTTTTTGACGTAAAGCTGTGGTTTAAATTAATGGTTCTTTAACAATACGTTGTAGTAGTAGATAAATTGTGTTCGTGCAGTATATAGCATAATATACATATATTTGCCCATGAATGTTGTGTTCATAGTTTCAGGAGTGAATGTCTTCAGAGGATTTCGTTTTAGTGAGGGGCATATAAAAACAAATTGCAGGATTTTTAATTCCTGGATTATTTTAGTGCTATTGGAATCGATAAATTTGAGATGTTTAAAAACTATCCCCGTTGTTGTTATAAGTTCATTGTAACTTTAACCTAAAAAAAGAGTAGGAAATTAAAATATTATTAAATTCTTAGAAATATATGGTTTAATGATTTTGAATCGTGATTGTGTTTGGTTTTTGTACTGTAGTTAGTAGTACTATATCATTACAGTATAACCTCGTTATCTCGAACTTCAATATCTCGAAAACATTTATACCTCAAAAAAATATTCCCCCCCCCCTTGAAATTAAGTATTTCTCTATTTGCCCTTGTTATCTCGAAAACTATCTATCTCGAAAATTTTTCGGGTCCCTTCGATTTCGAGGTTATACTGCATATATATTAAATACTTATCCAATTTTTTTTGAAGAAACATTAAGTGATATTTAATTTTATTAGGACCTGTTTAAAATATTATTGTAGTAGTACTAAGATATTGTTTAAAAACATTTAGGCTAAACTATGTGACGTATATATGTAAACGTATATGTATCTCCAAATAACTTTTGAACCTGCACAAAACTAAACAAATGTGAACTAATTTAAATTACCTTTATTTTATAGCTTTACTTTTATGTGAAATTTTCCTAACCCTTATTAACAAGTAATATTGAATTGCACTCATCACATAAGTATCATCTCAAACCATCAACTCCTCTGAGTAGAGGAAATAAATTTCATTAACATGAAGTTGAATTACATTCGTTCATTCAGACATTGTACTTTATGAACTAAAATTCACTATCACCGTTCACTGCACTCAATACCCTTTTTAAATTACATACAATTGGTAATATTTATACGTATATTAACGTATTCCCTTTTACAATCATGACTCATCCAAGTAACTTTAAAACCACCACGTTCATAGCCTTTAATTTGGCTGTAAGTATTTGTACTTACATTTACAGAAATCACACCTTACTCAACAATAAAATTCTGGACATTAAAAACAAGTTTCATTCAACTTACATTACGACACTTGAACTCGAAGATCGATGAAAATGCAAAGCACCATATTTATCGATGCTGACTAATCAATTTGAGAACAAAAGACTCTCCAATCGAATTGATGTTCTTTCAGGAGTTAGGTGGTCACCGATGACTTAACGTACCAATTAGGGCTCCAGCGTGAGTTCCATGCTGAGAAGCTGGGCCATTTGCATAGGGTGTGGGACTATGCATGCTACTGGCACGTGTTTAGAAAGAATCATTGGCTGTTGAGGGCGCAAAACATTTATTATACACGTCTTTTATCAAATTCATCAAATATTCATTTAGCCCCATTAGTACGCCACGAAAGGTATACCTATCTTGTTGAAAAGCAACAGATTGTTTTGTTTAGCGCTGATTTTCTCAACGGTTAAACTTTCAAAAACTTGGATTCGTTTTGAAACGTTGTGTTGGTTTTCAGGTTCTAGTTAGTTTCCTTTGTTTTTAATACAGTGTAGTGTTTACTTGTGAAATATTTTTTTTTGGATTCTGCAATATCTACTTATTCTGATTTTTTTTTGTCTTAGGGTAAAAGTTTAAATTTTATTCCATTTTATTCCCGATTGAAGATTATTAAAAATGCATGGTGTCAGTTTTATCTCATGTTTTATTTTTCTTAAAAAATATATGGATCTGATTTACTTTTTTAGCATGTACCTAGCATGTTTGGGAAAACAATGAGAAGAAATTTATATTTTTCTGCGTCAACATTTTAAAAGCCACCTCTAAATTACTCTTAAGGAAAAACTCACTTATAAAAAAAATCAAATTTTATTAAATTTTTAAAATAGTTTAAGGAGTGACTTTTAAAATTATGTTTTTCCAAAAATATACCAACTAGCGACTTATTTCCGTAGCTTCGCCCGTGGTGAGTAACACAAATTAAGTACTATACTAACCTTGGATTTATACGGAAGAAGGATGGAAATCCACGTACACCCCGTTTGTTACTAACTATTAATAACTGTTGTTGTTGCTTATCCTCAATAGATCTAACATACGTCAGATCAACTCCAGTAGGGTGTGGACTGTGAAAAAAATTAATAACTAATTATTAACTATTGTGTCCGTCATTTGTTACTAACTAATTAATAACTAGCGACAAAAATATATTTGTAGTTTTTATCAAAAGAATATTTTTTAATTTAGAGAACTATTTTTTTAATAGAAGATTAGTTTTAATTTTTTGAAGATTCAGATAAGTGATACATGTAATTACAGTTTTATTCAGTTGAGTTTCATTCATCATTTTTAAAAGCCATCATTTTGACAACCATTGGTCAATTTGACACGAATAAATCATGCGATAAATAACGAGTTAATTTCTTTTTAAAGCACTTCGAATGAATTACGCTTATTTAGTATCATCGCACGTTTGGGATTAATTTTAAACTTGAATCGTTAATAACAGTAACAAATTTAACTCAAATTACTTTTGTAAGAACTACATCATTCGAGAGACGCTACAATTTAATGCCATCCGAACACCAATTAAATATTCTCAGAAATCATGATATACTTAGCATACACGACTTGTATCTCCCTAAACAATGGTAAAAGGCATTAGCATGCAATGATCTTGCTATTTGTCTGAAAGAAGCTCAGAGAATTGAACTTCGACCTTGGCCGATCGATCTTGAGGTGTAAGGTTTTGTTGTTTTCGTGTAGAGGCTCCTTTGTCTGAGTCTGACAGCTCATCTTTCAGGGCGATCAAACGCTATGAATATTTTGGGATTTGATTTCTTGTTTTTGAACAAGTTGAGAGTCGGTAACATCGTCTATGGGTTTGAATGCTGTGAGAGCTTGCTGGAAGTTGAAGGGCCGATTTGTCATTATTATAGATCTTGTATGTGTTGGTTCTTTTTTTTGAAAGAACCTTAGGTTGTTGATTGGTGTAGATAAAGCACTGGTTAGCAAAAAGTGCAAAAGGGTCTTGCCCAAAGTAATAAAACCACTAGAAAGCACAAACTGTAACTATTCCTTGGATTTATTTTATTTATAAATACACAGTAACAATTCAGTAAGCAAATTCAATACATTTCGACAGCCTTTTTACAAGTTTTTACTCAGATAAAATGTTTCTAAATATGATAGTCGTATAATAATTTTTACACGAGAATATTTTTACAAAGGCATAAAGTTACATAGAATAAAAATATAAATTAAGACATCTTAATTTTCCTTTCTAAAAATCTCTAAAAAAAAAAGAAACCAAATGGTGTAATTTACAAAGGTTTAATTAAATTTAAAATATAACGATTAGTTTCAATATCCTACTGTATAATTTGCAGTGTTAATTACTTTTGATAATATTTTGTATACGCTGACTTGCCATTTGAAAACGAAACTTTTCAAACCAAATGTAATTCGAACATGATATTCTTAAAAACTTTCTCAATATATTTTTAAGTAGCTATGTTTTATGGTGATATTCACTGGAAGTTAAGATCTGGCTTTCATTCCAACAGAAGTATGGCTAGACCCAGTAAGAACTACAATTCGTGTTTGTCGTATCGATCATAGCATGAATTCCTAATAAGACTTGGAAGTGAGTAATTATTGTAACGCCATTATGGAAGTGAGCAGACTTGGTTCATGAATCTTAGATTAGCATCACTGTGAAGTTAGGATTGAAGCATTGGGGAATGACTACCGTTACTTGATGGGAAACCCAACACATGGTATGTAATCATGTAAAAGAATAAATAGAATCTAATTCAACTTTTATGATCTTGACTTTCTGTGATTTTTTTAAAAATTACGTTTTTTGTATCCTAATGGGAGAGAATTTAAATACATTCATGGGAAAGGAACTTGCATAATCATCATAAAAAAAGTCAAAACAGGTAAATTAATTTTGGGATTTTTTAATAATATTTAGATTTATCTATTTTCAAAGATATTGAATATAGAGCATTTCTCTTTGATGTATAAATCACCATATAGAAGTCTGTAATAACATTCTGTTATATTTTTTTAAAAACTGTTTTTTTTTATCATCCTTAAAAATTAATCTATAAATGTAAACTGATATATTTAATCTGTTGCTAATTATCAATTTAAATAATCTCATTACTACTTTAAAATGTTTTAGAATTTTATTCTAACTAGTAATCCAGACAAAGCAAACTTTGCGATTTTCCTTTTCATGAAAAATTATACAACACATACAAACAATTGTCTTCCTCTGTGTATAAATACATAAATAAAACTTCGAATTAATTATACCCAATGCTTACCGAATATGATTATTCTAGTGATATTTTTTTATCCTTAACTATCGGTTTTAATGGAATGTGTGTCACATGCATTTGTATTCTTTATTATGAAGTATGTATGAATATTGAAAGATAGAAGGGATTCTCTTTATAGTATGATCCTACCTTGAAATATTCATAAACGGAAGCTTAGCAAAGGAGTACAAGATGCTCAAATATTTTCAAGGCATATGACCACACATCTGTCTCTGGCGTAAACAAGCCAAAGCCTCCAGAAATAGCCGCGATTTTCCTAACTAAGACCCCCAAGTAAAATAAGCATCTATCAAATCGAAGATGAACCCCGGAAGAACCGTCCACAGCCACACGTAAAAAAGGGAGGATTGAATTACGAGATATGCGTGTAGTGGAAAAAAGAAAACAAACCGTTTCTCAAAGCTGGCAGAAATGGTTTCTCTGTATATTTCCCGCCACCATCTTTAAAGTCATAAATAGCATGCAGTCGTCCTTAGCTGTCCAGCAGGTCTTTGACCGGCAGAGGAGGACTTCAATATCTTCTTCGGAAGAAAAATTGGTTCATATTTACATCCCTGTAAGACGAAGCGTCAATAAACACCTACTTCATAATGTTATTCATTTGGACAGCTTCCAAATCGGCACCTTCTTGTAGTAGAAAGCGCCTTTTCACTGCCTTCGACTTAAAAGTCTATTGTTGACGAGGATCGGGTAATTGTTTTGTCCTTTTGCGGCCAGTTCCTCGGTGGAAATTTATGACTTGTAAATCTGCTGGAGAGATTTTGAACAAGTTTTTTTTTGAATAAATCTGTTTCTATTTCTTATGTACTACGAGTTTAGGAATTGGTGTTGGAAAGTATGGGGCCTTGAAATATTTTTAAATTTTTTTTTGCTTAGTTTGACCACTATCTGGTGGATCTAATGGTAGAAAAATGTTTGAAATCTTTCTATTAGATGCATGAAAAATTAATGCTCAATCAAAAAATATATTTTTAATTTGATTAAAAAACAGCTAACGTGTCATGACAATAATCTTCCAGCGTTCTATTTATCTTACTATGTATTCAAATAGTTTGCTACTCTTTTAATCTTACTATGTATTCAAATGCTATGGTTTTCATCGCTGAAAAGCATTGGTAGAAATGGCGTGAGAATGGGAGGAAAGAAACCATACATCAAGTGAAGCGTGTCATGAATGCTTAAGTGCAGCTTTTAAAGGATTTTGATGTATTGATATCGACTTATACGGAGACGTTCTTCGTACTGTCTTAAACTACCAAAAAATATCAATACTCTAAAGATAGAAAGAAGACTCCTCCTTGTGGTTGTCTTAGGTATGACGACCACAAAGGCAATTCTTACTCTTTAACATGAATAGGGCTTTATACCTGTGGGAGGTTGTACCCATGAATCAAAAGACAAGATATTTATACACAATTTTAACGGATTAAGTAACAACAGATTAAACTTTTCACCTATGATTAAACAGGTATAATTAAAAAGCGTATTTTTCAGTTGCCCTTATTTTTCTATAAACAAAAGAAGTTAAATGATTGTAAGTAGTTTTTTGGTACTTAGAGGAACAAATATGACTATTGTTCTATGGTTTTAACCGGGAGGACGCGCGCACCTTTCTGTTATACGGGAAAGGCATCGTTTTCCGTTCTAAACGTTCAGTACATAGTATAAAAATACATCATCTAATCATTTAAAGTGTATAAAAACTTATTTTTATGTTAACTGATTTTTGTAAAAAGATAATATTGGATAATTTCACACAGTAAAATTTTCTACCACATTTTTTGATAAATTTTTTCGTGAAATAAAATGGGTAACAAGTAAACTGGTTGGTCATAACAAGCGTCTACTACACCCCCAGTTTGAGAAACGCTTCAATAAAAACGACGTCCTACACGGAGAATAATGAAGCTACTTTGTTTAAACTTCAGGAGATATTTTAAGCAGCTACACGGGGTTTCAGATATTTCTATTGAAAATGAGTTTTTGTGAAAGTTTATTTGAGCGCTGGGGTCTGGTTGACCCCACCCACGTCCTCGCGGGTTAAGACGATCTTCTAATCGGCATTATTTATATTCTATGTTATTATATTCGAAGATTACTTTCTCATCATCGGCATTTCATGATGTTATAATTGGCTCAAACAACAACTCTCTTCAACTCTCTCAATTGGCTCTATCAAAACAACGAAAGCATTTTCCTACCTTGGTATTCCTCAACAAAAAATAGAAATCCAAGACTGAAGGCTGTATGGGGAGTTCAGGAGCTGTTTGGTTGTTTTGGCAATTATCCCTCTGGTCCATTAGCTCCCTATAAACACAACCATGTCGTTCCTAAGTCCAAAAAAATATGATTTTTAGAATTTAATTTCATTTACGAAGTTCCCGCTTCATGGACTTCAGTTCCCGCTATTTGAAGAAAACCCCCAAACTGTGCATTGTGCCCAGTTGGATTCTTTGGGTGAAATGCACGACAAATACCCAAAGAACTGCACTTCTATGACCCACAGTCTTTACGAAAATTGAGGCAGAAAAATGTATGACGTTAAATACGGTAAATGCAAAACAATTATGAAAACAAAATCATGCGTATTTGCACATTTTTTCAAACTAAGGTGCTAAAAATACCCACGGCACAAATCAATCACGCAGGGAAATCCTTGCTTGGAGTACATAAAAATAACCAGAGACCTACGATTCATAGTTTTTTTGGGAAATGTGACGTCATATACGGGATGTAAACACTTTCCTTCAGCATCATTTCACTGTATGCACGTGCCGTGGAATGAATTAGTAGTTCAGTTTTTATACCCTAGGTATGACGTCAAATTTTCCTAAAAACTACGATTTGTAGAAATACAGTTCTCTGGTCTTTTTTATGTACTCCATCGAAAGAATCTTTCAGTGCAGAGTTTGGGCGGTCTTGTTGAAATACCCTGTTAGAAAAAACTTATCAAATTTGTGTTTTGTATTCAGTATTTGAGCATGACAACAATCCACCATTTTCCACCATAAGAACAAGGCATCCACCTACTCATAACAGGAAATCTAAACTTTACCCTCTAAAAAAAGGCAACAGCCCCGTCAAAACTCCCAACCATCAGCGCCCATAAAACCTGGAAACGACCCACCCCAGCACCTTCGAAAAGACCCCTGTCCATCCCTCTATCGATCCCGGACACTTAAAACTATTGAAGTATGGCGGCCGATATCTTTGGCAAACCGCTCCGACGGCGATACGGGCCGAAATGTGACAACTTCGCTAATGGAGTTGAGACTCCATAAATTAAGGACTATCATTCCTCCACCGATGAATGGGAGCAGGGGGAGGATTTGGAACAGGAGTTGGTGAACACTTGCTTGACTAAATGATCCGGCTTTCTGTTGGGGAGCCGGACGATGGGTAGGAATAATAGTCCCGACGGCTAAAGTGCGAGTTATTAAGTGCGGTGGCAATTGTTAAACTGTGGTGGATTGTATCCTTGTAGACTTGGCTTGCTTTAAAGTTGATTTGCTACATTTTTTTTGCTCACAGTATTTATACCACTAAAGACGTGTAGTATTAATTTGTTCTGAAAGTAACGTAAAAAATAATGATTTCTCTTCATTACAGTTTAAAGATTTGAAGTCAGTTTAAAGTTGGAGTATAAATGAGGATTGATTTTCAGTATAGATGAATAATAGAATAGCTTATGGTATGTGTGGCTTTTTTTAAACTAGATTTATTAGAATATTCATTTAATTTAAGTAGTAGTACCGGTTAAGCATACCTTTTTATATTTAGTTATGTGCTTTCATGCTTTTACTAATTGAAGGTGCTATATTAAGAATTAAATAGTTGGGGAAGGTGTTCTTGGGGGATGAACTGAGCATCTTCACCTAATGGAATTTCTTAATTACTTTTCCGTGATGTCAGTTCCTTTTATCAGACGACGAAGAGTGTTAAATCTTCGTTTGAACTTTTAATACTCGTTTTCCGATTGTTCTGTGTTTAAATATGTATGTATATAAAACTTAAGAATTTCCAAGAAATAATAATTTATTTTTTATACATTATTTGAGTAAAATAGGTTCCACTGCTACTATTTGAATAGAAGATATCAATGCAGCATTAGATTTGAATAACTGATATAAAAGAAATTTTCTAATAAACCCTAAACTGTGTGTAACGAGCAAATTTCTGTTTAAAAATGTATCCTCAAATTTATCTACACATGTATCACTACGCTTTTCCATCAGATCAATGACAACATTTATTCACTCTAAAGATACACAAAAACCCTACCCACCCAACCAAAGATTAAAAGAACTACCTCCTCTTAAAACAAAGAAATAAGGAAAAGTATTATCTAGTATCAAAGAGTACATTAGCTAAGGAATGGAATAAACGAACCATTTTATTATGGGTTCCCTTGATCGAAAAGTTATTTCTTGGATAATTCAATACCTTCTTTTATCATAAGAATTCTGAAATGTTAGGCATTCACGGGAGGGAAATTCTTACATCAAAAATGATACTATGCTTCAACAATAGTTCAATTTCGTTTTTATTATTATTCAGCCTTTCATGGTTAACTCAATATCCAAGTTTAATACCTTTCACAGGAAAAAAGGCTTCTGACAGTATGCAGAGAATTTGGGAAGACTTTTTTCTCAGATGGAAAGATGAGGAGGAACTTCGAAAGTAACGGCTGTAATTGATCACAAAATCATTAGAGATATCTCGCGGTCAATACTGCATCCATTTATCAGAGCCTCTTTTCTTTGAATCGCGCTTTTTTGACAAGGGTCTTCGCTCATTTACACTTGGAGTCTTATTTAGCACGTGACATGCTTTAATACTGGGTTCAATAACCTGATATTTCTGGCACATACGGTTTTAAGAATTTTTTTGACAGCAAAAGTAGTTTGTGGTTCAAGAAATATTTAGACTAAGGTTATAAGAGTTGAGTGACTTGGTTTTCTTTGAAATTTCATCTTTCCTATACTTTTTATTCTCTTGTAATGCATTTCTCTAAAAAGGTGCCAAAAATCAGTTGAGATAAATTTGATACATCTGTTTTGAGATTTTGTTCAAGTGTATCTTTCTATGAAGTTATAAACTTTTTATCAGGAGACTAGAAATGTTTTAATACATTTTAGAATTTTAAAAATCACCCCCAAGTAATATAAAAAATTATAAGAAATATCTCTTAACTTGCATTAACTAGTATTTATTGAACCCATTGAAATCATTTCTAAATGAATAGTAAAATTAATTATATATAATTAAGAATTATATGGTTTAAGCATTACGTATAAAATTTTAACCCCAAAACATTTATTGATAATATTAAATTAGGTACATCAAATAGTTTTTTTCTTATGCCTTTTCATAGAAAGAATTTGTAGGAAAAAAAAAACAATTCAGAAATACTTTTTGGCCTAATAAATTCGCAGGAAGAAATTAAAACACTGTTAAATATTGACGTATTGCAGATACGATTTTAGTGTGAGTTATAAAATCTTCCTTAATTAATTGGTTTCAATCAAATTCGACAAATATTAAAAATACATTACAGATTATTATTTATAATCCTTAAAAATTCAGTGGATTATTTCCAACACTTTTTACTTTTATGTTGGTTAACTAATTGTTTAATGGATTGTTTACAAAACTCGAGAAATTTCTTCAGCTATTTTTTGTCTCTGTAGCTAACTCGATCTACTTGGCTGTACTGGGCCGCATTTGTATTCTGTATATATTGTGTTAATGGATAAAAAGACCCTTTCTGTTTGGTGATACAAAAAAAAGAGTGGATCAGATAAATTTGATTACGAAGTCAACTATCTTGAACCTTTCTTAGTCTTCTGATAGGAGTGAAAAGGGAAGAATGGATATCAGACTATTTTCGAAAGGCCATTGCTTATAATATATTGTTATTTATAATATCCTTATCAAGAATGTACGAATATATCCTTTCATGCTTTGACTTTTCAAAACTGAGTACTGTTTTAAATTCTATAAATAGAAATGTCAATGGACATTTTAAACTTTGAAATTTATCTTAAAATATTCATTAATAAGGTAACGTCCAGTCTCTGTAGTGTTTGTAATGTTTGAGTAGAATCCCTCTTTAATGAAGCTTTTTCTGAGTGTCGGGCAAATGAACGGATCCCATTTTCTTATAACTCTCATTTGAACAACTTTCTTTTTAGAAACTCGGTTATAGAGAGTTATTCTGAGAGTTAACTTGGTTATCCAGATATATATTAGGTTCCGTGAAGGATATAACTATAAGGGAATTGTCCTGCAAAGTGATAAAACTAAATTAAAGGATCAGGACTAAGTACACTAATTTCGCAGTGGTCTTAAAAAAGATTTTCAATAAATTTCTTATATAGATCATTATCAAAATAATTGTAAAACCAGAATAATTTAAGTCTTAACTACGTAAATTGAATTCCAAGAAAATTAGCTTCACATAAAATCTGGTGGTAAATAAGAACCATTGTTAGCTTTCGATTATGGAATATGAAGAAACTTCCAAGTGCTTAAATAACTGGCCATGCAAAGAAAGTCCCTGCAGTTAAGTAAACATCTTACCAAAGGGTCGGTCTTATTAACTGCCTGACAGCACGTAATCAATTAGCAATGACTAATGCTCCCGCCATCCTTTGGTTAACACTGATCGCTTCCATTCTTGCGCAGCAGTAGGCCATGCCTGGCGTTATCTGATGCTGCTACTTCCAACTTTATTACATGCAAGGAACTGTTAAATGCAATTACGAACAAAACTGGCCATTACTCTTTGAAGCCGACATTTTACTGCCTCCATTCGAGATAAAAAAAAAGCCTCCCCCCACACGAGGTCTGTTGTCTTGATTAAGAGCGGGATTGACAAGTTTGATAAACTATTAGGTTTCGCGATTTCATGGGAGGTTTGGACTCTCGTCTTGACAGAGTATGTGTTTCCCCGAAAAGGGTTGAAGATAAATTTGAAGCTCATTGCATCTGAAGCCTTTTGATGGGTGCGGAGGAGCTCTAAGGAAATGATGAATGTTGACTGGAGACGCACTATTTTGTAATAACGCTGATGTATTGATGAAGGTTTGGGTTAGGATATTGCGTTTTTAATAGAGGAATGTGTAAAAATTCTTGAGGAAATTTTAAAATTTGAGTGGTAAATAGTTTTGAAAAAATTTGTTTTTAAATTACTAGTTGATTTCCCCTCTTAACTTGGTCTTTGATATATGTTTTTAAAATGTTTTAATGATTAGAGTTAAATAGTACCTCTTAAAATTTAACTAAATATATATGTTCATGTTTTTAATATACTATAAGTGAAAGGAATTAAAGCCACTGTTATTCAATAGTAAAGTTAGAAAAAGATGTTGGTTCAACACCTAATATATGAACCATACTCTTTACTGAAACACTCTATACTTAAAGATAAAGAAGTACTTTGTGCTGACTGAATGTAACGGAGAAATAACGTATAAATTGCACAAATAAAAAGTAAAGGTGTGGAACTAGCATACAGCTGTTTCGGCGACTACGTTTTTTATCAAGGCACTGCCGAAGGGGATCAAAGTATCTCCGAAACAGCTGTATGCCTGTTCCACACCTTTACTTTTATTTCTAAAATTTATACGTTGTTTCTCCTTTACACACACTATACTTATTAAGAACTTTAGAACATTTTCTGTGAATAATTAAAAGAAAACCTTTAGCTGTATCAAGAGAAGATATTCAACACTTATTAAATTAGAAAAGAAATCTTCAGACTAAGAATTGCAATTTTAATCAGTTTTATTTTTAGGCCTATCTAGTTAATTTTTCATTAAAAACTGGAATACAAAGAACGATAGTTACGATTTTTCAGCATTTCTTAACAGCAAAAGTACTGTAAATTAAATGCTGGTTAAATCTAATACAGTATGAACATATTTTACGTTTACATTTTCAAACCATAATTATCATAATAAATTAAATCAAAAGTTCTAGTTTTAAATTTGACAAAGTGAATTTAACTCTCCTTGTAAGACATTTGAGATAATCTAAAGATCAATACATTTAGTTTTAAAAATATGAAACATTTCAATATATTTTCATAAATAGAAATATTTGAAAGATTTTCATTTTCAACGGAACTTCTTTGAAATCTTTGAATGAGTTTCCAGATAAATAGCAAATGCCACAAACATTCTCCTGTTTCTATAGTAAAAGTTATTTAGTTCAAAAAAGTATCGGCATGTTTCCTTTCTAAAAAGTACGCTTGATTTTTAAGCCTATATTATTTTTCTACTCTTTTCTTTGAAAAGTTACGAATGCCACAAAAAGCGTTCATTATAAATTTCCTTTCTTAGTAAACGTATAAAGTATGAATGAAATTAAATTTATATCAGAAATTAAATACGTTGTAAGATTTTTTATTGAACAATGCTTAAAAAGTTACATATTTTAAGCGTGTTTTATTAGATTTTTACCTTTGAATGAAGTAGTTTAAAACCATAAACATATCAGTGTTTAAGACGTATTAATTAAAATATGGAAAAAAATTTCTATTCTGTAAACACAGCTAGGGGCTCAATTTCTCAGTGTGGGATAGAATCAGAACACTAAACTCTATAATAGGTCTATTGATTTTCCCTACGTTAATTACGGAATAAATTATTAGGTTTCACAGATCAGTCAAGGTACAGAATTTTTAAAGAACATTAAAACGGTTGTGTTAGCCATGAACTGTTTCAGAAGCAATTTTTCTTTCAAAATGGGAAATTTTGAAAACGTTTCTCAATGTTATAAATTAAATGGAACTTTTGAATTTAAATTTTAAATAGAATTGTACAGTTAGAGTTAAGATATAATCGATGTTCGATGTTTTAAGAAGCTAATAATTTGCTTTTTGAAGTTTTTTTTCTGACATTTACCTAATCATCTTCAATTTAAATCATGTGTTATAATTGCATTTATAGTCATTCAATTTTATCTTTTTGCTAATTGATTCATTTTTTATATTAGTGGACAAATATGAAATATTTTTAAAAATTAGTTTAGTTATTTCAAAAGCAATTCTTATAAAAATTTAAAATGCTTAAAATTCCCACCACCGCTACAAATTTTCGGATTTATATTTTTACACCTTTTTGGATATAATTTAAACACATCACCTCATGTAAACATGACCCAACTTAGCGAAGAGGTCAAATATTTGCAGGAGTCCATTTAATGGAAGACTAGGCAATACACCCATTTGAGGTTAATTGGAAGCAAGTCAGCTTGACATCTAATTTTATACAGCAGATTAACCATCGTGAATTAAAATTAAGTAACTTAAAATTTAACTAGGAATATAATATTTTTAAGTTTCCAAAATCAATGTTGAATAGACTTCAGGATGTATCTGTATTTCAAGATCTTTTTTGTTTGAGATTTAAAAATGTTCAAGCTTTGAGGGTCAAATTAAGAAAAAAACATATAACATTCTTTATAAACCTTTCAATTACTAAAAAAAATACTATTGAAAGAAATAGTGAAAACATTTTTATTTAACTTCTCTTTTAACAAATAGTTAAGAATTTCACACACTAATTTAAAAAACTGAATACTAATTCAATAATGAAATTTAAAAAAAAAATGGTTCAGTAATGAATCAGATAGTATATTTATTAGAATGATGAATCATGTCGTATTTATAAATAGCATATTGTGTACCAATCATAATAATGAAAACTGTCACATTTATTTTTCAAAATTAGGAAGAATTATGTATTATTCATACTTACCATCCTTCTGGAAAACGATCTATCCACCCTTTACACCTTCGAATTCTCATGTCAGGTAATTAAAATCCAATGAATTTCACCTCGCTTCCAGCATTTACTAAAGAATGGAGGTTACCGGAGAAGGTGTCCAATTAATGCTTCTAAGATGTGATAAGTGAATTTAAAGCCTGAAATTGACTCATTATTCTTAACGCTTCGAAAACTAAAGTTACATGATCTTTCAAGACACTAGTAGTTAAGTAAATGAAAGGTTTTCGAAACTAAGCCATTATCTTTCTCGAAAACTTAACTCCTTTTCAGAAGCTCTTGTTGTTTACTCCAAGGAATAACTGAGTTCTCCGGAGATTTATGGCATAAACGAGACAAGCTGTCATTGTTAAAGAAAATTTTAATTGGCCGAGAGCGACTGAAAAACTTTTGGTGCTGATGTCATGCCATGATAAAGAGTCAACAAAAATTGTAGTTAAAAAGTTTAACTGACTGATTGAAGAGGTAGCACCCTTTATGGTAATAGTCAGAAGAGTAATTCATCAGATTTAACTTATGTCAAATACTTTTTCTTTTCATTGTTAAGCTTAAGTGTAATTCGAACTCACCTTCGATGAAAATCACTATTAATGTTTTTAAAGCCTCGTTGGAAGAAGTTGAATCTTTTATTAAGTTCAAGATGTGAAAATACTTAAATTTGAAAGATGTTTTTTTCTGTTAGAATCTCATCAAATTAAAGGATTTAATAAGTATTTTATACCTACTATTAGAAATGAAAGTATCTTTTAAGTTAATTATAAATGAATTTAAATTTTGCGTGTTCTTTATTATACCTTATTGATTCATTTCCCCTTTTTATGTTTATATGTTTGAATCCAGGGAAGTGCATTTTTTTTCTAATTGCTTCTATACCTACTATATTTGGTATGATGCTGTTATCAGAAAAATAAAAATGCAATTTTATGTACTATTAATTTTTATGTGAATGAATTGCATAAAATTGCAGAATACAGAAATTCTATTATTTTATTTACATTAAAATAAAAAAATCAGTTTAACTTTTATTTCTTCATTTTCTTTTACTTCTTAATTTTTATTTCTTCATTTTCTTTAGCTTCTTAACTTTTATTTCTTCATTTTCTTTTACTTCTTAACTTTTATTTTTATTAACTTTTACTTAAGATCCTTTATTTCTTTTACACACACAAATGCACATTGATATTACTAGAGACAGCACAGAGAGAGTACAATATAACAGAAATATAAAAAAAATAAAACATGCGAGTTGCACAGGAATCAAAAAACTCATATGGGCAACCTATGGAAATTTACATACAGTATAAATAAATGAGAAATATGGAAAAAGAGCAACAAAAATAAATAAACGACTATTGAAACCACCGTAAAGCGAGCTTTCAAGTTATAAATATGTAATGCTTGATTTTTATATAAAAACTTATAGAAATTTAAAAGGTACGACAAAATAAAGATGAGACTAATTAAAATGTTCATTAAAAATCTTCATTGTATTTTAATATGTGTGTGTATAGTTTGGATAGAGATAAATAACTGAAACTATATAAGGGAACCGTGACCTGCATATTACTTATTTAATCATTGGAGCTTGAATATACTACCTGAAATAATCCCTTATTTTAAAAATTAAGTGAACAAAAATATTTCTACTGACAAAAACATTTCCAACTTCTTTGCAACCAATCTTCTTGAACACTCTCTGTAATCTCCCGCAATAGGTTCAATTGTTCACCAGTGAGTGATGTTTCGGATCCACCCCTTTCCGATCACTCCAACTCTGAGCAGAAGTTTTAATAAAGTAGAAATCTAATGAAAGGTTTCAGCCTCTCGATTACTTGTTATTCCCTCAATACTGCAAAGTGAATTTCTTTTATTTGATAAATCACTCACACCTGTTATTGCCATCGCTTTGTTTTTATATCCGGTATAATTAGGACAGCCAGATCGGCAGGTAACATTGTTGCAGTCCGTGGGAGGTTTGTGTTATTTATCGGAAGCAATCAGAGGGATGGCGTAATTTACAGGGGGTCTTTGAACTTGAGTTAAAAGAAGGTTGTTGGATGGAGGTGCTTTAATCGGGCCGTTCCAATGGGTATCAAACAAGTTATGCGGTGCTGGAGAGGGATTGAGATTAACACTTAGTGGGAGAGTCATTAACTGTGGGTAATTTTATCTAGGGTTTCTTAAAGTAGGTAAAATGTCGAAGGCTTGAGTGGGCTATTGGGGACATCTAAAATCTTGGGGTAACATTGTATATAGGATTTTGTGCTGAGGGATGCTGAAATTTTCAAAAGCATCTTGGGCGTATTTTTTAACTTTTATCTGTTTAATTTACCGTTTTTTAGGTGATTGGTAGTAGAAAAATGCTGTTTCAAAATATATTTTGTCTTTCGATTTTAAACAGCGAAACTTTTTATTCATTTTGATGATTAAGTACTTATTTCTTAAAGACATTATCATAATCAGTATTTTTGTCATGTTAAAAATAAAACTTTTCAATAATAAAATTTATAAATATTTTTCGCTTTGCTTTGAAAATGTGACTGGAAAAATATTCAAAAATTCATCCCCGTATGTATTTAAAAAATATTTTAACCAAAATTTTACGCTATACTTTAAAATCACTAATACCATACTGTTATTCTCTAAAAATTTTAATTTTAGAAAACTTTAGGACCATTTTCTTTCAAAACATAAACAATTATGCTCAAATTTTCATTCAGATTTATTTTCTAAATGTTTTTTCTGGATTATATTTAAAAAACAAGTTTAGCATTTGACGTGTAAGTTCAAAATGTCGTAGAAGATCTGAAAGGAGATGATTATTGATAAGTTTTTTTTTGGTTAGAAAATGTTTTAGACCAGGAATGTTGCTCTTTGTGTATTTGATAATAAAAAAATTAATTAATTAGAAATAACATTTACGGAACATTATAAAAAATATTGAACTTTACTCAATGAAAACATTAAAGGAAACATTTCAATTCTGAAAATATTAATCGTTTACTTATTCTCTTAACCGTCTTAACTTAGTAACTTTGTTTTAAACATAACATAATGTGTTACTTAGAGAATTAAATATACTAGTAAAAGAGAGACTATTTTAGTAAGGGTATAAAGGAAAGTATGCTAACAAAGACTGGCATGATGAATGGGTGCATAAATTTTACTAGACACACATCATTAGTGTACTTTTTATTTTAATTCTTGGTACAAATCTGTATTAAAAAAGAATATGATATAAAGCTTAAAAATAAATTTCGTAACAACATAATGCACACAAAAAAGCAGTCTTTAAAAAATCGTAGTAAGAATTCTAAATTGGTTGGTTTTGTGTAAAGAAATAATCAAACACGTTAAACTATTAACTTAAAGATTTAAGAATGACATAAATTATCCTACACAGATTTGGGAAACTGTTAACAAGAACTCGCGTTTATTGATAAATTCAATAAGCTTGCAAAAAGCGAGACTACGAATTTTTTAAGTTAAAATTAATCATTTATTTTATTCCTACATAAATATTCATGAGTTTTTTATGAATATTTCCAAGAGATAACTTTTTGAAAATAGATTATGTGCTTTGTAAAATGGTTAAATCTTAGTATAAAGAGCAATTTTTAAGTTTTCTGTCTTGTTAAATGAATTAGTTGGGTGAAATTCCCTCATTGTAAAACATCTGGATTTTTTGTGTTATTGCTTCTAAGCAATAAATATAAAGCAGTTAAATTTTTGCAAAAATGAAAAATAAAATTACGTTTTATACTAAGAGTTAAATACTCTTTTCGTAAACATCCATTAAGTTTTTGTGAATTATGCAAAATGGATATTTTTATTATACGACGTAACAACTTAAGCTGATTAACCAAACCACACTAAAACATAAAATTAATTAACACTACAAACTTGAAAATACGCCTTACCCCGCCTTTATATAAGCCTAGATTTTTTTTTGGCCATCCATTTTTCATTTTCAATTTTAATTTCATCTCCAGATGTTTTTCCCCTTCAACTACACTTATTTACAGTACCTACAAATAATTGTACTTTCGGTAGTTTGGAAAAGAAAGAGGTGTTTAACAACAGAATCATCAAAATACACCACCGTCGATTGACATTTATTTTCTCCGAATATGTCCTTGTCAACACCATTCTTTCAAATAGTCTAGGAAGGGTAGTATGATAAAAAAAAAACCCTCGCCATCCCGAAAGCTGGACAAATTTGATCTATTCTTCAACTTTTTCTTTGATAGGAGAAATCGTTCAGTTTTTTAATCATAGAAACGCTTCCAAATATTTGCTTTATTTCTAAGAGTTGTCTGATAAATCATTTTTGTTTCATAAATAGCTTTCATTTTTTTCTGCTAGTAGCACACACTGGATGGAAAAGTCAACTGGGTGATTAAAGTTAAAAGGAAGTTTTACTATTTTTTTTTAGTTTGTCAAGGACTTTGAGGTACTTTTTCATGTCTTATTATTAACTGCAATAAATAAATTTTATGTAAAAGGGAACTTTTTTTTTCTCAAATTTGATACTAAAATAAAAAATAAGGAACTACTTATAGTTACAAAATCAAAACCGATTTTGTTCATTACCTAATTTTATACAAATAACTTTACTTATATCAAGTATTTCCCCCCTCCCTAAAATCTTAGATATTCATATGAAAAATATTTAAGTTTACGTTTAGTTAAGTAAGACATAATCCTCAATTTTTCAATATAATATTAAAAAGATATCAATATGATCTAGTTCATTTATAATTTAAACTGCTGTAATTCAAATCCCTCCTTATTTTCAACTTTTTCAATTTATTTATCATTGTAGTGATACACATTTTACAATTTTTTCTATGTGTTGTTAGGTACTTCTTCTAAATGTTTTAATTTTCAATGTTGTACGTTGTATTTAAGAGAAATTTCCACTGCTAAATTTATTTTTCTGTATTTCAGTGGTAAAGAAAAACCTTTGTTTAACAATACTTTTTTTTTCAAATACCTTGAAGATTACGAATCCCTCATTTACTGTCTCAATGCATCCGCTTTCTTTTGAACTTGAAGGTAATTACCCTTAGATGGATTTGGAGTTTACTGGAGACAGATCCTCTAATACCATACCATTTTAGATTAATTCGAAAAAAGTTTCAAACGCTACATTTGAACTAGAAAACAGTTAAATAGTAGTAATTAGTCAACTTATTTTAAGGCTTTACGGGCTGTGATTTCACAAGCAAGCCTAATAAACATTCAATGAAGTGTACATCTCATACAATAAAACAAAGAAAGTATAAAGCACTAACGAATACTAAGTTGAGATATTCTAACAAGCTCTTTATTTTAAAAAAATATTCGGAAACCCCACGGATTAATTGGTTTCTTTACGAGAAATGTTTACGTAAAAACCTAAGCAGCTGTATTTATTAACACTTACTAAAGAAAAAGATTTTGATTGACAATTTAATCTCTGATTTCCTTTCTTGGAAGAACCACATAAGGCTGTCTGGAAAACCCTTTATACCCACGTTGCTAAGCAATGAATTGTTTTGAGGCTGCTCTTTCAACGGCATTGCTATGCTACGAAATGTTTATGAGGAGGCTGAGCAGAATGTTTGAGAAGCTAGGGGACTGTTAGACATGGAAAATTTATTTGAAAATTTCTAAACCGTGGAGATTTATTTTGCAAATTTTCTAAGTTACATGAAGGGATATTTTGCATAAGCAATGAGTGAGTTCTATATCCTAGTTATTTAAACTTGGGGGTCGGTAAGTGGTGATTTGGAATGTTAAAATGTATCACATGAAATTTTTTACTGCTTGTTGATGGAAAGATAATAAAACAACTGTTTGTAATCAAGCAAATGCTTTTGTATCAAAAATTAAATATTTCAATAAAATTATAAAGAATATTTACATTGAGGACTACATTGAGAACATATTCTACATAAAGACTACATCGACAAATGAATATTTTTTTAAACTCTCTTGGGAAAACCTGGTGACCTTAGAAGTTGTATTCATCTTGGACTGCCTCATGGGACGTTTGAACTCGTCCAACTTGTAGGTTTTTGGAAAGATAAGCTAAAAGCGTATACACACCACAGTTTAATGGAAGCGAGGTGAAAATGAGTAACGATGTTTACATCACGAACAGGTTTGTGGCCCCTCCAAACAGCTGGGCCAAGAGGAAGGAGACAGACCAGCGATCAGTGTTCGAATAATTACGAGGCAAAACAAGGGAGTTTTTTTTCCTTGATCCTTTACTTTTTCGTCCAATTACTGAGGCCCATAATTTTACGCAGCATTTTTTCTTGAGTTGGGAAACCCCAAACAGTTGCAACAAATTAACATCGAATATATTCGCCTTAATTTATGAGGTTCCATGTGCTCACGGAGACCTGTAGGCGATTTGGCAGGTCAGAAAACAAGCGATTTATATATTGTCGGCCTTTTCACTACTGGGCTCATTTCACGCCTCTTTATGAAAACTTGTAATTCAATCTTCTAATCCTTGTTGACTTGACCGGCCAAGTAGTTCTTGTAGATCTTCTGATTGAGATGATTTTTCAATGTCCAGGTAATGATAGATTGGAGAAGAGATAATTAAGGAATCTGCATGCTTGGATTAGGTGAGGTCTCAATCAAGTATCTGCTAGCTATCGTTAAAGTAGAGCTTGGTCAGAACAGTTCTAGATGTCTTATTTGCATTTAATTTTCTGTACTAAATATCCTTTAAAAGGGCTTACAAAATTCAAAATTATCTCATTCCATTTTTTTTGAACGAATTGAAAGTGATGTAATGAAAGAATATTTGGAGTTGTCTATTTGAGGTATTATTTCTCTTTTTTTTAAACTGAGTATGTTAAAGGAATGAAACAGTGATGTCAGTCTGTCTTGAAAGGTTTCTTTCTTTTCCTTCACCACAGTTTAACTCTGTATGCCACTTGCAATAATCAAGAAAGCTACTTAGGGAACAAGGAACAATTTAACCGAATCAATACTATATAATTTATAACTAGGTCAAAATGATTCGCATATGGAAGAGGTATTCTTCTTTGGAACTATTATGGTGCTCGAAATATCAAAATATGGTATAATTTAATGTTTTTAACGATAAGAGACACAAGCTCTACATTATTAAAATATTTAAAGACAAAACATGATTTGAGTACCTAATGATAGAACAATCAAACATTAAATATTTTATATAGTTTACTCTTTATGCATCTTTTTTATACTATACACCACTCCTAATATGAAATCAAAATGCCAGTATTAAATGTAATGATATGCTAAATTACACGGTATAAACCATTAAATAGTTCTTAAAACTTCAGACATCTTCAAGGATTAATAGTGATTTTTAAGTCATACGTCTCACAGTCTATCAACAAGTTGTAAAACGCATTAGTCTCTTCTGTTTTTAATACGTTCAACTTTTCATTGGAGAGTTCGTAACAAAGGATTCTTAACCATACCTTCCACACAAGGTACTAGTTTCCTTGAGAAAACTTTCCCAAACTTCTCACCACTCAGCTTCTCTGAGGTTTCATAAAAGGTCATGCCAAAATTAATGAAGAAAGTTGTAACGAGATGTCCGAAACGTTAACTAGTTCATTAGTATTCATTACAACTTTCGTGAATTTTGTTTTGGGTGCATTTTAGTAATTAATCGCTAACATTCCGTCTCCAGCTGACAAGTCGTTAAACATGTTTTGGGTGGCTGCAATAAATCATAGCTCCGCTTCGAACAATGGTTCTTCAAAACACACAAAAAAGGATTCGAATCTTTGTTGTCTATTTCAGTGATGGCAAAAATAAAGAAGGTTGATGAATAATTCCATCCTCCTCATACGACGCCGGTTTCTGATTTTATAAATGTGCCGTTTCTGGAAAACGTGTTCCTCTCAGTAGTTTTCTTTTGAAGGTCAATGTTCTTTTTGGTTTTGCTATTCACATGGAGGAAGCTTAATTAAAACTAATCGAAGGCTTCTGCTTTGTGTATCATTGTGGTTTGTTTTCTTTTACTCTGAGGCATTTTCACACTACGTCAACTTTGGTTCCAACTACAATTGATGTTTATCGTAGTATTTCTTGTCCTTTTTTGGGGCTTAGTTTCTTAGTCATTAGTTTCTTAGGTTCATTCCTACTCAAAATCTCACACAATAAGAATCAATAAATATTTAAGTGTCTTGATAGGCAAGTACTACAGTAAAACTTACAATTAATGCTTTTCCAGGAAATTATTTGAAAAGCCGTATTTTAAAAACACTTTAAATTCCTTTTCAGCTCCAGAAAAAAAATTGGGTAGTTGAGAGTAAGTTAGAAAAATGTCCCAAGTCCGAACTATGCTTTAAAAATCCTGCTTTCAAAAATCAAAACTTCAGGAATTTAAATTCTTTAAAAGAAATCTATAAATTGAAACTTTATATTTATAAAGTAAAGCATTGATTAAATACTATAACCAAAAACTATCTTAAACAAAAAGGAACGCCCATAATGCTTAATTAATATTAAATTTTCAAATGAGTGATTTTTGTAACTTTGGTTCAATTAAAAAACAAAATATTCAACTTTAAATAAAAAGTTTAATAAAAATAATCAACTAAGTTAAAGTTTTCCGTAATTTACAGTACACATTCTATAAATTAGATGTTTAAGTAATAAAAATAAACCAATCAATGAGAAAACATTTATACATTGTAACTCAAAATTTCCTTTAGAGGAATAAAAGGATGTAACCCCACAGGAGGTCAGAGTTGCATTAAAGACTTGAAAGGAAGATTGTAAAATAAGAAATATAGTACAAAGGTTTATCACAATGGACTTAAAGCACAATTTCATAGCATCATCGCATTAGAAGCAGCTTTTCTATAGAATCTTAAAAATTCTGGACTTGGATTTAGTTTCAAAATCGATCCTTTCTGGCGTCACCCGATCACATATTGCCAAGTCATAACTCAGTGGTAATCTTAGCATAAACATTTCTATTACCCATCCGTAGAGTCATTGTGACTCGTGAAAAATGCCCAGAATTTGTAAGCAAAAATGTTGAAGCCGTGGCATCGTGCCAATCACACTTTTCTGAAGAATTGCTCGAGTATCGCAAAGAAATGAAAAAATGTTTAAAAATGAAGGCGCAAAAAAGGGGTTGATGCTTCGGTGGTGATCAAAAGTTTGATAAAATTTTGATGTAGTATAAAACAATATGGGGGATGTTTTGAATAACGACAAATGTTTTGAATAAACTATGTTTTTGAAAATTAGCGCTGCTTGTCACTTTATGTCAGCTAAATTTTACTTTTGACGTTGAGCATAAAATCTTGAAAGGAAAATCTGAGTATTTTTTGAGGTTAAGTATTATAGCTATTTTCACTGCCAAAAACTGTTATTCTTTATGATACACAACAAACACATAAAATTATATTGTAGAATAAAGTTTTATCTTAATTAAATCACTCATTTATTTTCTTTCTTTTATTTTGTTATTTTTTGGATTATGATCTTAAGATTTCAGGTCTTGTGATAGCTCTAATATATTTTTTTATAAAAAAAATGAGCCATTAAATGTAACGGATTCACACATTTCATAATTATGTTTTTTAAATAAAGTATTGAAAATACTGCTATTCTTGTGTCCAAACATTAAAAAATAAATTTTTAGATTAATTTACGTACTATATGTTTATGGTTTTAAACACAATGTTTGGGGAAAACGTTACAGTAGCCAAAGAGGGAGTTTTCCTTTCAGTTTTCCTTTTTTAACCATTGAAAACATCTAAAAGTATCCCATACCCCCCTCAAAACTACTCCAATATTCCCCTCCCAAATGTTTTTTTGGCTACGTCGCTGACAATAAAAGCCATTATGAGTGAACTACTCTAGGCAAAAGAATGGAGGCTTTTTTATGTGGTAAAGCGAATTCTTGAAAGCAACGTTAAATTTTTGTCCTTAGAGGCCAACGAAAACGCACCTTTTTCTAGGCTCCCTATTTATATTTAATACTCTGAAATAACATAGAAACCATGTTTCATTTAAATAGAACATCTTATAACTGTTATAAGTCATAGAAATTTAAAAATTTTCCATAGAAAGGTAACAAATTTGCTGACTAAGTTCTGCTTTACAAGTTAAGCATTTTTTTCATGTTTGAATTTCTATAGCATATAAATTATTTCCATGATGTTCCTCTTTAAACATTCTTTCATGTGTTTGGGCGTTTTCTTTAAGGATATTGAATAAAAAGTGGTAGCCGCCGTAGAAAGAGGTAAACAAGGTAAATTGCGTATGAAGACATTCCCTTAGGGTCTAATATTTAACATTGTTTTCAAGAACATACCTTAAAACATAAAAAGAAACCAAAATTCTTATCCTAGTATTTTGCTCATTATGGCTACTGTAATGTTTTTCCCCCCAAGGTTGCATGTGTTTTAAATATTTGCTAATACTCATTTAAGTTGTTATTTTAGTGGTAATATACTGTTATTATCTTCTTTAAAAACAACAAATTTTTGATGTACTATTTCTAATCATTACTTACGGTCACAATCATATATGTACTTTGTCTATTTTAAGATAAATATAATGTTATACCTAGTACCTACAAAATGTTTAAATTATTTCATTAAATCGTTATTTTATAAAATTATTAAATTTTGTTTTAAGTTATATTAATTTGTACGACTATTAATAAATTAAAATTAAATTAAATATTATAGTTTGAAATAAGTAGAATTACGATGGCTAGTACTACTAATTAATATTCTATATTTTATTAATTCTTCTTTTTTAAAAATCAATACATAAATCTTACAAGGACTAACTGTAAAACTCTTATTGTACAACAATTTTAATACTTCAAATGTGTTGTATACAGGGTTTTTCAGAATTAAAAAGAAGATAGAGGGTGGTTAAAGGGGGCAAAGACATCAATATTTCGAATAGGAATCATAGGGCGAATGCACCATTTCCTTTACACCATATTTGGGGTTTATTTATGATGTCGGCTTATGAAAATTTTTAATTGAGTGGGCTGGACCAAAATAGCCTTCATTTGAGAGGGCTTGAGGCCACCCAAACTCTATAAAGTCGGTTCATATGCAATCGTTTTACTTGGTTTTAAGTTTTGAGAAGAAGTAGTATTCAAGTTAATTAAGTTAAAATATTCTTCACATTTTTCCAAAACTAAAACAATGTTTTACAATTTTGGTGCTGCCATCTTCACAAATTATCTGTAAATAATCTCAGTACTAAATGTACCTTTTTTTTATACACTACTTAGGATTTAATTAATTACTTCATAATAAATTAAAGTTATTAGTATTCTTTATTTTTAAACAGACATATTCAATTAAACTGGAATGCTAACTTTAAAGTGACCTTAATTTAAAAAAGCAAATTTTTGTACAAGAGGAGTTTTTTTTTTTAATTTTCATTGAAACGTTTGACAAACTTTGGATTTGATGTTATATTAATTCCTTCTTTAAGAAAATTTATTTATTTATGTATTTTTAACTTCTTTCTTTTGAATTAATAATTTCATTTCCCTAATTAAGAAAATATTTTTACTGATAATTTATTTTTCTACATTATTTTACAGTAATATATTTCTAATTAGTATGAAAATTAAACAAGTATTAGAATTTCTATCACTTAAAGGAATCAAAAAATTATTTGAACTATTTTTAATTATTTTAAAAAATTATCGACCACACACTATATTTGGGAATGGGAATACAGGAATTTATTCATGTAAAAACAAAGAAAATTGTACCATATTCACAAGTAAATCACGAAGCAGTCCACAAGTGTATATTTTCACCAAATTGAATGCCCAACCACCTTCGTTTTGAAAACACTTCCATTGCGTAGTGGACGTCTTTCATTCTTTCAATAAGCGTGAAAAATAAAGATAAAGGGAAAGTAAATAAAGAAAAACATTACTTATAAACCCAACTAATTAATGATCGTGTCTAAACTATGAAAATATATTATTAATTTATTATATATTAAATTAAAAATTAGAATTAAAGAATTGAAGATTAACTTCCTAATTAACCTAAATCAGTTCTAAAATTCTCACTAATCAGAATACCTTAAAAAATAAATTCATTTTTTTGTCTAAATAAATACATTTATTTTTTAAAGTACCATCAGAAACACATTTCATAAGCAGCTAAGGCTTTCTCAAGCCCCTTTTTGGGTTCCAATTCTTTCTAAACAATAACTATGCTAAGTGGTTTGCTCAGCTATGTTTGATTATGCATGAGTCTAGAGTAGAATCCGAGTGGGAGTAACAAAATCTAGGATAATTTTATGCAGAGTAACGTTTCTGAAAGAAGCAACTTTTATGATATGACACACCAGACTAGCTCTTCTAAAAATAGTTTTATTGGCTGTAAGAAAACACGGAAGACTCCCTCAGCCCTTCTAATTTATGATCAACTCTGTATACGGAACTGGCTAGGAAAGATTTTGGCAAGAATTCATGCAAATTCAATTTGTGGGTGCTCTTTATTAGTTTGAGTATACACTTTCATTTGAATTTGTGTAAATGTACATTTTTGTGACGAATGTCTGAAATAATTGTCAAGATCGCGTATCTTATCTTTAGATAATTTCTTTTAATGTTAAAGTAGCTTTTTATTTATTTTATTTAAACAGAAAAAAATTTCATTGTTACAAGGAAAAAATTCCATAACCCTTTCAAAAATAAATACAACTCCAACCAGGAGAATTTTTAAAATTCGCATGTAAACGTAATATAAAAAGGATATTATAGTATAATTGAATGCAAAAGGATTGAAAGTTAGAGCAGTAATTTTTTTTCTGTGGAGAAATACAAGGAGTTTCGTGTTTTCAGTGAAATTTTCCCAATTCTACTTTGTAAGACGTAAACAAGAGCTTTGATTTTTTTGTAATATAATTCTTCTTCTAAATATGAAATTGCCAGTCGGATTTGCGAACGCTCTGATTGGTTCTTGAAGTTGAGGTGCAAATCTAATGAAGGGAATTGGGAATTATGGTTTTCAGAGTTCCAATGCGTTCCACGGAGCACAGTTTGAAAACCGCTGTTAGAGGATCAACTCAAGTATCATAACAGCTATATTTATTTTTTTTCTCTTAAATTCTCTTCTAACCAAATTTTAGCCCAAGTTCACAAACATTAAGGACCGAATGCCAAACTTAAAAGAAAATGAGAACCTTAAATTCAATAAATTTCCGAATTTAAAACAGAAACCTGTGGTTTGTCAAAAATTTTATAATTTTACAGAGTAAGAGTTAATAAACCTATTACTTTACTACGAATGCGTGTATACTAAAAAAAACTTGATCGGCCGTTATTTTTTGGTGGACTGTGGTAAAGGATTTATGGGTTACAAATCATGTTGGTAGTGAATAACTGCATATTTTTCAGAGATTTTTGAATATCTTTGGTTCACTTTAAATCATAAAACAGAATGATTAATGCTGAAATTATAATAAGTGTTAAAATAAAATTGAGTCCAAAAGCTAATGCAATGAAGAGAAATCTCATCATGTGTCTTAGTGAAAACTAACACTTCACCTTTAATAAAGGTCGTGCTAGAATTAGTTAAGGAAAACAATATTCAGTCAATGAAGGAAACGAACTCTCTTCTCAGCAGAGATGATTCTTAACTAAATACTGAAATGAAAATATTCTCCATCAATCAAGCAATATCATTCAAAAACTCTATATTGACACCTTAGTATCTGTACTTATCTTTTAGGGTGGCAACCCCAGTTGTGTTTGGAATGGCAGCTGAACGAGGTGCGTCGAGTTCCATCAAGACGATGTTGCCTGTGGATTTTCTCCGGGTTTATAAGGTCAGTTGCTTTTATAAGTACAGGTTGAATTTTATTCTAAGCTCTGACGCTGAATTACCTAGGGACGAAGCCATTGGATGGATATATCCGTCATAAACGTTTACTTCGTTTAGTTTAACTTTGCAAAATAATTTTTGGCATAGCTTGGATTAGAGTCCTCCAGCCGCCATGTTTATCCACAGCTCCCACAGCAATATGCTTAAGTGTTGTCATTTGAGCTTATGGGTAAACATGGCGGCTGGAGTACTCTTATCGAAGCTGTGCCATCCTGTTTATTAAAGATTTACGCTGAAGCTATCATTTCCGTATTTCGATTATAGGAACCCTTTATACATAGGGTTTGGGTGGGTTGGATCCTTAGTGCTGTCTTTTCTTCATGTATTCATTAGTTAATAAAATATTGGTATTTTTGTTTTTGTAAAAACATTCAACACCTTGGGCACTGTGCAGAGACCGTATGATCCTTGAAAAGATTGACCTTTAATAGTAATCCTCCTGGAGAACAGCTTTAGAAAGAATCTTCCAGTCGCCATGTGTAACCACAGCAACATGCTTAAGTGCTGTCATCATCACTAAGCTTTATATAAATCTGGAGTGCAAACTTCCTATACTTTAACTTTATGAAAATCGTTATTATTAGCTCATTATATAGTTGGTTATTAGATAGCTCAATGGTCATCATTTGAGCTGTGGTTAAACATGGCAACTGGGGGACTCTTTCTAAAATTGTTCCACTCCTTAAATTTATTGTGAAATTTTGAAATGTGTGTTTTTGAAAATTCACCGTAAAATACGGTTTATACTTGAACCGTTTTGATTAGAAACTTCGTCAAAACTTTCGTGATCGTGTTGAATCCGTAAAAGTTAGTGGTTAAAAGTTGGTATTTAGAAATTGTTCTGTAGTAAGCACGCCACACAAAAAGCACCCCCCCCCATAATAGATGTTGACCTTGAAAACAGATTCATAGCACCCCATAGTTGGTAGCTTTATATTAGTCTGAGTTTTACAAAAATTTCACCAAAAAGTGCCTCAAAATCGTAAGTTTGTAAGTTTAGATTTTTATATTTTGTTTTGGAAGATAAAGTATTGGAATTGGCATTCAAAAAATATGAAAGATTATTTTTTACATTTAAATTTTAGATAATTTTGAGATCTGATTTGAGACACTAGCCTAATGGTAACTCAGGGTCTGTTAGGGAATTAGGTGAACTAATTATGCCCATCCCAAATACATGAGCCCCAAATATTCGTTTTGCAAGGAGTTGAAAAAAAAATTCATTTTAAACTAGTTTAAACAGTTTTAAAGGTTTAAAAAAAATTTATTTCCTAAATGTATAATCATCAACTTGAAAACTAATATTTTGTGATGTAATTAATTAATCGAGGTAAAAACTAATAGATCCTTGTTTGAGGATGTTTTGCGGTGGCCATTGAATCAGCCTCCCTTTAGTCACCACCTGAAATTTGTCATGTTTTAAAGTTTTGTAGGGTGATTATTGCATGATGGTTTTCTTGAAGATCATATTCTTTATTAACTATATATTGGTCATTTTATTTTCATTTCTTTCCAGCATTTTTAAATATAAGAAAATGACTGATAGTGTGAATGCAAGGTATGAAAAGGTCTAGTACTAGCATGAAGTGTAGATCTCTTATTACTAGGTATATTGGTTATTGATTTGTAAGTTTTAGTGATACAAATAAGGATAATTAAGTGATAGGAGTTAGGAGTATCATAATCTGTCCAGAAGAACGCATAATGCAGACAGGAACGCCATTTATTCCAAGCGAAACTGTTTATGGGACTGGGACATGCAAAATCTTACGCAAATTTGACTTATAGGCAAGATAATGTGTTAATCAATATAGTAGGTATGAATGATCGAATCCAAGCTGTTCTATCATTTGACTATACCACGCTATTTTCTTCCTGTAGTGAATTTTTAAACTATTATTCCATAGAAAATAAAATCTTAAGATTACTTTTGACCTGTGACCACGTATGAGATCATAAAATAGTAGTGTGATTTATTAATTGGGATATTTAATTGTAACCACCTTTTAGGTGTTTCTATATAAGTAATAGGGTGGGTGGAGAAAAATGGATCTAGTGGGGTAAAATAGGTCTAGGGATTTTAACAGTTTATATTTATAAAATGTATTGTTTTTTGGCGATCCATTTCGGGATACCATCGAGCACCCGTGGACCAGCCGTACTCGCACGGACCTTTCAATCTATGAAGGTCCAGCAAATAAAAAATTCACTCCAGAGTTTAAAAAATCAAGGGGGATTTGGAGGGAGTACCTAGGTCGTTGGACCTTCAAACTCCAGTATAACTAGCCTCACTGGGTGAGGCCATGAGCTGAACTGTTACAGAACGTGTGACTTGAAAGTCACAGTCAGCTGAGGAGTGGCTAGCTTGATGCTAACCCCCTCTTGATTTCCCCAAGTAACATTGGTACTCATGTATGAATAAAACGGTACTTTCCTTTTATTTTAATAATTTTGATTCTTTTAGTGGTGACTAAGTCGTTTCAGACACACGTTCACGTAACACCATAATTGAACGAATAACACCATAGTTGAACGTTCTGTGAACGTTCTTGTGCTGCTTGGGATTTTACCCCACCTTACCTTAGTGAGGAATAGTTTTACAATAATATGTGTGTATGATTCGTTCTCTTATGAGGTCATTGAAATGCCTATTTGGCATATAGTGGTGCTAGCCGAAAGACAGTCTTTTGATCTACTATAACCTGATCTTAAAATCTTAAACCAATTTTTAATGGTGGTTTAAACAAAGAAATAAGTTTTTTTTTTCATATTTTATGGTTACTCTTTGTGAGAACGTAGTATTTTCACTACCTTTTCAAATTATTTAGTTTGGATGCAATTTATAACTGTGCATTAGATTGCAGGCAAGCCATTGTGCTGATGCCATATCATATAAATTAACTGACAAAAAATGTGCAGAAATATATTAAATTTACATTCATTTTTTCATATTTTTCTAATAATTGAAATCTGATAAATTGTGATTCTGTAAATTTTGCCTTTTGCTTTTCACATTAAAATTGTGAAAATAAATTTGGTAACTAAATTTGAACTTTCCCTTTATCTTTAAAACTAGTTTGTATTAAATTAAACTATTACAAAAGAAGTAATTTAAACAGTGCGTCTAAAGGAAATTTAAAAGATGAAAGTAACTAAGAGTACGGGTTAGTTAATTTTAAAAATATTTACAATGAATAAAATATTTTGTTCTTAAAATAACATAAACCAAAAGATGTATACATTTTATTTTATTCATTAAAGGTATTGAAACAATTTTGTTTAAAAATATGCTTGTTTTATGACATTTACTAAATATTTTAATATAGGTACCAAATAATTAGAGTTGCAAATTTCACACCTTAAATGATAACATTAAGCATGCACAATTCACAGTGTGAGTAATTGCTTACAAATATTAATTTTGCAATTGAATTTTTAGTGTCTATTTTTAAAAATAAAAATTTGCTTAGGCATCTCTTAAGGGTAGATAGATTTTTGTGCTATGAATAAATTAATAAAAGGGATGATGTTGTAACGAAAAAAATACATTATTGTTAAAAATCATCCATAATTTAACATGCATGATATTAAAAAAAAGTATATTTAAATTTACTCATCTCTTTCTTTAAATGTGTCAGACTCGTAGGAATAATTCCAAGGTATTAAATTATCTGGGAGTCATTGGGATTGTTAACACATTTTTTTTCTGTTACCTGTAAAATTTGAACAGTTATTAAGTTAACAAATTAAAAGGGAAAATTTCTTTACAGGGATTCAAGATGCTAATGACGAGAGAGTGGAATAGAAAATTACCAGGACTTCTACTGAAGGATTTTATTGCTCAACTCACCAGTGAAAGAACTAAATATACGAACTGATAGTGTAAAAATTCTTAACTTTTTGCACTATCAGTTCGTATATTTAGTATCCCGAATAGCCAGTTTCGTGCAGAAACTCGCATTTTCTTACTATACTAGACAGCAACTTAAGTTGACCCTACGACGTCACTACCAAACAAAGTAGTTCCCATCGCGGTATTTGAATTTTGTGTGAAATGAAGAACGTGAATTTAAAAATAGGATTATTTTGCTAAACTTATGTATATATAGCGCTTTTAAATCACGATTTGCGTACCGAAACTCCTCCTATCAACCCAACAGACTTCGTGTTTACCGATTTCTCCTTCCGCATTTGTGACGTACTGGGTTCAAGAAACGTTGCAATCGAGTATAGAACTGAGAGGTCTCTGAATGACCTAAGAAGTAATTAGGAACTATCGATAGTTTTCAAAGATAGCTTTAAATGTACCATAGGAGAAGTGAAATGAAGTCATAAATGTTCAGATGATTGTGCTTGGTACTGGAAATTTATGGTGGTTCTAATTTATTTAAGTATTTTTCTATTATTTGAATGTGTCAACGAGTAATTTTTCTATTCAAATGTCTCGCTTATTTTAGCATGCTTTTCAGTTTAAAAGTAATGTTTCGTAAAATGTTTTAGTTTTTTCTCATCAAGCACCTCTGAACTAGCATTTCCATAAGAAAGATTGCCCAGTCAAATATTTTCCAGTCATGTCTGAGGATAGGTAAACTATTCATATTTTGAATTAACAACTGATTTATCTTATTGTCTAAATAATAATTGAATCCTCAGAATTAAGAATAATCCTCTCTCAGTAACCCTACACTAGCTAAATGCAGTGCTCTTTTAACCCATGATGTAGCATCATCTTTTTTGAGAAGGTAAATAACTTATTGCAAGGTGAGTAATAAACTGATGCATTCCTGTTTTTGATTATAGCGCTTAGAAGTGAAATATTTTGGTCTCACCATGTTTTCTCTGCAAAGAGGAGCAGTGATAGGATGCTTGCGTAATATGCGGCAGTTGCTTTTGTGCTTGTTGAAAGCAAACTTATCGGAATTTTCTAAGTTATTTTAACTTGCACTCAAAGAATAGTATCTGTTGGAAGAATTTGTAATTTTTATTTCCTTCACGACTAATGTTTTCTGGCTTAAAATTATTCCGTCTTCAGAATTAGGCCATAAATGATTCTTTCGGTAAACCTTTTAGTAATTATGCTGTGCATTTTTCCGATTTACAAGTAACAGATTTATTTGAACCCAAAGTACTATCTGGTCGAGGACGGGTTTACTCGAAGGAGTGGAAAAAAAGGATTATTTCCTACTTGAGACTTTTCAAAAGATTTTTACAAAGGAAATCTAAAGTCACCACTAAATATATTAGGAAAAGTTTTGAATTGAACATACTTACCACTAACCTAACCATACCTTTGCAGTCTCCTGGAACTGTTTCATTATATTTGTAGACACTTCCTGTAGACTGGATAACTAACCTGACAAGAACTCTTTCAGAGAGAGTGACGAAGAATCTGGAAACTCTTCCTTTTCACGTTTTTGATAGGCTGTTTGAATCTCACAGGGCCTAATGAATACTTATTTATGAAGTGTTTTCTCTCTAGTCTAGTACCTTCTGTACAGAATGTCATGCTGATCGTTAGTGTAAATATTAGTGCTTGTCCGAACGGATTAAGAATAAGATCAGTATCGGTACAGGACATCGCTAGTTTCTCGGACAAAGGAGAAACGACAAACAACCTCATTCAATGATCCCTCTAAAAAAAGCTAAGATTAATATAAACTACAGGAGAAGAGCGAAGTCACTTGGTGGTATGTAAATTAACAGCCCGACAATAAAGGTATACCCATTTCGTGTATAACAAGGAGTTATGGGGCTTAGATAAACCTTATCACTTGGGGTTCCAGAGTATCCAAAAATGAGATAAAACACTATTTTTTAGGGAAATTTGCAAGGAGCAATAGGCCACTTTTACGTAATAATCATTTTAAGAAACGTACTGTCTGCTCGTTGAAAGAAATTTTAGACAAGATCACCCAAAGCATTTCGTTTCCACTTAAAGAATTTTGAAAAATATTTTAAGTCTAGCATCATCCCATTTAATTTAACGGCACCTGCGCTTATAAGTCACCACTTTAAGAATTTGAAGGAAATTGTTAAGTAAAATTGCGAAGGCCAGGGTAGGGGGTTGGGGTTTGTGGATGGAAGACTAATTTTATCGCTGTTATTTATTAGCAATTATTGTTAATTAGTATTCCGAGACTTTAAATTTGCGTTAGGCAAAAGGGCGAAGTCTTGAATTTTGGCTAGAAAAATAGTCAAAAATAGTACTATTTTTCAAGAAAATGACCGTTACGGTTACAGTTAAGGGTCAAAGAAAAAATCGTTAAGACCCCCCGTGGATGCGCAGGAAAATTTATAAATGCCCAACTGCATTTATGTCCGAGTGCTATACCCGAGGAGAAGGCTCAGACTCGACCAGGGTTCGATCTGAGGGCCTTTGGGATGGCAGACTGGTGTGCTAACCACCACGCCATCCGTTCCTGCAGCTGTGATAATCTTCTAATTAATTTAAAGTTGATATTCCACCATGCTGTTAAATATTTTAGTTAACTTTTAATAGTATAGATGGCACCAGCATCGTGTGACGCATAGTGGTTAAGCTGCTGCGCAGCGTCTACTGCTCATAAGTTACTACTATTTATTTCAGCATTTAAAATATAGAAAAATTCTGAGGACCGAACCTGCGAACTTCAGGACGAGAAAGCAGTGCGTTAACCAACCATGCCATACATCCTTGCGACCACTTATCTTTAATTTAAAGTGTATATTACCTTTAAGTTAACTTAAATAAGTTAAACTAAAGTGTAAGTTAACTTTAATATTAACTTTAAGTTAATGATAACAAGGTTAATATTAACGTCCGATCCGCTTTCTTGTGAATGCGCATGCGTTTGAACTTTATTTTTGCTATCTTTTTTGAAATTTTAATAAAATAATAACTGGGGATAGAACCCAGGAACTGCCGCATGCTACGCAAGCATCCTACCACTGTTCCACCGCGTCACACTATCTTTAAAACTTATTTTAATATATTCTTTATTTCGACGCATGCGCATTTAGCAAGGGTTCGAAATCGGACTGTACAGCTTTTAGCTGCTCGTTTACAAGTACTAACAGTCGCAGTACTACTTGCGCGTGGACTGGTTAACTCGGTGGAGCGAAAAAAAAAGACTGAGAACTGCTCATGTTCAGGGTTCGAGAACGGTACATAAGAACGGTGCTCGAACCCAAAAATTCAAAATAAAGAGAAATAGACGACATTAGTGTGACGTCACTTGCTTGTTTGGAAACGTTGATTCTATCCGTGATTGGTTCCGTGGTTGGAAGTAAATCCGTACGGATCCGTACGGAACCAATCACGGATGGAATCAACGTTTCCAAACAAGCAAGTGACGTAATGACTAATGTCGTCTATTGTCAACCTCAAGCCAGCTCTTATCCGTTGTATAATAAATATACATTGTACATACTTTATTGCTTCTATACAAGTTGTATGCACACAAGGCTCCCCCGATTCATTCTATATATGAAATAAATCTGGCTTCAATTTAAAAATTTAACTGTTTATTTGAGGAGACATATTTAAAAAGTAGAGAGGGAGAGAGAAGGTACACTAAAAAATAACAAACATATAAATGAAAGCTACGCAAGTTTAGATGTTTAGTTTGTTTGCACTTTTTTTTTAGCAGAAATCGGGGTTCCTCTCCACTTAGCTTTTACAAGAGGACATATGAGGACGCTCTTTATGTACCTACCCTACTACCTTGTTTCTGTACTCCAGTGTCTACTTGCTGAAATAAATAAAATACAATTTTACAACGAAAAAGCCTTTATTGATCACAAAAAATAAATTTGCTCCAACTGGTCGACAAAATCTCCCTAATATAAGTTATACATCAGTAAGACATAATTAGCAATACAATTTTATAAATACATTTTCTAAACTAAATAAAACTTTTTATATTTTCAGATTACAGTACATAATTTAAAAAAACTACTGCCTTACGCTCGTTAAAAATAGGCTTATTAAATTTTTCTCTAAGTGTAAAGCTTAGCTGCGGTGATTTTACAAATGCATTAGTTTATATATATTATACTCTACAATTCTATTAGTGAACAGTAGGACTAAAAATAATTTTTAACATAGTAAAATGAAAATGTATGAAATTACCAATTTACGATTAAAACATTGAAATTTCGATGCAATAGTTTAAATTGCAATTTTATGTACTTAAATAGCATTTAAATCTAACTAATATTTTTTTATCTATCTAGAAAATACTTTTTCTTAAAAATATTTCAAAGTATCTACAAATTCCTCTAAAGTTAATGTGATAATTTTAATACCAATTAAAAGGATTCTACACAAGCTTGTTTAAAAATATGATGCACAAAATTTTTATACTGTTTAAAAGTCTAAGTTAAAAATTAACTAAGGGCAAGCATTGGAATTGGTAAATATGATATAAAATAACTAGAGGAAATAAAATTGGTATAATTTGTTTTTTATATTGCTACCTGAAATAATAAAAATTAATCTAAATTATTATATTTCTACTTAATAAAATTACCAGACTCGTCTATAAGAAAAATAAAAACTAGCATTACTCTCGGAAACATATTTCTTTACAAAATTCATACTCAAAATTTTTACTAGAAGATGCAACAAAGTATTTTGCACTTAAGGATATCATTGCTAAATAAACTATTATTAATTTAATTACATTAGGAATTAAATGTGACTATGCACACATAATGTGAATATACTACTACTGGATTTTATAACTTTACGACGAAAGACTACTCTCCTGAAATATTTTTGAAAGTCTATAATAGCATTATACAGCAGTTAGGATTTGTTAAACAGTTATTAATGCTATCTAGAAAGATCACTAAATTCATTTCAATAACAAACTTAAGAGCGTCGTGAGTTTTTTTTTTTATCAAAATTTACATTTTTACCAGATTATGAATTTAAATTATAGGTTTCTCGAAAAACTCCCATAAGCTTTAATTATCTACCCTTTTTCTATTTAGAAACTGCTTCACTTTGAATATTCCCCATGGATCAGTTCTTACCTACGACAGTAAAGTAGAATTTGATATAGAGTGAGATAAAATGAGTAGGCGGGTTTAAACAGACTATTTATAAAATTTATTTTAGCATGCTGATTTCTAAAGCTTCAAGAAATCTGATTAACCCACCTATAGATATTAAGCAAAGTAAATATAAACTTATTGAATATACGATACGCATTTAATATTATCTAGTACCTTTTAATCTAAAATATCATTGATTTTCAATTACCATTGGTTGTTCTAACTAATAAATAATAATCTAAAATATCTAAATAGAGATTTTTCTCCATGTTTTAAACTACAGCTTACTACTTACTTATGTTTAAACTTTAAATGATAAACAGTTTCTACTCACGATATTTTTCCTGAAACTGAAACATACAATAAAATAAATTTAATTTTATTTTTTACTAAAATCCTTTAAAAGTAAATAAAATGGAGGATCTCCACCCATCAGCACGTTCAACCCGTTCCCAAAGATCAGATTCCAAAAACCTGCAAACATAAATTGATAATCATTAACTCACAATACAATGCAGATACACTTAATCTCAAAATTTTGTTGTTTAACTAAACTTTACAACTGATCATATCCAATGTAATAGTTACCAATTAATCACTGTGTAAGTGTAATACGTTGAGGTAAAATTTGTTTTAATATTAATTGTGCATTTAAAACATATCCAAGTAAAAAGTTTTGGCTTCTAACTTATCTTTAATTTCCCAATGTGACTCTTTTTGATTCGATGATTACCCATAAACTAATCGATGAAAATAAGTTTTGAATTTAACTTAAAATACTTCGTCAGCCTTAGATATCGGTAAATTTAAGACATTCTGAATACACATGTTTTAAAGTAGGATAGATGCTTATAACTCCAATTATACTTTTGCTCAAGTGCCCATAGATATATTAAACGAACTATAATTGAGTTTATATTTTGTTCAATTTTGAGATTATAAAATTCCATACAAATCATAACGTATCAAAAATACATTTAATTTACCCGATTTACATTACGATACATTTTTCAGATCAGCTAGCTATACGATAGTTTTTTTCGACCAAAATTTCCTTAAGCTTTTAAATTACTTGGCGAATTCATACTTGAAAAGCCAATTTAATAAAATCATTTCTCAAAGGTGAACTAGAAATTCATAATTACTTTATGCACGAGTTTAAACTAAGCATTTTACAACTGTACTTCAAGTTTAAAAGGGTTCCAAAGAGATGATCAAAAGAAAACAAGTTAGATCGCTACCATTTAACAAGCTGGTGTACCCAAGTTTGTGCTTATTCAACAACTATTAAGTTTGCAAGCATAATTTTTTTTTCCATTAAAATTTACCATCTAAACTTCAACGAGGGATTCATTTATAAAATAATCCTGTCATGATTAAAAGTAAAAGTTGCCACTTTAAGGCGACAAAAAATTATTAGTGCTATCCAAAACCCATTAAAATCTTACTGTTTAAAATGCTTGCAAAATATGCTTAAAAATTTTAAACCTCACAGAGGTATACAAGTTAAAACTAATGCGTATCTAAAAGAGTCTGACTTACCTTAACTGAGCTTCAGCAGCATCAGTTTACTTCTTGACGCCGAAATTGGAAATGAACCAACACGTGTCTGGTTGGGCTTGCGTCGACGCCTTCTCACGTGACTGTTGAAAGGGCTATCTACAAATTTGAAGTTTTAGTTTTAAAAAACCACATGATATAAGAGACGTTTTTCAAATTTTAAGCACAAATATTGCAAAAATATTTCTGATAATTTCCTGATCTTTTTCACATCTGATTCACGGTTCTGTGATCCAATTCACTGATTCCGGGATCGATTCCTTCTCAAGAACTCTGAGAATTACGTTGGTACCATCTATTAACATAATTTTTAATTAAAGTTTTTTTACTGTCCTAAAAAATTATCACTGGATTAACCGATGGCCCGACACTGAAAATCCCTTTTTGATTCGGTTATTTTTCTATATTTTAGGAATTTTTAAAATGTCAACGGACTTTCTGCTCACTCTGTATACATTTACTACTTACATAACTCTACAACTCTTTGTTCTAAAGCTTAAGTTTACAAACGGACTTTAGAGACCACACTACGTAGTGTACAGTTTTTCATTTTTTTAACTGTGGTTTTTCAAAATTAGATTATTTTTATGATAACTAAACTATATTTTTAATTTGATAAATTTAGCCATTACTATATTTATTAATTATTATTAGTTATGTAATTAATAATGGTTTAGTATTTTTTTACTTTCATTTAGCTATATTATTATTTTAATTAAAATATGAAAATTAGTTTTTTTAACGAGAACATTATTTATCCTAATCCTTCATTCCTTTAGTTCAGGTAATAAAAAAAACTTCCTGAAATTTGTGTGACTTAATTTATGAATGATTCTAAGGTCAAAGCCTTTGGGTAGTTTTTTTTTGTGGTGGGGTCATTTCAAAGAGGAACTTTCTTTAATTAGGTACACCAACCTTTCAATTAGAGAGAGAAGGTCCTTAAAAATTTCAAATTTTCCTGCTACAGGAGCAAGGAGATCTTTCTTTTCATGTAGCGCCATCTCTTACAGCTTTGAAAAACCTTTTGTTATGTCTAAGTTAGGAGTACGGCAGGTAAAACATAACATAATGATTTTAAGAAAAAAAAAATTAATGGTATATTTTGTATGTTTTATAAATATTGCAAAAATTGTTCATTTTTTTATCAATCATGAAAAATTGCTTTATGATTGAACAGAAAGCAAACTTAACTTCACAACTTCTTGAAGATTTCATTTTGTCAATACAAGGAGCCCCATCTCTTGAAGCTTTTAGAAACCATTTATTAAGTCTAAAAAGGCACAGGAGGTAAAATTTATCAAGCAATAAATGTACTTATAGTAAAAAAATTCTGTTATCTTTATTACTTTATTAAATTAACTTAGTTGTTTTCTGCTAGCTATAGTAAAAGTGGTTTTGTTGGAAATGTACTATGTGTGAGTGTGACAATGATATTGGCTAAGAGTAAATTTCCAGAACGTTATTCGTAAATAAAAATAGAAGCTTAACAATGGATATAATTAGTACTAACTTATAGTAAAATCTTTCGATTTATGTTCAAATCGGAAATTAGTGGTTCAGATAATTTTACATCAATACCAGTGAAAAATGAATATATAATTTATATGAACTTAATGAAGTATTTATGTTTTCTTTTCCTAGGAATAGACAAAAGACATATTGAAGCGTTAAATAAATTTAAGAACTCATACAATAATTTCAATTTCTATACAAAATTTTTCAAGATTTATTGAAGAATGAACTAAGAAATTAAAAGTATAGATAGTTAACAGGAAAAAAAACTTAAGAATTAGAAAATTTTGACTTTTTATAATTATTTATGTTAAAAAATGAGTTTTTAAGCAAGAAAAATTACATTTTGGGAAAAGTGCATAAAAGGTTTTTAGATTTAAGTTTCTCTCTCAAAATTTGCAATTCCTTATCGAATTCATGCTATTGCTGCCATCTGTGTTCTGTTAAAAGAATCAGTTATAAAAAAGTTTTCCATTTGGAGAAATTATATATTTATTATATAAAAAGTTTTTATAAGTGAAACCAGTGGCGTATATAGGAATTTATTTCGGGAGGGGCCCAAAATTACTCCCCAGCCCCTCCCCCACATATTTAATAGGTCCAATGTAGCTTTTTAGGTGATTTTTGGAAGTTTGACTAAAAAAACCCAGGTTTTTAACTAGTTTCGGTACTCTAAGTCCGAATTTTGGATGTACATTTTTATGAACTTAATATTTAAAAAGTTATAGTTCCAAGTACAAAAGGGGATCTGGGGTCCTTCCCCAGAAATTTTTTGGAACTTTACCCCTAAAAACAGGGTTTTATCTTGTTTTTGGAACACTTAGTCCGAATTTTGGACTTACATTTTTTAATAGGATTTGGATTTTGATGAACTTATTATAATAAAGTTGTTAATAAAATTCCAAGTTCCAAGTACAAAAGGGGGGATTGGGGGTCCTCCCCCAGAAAATTTTTTGAAATTTGACCCTAAAATACAGTGTTTTAACTTGTTTTGGTACACCTAGTCTGAATTTCGGGGGGGGGCCAGGGTCCCCTCGGCCCCCCCCTTATATACGCCACTGAGTGAAACAATTTTTTTTTAACTTTAGAATAATAATACAGTAACATTTAAACCAACCAAATTACTTAAACTTACTTCCCTATTGTTAATTTAACTTTCAGTTCTACAACTAAAAAGATTTAAAATTTTAGTACCAAATTTAACTCTTTTAACGTACATTATATTGGGGATCGGGAACGTATCAAGAATTCTAAGGATTGAGACCAACTAATAAATGAAAATGTTATAAATGAAAGTTATGGAAATTATGAATTATTGCTTTTTTATCACTTATACACCACTAAGTTTAATGTCTTTTACAGGTTCTTTCCGTTTATTGAATTGTTTTTGTGAAATTCCTTTTTTAAAATTAAAACATGATGGCTTACCGAAAACTCAGCTTAACATTTTTTAGCCTTCAAAATATTCAAATTCTTATTTTAAGGTCATTGTTATCGTGCGGTCTTTCGATCAAATACTTTAAAATTCCTTTTGACACTTTCATTTACTAAACCCTCCTTGATATTTTTAATATTAATTTTTGTATAAGATTGAAGAACTTGGGTGGATTTCAGTAATGTAATACAGAAGCTTCCCGATTTTCCCATGCTTTATTTTTATTTTTCAAGTAAAGTCCTTTATATTCAACAGTTTCATTTTGTTGCTAAAATTATGAATAGAAAAACAGGGTTAATTTTAAAGGACATAATTTTACACTAAGGAATTTAAGTTCAAGTTGTTATTAGCCAACCACCCAATTCAGTTGGTTTAAACAATCCTTTTAAAGAATAAGTAAATATTTCTTCCTACTGTTATTGGAAAGTGCATGATTTGATCTTAGGCTAAAAACATTTTACTTATGGTTGCACAGTATAATTAAGTACAGAAATATTGAGCAAATTTAAAAGTTATTAAATATGAGTTAAATGGTGTTGCAAAAAACTAACTAATTATTCACTATAATAAAGCAAAATAGTTTAACAATAAATAAAAATTTTGATAGAAATCAAGTATCAACAGAAACAGTTTAAAATATATTATAGGAATTTAAAGAATTTAAAAAGGAGAACAGAAATATATTTAAAAAATAAGATTTGTGATGCAACACCTGTTAAAACATATTTCTACTTCTAGAGTAAGGAGTGCTTGAGTACATGGAATTGCATACTGCAGTAGCAGGAAATGCGAACTGCACTATCATGAACATAAGAAAAATACCTCAAATGCACAAAACTATCATTTTATACTGCAGTACTAGAAAAAAAAAATATAAGTAATTATTCACAAATAAATTATTTTTTCCTATAGATATAATTATTGAAAAACCGAAATTTAAAAAAAATTCTTGCCTTATTCGAAACCTTTTCAAATTAATTTCTATTTAAAATAAGATGAACCAGTACATGTCTGACTCTAAATTTAAATCATAAAATCAGCGTTAGAAATTGGGGAAAATAAACGGTGGTCCTGCGGACCAGTGCTTTGCCAATCTTACTGGTCCGTAACAAAATTCACTGGTCCGACAAATTAAAAAGGACCGGTTTAAATATATAAAGTAACTATTGCACTGAATGTGAGTACCTAAAAGTAATGTTAAAAATCAATACATATTAATAATATTTTTTCTTTTACGCCAGGGGCTCCCCTATCCCATATCACCACATTTCGGGTTCTGTCAAAAATATGTACTTGCTTCTCCAAATGCAATCATCAAACGCACTGAAATACTGAAAAAATCGTCTAAAGGATTTTAAACGTGCACGAGAAATCGCTGGTCCGGCGGACCAGTGATTTTCTGATTCCACTGGTCCGGGCCGTTTTTTAGTTGTCCCGGACCAGCAAAACACCCCAATTTCGAACGCTGCATAAAATGAAAGTATTAGAAAGTTTCATAGCTATGTAATTGATAATAATGTCTCAGTAGTTTTTAAAGTTATTAGTTGGTTACTTTAAAGCAGCTTTTACTAGTTAATGAGTAACTTTTTTCTATTTTAATTTTTGATTAATTTGTATTCGTTTTCACTTGAATAAATATGAGCTTACAGTTAAGTTTTTTTTTTGTAATAATTATAAACTCAAATTACTCTATTTATTCATCAATATTTGTGTATTATAGTTCAACTCAGAAACTCATGTTTCTAATCTGGAACTGCCAGTGCATTATAAGTAGAAATTTTTTAACTTTAAATGGGGTATATACAGTGCAGTTTTTTATGCTTAAAATCATTTTACACTAGTGACTTTATAATTTATCAAGTAATTTAAAACGCATGGTGTGTAATAAACATGCAATTTGTCAAATGGTTTTCAATCCACAGCAACAAAGGTTTAACCATTAATTTAGCATCCCAGAAAGGGCAGAGTCATTAATCCTCATATATCCTAAACACCTGAGGAAAAACTGAACTCCAGTTATTTAAAGAGTATGTTTTCCAAGTGGTATGGTACGGTCAACTTTTGTGTTTAATATACACTTTAAATTGATTTATTTATGTTTCAGAAAAATAATTTTTACCCTGTGCCATGTGTATTTTTATTGTTATTTTACCCTACGTAAATATTAAGTGTTTTATGATAAAGTATACACTACTTTCACAAATTTAATAGGCAAAATAGACATCACGTAATAGTAAATGTAAGAATTGAAAATTGTATCAGGAAATGTTAGGATTGGAAGAAAATTTCAAAAGTGACATTTTACAGAGGGAGGTGACTGAATTGTGACTTTCTCAATTATTTTTCACGATTTAAAATATATCATACATATCTAAATACAAAAGTAGCCCGTTCTTAATTTATATGTACACATTCATAATGGGGAAAATAATTTATATTAAAATATTCAACTTTTACATATATTCTGAAACATCTGATGCATTAGATAAACTTTTTATGATATGCTAACTTTCATAAAAGCGTAAAACGGTTATAATTTTTATTCATATCAAGCACGTCAAATAAGTTTGAGTTTTGGTACGGACAAGAAATGTGAATTAGGAAGGATTTTTATGTTTTCTACAAAAACAGCTCTTTTTTATAAAAATGCATCAACAAGACATCGGCTTTGTCCTCAACTGCAACTGCAAATTTGCTCCTTGAACTGCGACATTGGCAGTATCTGGAAGATGAAACTGTTTTTCTTCAGAGATTTTTGAAGATTTCTGGTAACACACTTCCTGACTTTTATGTTGTATTATGAAAGGGAAATATTTCACTACATGAAATTCATAAAAATGAAAGCAATATGTGAAATGAAATGGTTTTGATGCAATAGGATACAAAAAGGATAAAAAGCATGTTTTTTACAAACTTTGACTGCAAAAAAGATATCAAGATACGCATAACTAGGATAAAAGAATTGTATTTTAAGCATTGTATTCCTTTATGTTTAAGTAAGATATTTTTAAGTTTTATGTTTTCTTGTAATGAATTTATGATGAATATAAGGTATTTCAAGAAGTCCACCTAAACTTTGCACAGAAAGATTTCTTGCTTGGAGCCCAAACAAACTTCTACGAACCATTACTATTACTGTTTCTTCTATTACTATATGTTACTTACTTATTATTAATATTTCTTTAACAAATAAAACTTATTATTAATATTTCTTTAACAAATAAAAAAATTATTCGAAAAAAAATATTCCATTCCATGGTGCATGCATGCGCAGAGGATATTTTTTAACATTTTAGAGTGGAAACATAAAAAATAATCATGTTCAGGTTTTACATAGTAGGTACTCCTTTTTTTTCTCTCGCGATTTTCTAGAAATCTATGGGTTATTTATATAGATATAAATCTATGGTCGTTTTTTATGTACTCTACCCAAAGAAACTGGCTGTGAAGAGTTTGGATGGACTAGTTGAAACACCCTGTGTTATAATATTAAGGTGGGCGAAAAACACTTCCTTCGAAATTGCTATTATGAAAGTGAGGCATACTATAGGTTCAATAAATACAGTGTAAAATATTTTTGATTGAATATTTTATGCCTTAGTAATATCTCTGAACTCATTTTTGTGCCTTTTGGGACCCTTGGTTGATACCTGGGCCACATTTGTCCCCTATGGCAGTCAATGTACCCCAACCTTTTTACCACCACGGACTGGTCAACGTTTGATAATTTTACCGCGGCCCGCACCTTCTCTTTAAACCAAAATAAGGGCCATTTATGTCCTTGACTCCATCTGAAATAACAGATGACAAAAAGCAAAAAGTTAAATAGCACATGTGGTATCTAAAGGGACGAGATACTATTCGATTGAAAATAAATTTTACCCCGTCTCTTTGAACTCAATGGGCTTCTCAAGCCATTTTACGAAATATTGTAAAATAATTTTTTATACTAAAACGAGAAGTAATTCAAATTTTCACCCAAATTTCAAGAGCAATACGAAAACAGAAGATGTTAAATCAAAAAATATTTTACACTGTATTTATTGAATCAGGTATTCTAGTCCCTTTCCGCACAATTAGAATAGCCATCTCGAAAAAAGTGGGTTTTTTGGCCCCCTCTTATTATAACATGTAACATCCCAAATTGGGCACAACATTAGTTATACCTTAAAGCTAAGGAATACAGTTTGTTTTAACAGCAAAAACCTTTAGAAACTTAAATTTATGTTTACAAATTATTATTTTTTCAAATTGCATTGTTAATAAAAGTTTAAAAAATGTTAAAATGATGATGACTAAAAGTTAAAATGATGCATGCCTGATTAGTTCAGAATATTTCAGGATCCGTGTCAAAAGGCAAATCATGATCACTGAAAGCAATCAGTCCCTGTCATACACACGTCAGGATTTGAGATGACCCTTGAATAAAGATTTTTATCGTTAGACAGGAATTCAATATTAATTCCTTTGTAATTTGTTAAGTTAGACTTGTCCCATACGTTTTAATCTGCCAACTCCAGGACACATTTTACAAATTAAAGCAAAGTAGATATCATTTCTGAAAGAATTAATTTATTATACCTTCTAAAAATTTTAAAATAACTGCCAACTGCGCAATTAAATTAGAAGTTTTAATGGAAATTAAGTACATACATTTGTCTTAATCATTATGGTTAAGTTATTTTACTCATAATGAATGCATTATTTTCTTTTTATTTTAAACTTAAAATCTTTATTTTTTAAATTTTGAGATCCATACTTTTGGCTATATAGGTTTTAGGATGTTAAAGAAAATTGAATAAACACAATTTAAAAATAAAAAAAATGCGAGTGATAAATTAGCTTTAGTTCTTTTAAGTAATGCTGATTTAAATTAAATTCTTAATTAACTTGTTCTAACTTAAATTACCCCATTGATCAAACTAATGAAATGTTCATAAAAAATTCTTGTAAAATTAAAGTATGTTTAAAGGGTTTTGACGTGTAAATTACTTTTCTTGTTTTAAGATGTGTTTTACACTTTTTTAAGAAAAATATGAGATGACATGAAGGTATTAGTATTTTTTTTATCTTTGTCTTTCACACCTTTTAATGCTAATTAAAAAACAGGCTTCATTAAAAAAATTTAAAATACTTCCTTAATCATTATATCAGTAAATCCTTTTTCATATTTTACAATTGAACAAAATTTTTAATTTATCTTTGATGAAATAACCTTCACATATATAAAAATTAAACTAATTGATGTAACTGAATTTATATCGACATAACCAGAAAGCATTAGACCAAAATGAAATATTAAGGTGTGATGCTGTGATGCGTTTGTGTATATTTCAAATATTTCTTTCGTTGACGAAATTTTAAGATGAAAAACCTTTATAATAAGAGTAAAAGTAAAAATTATTAAAAACAGGTCATCAAACCACTAATTAAAAGCGTCAAACTTCAAATTTATTTCTTAATTTTATCTGATGATCTGACATTAGCACCTGTTTGCCGAAATATCTTAATTTTAAAGCAAAATAGGAATTTAAATAACTTATAGGCCTTGGTTGTACCTTTCACAATCCTACCTTTTTTTTAATTTCTAAAGTGTATTTTAAAACCTACTTTTCTCTGTGATTATTGCTTTCTGAATGTTTTGTTTGTAAACAGGAAATTTACGAGGAAAGTAAATTCCTTTAATGTAAATTCTTGATTTCATATTCACGGAATATTTTAACAAATGAAACGATAAAGGGATAGTTTTAGATTTTAAGTCTGTTTAGTATAAAGTACGGTGCTTATTATATTATTGGAATTCAATTCTTTAAAAATTTGTGAAACAAATTATGTCCGAACCTTTTACTTTAGAGCGTCAGTAATACTACTTAGTAATTCTATCAATAAATGATTTCATAACAAGAAACACAATAACTAGAAAACTATTCCAAAAATAACAAAACCATAGTCCAAAGAAACAAATACTGAAAGGACTGCATTAAATTAAGACAGTATGTTGTCTTTGTGATCATGCAGAGTTACTTTAGTTTTCCTTGAAGTTGAAGGATCGCTAGACTGTCTTATCAAACAATTGTGAAAAGATTGGCTGCGATAGAATTGATGACCCTAAGTTTCTTATGTAAGTTCCTTCCTTCACTAAATAAATGCGTTCTACTAAGAGCTTGTAACAAATGAAGGAGCTACTAAGATCTATTTCGAAACAATACATTTTCAACTGGACCTGCACTATCTATCACCCCTCATGCATCAAATACCAAATAACCTGTGTTACCAAATGATTATAAAAACGTTGGCACTCAATACAAAACTACGGCTGTGACATTCCATTTGGGTCTAGAACAGAGTCGATAAAGTCAAATCTCTTCTTGGGTGGGTTTGTCAGAGAAAAATGATGTTGGAAGACTTCTAAACTCTTCGGAGAAGAGAGTAGTGTGTACGATAACATCGCTGCAAGCATAAATCAAGATATCGTCATCCAGTCTTTGACAAACAGGATAAAAATCAATCACCGCTCTATCGAATTAGAACTGAGAACAAAACTGGAAGTAGAACTGTTCTGTTATTTACCTTTTATTTATTGACCGTGTTAAGTGCATTTAAAGACATTGTATTTCATTATTAAATTGATCAGTTCAAAGATTACTTTCAGAAATTCAGATTTCTTATTTGCTTAACTGGAACTAATAATGAATTGTTAGTGAGTGGTGATAATTCATTTTATTTATTTGATGAGTATTATTTCTTCGACTAGTTAATAGTAAAATTTATTGATAATGGTATTAAAGGAAACAATGGGAAAAATTAAAAAAAAAAACTATATCATAATAAATTGTACTTGTGAGAAATTATACTAAAATATTTTTTAGAACTAAACTATTGATTTTTTGAATGCTAATATCATAAATATGCAAAAATACATACATAAAAAAAATGAAAAAAGCAGCCAGTTAAGTATCATAAAAATATTTCAACACAAATCTGGATGCCCCTCTGGGACTTTCCATATAATTTCCACCATAGAGCACTTTCAATCACATGACTCTGCCTAACAACGGCCTTAGCAACGTTGGTTTATTCCTCCAGTGACATCATGTGCGAATGCTGCTATTGGATACTTCTATGTCCCGCCCCTAACAACAGCCTTAGCAACGTTGATTTTGTCCTCCAAGTGACGTCATGTGCGAATGCTCTATTCTAATTATGTAGCCTATTTTATACAGTGTTAGTGTAAAACTTAAAATTCAGATTTTTTATAAAAGAAATAATGAATTATATAGGTTTTATACCTTTTTATAAAAAAGGTTTTAAAAGTTTTACTATTAGAGATGAATACATTACTTGGTACAAGTTCTAAAAACATGAGAAACACCTTGGAATGCCCTACCAGCAAAATTATTGTCGTACAATAATGTGCATTTTGTGATAAAACTTTAATATACGAACGCATATCTATTAGGGTTGTCCTTATTTTTCAAAGTCAGAATTTTTAGCCCCTCCCCTAAATTTTTCTTGTTACTATCAATTAAAGTGATTGAATGAATGATTGAATGGATTGAATGAAAGGAAAGTATTGTCCCGATATTTTAATAATAAAATATCGCTTGGTACCGAAAACACGGTGTCCGAGCTCTGGTTAAAAGAACCTATAATTGATTATTTCTAAAGGGAATAGGTATGAAACGTCCAAAGTTTGAAAAAATTACAAAAATTAACTGTCGTTGATTAGGTATAAGGCTTTTTATATGTAGTTTCTCATGAAAAATTTAGAAATTAAACAGATGAAACGTATTGATTACTTTTGCCAATTTTTAAGTAGCTACAAATATTATGGGACATTTTATCTTAAACATAATAAATAATTCATTTTTTCACTCACATAATTTTAATAAATTTCTATTAGTAAAGATAAGAGTTAGAATTGAAGGTGCGGATTTTTATTGAGTTCATTGAGTTTTAAGGTGTATAAAGCTTTTACGTATCCTTCACACATGATATTAGATTTATGAGGTAAAACTGATACGTGGAATATATTTTTTACTCAATAATCAAGGTTTTTAGTTATTTTAAATATTTAATTCAGTCAAGAAAATATTATGTTACAGCGCCAGATGAAATATTATAGGATACGACACATTTGGAGCAATCTCAAAATAATCGGAATCGTAGTGAAGATTTAGTGAATTATTAAATTGTATTAAGCACCATTTTCAAGTATCGAATCTCTAAAAGAAATATATCAATGTCTGTTTCTCTGGTAATTTTTCCAGTATTGATATACAGCAGTCCCTTATTCTTATTGAGAACATAGTAATATGCCAGATGTTGTTTCCATGACAAGTAAATCCAAACCAACTTCGATAGCTTTGATCCAAACTAGTTATTTCGAAGAATATTTTGTGATGTAGTAATTTAAAAAAAAATAGATAAAGAAATTTACTTTTATTTGTAATAAATTATTTTAGAAAGCATTTCATGTTTAAAAATTACGTTATGGTTATCAGGAATTTATTTAGTTAACTTATATAAGAGTATCTTAGTATCAAATGTATAAAGGTTTTATGTGTTGACCATTATTCTCGATAACGCATAGAAACTTCAACCGGCAAGTGTTAATATTAAAATTTCCGAAAAGTATTTCACACACTTTCATTTTATTGTAAAAGGGAAAAAATAGGGGGTGGCAGGCCAAAAATTCCGACTTAAAAATTTTCCCATTTTAATCAGGGCCACACTAATATCTATGCATTATAAAAGTACTCAGACTTTTTATGCAACAGAAGGATCTAACAACTAAATTTTAAGAGTTAATCGATGTAATTGATTTTCAAAGCACTTGTACCAGAATAAAACTGGAATGTTGGTGAAATTAACCTAATTTGTATCGAATTGGGAAGTTATTCGGGTCATATTTCTCTTAAAAATAGATTAACAAAAGGTATATCGTTCTTACTTACAGAAATCAGTTGAATTTATCTATATAACTATGTTAATTTGTGATATTTTATTTGGAATTAGTTTTGACAGTTTTGAAATTGAATGTACATAAAAAATATTTTTGGAGGTTAAAAAACTCATTCTTATAAATTGTTTTTATATTTTGTTAATAAAAAGGGTTAGCTCCTTTCCCATGTTACTTTAAATAAATATCTTTCCTTTAGGTATATAAAATTTAAATAATATCACAACAGATATGCAAACCGTCATTCTAATTATACTGTTTTCTATTCATAGATGAAAGTGATAAGCATTTTCTAAATCAGATCCCATAAAATTTTCCCCGACCAATTCCAGTCCTATTCAAACTATTCACCTCCGCTATCCCAACTGAAAAAAAAAACCGTTTCAGAACTCGCCCCATAAAGAAAAGGGCGATCCTATCCGCTATGCAGCAGACTCGGATGTCAGTTGAAACTCAATCCAACAAAAACAGCGCCCGATTTCCATGTCCGTTTTGAATTTTGACAGCCCCGACAGACAGCGTTTTGCAGCACATGGCAATATGGCTCTGACAGCCATCCGAGGTACTAAACGTCAATGCATACATTGCGCTGTGATTGATGCTGATACATCGCTTTGTCTACATGGCAGCCTGAGAAAACGCGGGTCTAGTGAGAATTCCATAGGCCGTTTGTTTTCAAAAAATTTAAGGTAGTCATAGCTGCTGCATTTTGTGAATGGAACTGTTCTTTTAAATTTATGGACGGCAGCTGTCGGACTCACGGTGGAATGGTTCATGTTTGTGATAGAGTAGATACTGGGATCAGCTTTGGAGCAACTGCAGATTCTTAACCCGCGAGGACGCGCGCAGGGCCTGCGAGGCCCTGGTGCTTGAATAAACCTTCATAAAAACTCTAATTTTGAATCAAAAATGCTGAAATCCCGTGTATCTGCCTAAAAGGTTTCCACCTATCACATCCTAAAGTTTAAATAGAGTGGGTATGTTATTTTCCGAGTTAGGATGTTGCTTTTATTGAAATGCTTCGAAAATTGCGAAGATTTGCGCGAGTTATAACCAAAGAGGTGTCCAAAAGTAACTTGAATCTATAATTTTTCTTGCAAAAAAGGAAATTTTAGGTAAGCAGCACTATCAACTGCAGAAATCGGTCCCACTTTGAAGATAAGATAATCTCGGTCAATTCCTCCTGATAGAGCTGGTGCTTTTCAAAATAGTCTAATATTATGTATTAATAAAAAGCAGTCAACTTAAAAATTAGTTATTATGCACTTTGAACGATTAAATTATATATTTAAACTTTCCGTAAAATTTTTTTTGGATTCACTGAACATTTAGAACGGAAAACCGTGTGCAGGGCCTGAGAGGCCCTGCGCGAGTGCCCGTGTAACAGAAAGTAGCGCGCGTCCTCCCGGGTTAAAACTCAAGAAGATTTACGCATTCATAAGTTGTACAGAATGTAATTTCAATAATAATATAACTACAGTGGTTAACCCCTTGCTCGCTGAATTTCTTCTTCTCCCAGAACAGCTTTTGTAACCCCATTTAGATCGTTTCGGATGTTAAAAATTAGACTAGTTTTGTGTATCAATATTGTATTACGTATCAATATTGTACTACCTATGAATATGTGTGGGTAAGTACTCTTTGAAATCATTTATTTACAATTATTGATAGTAAAAAGTGGCCAGTGAAAAAAATTAAGGAGATCAATTGGAAAAGTTCATATCTATTCCTTTTTTATAACAACTTATTTAATTTATTCTAGGTATGAGGCAGTAGCCGGCGGTTCTAGTGTTAAGTTCTATAAATTTGAATAATGGACAACATTAACCAAAAAATATCTGAATACGTTAGAAATAAAGATGCCCATCACCACAGTGATTAAGAGAATATAAAATTTTTAAGATAAAATTTTCTAATACAATTATTGCGACTGAAAATAAATAAGACTTGTCTTCTCCAAACATAAATACTTTGTCTGTATGATCTATAAATACTATAACCATCATATCAAAATTGACAACTCAAATCATTAAATTCGCATAAATCTATTTTATATTGAAATGGAAAACTATTTGTTCAGTTATAACAGAAAATTTCGATGAAAGTTTCACATTTTATAGCATCATAATCCTTGACACAAATTATTCGCGAGTGATGAATTTAAAAGAGAGGAAACTTATGTCTGTAAATACGGCAACCTTAAAATGATCCTTTTACTGGGATTTCGAATTAGAGTGAATGTTACATTTGAATAATGTGATTCTTTCCAATAGTTTTCTGATATGATCATGTTTATTTGGAATTCTACTTCGGGGAATAATAGAATTTTGAATTGATTAACCCATTAACGCCCAATTTATTTTTTTTCGGCCAAATTTTATAAAAATCATGAATCTGGTGTATTTTGCCTTCAATATGGATATTATAAACAAATTTTGTAAAAACAATCATTAGTTTCTTCAAAAATAGCTGATCTAAAAATAGATCAGTGGGCGTTCTGGGATATTTTTGTCACTGAGCTAAGTAATAGTAGAACTTCCAAAAAATCCTTAAAAAATATAAAATAGGTAGAAACTTTAGTACTTCTCCTTAAGAAACACATATTTATTCATAAATATGTGGAAAAATAATTAAATTAAATAATATACCCAAGATAAACTACATAAATAGCTTATGTTGGAAGTATTTAGTGGGAAAAATGGGAAAATAAACCAAGAACTAAATTGATGAGTATGTTATAGAAAAAAAAAATATGCCATAAAATTGAACACAAAGTAAATTAAAACGTATTAGTTTTAATGTTGCGTAAATTTTATGAATTTGTTTTACAATAAAATGAAATTGCTCATGAAATAAAACGAAACTTGGTCTTACTCAGCCAACATTTAAAAAGGCTGCGTCTTTGAGCTTTTTACCTGCATATTCCAATAATTTATTTTACCACAGCGTCAATTTTAAGGTTGCAAAAGTTGTATTATGGAGAATTCTAAATAATTATAATTTTCCATTTGATATTTTCTCCAGCTCCTCGAGAAAATGTTATTGTCTAATAATTTCCTACATGAACTATTTCAAAACAAGATAATTGACTTGTATTGTACTAATAAATTTATGTGAATAAACACAGATAATTTTTGCCACTATTTGCAATGCTTTGCTTTACTAGCAATAAATCATGATTGTCTACCCTCCATTTGTCGACCAAAAGAAATTATAAAATTTAATTACCAAATTCATCAGAAAATATATACAGTGGAAGCTCTTATAACGACCTGCTCTTATAAAAATCCTCTCTTATAAAGACCCAAAAATTAGTCTCTATAAGAGCACAAAAGTGCTCTTATAAAGACTAATCTTCGAATCGATTCAGCTTATCGAATACTTTTCTGGATCGGTATGTTTGCGTCACACATGAATTAGCCAATAAACGAATATCAAAGTATGACAAACAGCACCATGTAACCATCGCATCTTCTTCTCGCTTGCTTTCGCCCGGGGTAACCGGCTACAATCCCAAAACGAAATCTTGCGCTACCCAATGCCTTTGTTGATTTGAGACTTATTTATTATTAGTATTATTATTAGCGTTTTAGTTTGGTTGGTTTGGTTTTTTGGTTACATATATTTTCCGGTATGTGTGCTTGATCTCAAGGATCCGCTTATATCGTTTTAGTTTTATGTAAGCATCCGAACATTCTAAGGAAGCTAAGCTACGCAATAAATTAATATCAAAATAAAAATTTAATAGCAAACAAAATATTGATCTTAAATTTCATAGCAAAAAATAAGGTAATATAACATTAAATTGAAAGTATCAAGAATTCATAAAATAATAAATAATTGCTTAAAATGAGGAAAAATCAATTGGGCGATTCGAACTGTGTTCTAAATCCCAACGATCTAGTATCCTACCCTACTGTTTGGATATAATGGTAAAATATACAACCAAGGGTTTCAGTTAGTTGATTAAAAAAACGTATTACGGGTAACTGCAATTTCCAAAATCCATCCCTTTGCCTTTGACGATTGAGGGTTGGTGATCGTTTTCAGGTTTAGATTTCCTCCAAACTTTATAAACTAATCTACTAAAAATATATCTTTGAGGGAATCGAGTCCACCTTCCCAAAAAGCATCAAAATTGATAGTTTAGTTTAACGAGTTTATTACTTTTAAACGAGTGATATTCTACACTCGAGTGTATCACTCGAAGTTTGCTCTTATAACGACAAAAAACTCGGTACGGATTAATTACGTTATAAGAGCTTCCACTGTATTTGACTTCATCCTGGACATAACTATATATTCTCAGACTCATTTTTTAGTTTCAATTGGGAAAAACTAAACAATCGTATAGTAAGCAACACAGGAAAAATAAATGCCCGAACGCCCAGTGATCTAATTTTAGATCAGCAACATTTCGGCAAGAATTTTTACCACTTACAAGGAGAGGATCCCAACGTGTCATCACCGATTTGGTTCATTTTTGGTGTGTGAGTAGTGCATGACTAGGACATCAATTTGTGAAAATATTAAGAAGCAACTCTCAGAAATTTTGGAGAAAATCTCGATTAAAAATTTTAACATGTACTTTTAAATTTAATAAGATTCATATCTTGCAAGCGGATCGTGGCGTAGTGGTAAAAGCTGCGATTCCCAACCCAAAGGTCCCGGGATCGAGTCTCGCTGCATACCATAATTTTTATTTTTATTTTCCACACAATTAAGAGCACAGATGTGAAATAAAGTAGTACATACATATTTATATTTATAATTATCAATTTTTAAACATTTTTTAAATATTTCTTTTGTGGGAAAAATCAAATTTTCTGCTAATTATACAATTTTTCTAACTGGTAATACCTGGTAACCAATAACTCCAATTGTTTATGATCCTATTGTAAATATTATATATTTACCAAAAAAAATGTTTATTTTAACTATCAAATCAGACACATTACAAACCCTTTTAGCATAACAAAATTGCGTACTTTCTTTTGGATAGTTAGGGATAAATTAAGGTAAAACTTCATCTATAAAAATAAAAATAAAAATTTTTGTTTTAAAAAAAGTCTTTTCATTCCTTGTTTCCCTAAAAATATAATTATTAAAACCAATTTTTTATGATCCTATTGTAAATATTATATATTTACCGAAAACATTTTTTATACACAAGAAAAAGTATTTTAAAATTAATAATTAAATATTATGATGAGTTTATTTCATATCTTTGCTCTTAATTGCGTGGAAAATAAAAATAAAAATTATGGTATGCAGCGAGACTCGATCGCGGGACCTTTGGGTTGGGAATCGCAGCTTTTACCACTACAGCACGATCCGCTTGCAAGATACGAATCTTATTAAATTTATAAGTACATGTTAAAATTTTTAATCGCGATTTTCTCCAAAATTTCTGAGAGTTGCTTCTTAATATTTTCACAAATTGATGTTCTGGTCATGCATTACTCACACACCAAAAATGAACTAAATCGGTGATGACACGTTGGGATCCTCTCCTTGTTAAATTTATTTTAACATAACACCGCTTTATATCCTAATAGCCACATCTATGAAGATATTAAAACACCAAAATAAGTTTATCTTACTGGTACCGCTTAGCTGTTTCCAGGGTTTATGCAAAGAAACGTCGAAAAACTGCGGAACGAAATGGCGATGCCAACTTTCTCTTATCGCTGTAGATCAATGACCAAACCAAACAAAAAAAACACGTGTTGTAAAACAGGTGCATGCCTTTTCTTGCCCCCTGGGCAGTTTGGAACGTGTGGGGTGGGTAGAAGGTAATTTAAAAGCGAGTTTCCCACGCTATGTTTTGCGATCTAGAAATAGATCAATGGGCGCTAATGGGTTAAATACTAAAATGTAAAGTTACTCTTACAAAATTCCCCATCTAAATTAACTTGCTGGGAAAAATATCAAATCAAAATTTAAATTTTTTGATATTCTACCACAAAAATTTAATAATAATTCGATAGTTTGATAGCAAGATATCTAAATGCTATAAATTTTTCACATTGCAAGTTTCACTTTAACAGGCACGAGTTAACAGTCGTATATTTTGAGAGAGTTTTCAATTTATTGCTTTGCACCCCTTTGTTAAGTTTGAAATTTTCTGCACCACCTTTTATCTTCTGTATTAAAAATGAATGAATAAATTCATATTAAACATTTAACGGTGTAATTTTGACTTTTGAATGAATGGGATAACTATGTATCTTTTACACATTTATCATAATCATACTTTGATGGCCCTATTCGTTTTAATTTGAAGTACTTGAAAATTCCCGTATTTTACCGAGAAAACTAGATTTGAAACTATTTTCTTCTTTATTAAGATTACTTCACGAATGCAAGATGAGATTCTGTGATCGAAGCAGAATAAACGTTCAAGATTCGTCCAATTTTCGTCATGTACAGACAAATTTCGTTCACTTTTAGTTGCAGTTACTTAAACTTGACATATTTGGTATGAGCTGTGCTACTAGGGGAGCAGGTACTTTTATTCATTCAAAATAAAAAAAATTGCATATGTTTAGCTTTTTTTAATTAGAGAGTGTATTAAGTAGGTAAACGTGGTTACAGATGTCAGGATTGTATCATTACTATACCCTATGACGTCACTACGTGGAAGCAGAAACTGCGTAAACAGAAAGCCCGTTGGGTTACTAGGAGGAGTTTCGTTACTCCAATCATGATAACGCTATTTTAACTTGGGTTTAACAAAATAATCATAGCTTTTTAAATTGATGTTCTTCATTTCACTCAAAATTCAGACACCACGCTGGGAACTATTTTGTTTGCTGGTGACGTCATAGGGTAAGGAAACGTTGCTGTAAAGTATAGGATTATTATTAACTCTCAAAATAAACGAAATTTCCATGATGTAATAATCTTTTTATAGTGTTATATAGAAAAAATATTACGCAGCAATGTTCATTATGTAAGAAAACATTTGGAGATCATTTTTAGTATATAGTAGAAACGCGAGCATCCGCTATTAATGCAAGGTTTATTTATAAATGCTCAACCAATTTGGAAATTTGATTAGAGTGATTTCTTTTTATGTTTTAATGGCATTTCCGTAGTGTCATCATGAAACAATCTGAAAGGAATACGTGTGAAATGAAGGGAAGAGCAAAATTGGATATTGATTAAAAATCACGAGTTGAATGCATGGGAGATTTCCCTTGGGCACATAAACCTACAGAAATACACGCTATAAATTGCTTATTTTATTTAAGAAAACTTCAAGGGCTCTCAAACAAGGGAGAAATCTATTGTCGATAAGGAAGTCTAGGGTATTATATTAATTACATGCATGATTTCTCTTGGAATATTTATAGATTTTCAATAAAAACAATTTTATCAAATGTCTTAGAAAAGTACCTCCAAGGAATAAATATTTATGTAGGAAATATAAGGAGGTAAATTGAAGACTTTTGAAGAAGTATTGCGTCTGGTTTGTTAATTTTATCTGGTTTCTCGAGGATGTTTATAAAAAAGAATTACTAGTTATTTGTGCATATTTTGTTTGGATTTTTAAAAGTTCTTAACGTAATAGAGTTCGAAGTAATGCGAATCCCCATTCGGCATGGATGTTAGTTTTGTGTGATGAATGAATGTGGCCCCTTCGTTAAAGAGGGGTTGTGAGAGCGTATGTGTGTGTGGCATGGGTAGCAGTACCTCATCTTCGTTGCTCCAGTCCACAGGTGTCCGTGGCAGAGTAGGTTCTTCTTAGGACAATCTATTGGTCAAGGATTATATATTCAGTACCCTCCCATTATTGTTAACAAAAAAAATAATATAAATTATTATAAATGATATATTCTGGTGTTTTTTGTTTTTGTTTTTTGTAAATAAAGTATATGAGTCGGGTGGGATAAAATGGGTAATACCTAAAAATTGCTACAAAAGAAGCACAAATTGTGTAAAATAATATTTTTTCATACATTTTAAGGCTTTCTGGACCCTTTTTTTTGTACCAAACAATAATTAATAGCATAATAATAAACCAGACACAAGATCAAAAGAAAAACATTAAATTGAATAAAGTAAACCAGAAAATTAGTTTGTAGTTAGCATTAGTTTATAGATATTTACTAAATGTGTTTTTCACATAAATAAATATATGGAAATTTATAGAATGAAAGAAAAATTAAAATACAGCAGAGTAGATTTTCAATTTTTTTTATAAGACAATCTGAATCTCTTAATCTTCAAGTGAAAAGATTTAAGCCGCAACATAGAAACAGATTTAAGAAAGGCTATTTACCTACTGCAAAGCAACTTCAGATTTCTAAATTAACAATCACGTGAAAATTCAGCAACTAAACATAAATTCGCTCATTCTATATGAGCAGAAAATTGCGTTACGTAGCTTAAAATCTCCACACAAATATCTCCTTCATGACGCCATCATCAAAACCGAAACTAGATATGCAAGAATCTCCAAAAAAAGGTGCGAAAAGAAATAGAATTTGAATAGAAAGTGATGAAGTTTGATGAGTACTTGTTTCCCAAACGCGAGACAGAATACATTACAATGTGTAGTCGACGGACCGTAAATGCCTCTCTGAATGAGAAAGTCGCAGAAATTTCTTACGATTGCCCGTTTTTGGGCTCCTATTTTTTGGGAAAGGAAAGGGAGATAATCCATTGCTAAAACAGAGTAGGACCCTAAGCTTCATGTAGGGTCATTAGAGTCAGAAGTGGAAGGAAAACAAACACATAATATATCTGGGAGAGGACAATTCTGAAAGAAAGCAACTTTGTTACCTAGTGAGTCATTACATGTGATCGAAGGACTAAGAAGGTCGCTTGGCTATGAAATTACAAGGCTAGAAATAAAGTTTGGAGTGGTATAAGAGACGATAATTTTAAAAGACTGTTATTTGCCCCCTTTTTTTAGATAGTTTGTGAATGAAACTGTTTCAATCACCAAATGGGTAGATCAAATGACTAGTAAAATTGGTTGGGCACGGAATTGCTAAACTAATTTAAAGTAAAAATCTCTGTGTTACGGCTGACTTGTTTTAAATAGTTTATTAGCAACATTGTATGAAGAAATGTACATTTTGCTCCAACGATTTTAAGTTTTAAGCTTATAACGAGTTGGAGAAAACACCTATTCAGTTCAAAATTACTTTTCTCAGTTTAAAATTTAGTAGGTGAAAATAAGCTAAAGAGTTTCAGTTAACTAAAGCATTGATGTGTTTTCAAGTATGTGTGCTAACCAGATAACGACAAAAATTCGCATGTTAAGTTTCAGGGAATTGTAAACACACTCTGTATCTCTGATTGGAAAATAATTTCCCTAACTAAAGTTTGATTGTAACAGAGCAAGGTACTTCGAAACTAGTTACATCAAATTTAGTTAGCTTCTCTTACGCTGCCCTAACCCAGCAACTAACCATTTAATAGGACTTGTTTAGAAGGAAATAAAATACTTTAAAACTATTTTGTTTATACTTAAGGGAAAATATCTAAAGGAAAATGGTAAAATAATAAACCATGTTAATCCTAAGTGAAAATCAATTCATTATTTAAAATATATACTTTTAATTTTATTTAATTGTTTCTTCTATTGGTCACAGTAATCGCAGATGTGAGTTTAACTGAGTATTTCTTTAATATTTATAATTTTTATAGTAATTCTGCGTTGAGTAGATGCCTGAGGTAATTTTCAACCGTTTCAAACCTCACAGAGTTTTTTCTCTTCTGTCAAATTCAGTCAAATTTATAAAAAAAAATATTTTATTATCTCAATATTATTATCTGAAACATTATTTATTTATTTCATAAATATTGTTTTTAAGAATTAAGGACAGTAGAGTGTGATGATTTTTACTTTTTGTGAATAAAGCTATACACAAAATAAAGTTACACAAAATAAATAATTTAGTAGTAGTAGTATATTATTTCACTACACTTATAAATTTTCTTTCTATCAAATTTATTTAAAAAAAGACATTTTTTAGCATAAAATCGACGTAATTTAACCGTCCAAATAAGTTTAGTTACTTTTTTTTTAACAATGAAAACATTACGAGTCAAATTACAAATCTATACAAATTTACATTCTATTATTTTTTAATTGATACGTATCAAGTGTTAGTTAGACGAATAATAATCCTGGATAGGATGTGTAAAATGTTATTCTCTCCTCTAACGAGATAAATCTTCACCTAACATACATATATCACTTCATCATTTTTGTGGTGATAGGAGTAAATGTAATACCTTATTATTATTTTCATTTAGTTCCACGTTCTATGCATCCTTCAACGTAAACAGGTCATATCTTTACTGTTAAGTCTTGTCCACTTTCTTATTTAAGTTCTTTCACGAGGAACAAGAGGCGACATTTTTTCACCATTGAGCTGTTGGCTTACGACGATGTCTGACTCCCTCCATTTATCATTCGTAACTCACCACATCTTCAGAATATTTACACCGTCAAAGATAATGGTTTGAAAACAAATTTGACCCAAAACACAGGCCGCATTGTCGGAATAAATTTCAAAACTCTGCTGATTTTTCACGGCAATTTACGGTGTGACACAATCTCAACCATTTATGACTGAGTGGCTTGCATAAAAGATTAGTGGAAGGAAGTAGGAAGAGTGTTATTTGAAAAATATGCTTCTTAATTCTAACTTGTTTGTATTTGGGAGGCTTTTTAACCACATTAATCACTTTTTTGTACTTTGTCTCAAGTTCCTTTACACATTTTTTATAGTTTTCGTGAGTAGGAAGCTCTATATGTTTGATATAAATAAAAAATTAAGTGCATGGGATTCTTGATGAAGTTATTTGGTGTTACGAAACTTAAAGTGGGGTATTTTTAATTGAATTTCACATGGAGAATCAAATAAGAAATAAATCAAATAAATCAAAATAAATATCTTCTTCTCATTTTTCTTATAATTTATTTTTTATGTATAATGCATTTCATACGATTTTAAATTTTAATAGAATATTAAGAAAATATTTTAGATATCGAGAATATCAATGCATTTTTCGGATTTTAATGTATATATTTTAAGATGTTCTTTTAATTCTTAAGATTCATTATGAGTTGTCATTATTATATGCTACAAAAGTAAAAGCATTTAATTTCAAAGGTGATAAAGGTTATTTTAAACTGTTAATATGTATGTTGATATGTGTTATAATCAATAATATTTTGATCTTCATTTGAGGTAATATAGTCCTGCTTAAGCATCTAGCCCGGGTGTATTAATAAATAGAGGTTAGATTAATAAGTGTATGACTAAACTATAAAAGTAAAACTTTTCTTTTTATATTATTGGAATGATAAAGAAATTCGTTTAACATTAATTACATTATACCAAATTCCATACACATCAATACTTGCTAACATAAAAAGAGATCGCTTCATAAGTTAAACAGAAACATCCAACTCCTGAAAATATTCATACATTAATACTAAAGCAACTTTCCACTCGAGATAAAATAAATTCCTTTCGATCTCGATAGGAAATCGAAAAGGAAACTCTTTGGAAGCTTCTCTTCTGTAAGCGGATATTAAACAAATTTACGGATACCCAGTTGGGAAGAAAATTCTGCCATCTTTTGTACTTTTTCGAGTTTTATAGAAAGGTGTTTTGCGTATCTTGGATATGAAAAAAACTAAGAAATAGAGAGAAAGCAAAATAGAGGGAATATGAAAGAGTTAACCATCGAATATTTCTTCATAGATATACCTTTAAAATGAAATTGTGTTCAAATTTCTAATATATTAAACATCTAGTATGTCAAAACAAAATTAGGTTTATCTTTTTTTTTTTACTTCCAATTTGTTTAGAAAAAACCGGGCTTTATGTGATTAAAACAAATTAAGACGTGTATTTCAACTTCAAGATAAGAAGATAAAACAACCCGTATCCTCTTTTAAAGTTTAAATGCCTTTATGACAACTAATTTCTTGATTAAATGTACCAAAGTATATTAATTTCTCCCCGTAGCTTCAACCCTAGTAGCACCAACTCATACATAATATTTCAAGTCTACGTAACTGCAACTATAACGAAATTTGCTCATACATGACAAATATTGAACGAATTTCGAACGTTTGTGCTGCTTGGGAAACCATTTAATGATTGTATAATACTATTTACTGATTGTGAGTTAATGTAAATCATATACAGTCATCAAAATCCATAATATAGACGGGCATTTTAAATGAATGGTAATCAAAACTCTTGTTCTGATTTATATAAATATGTGGGTGAGTAATGTACTTGTATGTTATAATGTTTTGCTTTAAAATGGTTAATTTTTCAGAATCATACTAAAAAAAATAACTTTAACAGAAACTTTAAACCATAATGATATAAATTAGGTACATAAAGAAAATAAACTTCTAATCAGTTCGTGGAGGGTATTTTTTTAACCAAATTATTTTCCATTCTAAGGTTTGAACTCGTAAAATAAATTCAATAAAATTAAGTTTATAAAACTGAATACTTACTGTGATTGACTTAATTTGTATAATAAATGAAAATTCACACAAAAAAAGAAGAATAAATTGAAATATTTAATTGAAATATATTTCAAACGGACATTTATCAGAGTAGAGTGGAAAAAATATGAATAAAGTTATTAGAGAATTAAAAATTGTTTTTCTTAAGTCACTACTTCAGCTCAAATCTCGAGAACACATTACAAATGGAACTAGTTTCCAGGGGCATTAAAACCCATCCACACCCGATTTAAAGTCACCACAGCGAGACAGCTTTCGGTGATTTAGATTTAACAGATCGGAGGAGACAGCTGCATCATTATGGGTGCATGTTGCCCCAGTCACCAGTTTCAATCATTCCTCGGGATCCATTAAAGCCACTCTTCACGAACTAGCCTCCCCACGGAATAGTTTCTTAGCCGAATGTCTCATTAATTGGCATCTCCCGGTCATTTTCATTCCCTCGTCAGCCGGTATCATAGGCATCACGAAGATGAATGCCGGGCAAGAGGCCAAGAAACCTGGCCAAGGTATTAGCGACCTGCTTTTGTTTCTGGGGGAGTAGTGAGTAGCTAGGTTTCTTCGAGAAAGAAACCGGCCGGCCGATTGTAGCCTCAATTACTTATTTAGGAGCGGGGGCACAACAAAGTGGTTTGTGGTGAGATTTTGCGATCGGCTTTATGTTGGGACATAGAGGGAATCCGTAATGGGATCTGGTTTCGAGTGACTTGATTTTTTGGGATCGCTTCAAAGGCTTCAAAGGTTTCGGAAGATAGTAATCTAATGTCTTTGTTTTATTTCAATCCGTATTCGGAGCGGTTTTGTAATTAGGGTTAGGTGCGTTTTAATTTCTCTTTTTTGGTTTTGATCTTTTAGTTGATTTTTAAGTTCAAGTTTCTGGAATGAAGGGCAAATTTAGAGATTTCTCGTTTTCACTTTTAGAGACTTTTTGAGTGGTATTTTATTGTATGTAAAGTAATTAATTTATTTATTAAGAGACGCAAAATTAAAATACCTTCCGCTCATTTTAAATCGAAAACCTTTTCAATGTGAATACTAATATATTTGAGAGCTGCGTAGTGTTTTGAGCAATTTGATTTGAATAAAGTATACCCTCTTTCAAAAAATGACCTATAAAAATCCGACTACAGATCAATAAAGAAAATATATCATAACTAACATAATCAAAGAAATTTGCATTTATACTATTTGATTAATTATAATATGACGTTATTTGGGAATGCTTTTTCTAATAAACCAGTGTTACTGAGAAACATACAAAAACTATTAGTTTTATTTAATTACACAAGACGTATATTAGCGAAGATTTATTTTCACGTACCCGGTAAATCGTCTCGGCTTTCCATTGAAGTGTATAATTTCGGTCTTTCACTCGAGCGTGACTGAACAGATTTAGATCCAAGGTGGGCCAAAAGACGGAATAATTCTGTGATTGTTATGGTATCTGGTAAAAGAAAATTAAATATGCTGTCTTTGATCTGAATACCGAGGAACTTACTTAACGTATTATTATTTAATGTACGGAAGGGATAACTTCCTGGCAAAATGCGCCAAAAAGAAAGAAAGTATGGAAATGCTGATAAAGAAGAAATTTCTTTGGGATAGTTCGGGTCAATTTTGGTTAGAGAGTTATTTTCTTCCTAATGATTATGGTTATGGTTTTTCAAATAATACTAGCTCTCAAAATCTTCATACTTTGCAATTATCACATTTGAAAAAAAAGGGTAAGATTTTACCTACAACAAAAATTGGTTCGTACACTTAGAATCGTACCTTATGAAAATAGCTTAATATTAAAAAAAAATACTTTTTATACAACTTAAATAATTATATTTTTCTACCATTATTCGATATTTGTACTAAGTTAAAAAGTTATTCAGGTCATAAGAAGGTTATTTTATAGAGTAATGATTATATAAACATCATTATGGTACATAAAAGTTTATTTCAGAACAAACTTTTTGCATACGCTAAGTTATTTATTGGGATAAATAAAGTATTTTAATATTTCACCTAAAAATTTGCTACAATCAATTTGCTTCAATTCAATATAACAGAAAATCTTTCATAAACTTTCCCCACCAAAACTTAGTTTTATAAAAGAGTTTCACTAAAAGCTAAAAATAAATAAAAATATAACCAATAAAAGATTATTATTCTTTTGCACTATTTTATTTATAATTGTTTCCCCATGTCTTATCGTTAGCAGACAACTATCAATAATTAATTTAATATAAGTAAGAATAAACCGATTAAGAATAAGATATTTTCCATATAAAATTTATTAGATATAATAACTTTTAAAACACTGAAATTTTCAGTCTTTTACTTATGATCATAAACTAGAAAGGTTCTCAAGAATGTAAAAGTTGAGGGCAAATTTAAGTATTTTAATTCTTTGATAAAGTGTGGTTTAGACGTTTCGAAGATATATATGACACGTTTTTATTTAGAAGTCAGTTGTTACCGTCATGAAATGTTGAAGATTTCCCCATCTGTCACTGAAAGCTGCGAATCTATGTATTACAAAGTTTCACCAACTAAAACTTAAATATATTTGTTTTACAATTCCACAGCATTAGAGGCGAGCTTAAATTAAAGCATTTATTTCTTTTTTACATATAAGAATAATTGTACTCCATATTTAATAATTCATTATTGTAGATTTCATTAATTACACAATATTGACTTTATTTTATATGACTTTATACATTTTTAGATATTTACGACCAAAACATGTAGTTAGGTATTTTAGTTGCAAAAAGTAAAAGTTTTTTTCATTTCAAATTGAATAACTATTATCTTGAACTAAAAAATTCATGCCAGTTTACTTGTTTTCGTGGTAAAACTATTTCTGCAATATTTTTAAAAATGTATTTTTGATGTAAACACACTTTAAAAGATAAAGGCTTTAATTTAAAACAATTACGTATTACTTGGTTTATAATTTTTGGTACAAAAACGCACCTGATTTATCAAAGCCTAATTATAATGAATAAAGCATACTATATCTATACGTATATTAAAAAACTTTAAACATCTGAACTTCGTAAAGAGTTTATTTTGTTTACTTATAAATATGAAATAAATAAGTTGCTTTTCGACCAAGCTAAACCAAATAATGTTACAGAAAAATGCAAATATATCAGTGAAAAATCCTACGTTAAAAGCAAAGGTTTGAAACTATCAGTATTTATTTTAAAGTAACTTTCTGTATCAATGTTCCTATCCATTTATCTTTTTACTTTCCTGATAACCTTTTCCTGGTTCTCTGGTAACGCCTGCATATTAGAGAGGTTTGATAATTAATTGCCTTCAATTGTATTAGGTTTTGGAGGTAATTTGAGTGAACAGAGAGAAAGTTCCAAATGGGAATGGCTTTTGAATAATAGAAATAGAGATGCAAAATTTAGAGTTTTGTAAATATACGAATTATAAAACTAATTTAATCGAGTAAAAAGTCCAAAGCAGTAAATTTATGGTTACTTTCAATAAGTAAAGTGTTTGAAATACAAGGTAGGGTCAAAAAGTTCCCGGAATTGGTCTATTAAAAATTATTAAAAAGTAGAACAATCATTTTTCCTTTTTGGCCTTCAAAGTACTTTCTTCCTGTATCCAAACATTCCAACGTTCGTATAACTGTTTAAAACACTCCTGGGATCCATTTTTTGAGAGGTCCTTCAGTTGCTTTGTTGCATTTTCGATCACCTAGTCCAACGGCACCCAGTCCGAGGATGCTATTGGATGTTCGTGCAGCCTTCACGAAAACGTTTATACCGCTCGTATTTTTTCATGCCATCGTTTCCGTATGCTTTCTTCAGCATCTCGAGCGTCTCAGAAGGTGATTTCTCAAACAAAGCGCAGAATTTTATGTTTTCAAGCTGCTTTAAAGACGACATTTCAAAATCCGACGAATGGAAAATTCGCTTTATCAGAAATGATCTGCAGTACCGGAAATGAATTCCAGATGTATGTGTGTTTCCTTTATTAGTGCTGCAAACTTCCAAAAATGATATTCCCCCTTCAACCAACACCTACATGAATGTAGGTGACCATTCCAGGAACTTTTTGACTCTACCTCGTACTACTAAAATTATATTAATGGAATTCATGAAATCATCTTCATGAAATTTTAATATTGCTAACTAAGAAACAAATTAAGTGTACACGTTTCTAACATACCAAACAGATTAAGATTTAATAACTGATAAGAACTACTTATTAACTAGTAGCACATATTAACCAGGTCATTGTGGCTTTCACCTACGTGTTTTCCCCTTATCTCAAAACAAAGACCTGATTTTATTTAAAGCTAAATAAGTATACATTTAGTATCAAGCACTTCCATTTGTGTTACATTAAATGTAATAAAATATATGGTTGTCTCTAACAACAAGTTTTAAGGTGAGATGATCTCGTTAAAAAAGAATTTAGTTGGAAAAAACCGTTTCTAACAAAACTTTCATATTTGAAATTTACAGTACTGTAATTTGGAAAGAGAACGTATTAAAAAGTTATAAAGAAAGAGAAACGTATCAAATGCAAGAATATGTTTACTTAAGGAGAGAAAGGCTTGAGAGGGCAGGTAACGCATTAGTGTTCTTTTATAATAATTACTCCATAAAACTAAATAGTTACTCTAAAAATATCCGAGTAACAATAAAATGTTATTAAACTTTGATATGCGTAATTAGAAGTGTAAGTAATGTGTTAGTTATGAAAATATGGTCCAACATGTGATACGTATTTTTTATGAGGCAGTTTGTTTAAATACCAGTAGAAGTACTTAATGGATATATTTTAGGATTCTGTAATTGCGGAGTGCATTTTGAGTTCTTTAACTTATACTTTAGTCCTTTATTAGCTAATAAAAATATATTATTAATATTTCGTCCTTTAAAAAGTAACGCACTAAATGAACCACAGAGATAGGAAGTAGTAAAGCAAAAGATATTACGAATGTATAATTCCATTTTAAGGGTATAATTAGTAATATATTTTTACTTATAACTTGATTGTAATAAATGAATAAATTATTTAAATACAATATTTTAAGTAATAAACTGCATCAGTTTGTTCACACGAGAGTTTCACATTATCTATTAACAACTCGCCATTTAAATATGTGTAGAAAAGTAAAATGGAACACAAAAACAGGAAAACTCGGTTTAGTCGCAAGATGGAGTTGACAAGTTCGTTTTTTAACCAACCGAGGGACTATTAATGCTTTTAATGCAAACTGAGGTGCTTCATCCTTAAATTTTATAAGTAAACTGCGTCTTTGTTAATTTATTGGGAGATGTCAGCAGCAGAAATAACTAGATGTCACAACAAATGAAGTGTAAGCTTAAGAACTGATGCATTAATTTTTCAAAAAAAAAAAGTTAGAGGTCTTGAAAACAACTTGATTTTAATAAACTGAAATCTTTCAAGTTAAGTTGAAGATAAAAATATAGGAAATTACAAGAACGACTTTACAAAAGGTTTTTAAGGTAGGATATTTTTACCGTTTTTTAAATTGATATATAAACAAAAATGGAAGTAAAAAACTGATACTTGCAAATGACAAAAATGGTTCTTTAAGCATCAAAAATGTATTTAAAAGTCATTATTTGACAATATCTTTAGATTTGTGAAAAAAGTTAGACAAGGGTCAAAAACTTATAACAGTATAAGTGTTCCACCTCTACTATCTTGAAACATTTAAAACTCTTAATGATCTCTCAATAAGTGTCCCAAATCAAATAAAAAATTATTACAATATATTTTTTTTGAAATTTAGTATTACTTAGTATTCAAAGAAAAATTAGTTCGATATTTTTACTTGTCCTCTTATTTAAAAGGGTTGTTGAAAAAATAAAATAAAAATAATTCTGAATTTTTACACCGTACTTCATCGTTTATTATTTTCCATATTTCCTTTTAGAAAATCAACTACCATAGTTTTTCCAATAATCAAAAGTGTTGAAAAAATATTTAGTAAAAATTCTTAAAGATATTTATAACTACTTACATGAATTTTTTAACAGCAGCTTTTTATTAGATACTTGGTGACAAAAACTTCTCTTAGAAAATACTCCATCTTGTATTCAGAAGTGCTACATTTAAAAGTGATAAATTTTTAATACAGATAAATATTTTAAAATATAGCTTAATAAGGTGAAGGAAGCATGTAGACATTGATTAGGACATTTGAAATGACGAATGTTATGCATTATTGAAAGGTATTATTTGCTTGGAATATATCCCAGGGAGATGAAATGCGTGAGGAATTCCAATTCATCTGCAAATGCTTTGCATTTAGTTAATTGCTTGCTTATGGGGGAATCTAAAATTCTGGGCTTTATTCGGGACTTTTAATAAGAGACTATATTGAATGTTGCGTTGAATCTCTAGGACCTTTAACGAAAAGAGAAAGGAATATCCTCTCTCTGGTTGCAGAAACTCACTGGTGATGAGTTCGAGTTTTAATCTTTACCACAGGGTTGAAAGTAGGGTCTTTTATTATTCCTGAAGAGTATAATTTGTTCATATAAAACAATTACTTCCTGAATTTTCTGAGTTTTATCCATTATTCCGTCGTAAATTTCCGAAAAAAAACCCATATATTTTAAAATTATCTACAGACGAAACTATTGGTAAAAAAATAATAAAAAAAGGTAAATGTTTTTACAAACTATGAAATCAAACACTTAAGAAAAATAATAACTATCCCCAGCAGTCTGCGCACTGCCCCGTCGTGAGTTCGATTCTCACCTCGCCCCTGGGTGTATTTTCCTTCTTTGTGCCAGTAAAAATTATGTTGTGTCTGTCTTACTTGACGAAGGTGTATAAGCGGATCCTTGAGATCAAGCACACATACCGGAAAATATATGTAACCAAAAAACCAAACCAAACCAATAACTATCCCTAAATAAGTACGCAATTTTGTTGAGCAAAGGTATAGTGATAATTTCTTTTATCTTAAGTGTCTGATTGGATAATTTGAATAAACATTTACATTCTAGACATCTGATGACGGTCCGAAATCCAAGGCATAAATTTAGGTAAATCAATTTTTTTACTAATTTTTTGCTTTAAAAATTTTTCCATCTCTTCAAATTTCAGATTTTTTAGACCAATAGCTTCGTCTGCAGAGAATTTTAAAGTAGGGTCGCTATTTTATAACCACTATATATTATTTATATACTTTTCAATACACAAAAAAACCTGTTAATCAAAAATAAAAATTAATATTTTTATTTCATTTACCAAACAATACTGATGAAATATTAAAAACTGCGTGGCGAGAAAAAAGTTCACAGCTCGAAAAACTTAAGAAGAGTTTCCATGAATTTTGATGAATCTTTAAATATCATTTCATCCAATTCCTCCAGCACAGCAATCACAAAAAAAAGAAAAATATGATATCTTATGCAACTTAAAGATACCCAAAAAAGTTATGTTTTCCTTACAAAATACTTAATTTCAGAAAATTAATCACTTATCAACTATTGAAAGGAAGAATGTGATAAAGGAATTGTAAGAAAAATAAATCGGATTCACACATTTCTAAAAAAAAAATCTCAAGAAGCTAAGAAAGGACAATTTCACTAGAAATACAGCTTTCTGTCTTTAAGCATTTCCACTTTTAGCTAGATAAGAAACAGTAAACTCTCTTGGGATACAAACCAACGCATTTCCAGGAAATGCGTATGAAGAAAACGGATAGGGACTTCTAAACTAAGCCATTTGTCGAATATGAGGGTTTGTCTCTAGGGTTCATTTGAAACTACGATGCCTTCTAGACTTACAATCTTCAAGGTTTATGTAATTAAAAAGCAAAACAACATGATTCAGGATGTTTTAAAAGTTTGAATACAGGTAAAATGCAATTGATGCGTTTATATCTAGACAAGAAGAATTTCAGGTAAGAAATAAAACTTTTTTAATTCTCGTATTAAAGTAGCTTCAACTTCTCAGTTCAAATATTTTTTTGAGTCATCTTAAGTCTTCTTTGCTTAAGTCTAAAGATGTATCACCAATGCTTATAAATCATTCAGTCATTCTTTTACCAACATATTTTCTTTTGCTGTAAATTTATACGAAACTCTGACTTATGTTTGATGTATTTCTTCTGCGGTTTAGCAGCTTTGTTTTAAGAAGTATACCCATCAAATAAAGAGAATCAATAGGTATAACTTACAGTTTTGTAGCTTTATTTTAACTAAAAGTTGAATTTGGAGGGTTCAGAATAGAAGTGAACCAAGTCCACTTTAGCTACTTTTGAGCTACAGAGGTTTAAAGTTAAAGCTATAGCAAAATTAATGTTAACTTTTTTTTTTAAATTAACATTTTAGCGGTTATTAACAGAACTAGGACTTGTTTCATTATTGCACTGGAATTTTACATAGTTGGTGCATGTTATAGCGTTGCTAACTCAAAAATGATAAAAAGTGGAACTTTAATTCTGAGCTCTCCATTCTTACTCTTGTATGAAAAGTAAAAACTTTTCCCATCTAAACTCCTTATTTTCATTGAATATCAGAAGTTTCAGCTTTTCAACAATGTAAAATTTATTTTATAATAAAACTTGGACCAACAATACCGGTTAAACAATTTGAACACTATAAAACTGATATGAATCATTTAACTATTTTTTAATTCATGAACGAACTTATTTTGAAAATTAAATTTTCCCCCATATTTTTTTATTACCAAAATCTATTTACTATAAATTGAAACAAATAAAAAAACAGATTATATTTATCTTCTTAGATTGGCATTGGCTTTACATTGGCATAAGTCCACCGTTGGTAGTTAAAGTAATTAGAGGATTTCTAAGGCGGTATCTGGATTGTTTCTGTGGAGAAGACATTCTTTGGGCTGCTGTTACTTGTCTCTTGACTTAGACAACTACTACACGAAATACAAGATCTTACAAACATTAACTCAATTTCCTGCTTCTTAAAAATTTTGATTTTTGTACTCGAGCAATTGCCACTTCAAGCAGCTCAATTATAGAAATATAATATGCATTAATATTTATTAATAAGTAATTGTCATTCTTCACCAAATTTTTGATTTAGGCCTAGCACTTTTAACCCATAGCTAACATTAACAACGTTTAACACTACCTTTTATTTCTACACTGAGATATAAATAAAAAACTATGATGATAATAATTTAATGAATCATACTTTGATAAGTACTATCGAACTTATTGACTGAAAATAGGGATATCTCTGCGATCATTGTCACGAAGGAAACGAATTCTTCTTAGAATTGTAAAGAAGGACCTGAAATAGATGAGGGTCATTACTTGCAGTCGTCCGTTCGTGCCCCCCTAGGGTCCTTGTGCAATCCCCTAGTGGCTAATTTGACAGAGATGAAGACCCTCACTGTTGTTCCATCATTGTTTCCGCTCATTGTTCACAATTCAAAGTGTAAGAAACACCCCCTGAAAGTTACTCAGAAAGTGAGTTCCTTGGGACTTTCAATGGTTTTTAGTTGTTCTTGGAAACTTGGTATGTTTTGTACCTACTACTTTTGTTTTATATGATATTCCTTTGTTTTGGCTTCTAAGGTTCTTTTTGAAATCTTTCAAAAGTTATTCAAGTTAAATTGTGTGTTTCATTTAAAGGAGATTTCTTGTAAAACTTATATGCATTTTTTTTTCAGCATAGAGATATAGAAATCATTACTGGTATTTTTATTGTAATTATTCCTGATCAAACTTTATGTTTACATTATATGTAGGAAAGAAATATTTTTGAAAGGGGTTTACCTTTACCTAATCTTTAAATCTTTAAAAAACACTTATAGTATAAAATCATAAAAAACCATCAGTAATAAGTTAAAATTTTAGGCAATTACTCTTAACTATAATTAATAAAAATTTGTAAACAAATTTAAAGACATTAAAAATATTTATCAACAATAATTAGCATGCATTAACTTATAATTATACACTAAACTTTTATACAGGAAAAAAAATAACTCATCACGAACCAGAGAGAAAGCTATGACGAAAACAAATTTAAAGTAATAACTCCTTCAATAAAAAGTGAGACATTTTATAAATGAATCTTCTTAACACATTTTACGATCCTACGAATGACATTGCATTCTATATGCACGGACACTTTTAATGAGCTTGGTCTGGTAAAAAATCATACTTTAACGGAAAGCTTATGATCAAAACGCTCAAACTGGATTAATAGTACTCTTCCCAACGATACATTTCGATATCATTTGAATCAATTCATACGAATATTGATACAACTGAAAGCGGATCTCCTTATTTCCGACCCAGCCCCTGTCACTTATCATTCCCAGGCTGGTGACAGAAGTGAAAGCTGAATATCAGTTATTATTGTTATCTCGGTAGTTTAAAATACAAGGGGAGAACTGAAGGTGGGGAAGTGTCTTACGGTTTTCTGATTGGTTATCGACTTTGCGTCAAAAGAGCAATAATCAGCGAGAACTTTTATTCCCTTTCCGTTCACTGAATACAATCCGTTTCAAGTATCGGATTTCATTTTATGGGCTGACGAAACAAAATATGGTTAGTGATTTATATATTGTTTTAAAATTTTCAGGAGGATATATGGTAGACCAGTAGCATTAAATCTTCCTTCGAGTTTCTTCGTTTGAAAGAAGATATTTTGTGTCGTTGAGGAGTTTATTATAAATGTTAAAAAGTACGACAGACGGGTTTTTTTTGGTAATTAAGCTTTGGAAGTATTGTATTTTGCTAAAATAAGTTGAGCTTTACGTATGTGTCTTAAGGAAAATAGAGCAAACATTTTGAGTAAATAAAACATTTTACACTCTAATGAACTAGAGAAAGTATTTATCTATCTAGAGAAATTAAATTTCTTTTTTAGTAAATGTCACCTGAGGAAGGATAATTATATATATATAAGTTTTAGTTTTTCCAAAATATTTTATTTATCATACTTCCTTTTACTTACTTTTAAAAGTTACTTATACGAGGTGTGGCTATTAAATAACGATACTGATGCTCCAACAGAAGAACTAAGCATGTCACAAGTTTGAACATTGGACAGTTATTTAATATGAAACTTTCTGTTTTAAATGCAGCAACCCCCGTGTTTTTAAACAAATTCATCTGGCTGTGGTGTATGTTTGTATAAAAACACATTGTTCCATTTTGCCGGAAAAATGGTAAGTGCACAGTAATAAGGCAACGAATTTTCGTTAAATTTAACACGAAACTTCAAAAAATGCCTACTAAAACTAATTTTTTAAGAAAGGACATGTATGGAGATAAATATTTGTCATTTACACGAGTTTTTGAGGGGTTTAAGTGTTTTCAAGATGGCTGCAAAAATAAATAAAATTATTTACACCGAAGCCATTTCTCCTCAAAAAACGGTTAAAATTACTGGAAATGATCCGATTTAACAGTCGTTTATGTATTTGTGTAATTGCTGAAACTGTTTGAATTGACAAATAATGCTCAAAACAAGTTTTGCATAGTAATTCTAACTCGCAAGTCATTGAATCTCCATTAACATTTCGCGCCTCTGTAGTGTCTGTCACGACGTTTCTAGCCAAATACCACATCCCAGAGTTAAATCATCCAACTTTTTCCCCTAACCTTGCCCCGTGGGACTTTTACCCAACTACCAAGCCAAAATCGGAATTTTAAAAACAGGATTTAAGTGTGTTGAAGTTGTAAAAGAAAATCCGGCAAAAGTTATAAAGGTGTTCACGTACGAAGGCTCACTAATTTTTTTCAAACAACAGAAAATTCACAAAAAGTGGTCTAGGGGTAGAAGGGGGATGTATATTAAAGGTGATGATAATTAAATATAGATAAATTCAAAATTAATATGATATACAGCATCAGTCTCGTTATTTAATAGCCACACCTCGTATATTTATAAAAATTAAAAAAAAACCTTTTCATAGAACCGCTCTTTAAACTTAAACTGCTTTGAGCTTGACATTAATATTAACATTACAATACATAAAAGCGTATGCATGATGAATTATCCCAGATAAACATGCATTGAATTCATCACAATAATTTATTTGCTTGTAATACATCATGTTCTTCACTGAGCTATTTAATAGTTATACATTTCCTTATTCATAATGGGATGGTTTCTTGCCAATTTTGACTGTTCGAATTCTTTCTTACAATCATTACTCATATATGAACGGATAAAGCGTCATAACACACATTTTGGTAGATTCACTCAGGGTTAGAATCATGATAAATTGTCAAAAAAAATCCTAAATGTTAGCTCATAAACGTCCTTTAACGTATGAATGCTATTGAAGACATTTGAACCGCGAGTTAAAGCTATTTGAAAGAGTTATCTTTTACTTTAATAACAAGGGTTGCAAAAGTAGCTCGACTCTTCTAGAGAAAAGCAATAAACCCTGACAGTCAAGCAATCACTACTGATGAAAACCATCCGTTATCAATATATTATGGATTTCTTTTCTTTGATTACTATCCCCAGAGTCAAGGGTACTCCGTTGGTCTGCTGTAATGATAGATATATTTCATATTAAGTTCTGGAGGCACAACGAGAGAAGCGTGAAAATCTTTTCTTCACAAGGAGGTCCTATCTGACAGAAGTAACTGAAGCAAGAAGTTCGGTTTGATGGAGAACAGGAACATTGTTACTGAAGGTGGTGAATGATATGAGAGGTTTCATTATTGTTTAAAGTTTGTTTGTAGAAAAGGGTTGCAATGCTCTAATCGTCGTGTTTTAATAAGATTTCTTGGAGTTTTTTTTTTAAATTTTATCACTAAACCCAAATAAAAATTTATTTATGTTTCATGTCAAAAGGGAAAATTAGTTCCGAAGTATTTTAAAGCAATTTGTAAAAAAAATGTAAAGAAATGAAAACAAAGAAATTAAGAAATACGAGTGAATCCAATTTCATTGTATAAACTTCTAGTTCTGGTAGACATATCCAGGAGGGACAATTTGGAACCCCACTGAAAAAATCTAGTTTTAGGAAAATAAATCACCCCAATTGAAATCCCGTGTAGTTATATTAATTTTATTTATTGAACATTTAAAGAAAATACAGTGAGTATAGTAAGTTTCATATTTTTTAAAATTAATTTCAATTTCTACATTTTCCTTTTGTTTCTAAATTACTACAAAAACTTATTTAGAATACTTTAAGCAAAAATTTTTAATAACTATAGAAATAACTAGTGATAAGTGAGAAACTTTTTTATTACACAAAATATTCGTCAAAATCGGAAAGGTTTAATGCTTTCTGTATTAGTATTATTGGTGAAAAGTGCATTTCTTTTTTATTGTTGTACATTATACTTAGATGCTAAAAGATCACCCACCGTTCCAATACAAACTGATTTGTAACATTCCGTTTTTACCAATATTAAAAATCCTGTAAAATATAGTTTGGTATAAAATACTCATACTATAGTCCATCAATAAAAGATGTTTGGCTATCTGGTATATCTTTTTTTAAAAATGCCAATATAAAATTTATGAATACTACTTTCATACATGTGAGTAACAAAGTGGTTTTAAAAATTCCGAAAACTTTAAAGAATACTGACTTTTCCATTTTAAAAGGGAGAAAACTGCGAGGTTGTGATCAGTTTGAAACAAAGCATATCTTTGAAAATTCACGCTTGCTATTTACTTTGTTTAGAAAAGAGAAATACTCTTACAATTCAATACGGACAGAGCTGGGAGTTTATGCATTTAAAAACTATTTCAGGTTTACTCTACTCCAAGAGTAAACTTTTATAGTCGATTTCATTCAAAATCGCCACATAGCTTGAAAAAGTTTATAGTCTCGTAAAAGAGCAAACAGAAACGCACACTAGAACTTCTGAATAGCTTTAAAAAGACGCTTAAAATAAAATACCTCAACCACTTGTAAAGTTTAGGTTGCTTTACAGTTTTTCTTATAATGAAAATCACAAGAATGAAAAAAATGAAATATTTTTTCTTCAAACAAATGCTTAAATAGTTTTTTATAAGATAATAAACTATATTTTACCGTAGATACATTATACCAGGTATAAAAAAATTTTAAACTATTAAAAATTTAGTATGTTTTGTAGTTTATAATATTAGAATTAAAAAGTTAATTAGTGAACATAAACATAGTTTCGTGAAAAAGTTGAGGCTATACACTATGCTGTTTTTTATGTTTAAGATAAATGGGTGTAAAAAGTGAAAGCAAAATTAATTTCATTATTTTATGTACATTAATAAAGTTCCATTAATAAGCTTGTCCCTTTGTTAGTTCATTTTCTATTGCAATTTCACTATGATCTAACTAACTCAAGTTAAAGCTATGAAAATGAGAGGAATTACTTTTAAGCAGATTTATTTCCTACTCTGAACCAGGACTATGTGAAATAGAAATAGATGGAGTATTTGTTAAAATAAATATTAAGTGTTTATAATAATAGATAAGAAATACTAACCATTTTATTACAACTAACACTATGCTTTTTCTGGAAGACGGTATTAAAGATCTAAACATGTTGATCTTGTCTCCTTATACTTTTATAGATATAGTATATTAATAATGATTCTAAATATCAATAATCTCTAAAAGGTTTGAATAAGCCTTATAATGAAATATGATAATAAAAGTATTAATACAAAATGGAGGAACAGGAATAAACACAAAATTTCAATGTTATCAATAATTTAGAATGATAAAAGCAAAATCTATACAAATATTTTTAAATAAATATACATTTATTGAGAAATGTGTTCATAACTTTATAAAGCTACTTAAAGTCATCATTCTCATTAAAATCCCTCATATTGAGGAAGTTTAATATATAGATTTCTTAGTTTCTGACGGTTTTGATCAACAAGAACAAGGATAGTAATATCAAGTTTTACGTGGGTTTGGAGATTTAATTTTAAAAACTCTCGGAGTTAAATCAGGTAAAGGAAGTCTTAAAAATTTTAGAACTCCTTTAATCTCTTTGTCTCAAGACACGAGAGCGAGAAATTGCAGAAGAGCTCACAGAAGCTTTTGAGTTTCCAGAATGTTACACTTTTACAGCTTAAAAGCAGTAAGATGCACAGTTGAGTTTCTCTGACGACTGGAATTTTCCCATGAAACTAAAACTTGTTTTGTATTTCTTGTGCATTTAGTGGAAAAGTTGAGAGGAATTTTTCTAACATTTAACCCGCGTATAAATTTAGTTATTTTATAGGATACTAGATTATCAAAATTCGGTAATTAGGAATATCTAAAATTGAAGTTTATACTTAATTATGGTTAAAATTGGATAATCAATTTATTAATATTCCAAAAAGAAAGAAAGAAGTAAAGAAATTACATTTAGTAATATTTCTTTCCAATAGGTAGAGGCATTTCAAAATTGAACAATTGATTTGTGTTCATAAACAATTGTAGAAGAAAATGAAGTGGAATTTTTTTTAATACTTCTTGCAGAATGTAAATATAATTATAACTTTCCCAAGAGGCTTAAGAAAAAAAAGTGCTAAAAGAATTATTTTCCTGGCCATAGTAAAATTAAAATATGCGTAATTTTCTCTTTTTAAAATACTGGGTTTTTATACAGTAAAAATTGATCTGGTATTTTTAGCCCAATTTGAAACTTATTTTCAAACTTACGTCACTTGTGTGTATATTTAATTTTTTTTCTTAACTTAGAACTTAAAAACTTAAATCCTGAATAGATTAATAGTTTGTAATTTCATATCAGTTTTCATGTTTTCATAAAAGTTATTAATTAATAAATAGAATGTTTATACTTTATACATAAACCATATAGAAAATAGCTTGGAGGTTGAATACAACATACTTTTACATTGGTTAAAGTATTCTGTATATAAGATCGCTAATCAGTATAAAGGATAATTACCAGTGTCATTAGTAGATTCACAATTACTTCCTTAGAGTACACTATGATAAAGTTTCTTCTCAACTGCTCATAATGTGTCTACAAATATTTAGAATAAATCAGCAGTTTGTTGACTCAACATTGAGGACTGTTGCTGAATATCAACACTCAAGTTAAAAAAATACCACGGTATTGTATATAATCTACTAAAAGAATGGCTAAGGCATTACCATAATGGTGAAAACATCTCGTGTTTAAATGCCTTCGGCTCTGCTTAACATTTACTTTACTGTTTAGTGTGCTATTTAGTAGAAACACGAATGTTGATGGTTTATCATGAATTATTAATACGTTGTCTTAGAGAGTGTAAGTAAGGAAGGCCTGATAATTGAGTTCTCAAACCAAAATAATTTTCTTGGCGGGTGTCCATTTACAAACGAGTCGTTGAGTAATATTTTATGCTTATTTCTGTATTGGGAATTTTATTTGTTAAATTTGGAAGCCTTCCTAGTACTTACTGGTATTGTATTTATTTTTAGTGATATTTTAAATGCACAAAATTCAAATTGAAATCACCTATGACTTATCAGACTATGATTGAATGAAGTAAACGTTTATCTATTTACAGTTTTATTCTTTTCTATCTTATTACTCTAGGAACATTCACTCAAAGATAGTACTTTGAAAATGTAATCCCCATTTAATACTATAAATTTAATATTAACTTTAGTTTCTGTCAACCATTACACCCATTTTCAATAAAATTGACACATTTTTGTGGCAATTTAATCATTTTATATTTAATTTTACAATACACTTATTTTATTGTCTCAACATTAAATTTTTATAAGTAAAATTAAAAGTAAAAGAACAAAGTTCTAAGTAAAAGCAGAGTCTAAGGATTAGATCTTTAATAGACAACTCCCCTTATAGTATGTAGAATATGTCTGAAGTTGTCATTAGAAGTTAATTTGTACAAAGTAATATTAATACTTGACGCGCACATACTAAGCTTTTGAAATGCTTTCTGGAGCTCGTCACTTACAGTTTCCTTCATGTCCAGTCCATTTCAAAAGCTGGTGCGAGGAATTGAACTCCTGCGTGTACATAAACATGGCACTCTACTTAAGTATGTTTTGCTAGCACCTTATTAGAGCAGCTGTCATAACCCATGAAGCCAACGGGTGTATTTGATACGAGATTACTGCACAATGGAAATCCCGATTGTGCAGTCACAATTTACTGACTGCAACGCTTGAAATTGTGACTGCTTTACGAGTTATCCTTTTAGCACGCGTCACTTCACGATGGAATCAGTTTGCGATGACGTACGGTTATTTTGAAGTTTTGGAGCGGAAAAGCTATCATGCTCGTAAGGATGTTGGCTAAACAAGGCTGAAATGTGGACCGTAAGCAGATTGGATACGCTGTCCAGGATTGGTACACTCCAACGTATCCACAAAATCTGGGATGTTGGTCATTTTAAGAATGGGCAGTGGGCACTTAAATTGAAGATGCGGCTAGTAACGAGTGCTATTTTTTCCCCTTAAAAATACTGCATCAAGCGGCTGCAGACTAAACCGGTTGTTTTCTGAGTTCGTATTAACTTTTTATCCTAGAGTTAACTTAAATTTTTTATTTGCTCCAAATTGAAAAAAAAATTCTATGTCTCTGATGTTATTGATAAGTAAATATACTATTCTTTAAGAAGCTAAGTTGTTCTTCACGATGGTGGGGTTTTTCTCTTCAAATAAAATAAAAACCAAATAAATATAAGCACTACAACAAATTTAATATATGTTGTAAAGAGAGTCACTTTAGTCGTATAACCTTTCTGTACATTTCGATTTTAGTAGCATTAGTACTAAATAGCCAGTTCTCTATTTTATATAGAGGTTAATTTTCAGTTCTTTTTTCCCATGTTCAACCTGTATCAATGAGATTTCAAAAGCAAATAACAAATTAACAAGTTTTAAAATGATATATCTATTTGTCATTTTGCAAATATACCATTTTGCCGCCTAAAATCATGTAAAAAAACCAAATTCTTAAACAAGATGTGAGAGTATTTTTTCCCAAAATACAAGAATGTTAACTTGCAATTTTTAATCTGTCCGAATTTCCAAAAATCCATCATTGTCTCTGATGTTTTCAGTAAATAATAGCGTATTCTTTCAGAAGCTAAGTTATTCATCACATCGAACTTCCCGCGCAAAAAGAAATACGAAGCTAGTCATCGAAGAAAGCCGAAAAATAAATATCAACTTCAAAGAGTTCTTGAAAAGCTTTATCACATTAAAAATCTCAATAATAATAGAAGTTAATGAGCCTTTTAATCACCTTGAAAATTGGTGGTTAAAGTCACCAAAAACACTTTCAACTCCCGAAACAGGAAAGATCACCACAATGAGGAAGAGCATCTGCTCCTATTTATTTGCTCACCGTTTCCTATGGATTAGGGAAGGAGGAAATTTTTAACTTATTAATTTCATTAAAGAAAGAAAGTCCTTTAGAAATGAATGGGGAAATTAGCATACGAGTGAAAAATTCGATGGAAGCATCGAAAGCCAGGGAAAAGATGTTAAGGCATTTGCCCTTGCTAAAAACTAAGCATTTTGAGGCTTCATTACTAGAGAAGTGGCACATAATTTACATATTTTAAGGAAAAATATTGCCTCCATTGATTATTCTCCATTACCTCTTTCTAGAGCGTCGAGTACATCCAAAATACATTTACTGAGGTTTTTTCTCGCTCCTCGCACTTTTTTCATTTTTATGCTGGCGTAGTAAGTTTATTTGAATGCTCTTGACAGAAAATGGGGTTATTAGTTTTAATAAAAATACTGTTGCTTCCCTTGAAGTGCTCAAGTTTTTGAATGTATCAAGTTAGTGATATGGTTTACTAGTTTTTGATTGGTTAATGAAAAGTTTAACCAAAGTTAAGTGGAATTCCATTTGATAAAAATAGTTAAGAGAACACTGGAAAAGATTTTAAGCTTTTATTATCTACACTTATAAATTAATTTTAGATAATTTCTAACTTAAGGATTATTCATGTAATTCAATTTATATTGACAGTTTAAAATTCATTTTAAATACCGGATCTACCTTTTCGTAGTTATTTTAAAGATTAAATTAATTTTGTGTTAAGTGATTGATTTATGATGTTAGTGTCATTATCAGACTAAAACATATCACGTATATAAGGGGTACAACCTGTAAGAGTTCCATGTACTTTTAATGACGTTTTATGCTGCTCAATATTTTGACCTTATAGTAACGTTTTACAAATCAAATTCAAATTGAAATTATTAATTTTAAAAGTACGCGTAATAATTTTCAATACGGTAAAAGTTTAAAATAGTATTTTGTTATTAGTTCTTATCACATTTTCAAACAATTATTATGTGTCATTCAACTCACAAAACTGAACTACGCGTTAATTTGTCTCTATCTTGACATTTATTTTTAACATTAATCATTTACCTTTTGAGAACGACTATAAATATGTATTGATATTTTGACAAGAACCCTAAATATCTAAGAACAGTTCAAATAAAAAGTATTCATTTGGAGATAAAAAAAAAAAAAGAATGTCAGGTACATATTGATTTTTGCCCAAAGTCGTGTAACGGTAGGTCACGTCTTCAACAGACGAAAACATAACCACTGGTTTCAGAAGGTAATGAATAAATTACTTAATTACCTACTATTATGAGTCAGCAATAAAACTAAGTGAGGCCGTCGTTCACTGGAAAAAAAGGTTTTGATTGCTTAAGAGAGAGGCAACTGCGTGTAGAACAACAATTTAACTCCCTTTGGTTTTGAAGTTTCTTTCTGTTCCCTCAATTACTTTTTGAAAAGATAAATGTTTCTATGAAAGAAACTCTTATGTCAGGAATCTAAATATATTCCAGGGAGTACAGTTTAAGAGTAGAAAAACCAAATTGAAAAGGTGTTTCGTTACGCTACGTTTCTTCAGAATGGTTCTGGGATTTTCGAAAGGCCCTATTGACACAGAAAGAGATATAGGATATATTATTTGTGTGCATGAAATTTTTATATCTGTGTGTCATCAAAATAGAACTGTTAAGGGGAAGCGGTATATAAAAGCTTCAAAAGGTATATCTACAAAAATAATTAAATTATGAAAGCTTTCTAATTATAAAGTAATCAATTATTTTAATAAATGTAAGGAAAACTATTTGATTTTTTAATACATTTTATTATTTGTTCTAATAAAATATATTATTGCTTACAACACATTCATTTATTTCAATATCGTGCATATCATTGAGTTTTTTATGACTGCTCGATCTTGCATATTTTAATAATTGCTATAAAATAATTTTAATTTGTTTTCTAGATGTATCAAACACATTAATTTTTAGCATTTTTTTTGTAAAAAGCCTTTTAAAATTTATGCAGTTTTAAATGCTTTTATTTCAAAATACAACAGTAGTCTAACTATTAGACCAAACCAAGTTTAAAGAAGCTCATAATAAAAACTCAAATAAATGGTAATAAATAAAGCAGTTATTAGAAATAAACTTCTAAAAACATTTCATAGTTAGAGTATCCTTTTTTTAGAGGGGCGATGTTCGTTAAACAACAATTAATATTATGTAATACTTATAATTTTATACTTAGTTAAGGATATTCAGGAAAAAATGATATACCTATTTCTTAAGATACTATAAGATACAAAAAGGTAAGTATACATTACAAAATGATGCCACATTTTTGGACAAAAGTATTCTTTTGGCAAAGAAACTTGTCAAAAAGCAAAACGTTCGCTTAAAAATCATTACTTCCAATGAAATAACGCCCGAACCGGTAAAGGAAATAAGAACGGCTTCAATTGATGTCATTGAACAAAAATGCTAAAAAACGAATCACAAGTTAACTTCTTATGAGAATTTATTTTACTTCTCATCTAAGCTTTCCTTTCCGCTTATGCATTGTACTAGGAATTTAATTGAAGATCATAATCCGAAGATTCTCAAGGGAACAATGCTTTGAAAGATCATCATTTTTTTATTACACACAGTAGGGTTAGTGCTTTATTTTTTTTTATACTCATAATCAGGCGATCAGAAAGGGAATTGCGTACTGTCAGCAGAATACTTTCGAAGAGCAATTTATTAAATTTGTTTCCGACTAAATTGATAAAAATGTTTTTATTTTGTAAATGAATATTGTCTTCTTATTAACGTCAGGAAAAGTTTTAAAATTATGTTGCTGAAAAATTTTAACTAAGCAAGATTTTGTTGTGGGATTTGAAAGATGTGCTAAATTGCATTAACTCATTCAAAAGATAAAAGATGTCTTGAATATTTTTCAAACCAGTCGATATATTACTGTTAAACTGTTTTTCCCCGAAAAAATTGCCTAAATAACTTATTGTTTCTAACTAATTACAAATAGTGAAACATCTTAAAGCTGTTCCGCCGAATGATTATTTATACCAGACATCTAAAATATATTGTGAAAATTGATTGTATTTTCCACGTATGCAAAGATTATGTCCTTCTAAGCATTTATTTTTTTGCACTCAAATGAAATGCTATAATGTATGCATAAGATTGAAAGTAAATAGCTAAATAATATAAAAATAAAAACTTAACCAAAAGTGATTGTATGACCATTTTTGTAAAATTTCATTTATTTTTATTGTTTGTTAAAACGAAATTTGTGTTTGGAGTGATATGGAACTGATAAATGTAACAAAATACATAAACAGTGTGTTTCTTATAGGTTACCCAACACTTGAGGTTTTTTAAAACTAGACTAGAAAATAACTAGATTTTTCTAAGCAATATTTTTCACACTTGGAGAAACTTCTATTATTACCTTTATTTTAGAATAAAACATTACGCTACGAATGAAAACTCTCAGGCTCATCTTCAACTTTCTAACAACCTTCTTAACTTATTATGGATTTACGATATATTTTAAACTTTTTGATATAATAAGACTTAAAAATGTAATATCTTCCCAAAAATAGGCTAGAATGTATGAATGAAGTATCCTATCAGTACATTTTCGCAACATCACTGCTCAGATTTATAAGTGGTATGGAGAACTAATTTATAGTATATTGAGTTACGTATTTGCATCAGAATGACTCGTGGATGCAGCTGATATTTAGCTCTTAATGAGTATTCCATAACTCCGTTATTAGAGGAAACTTCCATCTGTCGGTGATCAATACTTCTGTGATGCGTGTTAATTCTGTATAAGAGGAATATTTTGCCATACAAAGCTGGAAGATTTAGAATACGGAATATAATTATGATTTAATTGCATTATACATTATATAAAGGTTACCCAATTTACATTTTGAATGACTGTATTCGTTAAACAACGCACATAAAATTTAAGTAACTAATGGGTATTTAAAAAATGCATGAAAGAACCACTATTCTGTACATAAAATTAAGTAAGTTATTTACTTTCTCTCCTTTTTAATTCTTAATCTACTAATTTATGACTTATGAGCTGAACTAGAAACACTCATAAAATCATCTTGCATGAAAAATAGTAATATAAAAAAACATAGTAAAAAGTCATAGTAAAAAATGGATAGCGTATGTTAACTTCTCGTTACTTGATATGTGTTTTGTTTTTATGCATCTAACTCCCCAAATATGTAGCATTTTAACTGTCTGAAATAACTATCAAGATCCAGTTAGATACATTGAAAACTATAGCAGTTCGGAAATAAATGGACCATGAAATGATAACGAGAAACGTGCTTTAACTTCTTTTCGCTTACATCGGTTCATAGAATATAATTATGACGTATAGACATGAATCCATTGTTAATTTATGAATGTATGTGAATTCCTCTGTATAGGGAAAAGGAGGGTAAGAGTACGCAAAAAAAAAGTTATTTTGAGCTATAAATTCGAACATTAAAAAGTTAGAGCCTCAAAAATAATTTACCAAAAGTAAGTTTATCGACTCACAAATCAACCTCCAAAAAAGGAAAGTCTTGGCTTTAAAGAAAATGTGCTAAAAACTAAAAAGAAAATAAAAAGTACTTGAGGCCAAAAGTACGCGCCCTCAAAACTTGGCTTCCCCTTATACTGTTGCCAACAGGAAAAATAACAGCTGCGTACTTTTACCCTCCTTTCCCCTAATACTATAATATCCCCTAATACCATAATATAGTTTTGAGTAGAAATGTTTGCTTTTTTTTAAACCCTTTGATTTAGAGTTTTTGTATAACTATTTTCTTATTTAGCTAAACCTAAGCCTAGGCAAACAAACGCATTAAAAATGCAATAATTAAAAACACTCAGGAGAACAAAGCTACATCCCTAATTAATTTTAAAATGCATTTAAATTATTTTTAAACAAAACAAGCATCCTTTGGTAATATAAAAAAGTTATTATTATGATTTTAGTGTTATAAATGGATAAATTGAACAAAATTGAACGCAATGCCACTTTTTTTATGTTTTTTCGAGGCATTATTAAGGATATTAGGTTTTGCACAAAGAAATCCTCTTTGCATAATCGAAACTCCAATTTTAAGCCACAGTAAGGAAAATGCATTACGCAGTGAATATAAAATGCGCTTTTAAATAAAGCAATTTTCGTTACAGTTCGTGACTTACAGTACCGATCAAGGAACAGCTTTGATCAATAATCTTACTAAGGTTTGAATGAAAAAAGAATACAAAGAGGAAAATAAGTTTTGTAAAAATCAATGGGGTTTCACACATTTTCTTCTGTATACATATATGTTAAGCTTAACCCAAGCTAGAACACTTACTACATTGATATCGAACTTGGATCTTTTGAAAGAATACTAGTATGCAAAAACAGTTAATGCTTTCAGTCAACTTACATTTTCGATTTGAACCAACAAAATACATACCTGCCTTTTCTATTCTCAATGTGAAATTTACAATGCATTTTTTTTTCAGAAAGAAAATAACCTTTGTTCATCTTAACAGGAAGGAAAAATATATGGAAAATAAAAAAATAACTATAAAATTTGCATTTTATGCAGCATACTATACTTTTATATAGAATGTAAAAAGAAAACAAAAAGATAAAGCCTTAACCCACGAAACATAACGTTGAACTAACTTATGTGAAAAATAGAATCGGTAGTTTGTCCTTCATTAAGTTGTTGGGTTTTAATTACAGTAAAACAATTCAGTACCTGATTTTGTTAAGTAAAAAAAAAACGTACATCTGCGTAATGGTCGAGTAAAAAGGTTATGATATTAGGAATTTCAGTTCTTCATTTTTTTTATCAGAGAAAAAATTATTATACGGTTTAAATTAAAGAACGTAGAATCTTACGGTATTATACAGTTTTTTCCTGGTCAAAAAATGGTAAAAATTTAAATTCATAATTCTTAACTACTTTTTCTTTTTTGTAAACTCAAGTTCTTTGGTTTCAAGTAAAAAAAAATATTGAATCTTTAAATGGGCAATTTTTGAATAAAAAATTTTGTATGATAGATAAAATAATTTAATGAAAGGGAATAATTAAAATCTGACTTTAAAAATCCACTATTTTTTATTTTGTGGAAATGTACTCTTCATAACATAGTCCTATATGTCAGAGGACAACTTTAAGGTACAAAGTAAAACACTGAATGTCACTACAGAAATTGCAGAAAAAAATGAAATTAAAAAACTGATGAAAATAAAGTGACTTTTTTCAGGGCTATAAACTTTCAATCTCGTTCAATGACATCAGTAAACTGAACCTCATACAAGCAAACATAATATCCCGACTGTCATATGAGGAGATTAGATTGAAAATTCCGCAGACGAAAGATTGAAGGTGTAAATATGTACCCATCTTGAGGTAGTCTTGATAACTTCAAGTGTCGAGGTCAGCAAATATGCAAATTCAAAATATCCTCGAAAATATTTCTATAAATTGGTTACATTTAATTAAGAGTAATTTGAGGAAGTTATCAGCTTATAAGGGTTTAATTGTGGTAATTTTTAAAACGAATATTGAATCGAAATTTTATTTGTATTTAGAATAGAATTTAAAAATATTTATGAAAATTTTAATTATAATAATTGGTTTTAAAATATTAATTCCAACATTGAAATATCTTTTACTTTGTATTGTTTAGGAACTACACGATTTTTTTTGCATCAGATGCAATGTAAAGCACAAAGATTAAACGCTCTTTAACACAAATTACGGTTATTCTGAGTTTAAATTTGAGAGATATGAGGATAGTTTTTAATAGTATATTGACTTATGTTTACAAAATATGAAAGTTCAATGCCTTTAAACGTTTTAATGATAAAAAATGCAATTTATTTGAAAAAAAAAACCTATTGTGAACAGTCTTTAATATATAATTTAAATCTTTTCATGCTGTATTGTTCTGAAAATTTCAATCTGAAACACTAATAATTTTGAATAAGAAAAAGAAAGTTGAAAGCCCAAGGCAACCATAAATCATTTGGAAAAAATATTTTGTAGTTATTTTCAGAACAAAACACAGATAATCTTTTACTGTTATTGTAATTTTGTTTTCATTTTACTTAATTGCAATTTATAATGATAAATTACAGGGGAAAGATGCATTAGTTTATGTGTAGGTATGCTTATTAAAAAATAGGTCCTGTGCTGATTTATATTTTTTTGCAAGGTAAATGGCCTGGATTATTATGGCAGAACAAGTTTTTAAAAAGAATGGTGGAATAATTTGTATATACCTAGTTATTTTTCCAGAAAATTTTTAATTCCAAAATGTTCTTTCAAATAATTTAAGAGTGACATTAATATATTTTATTAGCAAAATAAGATGTTTTCAAGAAGTTTTTTCATCTTATTATTTTCATTTCTTAAATCTCACATAATTTAAAAATTACGTGTTGTATACTATGTCTTTCTTACAGTAGTACTTATAAAGTTTTAAACTTTAATAAGAAATTATAACTTAAGATCTAAACCTGAACATTATTATCTTTTATTACCTATTATTCTATTATTATCTATTATTATCTTATATTACCTTATTATTTCTACGAGTCAAACCTAAAAACTTATATGCTTTAAATAAACTGATAGGATTTTCTTCCATGTCTTTGAACTTTACCCCTTTCCTAAAATTAATGATAAAAAAAGTACCTCCCCCCCCAAAAAAAAAACAAATAACTGTAAAGTTAAGTTTGAAAATAAGAAAAGCTAATTTAGTGATACTTTGAAAATAAGAAGGCATTCAACGGTAAATAATTCAGTTTTCTAATGTAAAAATACCTAACACAAAACAAAAAATACCTAACAAAATTATATTATTTAACAGAACTTGCCTTGACATATATATCTGAACTATTGCTATTATTCTTGACTATTCAAAACTTGGGAACTTAATCGATAGAGCAGAGGAATTTTTGATTTTGTAAGTCTTGAAATTTAGAGCGTCAATAAAAGAAAACGGCTACAGTGCAAATAGGAAAGTTGCTGAAAATAAGGAACGCAAACGAGAAATTTAGAACTTGCGCGAGAGAAATCCAGTAACGATGAAAAGAACTCTGGGAAACCAATAAACGTGACTTAGAAATAATCCACTGAGGAAGCAAAAAGTCGGAAGAAAAACTATGAAAAACGACTTAAAAATAATAGATGAAACGAAAAGCAACGACAGTTTAAACGCATTCTGAAAGAGCTTTTGAAAAGAATGCCGCTTTTTTGTTGAATCTCACCACAAATTCTCTTTAAAAAGTCTACAATAATTGTTGAAAACTGTAGTTTTGGTCTATGATAGTATAGAATTGGGTTACGAAGTACTAAGAAATAAAAAAAAATTATTTGGTTTTATACCATATTATCGAATATTTTATCACTCACTTTTTTTGATTACGTATTCAAAGTATTCCTTAAGCAAATAATATCAGTTCATCTATATGACTCTTTTCTTAAACTTTATTGTGAAAATTAAAGTACGGGAACAGAATTGATTAAAACGTAAATTACTGCCTTTAATTTGTATGGTTTAGTATTTCATCCATCTTTATTCTTAAAAATTATTCAAACTTAAGCAGAAAAATTAAACCTTGTTTGTTTAGTTTATTTAACAAACTAGCTGGCAAGCCAACTTTCATCTGAACACATTAAATAATGAATAGCGGTAATAGCATGAAAGCAAATACCAAAAAATAGAACAAATATTATTATATTATTCCTTAGCATTAGTAAAACTTATTTCATTAAATTAGTTTTACGATTATTATATTAAAGATAGTTATTTAAAGAGTTATGGGTAAGAGGTAAATAACTTTATGCTTTGGTGCACATTAGTTTTCCTTTTAATGCATCAATGCAAAGTGCATCTTGATAAAAATTTTTTGGAACACTGTTTATTTTTCTAGCTACACTGACAACGTAATTATTAAAAGATTCAGTGTAGTAAGACGTAAAATATATACTTCATTCGGGACATTAATTTTCTTTCCCCATGACGCTATAGAATAATTTTAAGAAATTGGAATTCTTATGGTAATCTTAAAAGAAAGTAATTTATTCTATACAACAACAGCTTGGTTCATCTGTGTAAATTTAGGGTTGTAGAATGGTGATGAAGGAATTACTTTTGTTCCACGTTTCACCGGTGACATAAAAGTGTAAATGAATTTTAAAAGTGTTTAGAATTTTAAAAATATTTAGATTATGTCAAAGGTAAAAAAAAAATCATAATTTTTTTTTTAAAAAATTTGAGTTACTTTTAAAAATATGATTAGTTTGTTAAACCCATGAATACTACGTATATAGTGTCTTTTAATCACGATTTGTGTACCGAAACTTCTCCTAGCAACCCAACAGGCTTTCTGTTTGCTCAGTTTTTCCTTCCGCTTAGTGACGTCATAGGGTCAAGAAACGTTGCAGTCTAGTATATAGTATTGAATGAAAAGAAAAAGAAATAAAGTTTTTATATCAAAAGGAACTACACTGAATAGTTATGCTTGTCTAAGCGTAAAGTGTGTATGCAGAAAATACAATACTATAGGAATAATATCAATTTACATCAAAATATTATTTTAATAAGTATTGGTTATTTTTTCAGAACTATGATCCTTCCCAAAATTGAAGAAGGCACAGAATAATTGCGTTTCCCCGCAGATGTGTTTACGGTTTTCGGAAGATAATGTACTTTATCCCGATGAGTGCTACTTAGAATCAGATATTACGTTCTTGTTACGGACAGAGTGAGGATAAAGGCTGGTTTTAGTCTTATCCTATTTAATATTTACTGTTACCTATGTGAGAACATTATCTTACAACATTTTGTGTAGAGAAACAAGAGTAAAAACTTATATCAAATGAAAGGAAAATACATGAAAGAGTATTCTATGGGTGCATTAGAATAAGAACTGTAGTTGTAAAAAAAAAACCTAATAATTTACTGTTTAGAAAAGGAGAGGCTGGGAGAGAAAATGAAGTTTTTAGAAGTCCCAATGACTTACGAATTTCCCAATTAAGTACAAATGAAGAATTATAATGTGGGAGTTGAGTACATGTGTAACATTGTTGGTTTAACAAACGCTCAAAATCCATTTGTCTTTTCCTCAAAGATATTTAGAAATTGTATGATTGTTTTAATATTAATGGGACTAGTTATCTAATAATAAAATAGGTTCATAATTGTATATTGTGAATGATATTGGGAAATGTGAGATTAAAATTTACACTTACATTACATACATTTTATTACAACCTTTTTGCATTATATCGTGCTTGATTTCAAGCGAGTTTTTTTTTTTTAATCTCATGTCTTAATCTCTTTTTTTTAATCAAGGGCTAACGACATTTAAATGAGATTTTCAATTTTAAAGGAATGAAAACCTTTAAAGAAAAATTACCAATGCATAATTTTTTGCTGTCAATTTTTTTTAAATAAATGGATAACTGATTTTAATAATATTCTTCTATACCCAAATTAAATTTTTATAACTTAAATGTAAGTTGAAAATAATATGAAAATAGTTGTTTTATAAAAGAACAAAATCTCCTCTATTATAGAATCAAAAGGAAATTCTGAAATTCCTATTAATATCTTTCATAAAACCAGCTAAAAGAATCAATACCCTAAAACCAGCTTAAAATTATAGTTGAGCATACATGTCTTACTCAATGTTAAGCATGAAACACCGATAGAATCTCTAAAAACACTTTTAAAACTAGCTTAAAAAAGCCTAAAATTAATGAATGGACCATAAATCTTACCTCAAGTAGCTCAGTAAATTAGCCTAGAGCATGGTCAAGCAGACTTCGGGAGGGTTACAAACACTTAAGGGCTTCCAGTCTCTCTGATTGAACCTGCAATTTGGAGGGCAAAAATAACGACATTGCTCAAGGAAAAATCACACTCACCATTATAATTACCAAGAAACCTAAGCAAAGATACTCCATCAAAATATTTCACACAGAATGTTTTCAAGGAGTCTTTTTATTTACATCGTTTGTGGCTCATGAAAAATGAGTGATGGGATGCTTTTAATAATTATCACACAAACTGAGTTATGTTCATCGATCGAAGTTAAGATGAAATAAATTTAGTGATGCCGAGAATTGCTGAGATATTAATAGCGAAATATTAATAGCAGTACCTATACTTTTTTACATATTGTTAAAACACTGAGTTATGATTGCACTTGATATTTTGTTGAGATCTTAAGTTTTATGATATTAATAGTCAAATCATAAGTTGATATTCTTGTATTATTTTTTCCCCTTTTTATTTAACTAATAAATTTATCCCATCCACTCATTCAAACATAAAATTTGATGGTTGTTTTGAAAACATATGCTTCCACTTTAAAAATTACTGAAACAGATTTAAAGTAATTCCATTATTGAAACGTGGTATTAAACACAGTCTGCTACAATTCATATATATACATGCGTATCATTAAAGTAGAAAAATCTGTTCAATGTTAAGAAATGTAATATTTTTTATACCTCAAAGTGCACTCCAAACGAAAAGTCAATACATCGTTATTTTCACACAGTTAAGCTAAGAATCCTTTTCAAAAAAAATTTTACGATTCTTTGAGGATTCTATCCACGTTGTAATGTTATTTCTCTTGCCTCAAGATAGTAAATGGGCTTATAATTCCTCCGTAATTCTTCCTTTAGCGGAAGATATTTCTTGAGATAGATTGTAAACAACACGTGATTATTACAGCTAGAATGAAACTAATTTCTCGAACTTGATGTATATTCCATAACTCATGAAAAAACTATATATGGTGTTGGGCGGTATTTCATTCTGATAAAGTTGTTTTAATGAAAAGTTGAAAGGATTTCCTAAATAAAATAGCAATGGAAACATTTAGATTTTTTTAAAGTTTTAAGCATCTTTTTCTTGTGAAAATGAACGCTTATTATATAAATACGATCCTAATAATATTCATATCATTACGGCCTAGCTTTCAAGGATTTTAATGGGTTTGTTGATGCAAGTTAAATACATGTTTGATGTTTTCTATAGTACATAAGACATATCTTTAAAGTATCATTTAATATAAATAAAATAAATTTTAAAGATATATTTCAACAACATTTTAAGGGTTGAACGAGTAAACAAAGTAGGGATAGAAATTAATTAATCTTTTTTTTTTAAATTTATAGCTTGTCAGACCTATACGCTTAAGAGATAAATATTTGAGTGAATTCTTTAAACTTTAAAATTCGTTAAGGTGTCCTAACTTTCATTAGCATAACCTTAACCAAAGCATTAGTTATTACTGGAATATAGTGAGAAACTGAGTTGTAATTACATACCTGATTTGATAGCATATAATAGTATTAATTAGTAAGATTTTAAGAGTTTCTGGAGGATTTCTCCCCAAAACGCACATTATCCTATTATAACTCATCAAGGCTATGTATTCACAGAGTGGGTACACTAGATAATCACTAATTGGGTTGTAACATTCCATTCAGAACTTCAAAATGGATTTCGAAGGCAACAGATTCAAGACCTAGTATATGGTGCTATTGTAGAGAGGTATTCAACTAAACACTGTTATAACGAGTGGTTCAATTCTACAGTCACGTATACTATAGTAGTTTTTTTCTGATATTGGATTGAAAATAATAAGGCAGGATAAATTATGAAGGATTTTACCAATTTACGTACGTTTCTTAGCATTTTCATTATTATGTAATAGTAGTGACAGATTACACAAAAAAGTTATTTCAATAAAACACACGTCAAAAATAATTTTTTGATTATGGAATATTTCTCTGAAGCTCATAATTTAATAATAATGGGACAAAATAAATTTTTATGCATTGTATTTTTTTAAAATTTCATACCTTTTAGATTGTTTTTAGTATTAAAGCGTAAACATTTTGCTGTGTATGAAAGCTTATTTTTATTACATTATGAAAAACGTTTCTTACATGTTTTCATGCAGTTGAGAAATCTTGTAACAATAAATATTCATAGGGTAGTTAAATAGAAAGAAATGGGGGAAAACGGGACGATTTGATACGAGGGGCACATTGATGCACTTTCAAAATCTAAAAAACTATCAAGAACTATCAAGGTTATTTAGGTCAATTTTTCTAAAAGTTGCCTTTACATGCATAAACATTATATCTCTGAAACTGTTATAATCTGCAGTAATTCAATATATTTTAATAAAAGAAACTAAACTTTTTTCATCAAAAAATTTCCAAAGTAAATTTCGAAGAAAAATGTAAAATCCATCTTGCACTAAATAATGTTATTTACAATTTAAATAACCTTTATCTATTTTTTTAAATAAAGGTTTTTGTTTAAAAATAACCATTGGGGCAAATTGATACACTTTGATGTGGGGTAATTTGATACACTCGTGGGGCACATTGATACATATAAAAGTTCCCATATTTTGCGTTGGGAGAATATGTATCAGAAATTAAAAAAATCAGTTAAGTGTAAGTTAGATACACAGAGAAGTCAATTTTAAAAATCTTGAGGGTTTTTGAGTGTTTGAGATTGGAAACTTGCATTGTAGCTCTGTGTATTTATAAATTTTCTATAAGAAAAGGCAGTTGATAAACTGAAACATCTGAGAAGTTTTTAGAACTTTTACAGGTAACAAAGGAACTGTATTTTTAAGAAAACAGTGACAAAACGGTACTAAAATAAAAGGCCAAAAAATAACCTGTTAATAAGTGGATGATTATCGAATGGAAAATTTGTGATTTATATTCACAAAACGTTAATGTAAAAGAGCTTAGGATCTCTTTCAATAAAAGAACTTAAGAATATTATTTTCCCAAATTTTTGTTTATAATTACTATTTTTGTGCAAGTTAATCACTGTATCAATGTGCCCCAAGCAATGTATCCAACTGCTCCACCGATGGGGCACCTTGAAACAAAATTGATTTTTTTTACAAAAATCGCTATATATTAATTTTCATTAAACGTATACTTATTCTAATTGGTTTCATAAAATTGAATCTTTTTTAGAAAAAAAAAGTATCTGAATAAGTCATTTTTTTTACTAAAAAAATTAATTTATTTTAATTTTGCTGTATCAAATAGACCCGCTTTCCCCTATGAATCTTAATGATTCAGTAATTATTCCCAATATAAGGTAGGAAGAGATCATGTGATTAACCTATAACAGGAACTCAATATTCAGATCATTCAAAATGCACTTAAAGTTGAAAATTAATAACTATTTTTATGAAAAGAGTGCTCCAAATCATAAATAAATATCCAGAGGTTATATATAACCACTCACAACAAAGTAACTGTTAGGCAACTTTTACTGCCAACTACGTTTATAGTAATCGTTTTCCAATAAGGGAGGAATAATTTTATTTGTGTCTCTTATTAGTTTCAGATATCTTTTCCTATCAAAGCATATACAGTGTAAATCTAACGGTAAGGATTATCTATGTTCTTTAAGCATGTGAGTATTTCTTCTCTTTACCTTAACAACATAGAAACACCAGAAAACTGTTTTGTATCTATTCGGTTATCTATGAAATTATAATACTGATTTTGCATTGAATGTTATTGAAAAAAAACAGCACTTTTCCCAATTACATTTTTGCAAAAAGTATTAAACCCTTAAATCTCTTTTACACGTTTGCATCTAGCATAAAACTAATGATTTTTTACTCTTTGAACACAGGGTGTTTTTCAAAAGTCCTTTTTTCTGGTTTTATTTGGAGTGTCAACCCTAGTTTTTCGTCACCCCAGTGTTTATTATCACCCCTAGGTTTTTAGAACCCAAAAAAGGAAAAGTTCGCAAATTTGCAAGTTTTTTTAATTTTTTGATTAAAATTTTACTTCATCTAACTAAAAAGATACAAAACTACATACAAACTCTGAAAAACTTTTCCTTTTTTAGGTTCTAAAAACCGACTATTTTCACATGCTAATATCTCCGTGAATATTCACAATATTTTCATGAAATTTTTTTCAGTGAGTTACTTATAACAGTGGCAACAATACTCTCACTGAGGTGTTTGCTCTATCTCCTTTAGTTCCTTAAATAAATTTTTTAACTTTTTTATTTCGCCGCAAGGGGTGCTGTAAGTCCTCTCAATGGATTCTCCAGGGTCACTTACCTAGGGGTAGACCTTCCAGAACCCTAGGAGACGTTGGTTCCAAATAAAACCCGAAAAAAGGACTTTTGAAACACCCTGTATAATTGCATTTGTTATTGTTAATGGTTCGCCCATTGTTACATTTCTTTGCTCATTTTCCATCTGTATACCCAAGATATTTAGGTAACTCACACTTTTCATAACCTTTTAATACAAATAAGTTGTCAATGGAATAACATAATGGTTTAACTATGACTATCTTTTTTCATTTTATATACCCTAATCAGCTCTGTTTTAAATGTTTTCAGTCCAATAAGCCATAATTTATACTTTCAGTAGTTACATACTATAATCTAAATAATCACCATTAATCAAATTCAGCGTTAGCTATTAACTAGAAGTAAGCAAACTATTTCATAGATTACTTTAAGCTCTCTTATGCTAAGAAGGTATGATTAAGCTTATTTAAAGATAAGAAGTTATGATATTTAAATATTTATGATAGATTGCATACTTTTAAGGATATTTTTTAAACATCCATAAAGAGTTTTGCATACAAAATTATTCACATATTTTAAAGATTATAAAGTCTCCCAATTTAACATGCTCACTGCACTACTTCAGCTTCGGCTTTCAGATGAATTCAACAACATTTTGATGCTATGTTATTCCAAATCATTTCATTCAGAGAGTTTTTCCCCAAAACCAATCACATTATTTATTTGAAACCCGTCTTAACATTCCTTTCGAAATTCATTTATTTATATTTCAACATGATACAAGTCATTTGTTTAGAATTTGAGTAAGTTTAACTGAAGCCTATTTTTTATTTTTTTTCTGAAATTTGATTTATTTTTCATTTGATATACCCTTATCAGTTCTGTTTCAAATGATTTTCAGTCTAAATCAAGTTTTTTTATTCATTTTTGCAATATTTTAACCAAAAAAATGCAATTTGTCTGTCTAGAAGCTGCATTAAATATCCATCAGTGGCCCCGACTATAGCAAAAAAAAAATAATAATACATTTAGTATAAAGTTTTTAAAATGTTCACAAAAAAGTATCTCTTAAAATATTTCAGATAAGGATATTACGGTTAATCTTGTGCTAAAAAAACTTTATGACTTATAAAACATCCTGTAACTATACCAAAGGAAAATAAATGTCCCGAAAGTTATAGTCAAGATATATTAAAGGGTTCTTACGAGTATGTGTATTGAAGATGTTTTCACACCTTAAATCTAAAAACAAAATGTGGAAAGGATTTTCGAGAATGTTATGGATAGATAGTCAGTGCCTAGAAATGCTAGCTTTACATTGAAGTTATGACTTTGAGAGTGATGTGAAACTATACTTTATTGGCTAGACACGCTCATCTCATACGTATAATCAAAATCGTCTAGCCATAAACAGTTTTTACAGTTGTGGCACATGTATTTAAGGTTAATTTATAGAGTAATATTTTTCTAATAAAGTTCATTTAAAGAACAAGACAAATGCGTGTCATGAATATTTCATTTTATAAAGACTTTTTTTTTAATCCTGAATGAAAACTTATTTTGTACTTTGTAAGAATTGTTTTGTACATTTATAGATGATCACCAAAGGCAAATTATTATTCTTACTTTTTCGTTTATATTGGTGAGATTTTTATCTATTCTCCTGAGGAATGACAATTTTAGCTTTTTTCATCATATGAAATAAAAATGTATTTAATAGAGAACAAATTCTCAGATATAATTGGGATTAATACAACTTAGGAAATATTTCTATAGGAGCAATTTTTCTAAATAATAAGTAACTAAAAACGTTAAAAACTTCTCCATTAACTCTATTTGTATTAATTTCTTTTACATTCTAATGCTTTTTATGTTTTCTAATCAAAGTATATTTTTAAGCTCAGTAATTTTTTTTGTGGATTACGCTTTTTCTTTCATGAAATTTAATGGCGTTAAAAGTTACTACCTAACTAATAATTTGCTTCATCGCTACATCTTTTAAAAAATAGTTTGGTTCAATTTTTCAACTTTTTTACTCTAATCTAAGCTTATAAACCTTCCTCAAGTAAGACAGAAAAAAAAAAATCATAATTTTTACTGGCACAGAGAGAGAGAGAAAATACACCCAGGGCAAGGCCGAGAATCGAACTCAACGACAGGTACCGTACGCAGACTGCTATAGCGTAATGAACAGCTCGTAATCCCACTAAGCCACCCCGTGCACTCCGGAAAGATGAGCAGAGCATATACAAAAAGTACAGAAAACGAACGGAATGCCACCTGCTTGAACGTCTTGAGAGGGGAATAAGGGAAACCATTTGGAATTCTTCTGAGCCGGCGTGACACTATTTTGTTTGAATCTGTCAGAAAACATCTCGGCCATCTTCCCAAGGATGAAGGTACTTGCCATTTCGGATCTCGAGATTGGCAAGGTTTGCGGAATGCAAATATTTGGGCTTGGCCATTGTGGTTGTGTAATGTAAGGAGATACGAGTTAAAATGAATATCCAAGGCACGATCTGGGAGTAAATTTTTCTGTTTACGTTTCAATCATATTTAAATGTTGAAATTTCTAATTGATGAAGAATAATAGTTTTGTTTTTAAGGATTAAATGTTAACATACTTTGCCTTTTTTATGTATATGTTTATTCTTTTTTATAGGAAAGGTCTATCATTGGTATAAAGTATGGTATTTCAATAAACATTGTTATCAAAGTTGTTCTCATAACTCATTTAAAAATAATTATATACTTAGAGTTATTTAAGAATAATGACTTGTTGACCCCAAAAATACATGTTTAAAAATTAAGTTTATTATGTCAAGTCTTAATAAATGCATTAATAGACACGAATCTATATTTTAACTAAATTACAAATTCAGGTTGCTTTTAGAAATATATGCTTAATGTCTTGATAATAATTTTCAAACTTGGTCGAATAGTTGTTTAACTACAAATGAGGTGCTTGAAGCATCAACGATATAACTCCAACAGCTTTACATTGGAGTTAGCTCGCTGTTGCAGCAAATGTCTCAATTACAAATTTATAAATTCCCATAATGCACCATAATTCTTCATAATATTAATACAGATTTATTTTGTATCGATCGGCACTTGTAGCTTCACATGTCAGATACTAATGAACCCCATAACGTATAATATTTTTGAAGATGTAATTCAAAATCATTTATTGTAAAAATGCCATATTAGTTCTTAATCGTTAAGTTACATATTTATTAAAGAATTTACTATAAAAAATAAAATACTAATTTGGTTAACAATTAATCTCCTCTTATCGGATGTTTAAGTTTTTCTTTTCAATCTATTTCGGCATACTTCTATTTACCTTCACACAATGCCACTTTCATGTTTTCTAATTTTTAATGTAAATACCGTTTGATATTCTTCACAATGATCATAAAAATAAGTTTTCATCTTAAAATTGAGATTATTTTAAAGTATACTCATAGAAAATACAAAACAACTAATTCTTTGCATGCAATACAAAAATAAGCGCGTGCCTCCATTTTGCATATAATATTTCAAAATTACCAATTTACCATATTCTATCTGACGCATTCTAAACAACAATAACGTCACGTTCCCGACATGATCCCGATTAAACACAGCTCCTCTTATTAATTCAGCGTTTGACACATAACTCCCCTCGTAAATCCATTCATTGCAAACACACAGCCACCTTAACAAAGCCTTTAAACTCTGCAATTCCGTTTCACTTTTACCTCCTCATTTATACGCCATCTATATCAAGTCCAAGACGTGCTGCGGCATTTACGCTAACCATTTACCGTCCTATCTTCCTCTTTGGGCAAAAGACACTAAACTTAAAATTATCATTTTTAATGCTCCTCTGATGACAAAATTACGGCTGTAGGCAGGAAACGTGCACTGGAGACATCCCCATTACCAATTATTATTCTTTAAAGTGGGGAACTGCAGAGGAACATAAGCGGGGAATGTTATTAAGCACTTTTAAAGCCAGATTTATTTAAATTCTCCAGGGCCTCGTCATTGGTGATGTAATAACTTTTAATCGTTTGGTATTGGGAAAAGGTGCTTTAGGCTTTGTGTTAAGGGCATCGAAAATGCGTTTGGAGATTCTCCCTTCTGGGTCTTGGAGGAAATTTTTTAATGGGAATATTGACTAAAGTATGAATACTTTGTTACAGAAATATGTACCATTTTAAACATGATATACTTTATGCATTATAAGTTTGGTTTGTTAGTTACATGTTTGAATGTTACTTCACATATTTTATTAAATATTTAATTTTAGTTCTTTCAATTTATCAGACGAGTTTGAATGTAATTAATCCCTTTCTAAACTATTTTAGGACCAGATTGTCTTTTATTACAATTATTTATTTATATTATAGTTACATTTTAATTATTCTATTGTGCATACAAAATTGTACTATCATCATGTTTTAAATCATCTTTAATTTCTTTTATCAATTATGTGTTATACTTTCTTACTAAAACATTAAAAAGTATTGAAATTCATCATATAAAATTACGGAATAATATCAAAACAATGCTTTAAATATTTATCAATACCATGAGCTACATCCGTTTGTAATTTTTATAAAAACATTTCCAATAATCACTCACAAAAGTAATTTTAAAGTCTGAGTGTTGCAAATTCCAGGATATAAAGTTTCTATTTAGTAGATTACTTTTAAAAAATAAGATTATTTTACTGCTTACAAAACAAAACTATTTCAGATGTCGAATATCTGCAAAGAATACCAAACCAACTAACATATTTCAACCTAAATTTATTTATTTCACAACTATAATTTATTGATATTATTGCATCTATGAAGTTAAAAATGGTTTGGGAATTTTAAAAACATGGATAATTGAGAGTACCACATAAAGAAAACAAAAGACTAATAAGTTTTGTGTGGTTACGAAACCGCTCTATCTAAAAATAGTAAATAATTACAAGTTGCTCTGTAAAATATCTTGGAAAGCATAAAAAAGTAACATCACTTTTTGTACGTGAAAAACAAACATGGATAATTTTTTAAGGTTAAGACATCTATGTGAAGATGATACAAATAAACTAATAATACTTTTAATAATGATTTTTTATTTTTTCAAAAAATCTTTCCCGCAATCTTTAAACCTTTTTTCTTAGAAACAAACTTTGGAGTAATTAAAAATTAAAAACAAGCTTTGATAAAAATAATAAAATATACTTACGGGGGAATTTTTTAAACAAACAAAAACATCTTAAACTGAAAAATATTGTTAAATATGTGGTTTATATTTCTAAAAATGTAACAGAAATAAGAAGTATAAATTTTAATCACTAATTGCCATGCCAATGCTAATGTATCACAAAACCTCTTTGTACGTTTGTGCCAAACATCTTTTGAATACTTTTGAATTTATAAATAGATTAGTAACAATTTAAAAAAAAATCACTCATGAATCTAAAAATTTTTCTTTGAAAGGCACCATATAAAAAGTAAATGAACTGCATTTATTGGAAAAACACAAATTTTGTACAATGTATCTATGGTTTACTGTTTAGGGTAACTAAAGTAATTTAAGGGATCGAATAACATTTCATTTTTAAGATTTTTACATAAAAATACAACTTTTACTCATTTCATTAAATTTCAAATGAAATATTTTAAACAATGTATTATAGTATTTATTCCGAAAACAAAGGTTTCTTTATGTATCATAATTACATAAATCTTAAGTCAATTTACACTATTAATCAAATTTGAAATTAGTTATTTCTCTAAATAAAACATCAGAAGCATCCAGATTCCAATTTAAACGCATTTACCAAAACTCTGCAATCTCTGCATAAATTAATCTCGGAAAATTAGCTCAGCTATTCTCAAAACTACAATCCCTTTCCTCGCAAGCGACAAGAAAACGTGTCAAAACTTGCAATACATTCGCTTTCCTTCAATAGAACGCAGACTGGCGAGAAAGAACAAACACACATTCTAATTTCCGAGTAATTACTAACATTTGGCGGAGAAGAGGGACGATAAATATAAATAAAGCCAATTTTCTCTTGGATTTTCACGGATCTAAATGCTTACAGCGCGGTGCAACATTTACGAACAAGTGAAATACTATCTATATCTGACTAGAAGAATTGGCGGAGAGCTCTAAAGGAGACTAATTCCACATACGGGAGCCAAACCTTTAAGTACATGGATTGGGTAACCAGCGAATTCTAATTACATTTCGCAAATATTTACCCGCAATGTTGGCATACCTGCTTGCACTCAGTGGGAACCCCTATGGCTCGAAGGATGTTCGGTATTTTGTGACATGTTTCGATTTATTTAGGTTATCTTAAAACTGTCAGAGGCCACTTTGCACTTAGATTATTGAACGACTGAATATACTTGTTTGCAGTGAAATTAATTCGGTAATTAAATTGTTGTGCAAACTAATGAGCAAAATCCGGTTCCAATTACTATTTATACGAAATGGCTTTGTTAACCATTTTTATTGGAGTGTTTAGTGCATTCTGTTTTTAATGAAATATCTACCGATGATATAAAGATAAATACGCTTGTGTGTTTGTCTATTGGTGAATTTATTTTAAATTAAATCTAAAATATCTCAACCACCCTTAGGCATCAACCTTTAACATCTACTTCGTATTTGGCATTGCTCGCGTTGTAACTCAACTTTCTTAATAGCTATCCATTTCCAAAACGTGTGTCTTGAATCAAAAGAAAAGGAAAGCTGCATTAATAGTAAAGATCATTGCGTTATGCACTTTCTATGCTAATTTTTAAAACTACCGAATAAGATCTGCATTTGGCATCATAAATTACTCTGTATCATTTCTTTGACATTTGATACGTTTGGAATGGTTTCTCTTCCCACGCGAGTAACAGCAAGTGGTATTTCAAATGAAAAAGTTTTTTCTTACATAGGCTGTTGAGCTTGAGAACGTCAAAATACCTTTTAACCACTTAACTGTTACTTTATTTTGGCGTAATAGGTCTAAAAAAAAGCATATTTTTCAAAACAATATTCGAACTTAGATTAATTAACTCAAACCAAAAACATAATCAAAACTCATATAAATTATGAATTTAACATTATATTTCCGTTTTAAAACTTAGCGAAAATGCGGCACTTTTACTTAAAGTTGGCTTTTTTCCGAACATCTTTTTCAACCGGAAAGCAGATTTTACTGGAAAGGATGGTAAATAAAATGTTTTATGAAGTGAATTCTTTATGTTTTATTCAAAAAATACACTTTTATGTGATCAGATATCAATCGCAACCTATCAATCTCATTTTAATAAGCAAAACGTTCCAACATCCACGTGTTGTGGCTCGGCTCGGTTTGTGGATATTGAAAATAAAAGAATGTTTGTACTAGCTGGTTTTCGAGCAATAAAACAGCTGCAGTGGAAATTGCACCCCATGATGGCAAGAAACTGGTGTAGAAACATGCTGCCCCGACCCCTTTTTCTTAGAAAGGAAGGGCCAACCAAAGCATAAAGGAATGCTTGACCAATTTGTCCTTCACGGTTAATTTTAAAACTGATAAGAGTAAAAAATATGGACAAGTAGAGACATCTATGTAGAAAAAGAGAAACTAAAACCATGAAAAAATCTGGAAAAAACTTAGCATACAACGCGAGAATCAACAGACGGAGCGCCGTTGGACCTTGCCCGAGCACCGTTCGGGATAATCAGAGAAGTACCTCTTGCGAGTGCCCGAGCGGTGCTCGGGCAAAACAGGCAAGCGGTTAAAATCATCAAAACTAATTTTCATAAATATGATATAAAACATCAAATTATATTATAATCCAAATATAAAAACCTCAGAGATTTTAAATTTAAAAGTATAATATGATTTCCAATAAACAAGCATGTGAGTCCTTTTTTAATGAAGTTAACAGTTCTACAACTCATTACTACCAAATACCTCTCACAACCACTTTTAGGTTAAATTCTTACAACCTGAACATTAAGGTAAAGTATACTTTAAAGGATCACCTTTTTCCTTTATGCCATTTCACAAAAACTTGAGGAATGAGGTGTAAATGTATTAAAGGTGAAATTTCATAAACATATTTTCAAGTAATTGACGCTGCTCACGTCATATGTGACGTGAACAGCGTCACATAAATATTATTTAGAAACAAATTATGTACCAATGATATATGTGATTTACCTTTTATATAGGAAATCAATCCTTGTCTTGTTAAGAGTATCTTACACACAATTAAAAGATTCCATATCATCTACTCAATGAAAATTTTCATATCAGACATACCATACTCCAGAATATTTATTACAACTGAGACTGTGAAAATATCGTTTGTTTTTAAATTAATTTTTCAAATGGATAGGTAAAACAATCAAGAATTTGTGTTTCAATCGCAAAATGGTTTGTGAGTTAACCTCATTTACTTACTTTACATAACTGAAAATTAATTATTTTTTGTATAGTTCTTAATGCTTTAAAATTTATTCCTTACAAAATAAATACATGTATATTAAAACGTTTAAATTTATAAAAACTCAATGCAATAAAGATTAAGTTACCGAAACATGTTTAATCTAATCGACTCTTAAAGGTATTTTTTCCAAAGCATTTCTTGAGAGAAATTTATAATTCTAAATTAAAAAGGCGGTTTTTTACCTTAGAGTAAATACGAGTTAATATTTAAATGCGTAATCCTTGAAAGTGACTATTTTAAGTGAATGTAATTTGCTTTCGCATACTTTTTATCATGAATGTTTAAACACCCATTCCCCGAAAAAAATGGCATAACAGCAGCTTAATTTAAGTTTTGTTGCCTAATAGTATTCTTATTAATGAAATTGTATAGAATTCGAGTTTAAGTAGCTTCTATATTTAGGGTAAATACTACATATAGAATTAAAGTTTTTGCTTTTTTAAGCTCAACTCTAAAGGCTAACAAAAATGTTTTGTTAAATTGGTTTCCAATACTAAATGTTTAGTGTCTTAAATATTAGTTTTTGCTTATTTTTAGATAATATTTTTGAATTGGGGTTTTCTGGCTTAATCCCAAATTAATAATTCCTCTTCTATTTTTTTAGTTTGAGAAAAAAAACACAACTAACCTACAAGTTTTATTCTAAAGGTAACTCCCAACAAATTCTTCCCAAGTCTCTTACCAATGACTCTTATGCCAAACTTTTAAATTCAACACTTTATGTCAGATTCAGTCATAACAAAAGACACTCCCGTTTGAAAATTTCGTATAAAGTAATATAAATCACTACATTTGAAAAAAATAAAGATGTTTTTTGTTTTAATAATAATGCGGCTGTCAAAATGTTTCGCGTATTAATATTAAGTATAGAATCAGTACTTATATCCTGATTCAAGAGACTATCAAGGCTTAAGAAATTAGGGAAGAGCCCTCTTCTTCAAAAGACAGCTTCAAAAATCCCAAGGTATTTTTTCTCTTCTTATATATTTAATCTTTCATCAACGAAGGTAAAAAGGAGTCCCGCTTTGTTATTCTTAGCAGCTGAAGCCAACTCTCCTTGACATCTTAAAGTGAATATGTAAATTTCGGAAGCACTTAGTGTCAAGAAAACAATTTATTCCAAAATCCCCTATTCATTTCTCGTTACTGGCTTGATGGCTAACTGATTGATTTATCAACATTAATTGCTACTTTGGCATCCGAATTTCATTTATATTTAAATGAACTAATACAATATATGTGGACAATCGGACTTGAAAATCTAGTTAATCTTTGTGATTGAAAAGTTTAAATCGATAGAAATAGTTTCTATTTTTTTATATATAAATTTCCACTATGTTAGGTTGTGTCTAGTTATAACCCTGGATTGTGTTTAATTGAGAATATTAGGGTTTAAACATTTTTTTTTTTTTTTCATTTTCAAAATTTACTGAGCGTTGTAACCTTACAATACTTAAGAACTTAACCAAACTGTAATGAATAGCTATATTTTTTCAGCATACAAATTACAATACACATTTATGAGGAAGGAGTCTTTTACGAATGGAACGTTGAGGAGGGGCATATAAATATTTGTGATATACCTACTTCAATGATCATACAATGTTAAAAGAGTCAGAGAGGAGAGTATGTTAAAAAAATAAAATAGTTTTTGTTTGCTACTTTTGATTTAATAGTAATAAAATATTAAGAAATGAAAACAAAGTAAAATTGGGAATAGGGTGGGTTGCCCAGTGAATGAACACTCCCAGTGAATGAACACCTGGTCGTATAATCTCAATTATTAAGCTATTTGAACTCTGTAAAGACTGTTACTAAAATTCAGTAGTTGCAATGAGACCTCCTAGAGGCCAGGCAATCGTTGATTTAACCGTATATTACGATTTCAGTCTGTGTAAATTTTTTTACTGATACTCGAGCTTCAGACCCATGAAAAAGTCTCCGGTAAGTTAAGATTTGACTTGATTCATTCATATTTTTCTGACTTATAACTGCGCTTATTATGATTTTTGTTGTTTTTTATCAAATGTTAAAGACTTAATCTTTGATATGGCATAATTCAGAAAGCTGTACTTTTGAAATTGCGATAGATAAGGGGGTGTTCACTTACTGGAAGTGCAAACTGAGATTTCCCAGTGAATGAACAGGTGTTCATTTACTGGGGAAAATGCATATTTCGTAAAACCTCATGATTATAGTTTTATTTGATTCATAATGATGTAAGCTAAACTATGTAAAAATGCGCGATGATCAAAATTGTGTCCTTCCAGTAAATGAACGGGGTATGTTAATTAGAAAGTACAAGTGTTCACATACTGGAAAGAGTAATTAAACTAAGATTTACCAGTAAATGAACAACCTTCATACCATGGGAAACTGCTTATCTCGTGAACCAAAAGACCTATAGGCTTATTTGACGGCTTAAACTAGGAATAGGTTATGATAAAGATCAGTATTGTCTTTCCATAGAATAAGTTTTTGATTTAAAAGTCTAGGTTTATACAGGGTGTATCATTATGAATGGGAAAACTTCTAGGGGAGGTAGACATTATAAGGGTTCAGAATTGTATAGGAACCCATGGTCCCAAACGACAGGCATGGACTAAGGGGGGGGTTAGAGGGTCCAGACCTCCCCCCCAATAGCCTAAACCTTATGTCAGCCAAACAAAAGGGTTCCTGTCCCAAATATTCAAAAAATGAGTGAAAATACAACTTTTTGGATCAAATTTTCTGGGAGAAGACCCAGACACCCCTCTTTTGCTTGAAGGCATGTATTAACCACACAAATTTGTGATTAAGTTCACAAAATTTCACATTTGCCCTACATTTTACTCGGAAAGGGAAAACTATTAGAAACATTTTGGGTTACAGAATCCCTTCAAAACAGTTTAGTAACGGCTCCTTTGGTCCTGAGGTCTTATAGGTTTTGCCCCCCCCCAATCAAAAAGTTGAACTTACGCCTATGGTACTCCATTTTGTCCCCCCTCGTGATAAAGGTTAACCTAAGCTTTTATAACCCCTTGCTACGCTCAGAGGGAATTTCAAGGTATACAACCCCTCTTTCGAAACCTCAAACTTTAAAATTTTTCCCCATAGAAAACGACCAACCAAAGTTACTACTTAATGAAAAAGTGGGTAAATAGGGTTCAGGGGTCCTCCTCCAAAAATGTTTAAATTTTAGTATACTAAATAGTCTTCTATATAGCTACTTTTTATGGGTTTTCAGGGAGCTTCGCGGGCCGCATGTGGCCCGCCAGTAGGAAAACCCTGTTTTAGATACACTTTCATTGCCCATTGCGACCCCTGAAAGAAGTTTCTTGAACCCCCCCTTGTAAAAGCTATAGCTACGTCCGTGCTAGGAGGTATTGATTATTAATTGTGTTAACCTTTTACCTGCTGATGTTCCCAAATGGGAACATCACTTTAGGGAATTTTTTCATCACTTAATTTTTCATGCAGGAATTTGATACTTGGTAGTAAGAAACTCAAAGATATGAAGTTATTTTACATGCAAAAGTTTTTACCGTGCAATTTAATCCTTTTTGTGGAATTTATATCAAAATAACAGATTTTTGGCTCTTCCAAAAGTTGCACAAGTTTCAATTTATGATAAATTTAAATAAATTTAGTTTTAAATAATTATGCTGTGTTTAGGTAGCTTAAGTACACATATTTTCAATTGGCTTGGAAGAATAGCTCCATATTCCAATTTTGGAGAGTAATTACCAATTCAACGTATATGTTCCCAAATGGGAACATCGGCGTTTGGGGTATAGTTTTTGAGGGGATTTTCATAACATGTAAAAATTCAAGCTATTTCTTATTATCCTTAATTTTTTTAATCTTTTCTGTCTCAAAGGATCTAAACAGGTTAATCATGATGTTTTAAATTTCTAAATCTATAATTTAATTTTTTTCTCTTGATTTATGGAGGAATAAATGCCAAATCTTTATAGCAGATTCCTACTTTTGTATATTTTTCTAACTCCCTGACCGATTAATTTTCAGTAATTATTATTATGAGTTATGCAAAGGGCATATTTGGAGTACTTCTGAGGATTTGGGCACTTATTTTGATCAAGTTCTCTTTTTTACATAGAAATTTTAGGTATAAATTTGAAGAATTTTGAAAATAATGAAAAGTTTGTACATCTAAAAACACTTTTCTAACGTAAGTTGGATGTAAGAGATATGTTGTTTAGTTTAGAATCTTCCATGAGAAACGCAGCTTTAACAAATCAATGGAGATAGTTATGATTATCTAATTAAAGCTAATTAAATTTGAATGCAATTCATGGATTTCATGATAGATATCCAGATAGAACAGTAATTAAACCTAATTTTTCACCCAGAAAGATAACTGCTTTGCTTTGAAACGCATGGGAACATTATTTCGTATTTTTTGTATCGAAAAATTACCCATTGTGCAGTAAAAATGTACGGAAAAGTGTCACGCATATAATAAATATGTAAATTTTTTCTTATGAAATTTTTTGAAAAAATTATGAAAATTTTTTCTTATATTAAAAATTTTACCCAATCGTCCAACTATGGGAATTAAATATGAAGAAACAGTCCGATATGATAAAAATGTTCAAAACTATTGAGTAGAAACCTATTTCAGTAGTTTTACTTGAATTAATTTTGAAATATATGCCTTTTGGAAATCCCCCTAAAAACTTCACTCCAAACGCCGATGTTCCCAAATGGGAACATCCTGAAAATCCTACTTAGGATTTTTTTTTCTGCCAAAAAATGTCAAGATTGGTTTTAGTAATGATGAAACAAGCCATTTAAGCCAAAAATCAGAACCTTAAATTTGAAATTTGAATTGCGGCGTTTAAAAGGTTAAGATGGAATATGCAATTACTATAACGTCGCAATCGATGTTTGGCAAGATTTGCACCCACCTCCTAAGTAACTTTTTTGTGTGTGTGCGTGTGTGTGTGTGTGTGTATTGAAGAAATTTTAGAGTTTTTAGTAAAATATTTTCTATTTTATGTAACGCAGGCTGATCAGTTGAAAACAATCATGGTATTTTTCAGTGTTCATTTACTGGAAGACACTGTTCATACTTAGGGCAAACTTTGTTCATTCACTGGGTCTATCACACTTTTTTCACTCAAATCAGCATTCCTTCAAAACTATTGATTTCTAAGATCTGGAAATACTTCGATCATATTGCCAAGAAAAAGCCAATATGGAAACATACCTTATTTTTAGAAATTGACAGAGAAAAAGCCCTGAAAAAAATTTTTGAAGTGGGAAAATCGCAAACCCAAATGCTAAGTGTTCATTCACTGGGCGGTTCACCCTATGTCAATTTAAGTTAAGTTTTGGTTTCCAATGAGAGTTGGGGGTATTTAAATGAGAAAACTTAAAAAATGAGAAGAAGTATACGACGTAGTTTGTAAATTATCCCTTCCCTAGTATCACAGCTCATACCAAATAGGTCAAGTTTACGTAACTGTAACTAGAAGTAAACGAAATTTGGCCGTATATGACAAAAATAAGAGGAATCACCGAAGTTTGTGGTGCTTGAGTTTTATCTACAGGTATTATCAAAGCTTTATATTTTTCAACACAAATGTACTCAGATCAACCTAAAAATTAAACCAAGTCAAAAATATCTTACAATAGTTTCTAATTCGAGAACATTAATTAAAACTAAACTAATATTAACAAGAACTAAATTAACATATCCAGACCAGACCATATAAGATTCATGCTGAACTAACGAACTCATTAAAGGTGATGGATGCTCTTGATTTCCAGTCAGTCATTTGAGAAGGTAGTACACACGATATCCATTATACGCGGTGTCCTTTAGGTCCCCAATTTAACTTCCAACATAGCTAGAACAGCTAAGGTTCGAATATATCACATAATCAGTTAAGTATTATCATTTGACCATGAAAAGCTTCAAATTAAAGCTGTGATTACTAAAGATCAAGTTTTTATTAATAGTATCGTTGATAAAGAAGATTTTAAAATGTCTCGTTAACTTAAAAATTTGGGATAATATGTTTACTCTAAAATTAACAATTTAAAAAGGCATTCTAATAATAATAATCGGAATCTTCAGAAAATATGGAGTCTTCCTTAAATGGAATCAATACTTAAACGAATTCTGTAACCCACGTTAGGAAGTAATATAAAACAATGCAGATTTATTGACTATCTTTGAGATGTTTTGAGTAAATCTTTAGAAAATGATAATGAAATATTTTACATTGAAATTAAAAATTATCTCCCCACAATTATTAAAAGGGTAAGAGTAATTAACTTATTGTTGCTTAAAAAGGATTGTAGATGATGATGCAAAACAATCATCTATATCATTAAGAAATTATGATGTTTAAATAAAGTTTAAAGGCTTTAATAGAAAGTATTGGAAGAACCTTTCTCCATGTTTCGCCGTCAGACAATTCATATTATTATTTCAATACATATTTTTTCATAAACAAGATCATCTACACATACTGCCTTCAAAGAAATGCAATCATTTCTAGTTGTAAGGAAAACTACATTATACCAATCGCTCAGGACCCAGGTGTTACATTCTAGATCCTTTGGTGAATTTTCTTCATAAGTGAAAAGTTCAAAACTAGAAAACGCATCAACATCACTTGAAATTCATTTTTGCATCGAAACAAACCAAACACTTGGCATCGAAGGGGAATTTCAGAAGAAAATGTTTTTCAAAATGGAATAAATCCCCTGTCATATTTGGGAAAGAATAATGTGATATGAATAGAGAAACATTTTTAATTCAAATAAAATGATAGTATGAAATGGGAACTCTGAATTCCCCACAAGAGAGTAGAGTAAGATTAATGACTACCGTGCTGTATAATGATTTCATATTAAGTTATTTATCATTCAGTTTATACTGAATTTGGATCCTGTTTCTCGATTCAACGTATGTTAAACAGGTTGATCTAAATGGCAGTAAAAAAAAATAAAAATTTTATTTTATATCGTCTTTTATGTGGTTTTCATACTTAAGCGATAAAGTTTAGAACTTTTACTTTTCATTTTTTAAGAATTTCAGAAATACCTATGAAGACATATTGTGTTCTATTTTAAGTACTGTAAACGTACTTTTTAAACTAAAATAAATTAGCGGACTATTTTATCAAGCAGGTGTTGTTTCCTAAAGATTCAGTATCAAAAGTAAAATAAAGAACACTTTTTTATGAAAAAAATTTCAAGCACTCTTAAAACAAGTTGAACTTTTATCAATTTTTGAGATTCTTATCGATGAAAATTTACGGGTGGTTTCATCTAATACTGTTTGTTTATGTCTGTAGATGTAGTATGTAAACTATTTTCTCAACTTCAAATTCAAATAATTTTTTTTTCATAAAATTACAACCAATTTCATAACGTTTTTTAGTAACTCATTTAGACAAAAAAAAACCCGACATCCAGACATTAAAATTGACAGTTTAAAAATCTATTCAACTCCAATTACACAACTGGCGTTTTTTCACAACACAAAACCGTCAAGAAAGTCGGAATTTTCTTCTTTATGACTACGCAATTAGCGCCATAACTTCTCCTCAAACTCTTCTGAAGCGGCGCACTTAAACGAAATTGATCATCGAGTCGGTTATTTATAACCCCATTAATGAAACCCAAGTCACGTCTGCAACCAGCCGTCACTCCTGATACCAAAATATAGATAGGTATCGAAATCGAAATCTCTTTGTAGGCCACAGGCACGAGTGCAGGCAATTTCCGTTAATGACATTTGTGACTCGTCCATAAGTTCTCATCTTTTTCAGAACTGATCAGTCCCTAAGTACTTCCATCCAAAGTGTCCTTATTGTTGAATCAGCCTTTCTTTTCCTCATATTTTCCTCACAACCTCTGTGGTTTACGAGGCTATTACTAGAGAGATGTGCGTGTCTCCAGTGTATCCTAGTAGCCGCTGTCCTCTTTATCGTAGTTTTTCTCTAGAGAAAAAGCATAGGGAGGGAGCAGTGCAGTTTGGAGGCAACTTTTTCAATTCCATGTTGAAAGATGCTTCCAAATAGCCTTGATTATGTCCTTTTTCTCAAAAATTGCCCGTTTCCTGAATATTTGGGGATTTTTCGGAAAGCTTTGAATGTTTGGGGTGTCTGTTCTGGGACATTGATAGCCATTTTTGTTGGGTTTTTTTATTGTAATTAGTTTCTTAGAATTCGAATATCCTAGTTTTATTGTTTTGTGACTGGAGATGAAATGTGTTTGTTAAAGTGCTAAATGTTTGTGAATGTGTTTGTTTTTGTATGAAAAAATACGTTTCTAGATTCTATTTATTCTACGAAAACAAGAAATATAAACTTATTTTAAACTTCAAACGATATTTAAGGGAAACTTCTTTTTTAGTACTTATTTCTTATAATTAAAATCAAGCAATGCTACGTTTTGTGTACTTTACCTACAATATCCTATAGAATTCCCGTTATTAAAAAAAAATTAGAAGTACTTGTTTTAAATTTCAATACAATAGTTTATAAATTTTAAAACACTTTTAAATACAAAGTAACTGCAATCCATGGTTTTTAGATTATCAATAAGTTTAACTATTTCACAATGAAAAGTATTTTCAATTCTGCAAATTCTTAGTAATAAAAATCTTATATTCCCTGAAAAACTGACTTTTATACCTATAAAAACATTTCAAAATTGTATTTAAAGCAAAAAAATGTTTTCCACATCGTGAGTATGAGATTAATGAAATTTCACACTAAGATATCTGGATAAGAAGTTTTTTCTGTAAAGTATATAACACATTGTTTCATGAATGATGAAAGGGTTCTGAAAGCGAATGTGTGTTTGGCGTGGGTAGCACAGTACTTCACCTCCGTGGCTCTGGTCCACAGGTTCCCTCTGGGTAACGCTGAGAAGGTACTTCTCAGGGTATTTCAGTGGTCAAGGATGATACATCCAGTACCCACCAATTGGTTAAAAAATGAATGATATTCCTCACAAAAAATAAAAACTACCATATCTATATCAGTTTAAGACCGGAATTCTTTTGGAAGTAAGAACTTCCGAGGAAATGAAGCACGGAATACACATTTTTGAAAAAATTTATAAGAGTAGTAATAATAAATGAGCCAATATAAACTCCAATCTTTTTATAACCATTACAAAAATGAATGCAATCTAATAATATACGTCTTCATCCTCTTCTGTGTATCATCAAATATTGTTTTTTCCTGTTGATAATCTTTACTAAAGAAGTTCTATTGATTAAAGCCCAGATGTAGAAGAATCTCACCCTAGCAAGAACATTCTGTCTCATTTCATCATACCCTTTGTTACACGCCACTCCTCGGGTGGAATTCAATTCAGCGATAAATCAAACGCAACAGAGGAAACAGCTATTGATTCAATAAAGCATCGGCAAATAAACACGTTAAAGATACCGAAGATCAATAAATAACAAATATCTTCCACGTGCGGGGAATCAAAATGGATCTAGAGTTATTTCTTTGTGCCAACGTTCAAAAGCTTTGCCGACTTTTGCCGGCGTAGTCAACAGAGACCATTTGAAGTTATGATGTTGATAATGTTTTTAAGTTAGGGATATGTATACTGAGCTAAAGGAAGTTTTTATTTGATTTCGTATTTGTGTTATTTTGTGTATTGAGTGGGAATCGGGTCCGGGCAAAAGGTCCTATAAGAGGGCGTTTTCCCGATGGAAATAATATAAGTTCAAAGTTCTTCAGTGCTTGACATTTCTGCTTTCGTTTTTAGAATTTGGGTTCTGTGAAATTCGTTTTCCTACACTCGGATAGGAGTTAGATTGCATTCATATACATACTCCAAAAACCTTTTTTCAATAAAATGCTGAGGATATTTCAATTTTCCTTTTTCTATAGAATGAGTGACATATTATTATTCAAATATTATGATATATATTGAAAGTCATGTGCCTCTTTTAAAGTTGTTAAATTCTAGTATACTGCGGTCTTATTGAAATGTGGCTCTGTCTGTGAAAAATTAATACATTTATTATTTTTTCCAGTTAAAAGTTAAATAATATTAAAAAAACCCTTTGCCATTTCAAATAAACTTTGAAATTTAAAACAAATGATCTTTTCATTTTGTAAAAAACCGAAGATAAAGAACTTCATAAGATAAATAAATATACGATGTAAGTATTTCAATGGTTTTACTCACTTAGAGAAATGATAAAAAAAGGTTCTTATAAATATCTCTTCAATTCATCTCCTTTGCTTGAATTTGAAAGTCTGTGCATGGATAAGGATTAGCGCATTCAAAAATTAGATTTCAAGTTAAAAGAGAATTATTGAAAAAAAGAAGCTACTATTGTACATTCTTTCTATTTTAAGCAATGAAAACGCTCATCCCTGTCACACATGTTTCGTTAAGGGCTCCAAGGTTGAAAAATGGGTTTCTAATATTATACAAGCCTAAAAAAATCTACTACAGAATTTATATAATACGACCCGATTTAACCTTTGACATTATACACCATTTGAAACCTACCCTCTAAGCTTCAATGTAGTGTTTTCTTAATCTACCTCCAAGTGTCTAGACCGGAAATATTAGCAGCTTCTTAAAACATTTCCTCAGTAAGGGTCTTAAGCGCTTTACAGTCATCTTCCCTTACGGCTTTAGGCTTGAAATACCCCTTGTTTTGCAGATCCATCTCTTTATACTTAACCCACATAGCCAAAACTGGCCATTACCTTGGTATAGATGTAGCACTTAATTCACAGGAAAAGTTTCTAAACCATTAATTCTCGCATTGTTTTCTCGTAACAATTACGAAAATAGAATAAGCTATATAGTAGTATTGTTTTTGCTGTACATTTCATTTGAAATATACTAATACCATGGAGTCCATTTTTGTTCAGTTGAAGCACCAATTAGAATTTTAGGATACAAATCATTGACATTTTCGTAATTTAAAACGTTATTAAATTTGCTAAAATAAAGTACTATAATAAAATATGAGAATGACTAGCTGTGTCGTTCAGTATATTATAATTTTAATTTAAAGATCAGACTTAAACCCAAATAGAAATTTCCATTTCAAATCCTCTTTATTTTAATGTAACGTGTCTCTAGGTAATACATTAACTGAAGTCCAAGTAGGTTAAGAAAACTACACAGTTAGTAGAGCACGAAATAACCATATAAAACATTCTTTAACTTTTTAAGTTAGTTACAAATTAGTTGAAGTTAACATTATTTAACTTTCAGTAATTTCTTTTTCTTACTTAGAAAAGACATTCTTTAGTAATTATTTGATTAAATATTGCAAGGGAAGTGGAATAAAAGATTTTAAGAAGCAAAACGGTAGCAATTTGAAGTGTTTTCAGTGTAAAAATTTTACCTAAGTTTATAAAATAATATTTGGATTATTCAAAGATGCCTGGAAGGAAAATTAAAATTTGTATGTATGTGGGGATCCCTTAAATTTTTACAGATAGTATAAAAGAAGATTTACTAAGATTTATAAAGGGAATGTTGGTTTTAGTCTATTTTTAAAACGCTTTCACGCTGCCTTTTTTAACGCTGTAACGCTGCTAACTTCAACAACTTTACGTGGGAATTAACTCATTGCTCTCTCAATATCCTACACAAATATACTAATGATTAAGTAATAAATATATTTTAAAATATGGTCTGTAAATGTGTTTTATTTAAATAAACAATTACATTTACGTAGCTAGTATTTTATAAAATTAAGGGTCGCGTAAAACTTTTAGGATACTGTATAATAAGTTAGAATATAATTTTAAATACACTTCTTTTCTCGTGGCAAAATTCTCCGAAACCAGAGATTTCTTCATTTTATTCAATTTACCGTATCCCAGACGCATCTCTTGTCTTACATCTCAACAAAGTGATGGATGCACCGAGGAAGAAAAAGACATAATGAAAACATTTCCGGAATGCAATACCGCCAGAATAAGTCGATAAGTTACTAGCATCGTTTATAGCTTAATGCCTTTACTCGACCATCGATTTATAAAAGAACATTAATATAAGACATACATCTTAACATCGAGCGGGGTTATTGTCAAATAATTTAAATTCCCTTTCCCTTTTCAGTGAAGTTGTTAGAAATGGTAGAACGACTTCCGATATATTATGTATTACCTGAAGTTATAACTAAAGAAAATGCGCAAGATCTGATATGTATTTGAGACTGTTTATTTATTTATTCAGTTTTAACAACATTTATAATTTCAGTAGTAGTATATTGTTTATTTATTTTTAAAGATTAATACTCGTTTTTATGATGAAATATGGACCGTTTGTTTCGTTTTCGAGGAACGAAGTTATCAGAAAAGTTGACTGTGTTTAAATTATTTCTCATCGCTGACACGCCAAGTACAAGTTTTAAGTATTTTTTCACATTTCAATTTCATTTTTTGGACGACGTAGACCATTTGATTTTTAAGTTCCATTGCAGAAAACTATTATTTATTTCAACCTCACCTATAATTACAAGTGCTATTTACATTTTATTTGTATTTGCTAAAGGATAAATTAAAATATCTATCAAGTACAATAATAATTTATAATAAGATGACAAAACATGGAGTCAAAAATTCAAGATATTCTATAAAGACACTATTTTTGACAGAAATCTAAGAATTGATTAAGTTACAAAGGTAAGGTACCTATGCTTGTTTATAAAACGAAAAACACCGATTCTAATGAACACGTTTTTAAGATACTTTCCCAAGGCAGAAAAAAATTAATTGGATAGGTGACAATGATTAATAAATCTTACTTAAATCCCTCCAGATATGAAAGAACCTTATTATTAAGCTTTTTAAATTACCAAATGGGTTTCACTGAACATGGAATTTAAATAAAAACATCAACATCTCCTGAGTACACACGCATACATACCTTGAGGTCATAAAAATGGGTGGCTCCAGGTTAAAAACTATCTCAAAATTAGCCCAGTTGTTGGCTCAGAAAAGACGAGAGATGTGAAACTGCGTAGAATAAATTACGACAAAAAACGGCGGGAAAAAAAGAAACACTTTTCCACAAAAAAAGCTGCTAAAAAACAAGACCTCCCCTGATTGCCCCATCAGCGAACAAGATTTTATTTTTCAAAATTACCTTTTTTTTCTCTCAGAGAAACCTAGCGTGGCGCAGCCTTTTAGTGCAAACTAAGGCAGGTCTTATTAGATGACACTGATGGCAAAAAAGCGGGCACTACTTTTGAGAACTGACACTACGTCTTCGGAATAGCAATGGTGATTTGCGGCAGAAAGGTCCCAAACAATCAACTTTGCGACTTTCTGCAGTAACAGTACAAAGTCCGATTGAAGATTTGCAAAAAATGTCTAACTTTGGGATCCTCGAGTTAACATTGGGGCGTGAAATATCGGTAATTTTTGAGTGACAAAAACTCCATGGGGTAATTATGCTAGAAGTCTTTTCCTAATTCCTTTAGAAATAGTAAATTGGGTTCGGTTGAAAAAATTGACTTAATGCGTTAATAAATTTAATGTGTTTTTTTTAGAGGAGTAAAAGTATAGTAATTACCATTCGAAATTAGAAACATAAAGGTTCGGTTGTGGGTTTTTCTGCGAAACCCCCGATTGGAATTGTGATTGGAGGTATTGAAATAAGTGAAGATTTTTCCTCTCGAGGCACTTATTCAAAGAATTAATCGAGCGCTTGACATGTTAAAGATAAAAAGTTTTTTACTTTGTATTTAAATACGATTTATGTTTTATCAGTTTTATTTTTAACTGCATTTATCCTGCTAAAACCAGTTATTTACAAAAGAAGATTTTTTTACGAACTTTTTATTTAAAAACTTTATTTTATTCTATGATCAAAAAGTTGAGTGGAAAATAGAAGAGATTTGAGTTCATTTGCTTATAAAAATGATACCAAACTATTTTTATCATTTTGAATAAAAGTTGAGAATTGTTTTTACACAAACGTACATTTTATTTGTCACTTGCTCAGCTTTTGTGAGTATTTTTTAAATTCAAATGTGGCTTGAATTTCCATGCAGAAAATGGTAAAATTTTGAATAAACCTACATAAAATATCATATACGTTAACACCTTTAATTAAATTTCTTATTAATAAACTCAATTCATACAGCTTTCAGATATAATTAAATAGCAGATATATAACTATACATTTCATTAAAAACAAATGTTCTTAAGTCACGCATCTGGTATGATATACGAATATCCTATAGTGGGCTGAAATTTGTAAAACAATTGTAACCAAGAAATAAACTTCGGAAATGAACTCATTAAAAAATTATTTATTTAACTATTAAATAAGTTAATTTGAATTTTATTTTATAAAGTAGACTTTAACCCCCACATGTGCATTCAATTCACATTATATACCTATAACTTCAAAAGTACCTCAAAGCTCAAAGTAGCTTTCCCACAAACAGTTGTGAGTTCCTATAGCTTGTTACATCGACATAAATTTCAACATTTCATTCCTTTTGTACGATCGAAATCTTTTGTTACAACAGAAATCGGTTATAAACACTACGAGCAAATGTTACTTCTATTGAAAAAAAAACTACCTCCAAACCTAGTTTGCACAAACAGCCTCGGGGAACCGATGCAGAAGACAGCAACAAATAATTGCTTTGTGATACGGAATAAATTGGTGGAAGAATAGGGGTTTAGAGTCTCTTCGGGGGTGTGATACTCTAGACTAGTGTCATTATCATTCACTCGTGTCTCTCTATGCCATTTAATTGATCACATTACTAAATACTATCACCTGGGTTTTTGTTTAAATCAACGCGTTTCCAAACTGTTTATTTCCATTTTTTCCTCAGTACAGTTGTGATTAATGATTTTAAGGCTAACTTTTTATTCACAAGAAGCAAAAAAATATTCCTTATTCACTTTCCTTCATTTACTTATTTTTCAGCAAATAAACTGAAGGGATTTCTCAAATGTTTAAACTTAAAACCAAGCATACTTCGAGGCTAAACATAGAGTGAATATAGTATAAACAGGACATATGCCTAGCGCCCAGATGTGCTACTTATTTTTACTCTAATTTAAATAAACTTTAAGTATAATTACTTATTTAAATTAAGAACTTTAAAGAATTTTTCAAAATTATTTGAGAGATATTTAGGTAATGATATCATAACAAAATGACCTTTTCAAACTAGTTTAGATGCATAATACATAATTAAACTTTTCACTTAAGTATTGTAACTTACATTATCTATGTGAAGTAAAAATCTGTTTATTAGAAAGGCAATGACAAACTTACCCTTTCACATTACATTTCTTGAAAGCAGCTAGGAGGTATATTTTGATTGGGTACATCCAGTAACATCAGAATTGTTTAGCTGAAAGAAGATAAGTTTAAAAAATGAAGTCAGGTTTTTTTTCTCTAAAATACAGATAAAATGAAGAAAAAATGTATTTTTTAAATACTCAAACTTTCAATCGTCATTTCTTAGTAAAAATTATTATTTTGAGTTCCCTAACAAGAACCAATTTCATCATTTCTGCTAGGAAACAACACAATAATTTTTATATTGCAGTGACGCTTTATAGTGCAACAAGATCATAAAGGTATAACCAAGCATCTTCTTGTAAAAATAGGTCAGTAAAAACAATCAGCGAAAAGAGTCGAAAACTCAGCAAAATCCATATTGAAGTTTATTCAATTTTGTCTAAAATCAAAAGACTGTTCTCCAGCGACTCTTAAAGAACAAACCTTTATTTGCATGCATCTGACAACTTACTAATTACCCACAAAAATAAAACGCAGAAAGAAGGTCCTCCAAAGATTCTTTTACCACAAAAGTTTCGCTTGACAACGCTAATATTTCTTGTTTTAGGAGTGGTACAATCGAAATGAAATAGTGCCATTTCTCATTGGTTCTTTAATTAGAAAAGTAGTTAAAAGGGCTCAGAAAACGCTCCGTGGTAAGGAAAGGAGTCTGAGTAAGGGAAGAACTCTTAAATGCATTTGACTGTTCAAACTGTCTCCATTCAAAAAGGAAGCATGTCACCTGTTCTCCTGGCTTCTTGGCTTTTGAGAAATGCTGTCATTTATTAAGGGAAAGTTTTAACTTGTTAAAATGAAAAATCTTTTCAATACAGGTGAAGAGTTCTTAAGGTGTTAAATGGAAGGACAGCAATAGTACAAATATGTTTGACGAATAATTCTTTGTATCGATTATCTTAAATATTTCTACTTCTTTCTATCTTATTAATTGAATAAATGCTTGCATGTAATAGTTGTTAAAATTATGTTTTTATGCTTTAATTTTTAAGGGGGCAGTAAAACAACTAAATGTGTCGTAACAGACTATTCAATGTTCCATGTTTTACAACTCGATAAGTTTATATGAAGGTGAAGATAAGACTATAAAGTTTTAAAAAAGAGCGTTTAAAAATCAGAATCTTGAAGCAACCAAAACTATAATGTAGTATATTTAATGCATGTAAAAAAAGACGTTTACTATTTAAAGTAGTTTTCCTATATTTGTTTTAAAATTAAATAGGAACATACACTCCAATATCCTAATATCATCGAAATGTCATTCATATCTACTGTAAGCAAATAATTTCTTCACAGTAAATGAATTTGATTGATTTTAAATAGGGATGGGTAAAAGCCTTTATAAACTTACACACATATGATCATTTAAAAGGCAATTTTCATTTACATATTGCTGACCGACTAAATTTTAAAAGTGCAATGAAATAAAAATTAAATAAATATTTAACTGTTACTATTAATTGCAAGGCCGTTTTGATACCGCTCTACATATTCGCTTTCATAGTGTACTTTTAAAGTAATTACTGTTAACTGCTACAAACATATAGTTTTCTATTTTTAACTATATAACACACATTAAACCTGGAAACTCATTAATTTATTTTTAAAAAAATAATAATTTAATGAGATTTTATACATAAAAAGGTTAAAGAGTACAGTAATGATACTTTGTAAATGTTTACATCTTTAATTAAGCAAACCTAAATTTTTAAATGAATTATCGATCGATCAATGATGAAATTTACTTAAAAAAATTTTACAAAATGCAAATAAATGTATGGTAATTCTGATAATACTAAATTCTAATGAAGCTACGTTAACTTAAGGGAACTCTTTAAGTGTAAACTTTGTAAAACAGTAGATAGATTTTTAATTAAATTTTTATTCAAATTCACTTCATTTAATTTTCCTTGAATAAAACTTTTAATACACCCTTTGAAAATTTTCATTTTAGTTCTTTATGTGTTACTAATATAAAATGATGGTTGACTGGTTTTTCCATCACATCAAATTCAGTTTATTCAATTTTTCTCCTGAGATAAGAAAGAAAACTGAGTTTATATCCTTAAAATAGTCTAGTGGCGTCTCATGACAAACAAAAAAAACCTTCACTTTTATTGGTATATTTTTAGTCTTATAAAAACAGTAAGAAATACACAAAATCGGCCTTTTGAAGGGAACAATGGGGAGTTCCACTCGAATTTTACACGGTTTGTAAAGCTTTTAAACCACTTCCGAGTGAACAAAAGCCTTTTGTTTTTCTATCTAAGTATATTACAGCACGGATTATACGTATATATTTTAAGAGCGTTCTCAAAGTTAATTGCGTTAGGTTTTATTATATTGGTCAAAAGAGCATCAATCTTTTCGTAACACATACAAAAACGTCAAACGTATCAACTTGTAATTATTTCGCAGAAGTCTTTGTAGTTTTATTTTAATATTTTAATTTTTTTTGTTTATTCAGTGCATCATAACAATATTACAAAGTAATATTAAATCAAGTAGAATTACAAGCTAAACAAGTTTTTCAAATTTGTTATTTGGGTTATTTGAACTCTTAAAAACCGTGCATAGATTTTCCAAAATTACCAAATAAAATTTCGATAGGAATTTACTTCTGGTTATTTTTTACTTATCAAAACTACCGATTTGAAACCTTGAAAATAACAAATTAATCACAAAACAATTTACCGCAACTGGCAGCCCCTTACGTTAGTAGGTACTCCACTCCATATCTACGGCAGCATGGGTGACGAAATCATCTTCAGAAGTTTTTCCACAGCTCGGTAAATAGTGTTCAAAGTTGAAGGAAAATATGTCAATCATTTAGTGGTGATTTCTTATCGTCACTATAGCTCGTAGTCTGGTGGTACTCAATCTGATCCCTATCACCCACTAATGGGCGTTCCAGGATTCATGGCGGGTGATTGGGGCTTAGATTAAAAATTAAATAGATATAACTGGAGTTATTTGTTTTATGATTTATATTACCAAAATTAGCGAAAGTCCAGCACACACTATTTGAATGTATTTATGGGAGTAGCCTAGGGGTCGATTCGAGAATCTCCCCGAAACTCAAAATTTTGTTTCTTTTTTACCAAAGAAAATAATTAAAAGTACTATCATATATCGTTGGCTTACAGTCAAAAGGCACTAAGTCACTTTTGGAAGATATTTTGAAAGCGGTGGAAGCTTGGCGCATCTCTAAAATCTCGTCAAACTGAAAAGCTAGTAACCTAGCATAGATGGTTGGTTTGTTTTAAAACAGAAAGAATTCATACGGTAAAAAGCTTAAATGTTGGTTTGAGATTAATGATTTATTAAATTGAAATTATTTGATCGTGTAATTGAGTTATTTTAGGGATTAAAAAATTTTATAATTCGATTTCTCAAAGATTTTATAATAATATTTTCTTTTTCATACAGAATGGCAAGGGTAAAATGATCGCCAAATTTGGCATAACCTCGTACGGAGTAGTTGAGCAAAGAGTGACTTAGTGCCTTTCGACTGTAAGCCGACGATATATCCTCCGAATTTCCAATATCCACTCCAAAAAATTTTGTGGCTATTATACTGTAATTATGCACCGTAACGTCCACATAAAATTTACAAAATAAATTACCCCCTACTTTATAATATTTACTGTGGAAATGGTGGGGGGGGGGTGCAAAATTTTTTTTTACCGAGACATAAAAGTTGTATGAAAATGTAGGTATTAAATGGTTGACTATCCCTATCCAAGTCTATGAAAGAATTTTACAAAATGAACCAAAATCATCCCTTAAAATATGAAATTATGTACTTCAACTTCATTTTTTTTCTAGAATTTTAATGCATTTTGATCAATTACTTCAATTCTGATCATTGAGATTCTTCCAATATGAAAGTGCTCAGCTGATACGCAATAATTATCTAATCCTTTCCTTCACCAAATCGCTCTCGTCTTCAATCGATACCGTTAATCGTCACCATCGTCATCGTATATTCTTCCGATAAGGTAAGAAGAGGACAGCCGTATTTAAAAGGCGGCCCGCTCTCGACTTCCACCACGTAACAAATCGAAGGCAAATCCTTCGATCGCTACTCTTATCTGTATCTGCTGTTTCCCGCTCATTTTCTGTCCCGGATTCATTGCTACTGGCTGAAATCTTATTGACCTCATCTGAGGAGATAGCATCGCAGTCCAATTAAAGCGGGAAAGGGACTTTTACATAAAACTTCCAATGACTTCAGGTTTGGGATGGTGGGTTTTTTTTGTTTGAAGGTGTGCAGTTTAGGATAGAGTCAAGGGAAGGTTATAAGGATTTGAATAAGTAGTGCTGTGTTATTGTGTAATCTGTGTTATTGTAGTGTTAGTAACTGTTTTTGTAAAGTGCTGATTTTCAAGAATGTTGCATGTTGTTGTATTACTAAATATTTTTTTAAACGATGATATTTCAAAGAGGTATTATATTTAGTTCAACAACGACTTTACAACAACTTTTCTGTAAACTCTATTAAAAGCTGTTTCAGTTTCTTAGCAACTTAATCCTCAATATTTTTTTTAATAGTGAAACAAAATTATATGTAACGCAAATTATTTCTAACTTGTCAGAAAACGCATATGCTAACATAACTACATTTTGTTTTCATCAGCAATTACAAAACACCACAATAAAGAATTTTATAAATTCCAGTGAATCCATATTTAGCCAATAATGATGATAAAATTCTTTAAAAACTGTTTTTCCTACAGAAACCATTTAAGGCACTCATTTTTAAGACACTAAGAATTCTCACAATGCATAAAATCAACTTACAAGGGATAGAAATTGTATTAAAAACAATGTCTATGAGAACCTAAAAGAAACATTGGAATTCGAATTTCTCGCCTTCATAAGAAAAATGTATTTTAAAGCCAATTGATACCTGAGGAGAATGATTGACCACTTATTAACTATTGCTCCTGAATTTATGTTTTATAATACACAATTTTGATGAGATACATCATTTAAGTCTTTCTATGCAACATGGCAAATTTTTAAAAAATATATTACACCCACGTGAAAATTTCAGATTGTTGTGAATGGATTTACATTTGGGAAACTCTCTTTCTAATTAAGATGCAAAAAATATATTCCAGAATGATTGCAATTAGAGTAATCTTGAATGATAATAATGAAACGTGTGGGTTGAAGAGAGATCATGATAATTATTTTTCGTGTAGATTTGTCTTTATACCATGCTAACGAAAATGGTGGTTAGAGAAAACTTCAATTAGAGTTAGATGCAATCATTGATTAGGTAATAAAAATCCTTTAAGAATATTAATTTTCTGTATTTCGAGAGATTATATTTTATAAAACACCATATCATAAACTTTAACCAAACTCTTGATTTATAAAATTTTGAAAATTTTCAAGTGTAGTGTGTTTAAGAATAAGGGTTACATGCAAACAAAATTAAACTAAAGACTCTTATTTAAACAAAGTAAGGTTTCGTTGCATATCTTAACATGGCTAATAATTAACAAATACAGAGTGTTTCAACAAGTTCCTTCAAACTTTGCACAACCGGATTCTTTGACTGTAATACATAAAAATGTTCAGAGAACTATATCTCTACGGCTCATAGTTTTCGAGAAAATCGAGACATAAAAAGGTATGACGTCACATCCGTTTACACTAAACAGTTCATGAAAACAAGAACATTGGATATGTTTGTACATTACAATATCAAAAATATCCTTTGCACATACATGCACACACCGTGGAATGAAATAAGTAAAACTTTATCGGATATGACAACACATTGTTCAAAAAATTAAAGTCGTCTTAGAGGTATAGTCCTTTTGGAAAATTTTACCACATTTTTACTTTCTGTTCAGAGTTTGGGTGAACTTGTAGAAACATCATGTCATTTAAAATATTACTTAAAATAATACAATTAATTAACTTAATTTTATTACAATATTAAAGGAATAAAGTATTCACTTCATCATTAAAATATATCGTAGGATAGCATCCGTTAAAAAATAATCTAAAGCAGTTTAAAGCATTACCTACTTTAAAAATAGTCTATGCAATGTGTAAAACTTTGATAAAATCTGTTCTTTAAAACTTATTTTTACTTCAATGGTAAGAGGATTACTCACACATACTTTTTTTTCTCTCGATTTAGAAAAAAGATATTTGCTATGCGTTAGGATAAAATCATTTTGGAAAGCCATAAATAAGGTTGTAGCTTTTTTTAGTGATTTATGCACTCACAAAGGTAATAAATCCTAGGAATGAAAATATTGGCTACTTTCACTTCCATGCATCAATGAGTGGAAAACCAATAAATTAAAATTAAGAAAATAATAGGTGCATAGAAGATTTTAGTAGGGATAATCTCTGAAATTGCTTATCTTATTTGTTGTGAGAACATAACAGCTACTTCCTTAATTTTACAAGATACTAAACGTATAAAAATATTTCAGTATAATAATATGTTAGGGTATTTTTTATCAACAAAAGGTTTTGAGCCAACCTTTTTCATGTGTTTTGTGTATTTAGTTTCCGATTATCTCACGGGTTAAGTAAATTTAATTGCACTTGAATGTATAATAAAAATGTTTATTAAAATGAGTTATTGACATTTTACTTTGTGTGATACTTGGACTAAACATTTTAATCTAAAGGTGTAGTGTTCCTGCCACGTCTAAATGTTAAATAACACTAATATGCAATAGTTTGTACGAATCTTTAAATACTACTTTCAAAATGATAAATATTTTTAAATCACTTGCAAAAATTAAAATGTACTTTTTGTAGATAAGAAGAAATTACTCAGTGTTTTTAATTCTAAAAAATGAGGAAAAATAGGGTGTCAATTTAAAATAAATAAAGCAACTACTTTTGAATTTGTTTTGTTGAATAGGTTGTACTTCCAGATTCTAACTAATATTTTAATTTTAGATGTTAATAAGAAAGTTTTCTAGACTACCATTCACAGGCATAAAAAACTATTTCCATCTGAATTACTCCATGATATTTTACACAACTACTTTTTGTGTTATGGTCATAATAATCCCGATTATTTTACATCACTTCCCACTAAACTAATTATAATAATCTTTCTATCTTTTCATATAAATTTTCTTAATTATCACAGAATAAAGTACTTTAAAGTTTTGAAAACTCAATTTGAAACTCAACCAAAACTTTTTAAATAACCAGTTTTTCTTTTAAAATATTGTTTTAAAGATAACCTGTTTGCTCGACTCATATCTACGTGAAAAAAGACGAAAATAAAATATCCCATTAATTATATCTTTTTAACACTAGTTTTCTTTCAAATTCTTTTCCAATAATGATGTTAAGTCAGCATATAACCCAAACAACCTCTCTTTCTCTTTACCCATACATAATTCTTAGATCCCCCTTAACTTATTCATTTTAACAGTAATGAACAATAAAAATAAAAATATATAGACCTTGATTTTTCCGGAATACCTTATTTATATTTTATTCTTAACAATAATCAAGCTGAATCGGATTTACTTTACGGAAAAATTCTAAAATATTCGAGAGTTTCTGAAAAACTATTTGTTCTACTCCAATTATTCCTAAGATACTAATTAGGTATAGAAATTATTTATTAGAACGTCTTCTCAAAACGAATTAATCAAAATATTTAACTTTACCCCCTTTGGAGAAACTTCTATTTAATCTCTTTAACACCTCAAGCAAATAAAATTCTTATTCAACGATGTTAAACAAATAGAGATAATAAAGCTGGTCCCTAATTATACAATATCCTCTCGTATTACCAAGATTTCCACAGTTATAATAGCAATCCTTATTGGCAAATGTTATTTTTCCTAAATAAAGTACTAATTGCCAGTATTTGTGACTCACTCTTTTGAACTTTAATTGCTTCTTTCCTTCTCCTCATTTTAGAAAATTTCCATGATTTGACACCCTTCAAGAAACCTACTACTACTGTTTAATTTTAGTTAGGAGTAACGAGATTTAACTAATTCTAATAAAACACCTTGAGGTTTTAGTTTTCGCACAAGTTGTATAAGAACCATAGAATTTCAAATTAAACATTTTCTGAATTTCAATGCATGAAGAATTTGTCCATGTTACTAAAAATTTGTATTTTTCTGCAAGAATTGAGATTCTAATATCTTTTTAATTCCTAATCTACTTGCTCATAGATTTTTAAAAATCAGATTATATAAAACTGTTATCGATCTTTTTCCTTTTATTTAAAGAGTGACTCCTAAATTTAACATATATTTTAGATTAATTAAATGCTATTAAAAAAATCAAATATTGCCGTATCAAATTATGGATTATTTTCCGCCCTCTTATTCCTTACAGAAATTATCTTAAACGAATTATTTAGACACTAAAATGGCGTTAACTGTAAGTTTAAAGAAATATCAAGCAATATTAATAAATTAATATACTAAAAATATGATGATAATAATAGTCAAGTTTTTAACTGTTAAATAAAATCACTCAGAATGAATCCCAAAAGCATTTATTTATGAAACATTTAAGATCTAATAAATAATAATATCTTGTTTTTTAAAAAAGGCACCAATTTTTAGTTCTTCCTTAGTGAAGATTATTCGTTTTGTAGTTGAGAAGTTTTTTAATATCATCTGATTTAAAATTATTGTAATTTTTCAAAGAGAAATATTAGTAAATTGCTTCTAAAAAACAAGATGATAAGTGTGAAATTAATCCAAGGATGAATGATTACAAAATCTATCCAGCCTGAATGTCATTTTTTTGCATCTAACTACTCTATCTAACTCACATTCTAAATTATGTGAAGAAAAAAAAAGTATTTCACTTCTCCAAACAAGTTCTTTAAATATTTTTTTACAATGCCATGAATATATTTTCAAAAAAGTAAAAAATACAAAAAATTTAATTCAAATAGGAATAAAAGCATTTAAAGCTGTTAAATATAGTAATGTAAGTGCGGAACACTCATGATATTTTTTGATATTTTTATTAATTTTTTCTTTATCTTCTATACTTCTCCATATCATGTAAAATTTATAATTAAGGGTTTTAACAAATAGAAAGGCAAAACTTTACCTTCCAATTATTATACCCATTACATCTGATATTAATTAGTATTTACCCTAAAAAAAGTAAAGGAAAATGCAACACAGTCTTAACTGAAAAAAACAAATAAAAACAGATATGATGAAATAAAATAAATAGTTCTTAAAATTTAATATTTACAATAAGAAAACAAACCTAAGCAGGCGTAAACAGTTGGAGTGACTTTAAAAGTGAATAAAATCGTTAATATATGTTTCGAGACTAGTATGTAATTAAAACTATCAAAGGACTATGCTCACGCACGTGTACAGATTCATTTACCAAAGTTGATGGGAAATGACGGAATGATTTGATTAATTGTTTCTCTCTCTATCATTTCAAATTATGAAGGCTGTAAAACTGAGTGATGAAACTGATACCACTTATTGCAACAAGGAATTTGTTGCAAATACGAGTACTCGGAGTATAAGTGAGTATACAATATGAGAAATGAAAAGCTTAATTGTATGTAATGTTGCTTTGGAAATTAATAGTCCCTTGTCATTCGTGGATGAATGGTTGGTAATCTTTGAAGAACAGTCTTCCATGTCTGAGTAATTAATGTAATGACCTCAGTCTGCATTTATACTAGTGTAGTACTTTTGCTTAAGCCATAATGACTGTTGTAAATGGAGTCCGTTTGATCTCTTTGATTAAGTATTTGGGTCTTAACGGTGTTTATTGTTTTATTAAGAGCGCTTTAGAGGTAGTGGTGTAATTCTAAAGGATAAAAGAAAACAAATAGAAAATAAATATATAAGATAAATGTTACTTAATGTTGACATTTTCAAATTTATTATCCGTCTTTTGAGAAATTTAAGCCCTATTATCATTTAAAAATTACCATCTAAGAAAGCTGTGTCTGTTTTGCTTAAAATATATTTCATGAAAGATAATTGAAGAATAAGTGCAAAATGTTTAAATAATCTCCTATAGTTTTTCACAGGTAATCGAGGCAACAGCCTCGGATGCTCATAGTAAGAAGTATTACAATCTAAAAGCTAAAATCCTGTGAACACTTTACAAATGTTTGCTCTAAAGTAGCAGAATTAAAGTCAAATCTGCAGTAGTATGTACTATAAAACTAAAAAACGGCACAAGTTTTTCAAGCTGATATTTTAGGTATGTTAAAAAGCATAAATAGAAGCCTATTTGGAAAAGTTCCTTCCACTGCGAATAAAAATAAACCAAACTTTATACCAAATAAAGTCACTCCCTAAGCATCATTTCAATTCCTCTGCAAATAACAGATGATGATCAAAATGGAATTCCACTTGCTCTTTATTAAATATCTCGTTAACTTGTTACATGATCTCATCCAATCAAAGTCTAAACGCTTTTGCAATTTTGTTTAAGGCTAAATGGGTCCATAACCCCAGTCAAAAGCCGTCAGCTTACATGAAATAATTCTTCCTCAAATACACCGAAGTCGCAATAATCCTAGAGCTTATTATATAAGCTAGGATAACCGGAAAAGGACAACTGAGCAGCATTAGTCTCACAGCGATTACAATCTTTCAAGTAGTAGGATACCTTTGGCAGAAAGTTACCTTTAGGAAACTGACGTTTAGTGTCGTATTTATTAATTGTTTGGTTATATGAGTTAATTGGGGGCTGGACCAGGTTAATCATTCATATTCGAGTTACGGTGAGTAATCTTTATTGATTTTGTATGCATGGTTTCCATTTTCAGATTTTATCTTTCACTGAAGTCTTGATTTGGTAAAGTGCTTCGAATACAGATTTCATAATAGTTCTAATTTTAATACTTATTAAGAGTAGCATATATTAGATATTTTATTTTAATAGACTCAGTAAGGAATATTTATATAAGTGATTGTTTTATTACTAATTTACTTATTACAATGTTTACTCCGAGTTGTATCACACAAATACTGTTTCAAGCTTTGACTGCTGTTAGGCAACAACTTCTTTTAACTGTCATGTCTATTAAGTTAGAAGTAAGACTCGTAATTATTGTCAAAATGGTATGTTTGCGAGTGTTAGTAAGATAGATATATTTGTTTTACAAGTATTTTGAAACACGAAGATAGATTTAGAGTTAGATATTTTATTTTAGCTCATTAAACTATAGTAACCTCCAGGTAAATAAGCGTTTGATGCATTAAAAATTAATGTATCTTTGAAGAGACATTTTGTTTCATTTCTTATTTACCTGGTTATCTTTAGTCATGGGTACTTCTCTAAGATTAAGAGCACAAATAGTATTTTTAAGTTAGATTGTGTCAAAATAATAAAGTTATAAATATATTATAGTATAGTAAAATAAATATTGTACAGTAAAATAATACAATATAGTAATAAGTTTTTTTTAAATCACAATTTTTTATATTGCGCCCAATCACCCCCATTAAAAATTCGATGTTCTATCGTAGTTGATTGAAACTCAGGAGTGTTCTGTTAATCACAGCGTGCACATACTTACACTCAGGTTTCATCTGGCAATATACGAGCCCCTACAAGCTTTGTATGGGCAACTCTCCACCTCCCCATAAGTGCCTCTAATCCCCTTATCACGAGTAAAATTTTCAACCTACTTTCTCCCAGCTGCAGTTATAAACGCAAATTCAACATTCCCATTCCAAAGCGACGTCCAACAAAAGCTCCCAATCGAGCGTACTCGAATCGCCAAGTGTCACCGTCACTCTTTAAAGCGTCACGGCCATCACTGACCGACCACACAATGCAGTCCCATCAAATCATTCCGCTAGGTAATGAATTCCATTCCACATTAACGGCTGCCCTAAAGAGTGCCTATCAATTCTTAACCGGTATATCGCTACCGGTTTAGACTACCGGTCAAACTGATCTCCCAACGGAGAAATGCATTGCACTCGATAATGAATGAGGGTGTTTACAGCTCTCCTTCGCCAATGGGTTTAAAATGGGGAAAATTGGTGGGGGAAATAGATGTACGAGGGGTTTTACGAGTATGGACTATGATTCAACGATGTAGGATTCTAAGATTATCTAGTGAAGGTAATGAGCTTCATTTAACATCTTGAATACTTGACACGCCAATTAAAACAGTTCAGTTTCATTTATAAATAACTTGTTAAAAACATCAAAACCCACCAGCTCTTTATACTGTTCTCACCCCTCTCCACTCTTAGTTTCTCCGATCAGCAACCTTTCACTTATCCATTCTGTTGCGTTACGACAGTCCGGTCAAATAGATCAATGCACAAATCACACTCAGACAAAAGCAAAGTCACAATGTGATTCGTTCAATTGAGGTGCTTGCAGCAACAATGAGCTAACTCCAGCAGCTTTACATTAGAGTTAGCTCATTGTTGCTGCAAGCACCTCAATTGGTATATCACCAGGTTGACATACCACAACACAAGACATTAATTTGCAGGCTGTCTTTTAGCCGAGTCTGCTCTGATTGGTTAGTTGGAATTATTTTTTTTGGAATACATAAGTTTTTTAATAGAATAATAACCAGGAATAGAACCCGGGAATTGCCGGATGCTAAGCAAGCATCCTACCACTGCTCCCGTTGTAATTCAGTACCATTTAAAACTTATTATAACATCTTCCTTATCGGGTTAGCTTTTGACGCAGGTGCATTGTTGCGGATGGCAAAAACAGACAGCCTGCGAATATAGTCTAGTTACAGAAAAAGTTTATAGAAAAATATTAGAGTGGATCAAATAACACTACAAAATTAATGACTCATGTATGTTTATGTATTTGAATCGGTCTTCAAACGGGAAAAAGGAGGTTTTTAGAGGATTTCCTCTAAATTTTGATAACATTAAACGACACATTTTGTGTTTATTTAAATACAATAACATTATCCGATTGATAATATTAACAGTGATTGCATTAAGCGGAGTCGACTGTATTTTAAACAAAACAACGGATACAAAAGTTAGTCGTAAAGTAGTCCTTAAATTTTATGTAATACCAAACAATCTAACAAAAAAAACTAGAAAAAATTTAGCAGGTATGTGAAATTTTAGAAATGTTATCTAACTACTCTATAATAGTGGCACAGAAATTGCTGGAAACGAATTCAGAGATAGTAAGCACCGTTACCTTTTATCTGAATAAAGCACAGACATTCGCAATTTCCGCCAGGTTAAAACATTTTAATTGAAATCCCTCATCTTAGCATCTATGGATGTTAAAAGCTCTTAAAACTAAGTCTGTCAGTATAATGACGACTGTCAATTTATGAAGATGAAGGAAAGGAGTAGTCGGCTTCCTGTGTCTTACGATCGATGGAAATATCTCCATTGTACTTATTTTCAGTAAGAATTATTTTCCACTGAATATTAAGGAAAGAAAGGGAGAAATTTTGAAGGATATAATGTAACTAGCTCATTGTTGAAATTAACTAAATCTTGCTGATATAAGCAGACAAAAATCTTTTAAACACTTTGTTCAGCAGCTTTATACTATGGATTGATTTTAATTATAGAATAGAAAATGCTACTTAAATTTCTATGAAATTTTAAGTATTGTGCATTGTAAAAATTCTAAACCAGTCAGTAAATGGGTTATTCTGATTCATCTAAGTAATTGAGTCGCGCTAAAACCTGCTAAATGACTAGAACGTTTTTTAAAAAGGTATATATGTTACGGGTAATGTGATAAATCGGGCATTATTAATAATTTTTTTATTAATAATAATATTAACCTTTCCCGAACCAGTGGTTATGGTGAAAAATACTCCTTTTCTCATTATTAATAATGCCCGGGCAATGTGATAAATTCAATGGAGTTTATCAATGAAATTTATCACTTTGACCGCCTCCACTTCGGGCACTATTAATAATGCCCAATTAATCACTTTGCCCGTAACATATATACAAATAACATTTTTTGAAGAATTGGAGTGCTCTAAAATAAAAATAAGTGCAAGAGTTTGAAATTAAAGAATTGTTTAATGAAATACAAAATTGACTAAATTAGCAGTAGAAATAGTACCAGCACGGTAAACTACGTATCTGTATGAATAAAGTGTGTTTCCTAATCTTTGATGAAGTTTTGCTCTTAACCAAGCAGGGAACGAAAAGAAAAGGAAGTCATTCGTTTTGGCCTTAAAAGTTATTTTGGAATGGGTATTTTGAAACTTCTTAATACTTTTAATCCCTATTTCCCTTTGAACAAGATTCAATTATTTCAATAAAGACTATTAGGCTTTTTAAAACCATGCATTTGTTTTTAGGTAACATTATTAGCTTTTAAAGCTAGTACTATAGTATTTAACAACTATTCTATAATTTAAACATAAACTGGAATATGATTAGAAGTTATAGCTAAAATGCCATTCGTGTAAAAAATATTTAATTAATGTAACAAGAAAAACATTTATTCTAATTAATTTATATTTAAGATTTAAACACTGCTCTGGTAAAAATGTGTTTCATTCATTAAAAGTGTAGAAGAACAAATTTTTAAAAATTAATTAATTGTGTAGAATTTTGTTTTAACCACTTTGTATAAAATTGAACTGGAAAAAATATTGGATCCTATTGAAATATTTCATACAGAAAGAATCACTTATATCGGTAATAAATTAGATCATAATTTTTCAAGCATGTTTTCACCAATTTAAAAATAAATTGCTTAATCATCTTTGATTTATAAACAAGCTGAAGAAAAAAAAAGTGATTAGATTCAATTTATTTATGTGTTTAATCCACAGTTATATATTTATTTGACACAAAAGTAGTATGTGTATTAAATGAGATCATAAGGCGCAATAGGAAATTCTACTTATTAAAGTAAGTTTCTGAAACAAAATTGTTTTTTCAGTAAGCGTCAAAATTAACATAACACAAAACTTATAAGAAAAGAGCAAAGCCATTTAATTAATTTGGTTTCAAGAAGATCGTGAAATATTCTGGTTTAAGCTTTGTCGTATTGATTTTTCTGGGGTAAAAATTCGAATTCCATTTAAATAAGGTGTGCACATATTTTTTCTCAAGCTGTGTGGTTTAGGTAGTTAAATATGACAAAAATTACTTTTCCAAGTCTAAAAGCATCTGTAACTACTAGCTTCAATTAATTTCTTTTTTTATGAATTTGTTTATGTTCTGGAGTAAATTCCATTTAAAACCATAAAAAATTTTCATTACGTTTCTGATGTTTTATTATTAGCGTTCCTTTGCATATTTAATGTCGTTGGAATTCCAAAATTAATTATTTTTTATTTACTCAAAAAAGCATTTGTCTTCATATTTGGAGGAGAAAATTGCATTACAACTGAATACTTAAGACTGACTTATGCTCATTCGGTTTTTTTTTTCAATTTTTAGTATTTTTATACCATATTAGTTAGTTTACCCAAAATAATTTGCATGATGAACAAACTTCTAATACGAGTATCTAGATTATACCATTAATAGCATAAAATCAGGATAAATCCCAAAGTGCATAAATGTTCACAATATAATTTTAAAATAAAAGCCTCGCCTTGAGAAAAATTTAGAAACATTTATACATGAGGAACCTAAATACTTATATTTCATTTCAAAAACAATATTTTTTACATTTTATAGTTCTAGAATTGCTAATTTAAAATTGGCCGTAAACATCAAATCGTATGCACGGTGTATGCAAAATATGTTTCCAGTGCCTAATTAAAAATGAAATTTTGTATTGAAAATTTATATATGCTTAAATCAATATTAAACATTTCAGTTTCTATAGGTATTAAGACAAAGTATGAAAAAAAAAACACAATTTTTAGTTTATTATGATAAAACTAGCCTCCCAAGCCATGCATTGAGACTTATATTGAAAACACGTACAAATAAGCAACGTTGGTTGTTTAACTTCAAGCCTTAACAGCCTCAGTGGGCACACTACTCTTGATACTTAAATCTGTAAATCCTTCCACAACCTCTTACCTTCTTTAATACCACATTCTGTCTTTATTTCACTCTCTAATCCTCTTTTCTAAGAACCGAGGAAGAAGAATGATAAGACACGTGCTTGGAGTAGCGTTGGAGTGTAAAGTAAAATTGCCTTCAAAAACCTAGATTCGATTCCCTATGCTATAAGACAGTACACAAATCCCTTTTGGGTGGAAATTTACTAGCCTTAAGTGGGTGATGATCTTAAGGAAATCTGGAGTGCATTAGTGAGTAAATGGTAGTTTAACTGAAAGAGGGATAGGAAGCCATTTTTGAAAAGTTTTCACTCATAAAAAGTCTTTAAGTTGTTAAGCGAGAAATTTCGCCTTCAGAAATTTAAAATTATGAAGCTAGGTATAAAGTTATAGTTAGCCTGAGGGAATAGTGTATTTTTGTTTTCAAAACAGTGTGATTAGTTGTGAAGGATGGAAAGAGTTTCATGCTTCTTTTATGTGTTCAAAAAGTTTTTCAAACTTACTTGATTTTATATCGAAATAAAAAAAATGTTATACTACACACACCAAAGAATCGCAAAGAGTTTGGTGTTTGGATTTTGAGTTCCATGAATATACATTTTAACTTGACATAAACAATTAAATGATTCTGTAGTTTATTTTCATTGTTTATGAAGCTGCTTTAATTTTAAAGAGCCACTTAATATTTTCCGTGAATCATATGAATTTATTAAGAGTTTTCCCACATGTGCGTGGATTAAATTCCGTTTAGAAGTAATTCCTAAATCTAAAAAAAGTGACACATGGAAAGTTAAATATTGAAAAATATTATTTTACGAAACAAAAAGCATGTTACCTTGTTATTTTAGTTTGCTCAAGATGACAGTTTATCGGGTTTTTAACTTCGGTTCATTATTGCTTCCATGTCATCCTTTTTTACTTAGTTAAAGATTTAATAGGTTTACCAGTGAAGTGACCTGCGGAGAAGTTTTTTTCATCAGTGCCACTTTCCATAGCAGTAAAAGCTCTTGAAGCACATTACAATCTAGTTACCTTCTTTCAGCTACATTGACGTACATTTTTATACAAGCTTTTTTATGAAGCTTGCAAGAAACAAAAACTCTTACTTTCAGTGTTGGCGTCAAAGAGCTCCTGAAATAGAAAATGTTTCAGAAGAAACAATTCAATGCTTCCAGAAACGGGCAAAATCACTTCAGAAATAATTCTGGTGCCGATTTTGTTTAAATACATTCTTTAGAAGCAAAAGAAACCCTGAAGAAAGAATCGATTTTCAAGTGACTTTTTCTCTTTTAAAATTGACTTTTTGTTAGGTTAGAAATGTGTAAATTTAGTAAAAACAAAACTTATCTTTAAAAAGTATTTAAGTGCTTATAACAGTTCTGTTGTTCCTAATGCCACTTGGTATATCCGAGCTCCATCCACAAAGCGTAAAGGATTTTAAGGCAAAGGGGATGTGGCTCCTGAGAAAGTGAAACCCATGAATGGCAGGAATCCGAATTAAGCCTCGTATGTTAGATGCCGCCACCATCTATCACCACCTCCACAATTTTGCCATGTCTCTAAAGGGGAGAGAAATAGTCTAAAGACGACCTGGACCCATGGTACACCATGCCATGACTGAACACAGGGCTTTCGGTCCCACAGATTTAAAAAGCACGTACTCCGCACATACTCGGCGGTGTTGTGAATCGAACCCAGGATGTCTCATTAAGTATATCACTACTTTTATGTCAAACACTTGAAGACTTGAATTTCTTAAAAAAAGAATACCAATACTTTTATTTTAAGGAAATTTTCACAACTTATAAAATACTCCATGAGCTTTTTTTAGCCTTTTTAATGTCATCATACAAAACTCATTCAATCGTAACTCTAAAGAATAAATGAAAATCCGTATTGTCTGCATCATTTTTACAAAATACTTATACTTAACTTTATAAAACCGGAACTACTTCTTACTTAACGTTAAAAATAGTTTAAATTACATTAGAATTCTTATTTCTTGTTACGTTTGTAATAAACATTTATTTTAAAAGTTTTACTGAGTGAAAACACATTTAGTGCAAGGCCCAATTTCCAAGTATATTTAAAAATATAAAAATAAATATTAACTTAAATAGTAAAGTAAAGTTGTTTTTATCAAATATACACCACTTTTTACAATTCTTTATTTATACGTTATTTTAATCACGGATTTCCCATTCACAAATAAGCTTGGAGTATTCTGTTTTTTTTATTATTATTATTATTATTATTAGAGCGCAATTGAATGATTTAAAATAATCTCTGAAAATGGTTATTTAAACCGGAAATGAGACAATAAATAAGTACGTTTAATCCTTTTTGTTCATTAAGCTGTTAAGAGTTTTAAATTCTTTATAGACAGACATTTTAACCACGCATTTATCAAAGAAGTTTAGTTTTATGTTAATTTTAAAACGAACGAAAATCGAAAGATAAAATATTGCCCAAGTACCAGAGTGTTGAAACTAAAAGAACTCTTTTCATTACAAATTCTCTTATTTTTCTTTGCTTGGAATGAAAGCAAGGTTAATTAGCATCTAATTTTTCTTAATTTAAAAGTATAAGTCTGCGTAATCTATTATGGGGAAAGTGTATGCATTGAATTCAAATTATTTTCCTGTTTTTCTTCTCAAAGTGTAAAGAAGAAATTGTGAGAAAACCTACGTATTGAAACTTAGCAACTAAATCTTTGGATCTAAAGTTGTGTGGGTAACTATTTAACTAAGTCTTATTCAATCTTTGGAAATATTAAATATTTCATTTCTTATATTTTAGTAACTTAGTGACACTTTACCTTTATAAATATTAAACATGCTTGCATGAATTTATTTAAAAACTTATAATATAATTAAGGGTAATGGTTATTATATATTATAATATTTAATTTTTACAGTGAATAAAAATTCATAATTGTCGGATAAAAAAATATTAGAAAATGTATTAGATTCCTTTGCTAAAAAACATTTTTAATAATTTTTAATTAAATTATTATAATTAATTTTTAATTAAACTTTATAAAAGTTTTTGAGCTTTCAACAAAATTTGATTCATATTATTCATCATTTATTTTGTAAGATAGTTAAATGTGCCTTGATATAATTAATCTTCTCTCCATGAATTAATTGTCTTACTATTTTCTGCCTTTGATTCGAACAAAGCTGTTAAAAACAAATCGTTATATAGTTACTCTATGAACTTAAAATTCTGAACCTATTACGACAGCCGTATTCACTAAATCAAAATCATATATTAACCTGTTATTCCTCCAAAACAAAATCCGAACGTAAAATTTCAAAATGTGCATGAATCATTTCTCAAAAAGGGTAGAAAGCCCATTATTACGATTTTATCCATAGCAAAATACAACTACCATCTTGAGAATTTATTTGCTTACTTCATAAAATATTTGAAAAAGCAAACTTCATGTATTATACATGAATATAAAAACAAGATGAACCTTCAAAAACTGAACGCGTATGCTTCCTATTTCAGGGAACACGCATCAATACACTAGCGAACTTTAGCCCACGAAAAATAAAGAAATCCTAATACAATTTACTTAAATTTGTTCGCTTCAAATATCGTTTTTCGAAGGGGAGATTCTCCTCCCCTGTTCTTAGCGTTCTGGCTCATCCCCAAACGAATGGGCCTCACTTTCCAATTTATTCTAGAATCAAAGCAGTAATGAGAAAGGAAATTGGATGATCCTGAAAGAATTTAAAAACAAGCTGGCCGTTTAGCCACTGGAATCTCGAAGAAACGCGTGCTTCATATGAAGTGGCCTATTGTCTGTTCATTTAGAATAGGCCGCTGAGACAGGAACGGTATCTATTATAACACTCTTCACGCAGCCTCTATGGTAAATTCTTTGATAGTATTTTCCCTACCTGAGTTTAGGATAGCTAGTTATCGCCTAAGACAAATGATTTGACGAGCGTTTCTATGGTTACCGCTTCTATTGCATTTTGTCTCAACGGCCTATTCTAAATGAACAGACTATAGTGGCAATGACGACTCTATGTCAGGTCTGCATAAGTGTTAAAATTCCATATCAATCTTTATATTTTGGCCCATGGCAAATCTGTAGTTGGCACAATAAGGCCCAAATCATGGATGGTTAAAGTTGAACCGGAAACCTATGCAAAACAACCAGTACTAAAATGTTTTCATAAAAATAAAAAAATCGAATTATGTTACATACCTAAAAGAGAAAACGAACTTTTTCTAACTTCCTCATCTAATCAAGTTATGAAAATAATGCGATGAAGAAAATATGTGCTCACCTTTCAAAAAAGTCTTGTCGAAATTTTTCTATTCTGAAAAAGTTTTTGGAGAACGGTTTCCAGAGAACGAAACGAATGACACATTTCTGATATCAGTCGTAAAAATTTCTTTAAAAAAATTCTCAATTTTAAAATATTTCCATTTTTTTTTTCGATTTCGGATAAGGTCCTAGTTACAAAGCAACAAACTATGAATTTTAAACCAATGGACTCTAACCGTCTGACGTCACACGGAACCAACACGTGACCTACTGAGCTTGCAATTGGTTACCACAGATACTACACTAGTAGAGTTTGTAGTGAGATATGATGATAATGAGATATGATTTGATATTGAGAGTTTGTTTACCGACACGTGACTTTTTATAGTCTCGAACCAGATAGACGGTTAGAGTCCATTGAAAACATGTTTCACTGTTTTTTAACATTCAAATAATTTAATAATTATCTTTCTATTTATAACACGAATTTAAAAAATGTTATTGGAATTCTTTTTAACAAAATTATTTCCTATTTTTGTTATTCAAACGATTTTAATTATATTTTAAACTAATGTATCAAGGTTTGTAGAGAGAGAAGTGGTACGAGCATTGCCATTGGCAGAGACCCCTCTTTCCATTGGGTGACGTCACGGATGAGCCAACCTTCTCTCTACAAACTTTGCTAATGTATAATTAATTTTTCTTTTAATTTTTAAATAATATATTGATATGTTTATGTTTATCTTTGGTGTTGTGGCAACCTAATCATTACTATCTCTATATTCTAAAAAAATATTTTGGTAAACGGTTTCCAGGTAAAAACTTTTTTAATTACTGGTCCGTATAACACATTTTTGGTATCAAACTGTTTGGATTCTTTTGGAGACAAGCAAAAGGTCATTAGAATTTCTAAAAAAATTCTAAATTTTAAAACATTTTCATTTTTTTTTTAGATTGTGGATAAGGTCGCAGTTACAAAGCAAGTACTGTCAAACAACTTATACAACCAATCACAACGCCAAATGACGCCATATTTTATGATGAAACAAATTCATTTCACGTTTTAAAAATGTACTTTACAGTACTTTCCAAATTAAATACCGTTCAAAGACCGATAAAAGTGTTATAGAAACTTACAAATATGCTATTCCATACAAAAATTTCCCACATTTTGTCTGAAACTATTTTTAGTCTGATAATTGAAAGTATGTAAACATTGATTGTAATGTAGGTTTTCTCTTATTTTCAATGGCTTAATTAAAAGGTATTTTTTAATAAGTATGAGTTGAAACAAAAATATGAAAAATAAAATACTCAGGTATATTAACGAGTTACTAGGCAATCCAATCTAGCCCAGTTGCTAGGTGATTACTATCTAATATTGAATTGAAAAGCTTCATTGATGTACGGTTTTTTTTTTCAGAATTTTGATGAACAATAGTTATTATAGATTTGTTTTTCTTTAACTTACATTTTAATTATGTTTAATATTGCTGTAAGATTGCGTTTGCGCTGGCAATTAAAAGACTTTTGACACATTAGAAGTGTATTTTAATCAAAAATCTTTGCTCTTTGAACAAGGGTAAGTAACTATAATACCCTTTGGCAAGTTTGTCGGGTTTAAAATTCAATATTGTCTGGGCTGTAGATAAGATGAAATGGTCTTCAATTAGGAACATTGTTTTTAAGAAGCATAAAGGGAGTAAGTTCAGTGAGATGGGTTTAGTGAGGATTGAGAAGCGATCTGAAAGGTCCTGCGTAAGCAGTTTACTGGGGTTGGTGAGCGATAGCTCCCTAGTTACCTACCTAAAACTAAACTTCTTCAATTTTGTGAAATGAAGAATTATACCAAACGTAATTATTTTACTTTTCTTGATTTTTGATTAATAAATTTAAAATCCTCACATGTTTAAACACTATTAAAGAGAGTGCATCATTAGAAAGATCAGTCATTATTTCATGAAACAGCTTTTAGAATATTTGTTAAATGAGTTGGAACAATACGCGCAGTTATTGAAAACGTTTAAGTAAAGATGAAAATAAAGTGATAGAGAGGTGATTTACAGTTCAAATACCCAGTGCTGTTCAAACTAAATTTATCAATTCTCATGACGATTAATACAGTATCAAGCTAATATTCACAAATACTTCAAAAGTACTTTTTGTTAAATGATTAATGGCATTTAAATGGGATAGGAAACATTGAATTTCTCTTCGGAGTCATTACGAGGATAAATGACAAAAGAATTAGGAAGCAAAAAAACTCAAACCGGAACATCTACAAAGTTGTGATCAATGGTACTAGTGTAATGGGATAACAGTTACTTACTTTGAAGTATTTTATTTTGGATGAGCTGAGCATACAAAAAGCACAGTGCTGCTTCACCGAATATGTTTATCTTAACTATTATGCTTGGAGCCTCTAAAGATTCTCCTGATAAATCCCAACTACACGGTCATACTTATTTTATTTCTAAGATACATACATTGAATGTATCTCCAGGAAATCATCATTGTATCTATAAATTTATGGAATAGTTAAAGTATTTTGGGCGATAAAATTAATAATAAAAATAGTTAATGGAGACAAGAATATTAAAGAATAATGAATTTATACCCCTTTCCATTTTTCAAAAACTCAAGATATTTATTCAATTCAAATATTTAAGTATGGTTCTTAGCTGGATTTTCTTCCGGATAAGATTTATGATTAAGTTAAGGTCAAATTAACTACACTCATATAAATCAAATTAGCGAATATTTGAGGGAAACCATAACTTAAGAATCCAAACTTGGAAAATTTACTTTTGATGGGTGAAATCAGTTTTTAAACTTTGTTATTTTAAATTGTGTACTTTTTAAAGAAAAATTTAGCTAGATTGAGAGCTCTGGTTGTAAGGATGCTAACTACATGTGTAGTGTTGCCATTCTACAAAACGTTTAGCTGAAAACAGTGTAGGATCGAGGTACAGTTAGGTCCAAGGTACAATACTTTCTCCTACACTTAATTAAAATTAAAATTCGATTTATTTAAGTTAATTTTTAAAATACATTTAAATTCAGTGTTAAATTTCCATTCAACAAACAAATTTATTATTTCTATTAATTAAGATGTCACGCCCCATTAAGAGCGCTTACTTCTGTCTCATCGTCATAAATAGCATTTAAAAAACCTTAAGCCTATCTAAAATTCATACGAGCAAACCCCTTCTCTAGAAACGTGTACCTGAAAATAGATATTATTCCTTTTATTCTAGTACGCTTGAGAAAAGTAACGCCCCCCGCTCTTGTTATTCAGTCATCTACAATTCTTCCACCCTTTTGAGAGAAAAGAATTTACAATGAAACTCAGTGCAAATAGATGTAAAAGCGATTCACTCCTGAAAACTACTCTAAAGAAGAAACAAAGTTATCGCCAAAAGCGAACGTTAAAAATTCCAGAGGTGTCCCCAAAAAATATAGACTAGGAAGACAAGTCTTTGGTGAAGGATGCAAAAACCAACTCTTTCCCTCAACGAGATAAATTTGACTGGGAAAGTCTCCATTTGTAACAAAGCAGCATTTAGCCAACATGCTTTGTAAAGCTTCACGCTTGTGTGTTGGGGTAAGAAATTCAATCAAAAGCGCCGCTTTCAGAAAGTAAAAAACTGGGAGAATGCTGTTTGGATCTTTGGTTTTTATCAGAGCGCATTACATCTCGACTGCTGCATAAAAACTGGAGGTTTCTTTTGAAACTACTGGTTTGTTTGGGATTAAGTATTTTTTTTTTCGAACTAAACTATTACAGGCTGAGTTAGAGGTGATAAAAACTATACACAAAAAAATAGAAATGTTTTGAAAGATGATATTGTTGAGAAATTCGATTTAAATTTTGAAAAGCATGTTACAAAGAAGTTAAATCGTTCTCCGTTCTTAAGGTCTTGGAAAGCCCTCTTATAAGATAGTTTACAACTGTAAATAAGGTAAAATATGCATATGCTATTGAACTTGCTTCTTTTAAATCTCTTGGAAATGTTGGTTAGAGGGTTATTCAAATTCAAATAGATTCAGGGTTCACAATCAGATTTTATAGTACGAAATCAAATTTTACGAATGTATGAGGTAGCTCTATTAAATGGAATTATGTACCTTCTTTTTAGCTTACATGAGAAAAAATGTTTATTCACACAAATAATATTGATAGTTGTCATAAAATCTGGTTTAAAATATCATAGAATATCCATAAAGTAATGTTTCTCCTATGCTAAGTATGATTAACTTATTTTATTTTCAGTAACAGTTCAGTTATTAATTTTCAGTTATAATGTACAATATTAATATAAAAACACAACGGGGTTTCAAGCTATGCAGGTTTAAATCAGTCATGAAATATTTTGTTTCATCAGGAATGTGTAACTCTGTTTCCATATACTTGTACATTTTTCATCTCTCTGGTTTTAAAACAATTATTCTGTATAAATAATGAACCATAACTCAGACGAAAAATATAACCCACATGTTCTGAAATTTTATTGGTTAACAATGAGTTCTTAACGAGTGTTATTTTGGTAAAATAAAATTAATTTTTTAAACTCTGATAAAGTAACGGAATCATTTGGGCTTCTCAGGATGAAAGTGGTATACGTCAAATAAAAGCACTGATTTGTATTCTTTTTAAGATCATTTACCTAGTATAGTAGTCGCCTAAGTCAAAAGGTCAATGATTGGTCTGTAAGAACTGTCTAAAAAAATGTCTTCTCCATAAGATTAACACAGGTGCTGTTAGAGAAAATCTTCAATTACTCAAAACTACAGTCAGTGGACTTATACCACTTTCATTCTACCCAGCTCATTTAAATGACTTACAGCCATATTCACAGCCATCAGCGTCAGTGTTAAATCCTCGGTCAAAGAAGAATTCCACCAATCAGAGTCAACGGAAAGCTACTTTTTCTTTCTTTAACCGCTGGTTAACCTCGACGCTGATGGCTATGAATATGGCTGTTAAACTCCTATGTTCTAAGAGTTCAAAAAACATTCCAATCCACAGAGAAAATCGTCTTTTATATCCACGACACTTGAAAATTCTTCGGAGATCTTCCCAAAGTAAAGAAGATCATTCAAAAACGCAAAAGGGCTTTTTAAACCTTTTATGAATAGATCGTCACATTTAAAGCACAAATTTCGCAGTACCAACAGTTGCTCAATCCCCCATTGCAGCTCGAACAAATCCAAGAGATCGCATTGAATACAACGCTTCTTTTCAAACAGGGGCGCAAAACCTTTCTCTGTGGCAGTTGGAACGCGCACTCAAAAGTCTGTTTCGAATTAATTTTGGAAGAATAAGCTGACAGAGTCCTCCGCTCGCCCCGAATCTGCATTTGAAAGCGCGAAGGAATTTGAAATGGAGCCGGATATTACTCGCGCAGTTGGCAGATACCGCAAGCTGAGATTTCCTGGAAAAATTGCGCTCTTTAATAGGGCAGAGTGGATAAGGAGGGCTTTGCAGATAGGGATAACAAAAAGCTACTACAAAGAAAGGAGTAGGGGGTTATTGTATGTATACTGCGAATCATTGAGTATTTCAAATGCTATGTTCGGCTTAGTTCTCTATATAACACTGAGTGGTTGTGATTTATACGGTTTTAACTGTCTTGAAATTAAACTGAACTTTTTCTGAACATCTTAGTTCTCTATATAACACTGCGTGGTTTTGATTCATACGTTTTTTATTGGCGGATCGAAATAGAAAGGTTTGATTTTGAACTTTTTGTGTGTGCATATTTTTAGAACTTGTTTTCAGTTTATAAATAACTTGAAGCTTAATGAATGAAGCCTTGAATACGTCTAATTAAATGACACTCATCAAGCAACGTTTCGTGGCTTTTTTTCGCTATGTTTTCTTTATTTAATTGTTGAAATGGTTTCTTTTTGATATTGATCAATTGGAAAAGTCAATTTCGTACCTAGATATGTGTATTCTTTGTTCTGAAATGTTAGAAAACGAGCTCATGCTATCATTCTCAGAGGTATTATGTCTCTTTGTCAGTAATAAGATTTTTAATGAAAAATTTTTCATAATTGTAAAAATTTAAAGATCAAATTAAATAGATTTTTAACTAAACCTTCATTTTAATCCAATGACATAAAAGAGAGGCAAATGTATAGTTTCAACATTTTACAACAGTTCTGAAATATTCATATTCAAAAGTTGGCAAATCTTTCACTGTTTATTTGCAGTAAAATTATCTAACCATCGGTTTGAGATCTGCATCAAACCGAATTAGCCACAATAAAAACTTTCACTTTTTAAATACATTTTCCATGCTTAAAATAATTTTTTTCTCTTTATTAATAACATAAATTTTTTACTTGTTTCATACTTCTCTGATTATCCTACATTTTTTAGCGTTTCAGTCATCCCCTGGTCCCAAAACTGACAGTTAACAGACATTCTAGTGCTTCACACATTATTCTTAAATAAAGTATATATTATCATTAAATAAGTATACTTTTACTTATTTCTATAATACAATTAAAAACATTATTGACACCACTTGAGAGTTTTTCTAAAACTAAATAATAACCTTTCACTTAAAAACATAAAATCGCTACAAATATTTTAAATTTGCTTATAGTTTAACCCGCAACACCCGCAAAAAGCCATAACTTAACATAAAACAAGCAGCAGCAGCATCTCTCTGTTCTTTCTTCAGCCAGTCCCTTCTGAAGAAAGTTGTGTGTTGCTGCTTGTTTGGGCAAGTTTCCCCTCCGAAGGCTAGTGTCTCGAAGAAGGGCGTGTTGCTGGCGGAAATTGCTGGTTTCTGTTATTTGGTCAATCACTGATGATGGATGAAGTAACGCAGAGTTTCTTCACCGAAAGCAACAAAAAACTATGGATGGCGGCTAGTTCATTAGTCAGGAGAGGGTGTAAATACTTCGGAAGTTTGGATGGAGAGTTCCCTGTTCCGTCCGACGACTGTTTCAATAACTTTAGGAGCGTACTGTCGTTAATACTGTGGTTTTTGAATGGAACTTTTAAGTCAAACTTTTAGAGTTTAATAGTTATATTTTGGATATGCAAAAATATTTGTGAAGTTCCATTGAAATTTTTTATTATGGAAAACATGCATTGACAAGTATTGTTTTTAGTATAAAATGAATATTTACGTAAATATGTATATTTTTCAACTAGAAAGTTAAGACAGGCATAGAATAAGTAATTAACTGGTGTGGTTTGAACACTATACAATTTTTTTAGTTTTATATGATACAATGATTAACAATGATGATTTTTATATTTCACAAGCCTCGTGGAACTTGATAACCATGGACATTTTAAATTTCACTTTTGAAATAAGGTTCAGACGTTTTTAGGCTAAAGGTAAACCCACAAGCTGTAAACGGATATTTTTTATATCCTTTTTTATTCCAAAACGTTGGTCAAAAGGATATATTACTTAAAGGCTATAAGTAATAGGTACTATAAGTAGCTAAATTATAATTAGTAATATAAGAAATAAATTTTATGATTTAATAATTAATTACTCATTCATTTGATTCCAAGCTGAAAAACTTATATTGGGTTTATTTATTGATGTTTAATATATTTATTTTAGTCTGTTTTCTTACTTTCATCGCTACGAAAATAGGACAATTAGCTTTCTTTAGAGTTAAAAATGTGATTACACATTATACAACTATCTTCCCATTACCTCGATCCCCAAGAAAAATATTAAAGTGAGTATTCATGATTTTTTTTACCAAACGTAAGTACTACTCTCCTTAGTGAGGATTAAAAACAACGCGTTTTTTTTACTTCCATCATTTGGCAAATCTCGCCTAGCGTTAAGCGAAACCTTTTTCCTCTGAAGAAGCCGTCGGGCATTCGGTACAATTAAACGGTTCGTTACTCCGTTAAACGTTACTAAAACTAAGTAACGAACTAAGAACATTCTCTTGCGTTTAAATTTTTACGAAGTTTATCATGCATGACGCTTTTCTTTAGGTAGGAAACTGGGACTGAAGTCAACTGTAATCCTACCACATTAATCCGTCTTCAATCAACCGCCTTAAGACCCAAATTAAGGGGATGGGGCAAGTGCCCAAAAATTAAGGATAGACTTTTTCTAATTGGTTCGCGTTTTAAGTTTAGTATATTTTCAGTATACATATATTTAAATTGTATTCATATTTGAGCTGAGCTAATACTTATCATTTATCGTTGGAAGTAAGAATTGTGAAGTTAAAATTAATTTAATATTCTATTATTAAGCTGCAATGTTTTTTGTTTGATATGAGAGAATCTCCTTGTTGTTTAATTTTAAGAAAGTTTAAAATTATAGATATTGGAGTAAAAGGATGTTTTAATGAATTCATACAATACAAAACCTAGAATAAGATCCCTGAAATTATTTTAAACGTTAGAATCAGAAATCCAAAATTAGTAAAAGTGAATACACTTAGTAAAAGTTTGGATGGTAAAATTCCTTTTTTATTGGTACTTATTATAAATGCCTTCAAAATTAAATTAGATTAGAAAAATTCTTAAAATATCTCTCTTGTACTGATTTTGCATTCTAAATACAAATTTGATAATTAGGTATTATGCTATTATTAAGATTTCATAAAACCCTACTTAAAAAATGTGTTGTGCAATTATAATATTTTAACTATCCTTTATTTCCAGCACATAAAATAAAACTACAGCTCATCTCTAAAAAGTAATCTTTAATTTCAAAGCGGCATTTAATAGTGGTGCTAGATGGTTATAAAATATATTCATAATGAATTAAATCTATGTTTATAACCTTAAGCTATTAAAATCCCCCCACGCTTTTTAAAATAAAAGTAATACGAAGTAAAAGTCTTATGGCTACTCTAAATGACTTTTCTAGAGTTTGCAATATAATGATGAATACTGCCTACACTTCGTTTGAGGCAGTGATAATTTTGTTATTTCTTTTAAATTAGCATATTAATATCTAGTGATTGTCATTTATTCGAACCATTTCATTCTATTACTCGTTAATAAAGCTCCTTAATTAAATCTCATTTATCGAAGCCACCGTGATAATTAGTGTTTTTTTATTGTAATTGAGAAAAATCTTTCATTATGTGGAATACCTATCATTTTGTTAAAGTAAGGAATTCTGGAACTTTAACTGTCTTAGTCCCCTTCTTCATAACATAAAGAGAATGACTTCTTGGATTAAATTTTAAATACGTTCTTGTATTACATTAAAAAAGCACGCTGTTTTAGAATACTATAATGTACTTTTAAGTGTCAACTAGCTATTTAATACGATAATTATTGTTGCTTTTTGTAACATTCATAAATTATAGAGTTGTACTAAAAATATACTTCACGAAATATATTTTTATAACATGCGAATATTTCGGAAAATATTCAAATTCCTTCTCACGTAAAACACGTAAATTTTCTTTTGTTAAACTTGTGGTTTAATAACTACACATTTACAACACATCATCTTAAAACTAAAAATTTCAATAAATTAGTACTTTTTACAACTATTTCTTTGATGGAAATAGTTTTAGTCCATAAAGAGCCAGTTTTGGGTTAGTTATGTTTAGGAGCTTTTAGCACCAGATCATAAAAACTTTAATAAGAGTTACAAGATTCTTATTTCGCATACAGACGTAATAATCATGAATGAATTTTGTTATGCACTCCTGTTAGATAGTCTGGGGTTTTTTTTGTCTTGCAGAGTGTTACCATATATAAATGCAAATGGTACCTCATATCAATTAAGTCATATATCGTTTTGATATTAATTCTTTCCTGACAAGCATCATCTTAAAAAAGTAGTGTCTAGACAAACTTTCATTTTTTAGCATCATAATCTATGATAAGTTACTGAGAAAGTATATTCAATGTGCATACTAAGAGTAATTAAGGAATAACAAATAGCCCATTTATCAACTGAATATAACTATTGCCACACTATCATTTGTACAGAATTAATATTTACTATAACGAAAATACATGTGATGACGGAAACTTGCAATAAAAGTTGTTAAATTTATCATTTTTTATTCTTTGATACCCTTTAAAAGTGTTAAATTTATTATTTATGTACCTATATCAAATTTTAATGTTCTGTGCTATGCGCGACAATGACAGAGTATCTTTAGTTTTAATTTGAAAGATATTTTCTTAAAAATACCCTATCCTTTTTCAGAATTTTGGGAAATAAAAGGTCAACAATTTTATAGCAGGATAATACAAAGCACTATATACAAATCCAAACTTTTAATGAAATGTGTTTACGATAAAACGTAACATTTTTTAAATTTTATATGCATTTAGGCCGTTTATTTCCTAAATTAACCTCACGCTTCATGAAATTCCGATTCGACATTCGAGACTTCAGGATTTAAAGCTTCTAATTTTTTTCAACCCAAATAACTTATCCTAACCCCCAAATTTGTGTTTATTCTTGCAGAATCCCTCTCCTTAAAATTTTCCAAATATTACTTGTTCCGAAAGTTTCCACGAAAGCCGTTCCAGCAAGGTTTAGCTTTTAAGCTCGCACTATTCTTTTTTTTGTTTACTTCTAGTTTGATTCCACTTCCTTGGGGATTCTGAGATGAAACCCGTGGGAAAAGGGTTTTGACTTTTCGGAAAGGTAAGGACTGAGAAGAAGAAGGTGAAGAACATGACACGAACTTCTTCTAGGCGGAACTTTTCATACTGTTGACAGTTATCGAAGTAACAAGCATAACGTTGATAGGAAGAGGAAAGTTTCTTAAATATTTCAGTTTTGCTTCGATTTTTATACCTCCTAGACACTCAATGATTAGATACAGCATGTTTGTATTTTGACGTTATAGCAGAGAAGAGAACTGAAAAAAGCAGTTATTTTATAGCTTAATTTAAGATTTTTTTTTTACACAAAAATATATTTAAATTATTATATTAACTTCATTACGCCAAAATCCCCTCACAAAAAATAATGAACTCTTTTGTGATTGGAGAACAAAATCAAAATTACGTCTCATACTAAAATTGGATAAATTGAAACAATCATAGATCTATGAACCGGAAAAATTAGCCAGGTCCTTAATATTGCTATTTGATATTTTTCTATTTTATTAAATTTTCTTTTTTCACCATTAAAGCAATTATTGTATTTTGTCTACTTATTTTAACCAACTACAGGTATGAAGTATGAAACTAAAATATTGACAATTCCTCGATAACTGATATTTTTAAGTAGGACATCTTACATTTAAATAGCCGATAAAATACCAATTTTTAGATAGATGGACTAGGAAATACACTGTATTTAAACTCGTCTCAGCTTATCAGTTTTTTTATGTTAAGTTATGTTATTCCTTCAGTTTTTTATGGGGGGGGCTTTAAAACATGTTTTCCATTGGTTGTATACGTGCTTGCAAAATGAACTGCCATTTGGCAAATGTTATTTGATAATTTGGAGACGGATACTATGGTTTATGTCCACTGTTAGTAAACTTATACGATTTCTCTTCAACAATTGTGCAATCATCTGCAAAGTCTGAGTTTCTTATACTTTGCTCCATGTTTGATTGTTTGGTATAACTGATACCCCAAACATTAACAAGTGTGTCAGTTAAATTTACCTGTGATAATCAAATTCTAAGGCTTATGTTTGAGTTTTACTGCAAAATATTTTTGTTTTAGAAATGATGTTATTTCCATTTTACAATTCTCATATCAAAATAAAATACTCTCTTTAATAACTCTTCCTAAGACTTCCCCAACTTAGAACAATTAATCTCCCAAATCGGAATTGAAATTGATTTATAATTATTATAACTGAAACCAATGCGTCACTTTAACCCATTTCATTACCAGAAAACACTTAGGAATTAAGTGGATCCCAGGGACCATCCCATGCTTTAAAGGGACATTGAATTCCCTGACGAGGGAACTGTCCCCTTTTATTCAATTTCTTCAGAGCGCAGTTTTGATGATTTATGAGTTCTCAGATCTGCTCTAGTGCGTTCTGTGAATTTGGAAAACAAGGCACAAGTTGACTATGATCGAAGAACCTGCGTGATTAATGGAGAAATATCAATAGGGTAAGATATTCTCGAATATTCTCCCCAGCACCATTTTTTGTTGGCACCTGGATATAAATAGACTTAATAATTTCTCTAGTTTTGTGAGAGTTATTTGTGAAATTATTGACTTTCATCATTAATGAATAATTTTTGCAAGGTAAAGGCAACTTACCCATCATAAGCATCTTCAATATGAATGAATACTATAAAAAATAATTATGAGATTCAAAAGTAAGCATGAATAATATAAAAAATAATAATTATGAGATACAGTCTAAGGTAAGCATGGATACTATAAAAGTAAAAATTATGAGATACATTCTAAAGTAATCAGCGTTGTTTAGAAATGTAATGGTTCATTCATTCGTTATAGGCTAATATTTAAAAATAAGGAAAAGATTATGCTGTGGTACAAAACTTATAATTAATGAGGTAGAATATTTTAGGTATTAAAAGAAAGATTGAGAGTAAAATAAAAGGTAAACTTTTAAGATTTAAAAAATAATTACTTTTAAATTAACTTAAGTACAGTAGAAGCTCTTATAAAAACCAGCTGTCTCACCTTTTGAAAGAGTTAACTTTGGCAAAAGTCCTTATAGAGGTAGACAAATTAGCACTATTTTAGAACCGATCTGTTGTTTAAACCAAATCTCAAATATTCATTAGTATTCAAACAGTGACAATAGGACCACGAGGTACTTTCTCCAAAGCAAACTCTTTCAAAAGGTGAGACGACTGGTTTTATAAGAGTTTCTACTGTATTAAAATTCCACTAGAAAACAAAATTTTTATTATTCATTAGTTATAAAGTCAACAATTTATTTTGTTTTCAATCAACTGTGCTAAATTTTATGCATCTTGTATAGTTGCTTTTTTTTCCTTTCTTAAAACTTGTACTTAATTTAATCCTCTAAATAAAATAAAAGGGTTTACAGCTAAATTATTCAACTTAACAAGTACAAAAGCATAGGTCGATCTTAACGTGTGAATACAAAATGGTTCTACTTTAAAGTTTCGCATTTCGCTTAATGTACCATGAAATTAAAGCCTGACGAACTCACTGATTCGATTGTTTAAAACTCAAATACGAAATGTTGTTTCCATGCAGTATTCGGTAGTATAGCAGATTTTTGCTTTTGAAACAACCAAATAAATTCATGCATAGTGCTTTATTTACCATTAAATCAAAAATAGTATTCGTATAAATCGCGCATTTATGATACGAAAATCCCAACCGTTCTTATATAAATATTATATTATTCTGCATTTCATAAACTTGTATCAAAGCACATTAATTTTTAATTCAATTTATTTTAAACTGATGTTCTAATTTAATTTTTTTGTTTAAAAGTTGTTAAAGTTTAAAATAAGAGTAGCATTTTCTCGGCTTTACATTTCTACATCAACTATAATTTCAAAATGGCATATTGAGATTTTATAAAAACTTCAAAAATACATCCATTAATTTATTAGTTTTTCAATTACGTAACATCTTATCAATAATTGAATAAGTAAACTAAATGCAAAATTCACTAAAACGTTTTGGTAAAGATATTTAATTTGTTTAGAATATAAAAGTAGTATGATTTAATTACTCACTGATACGTGTGGTTGATTATGTAAGCAGTCCCTATAATTTTTTTAATGAATAACTTAATTTTAACTTAGCTTCAGGGTGTGTTTATCTCAAAGTGTTTGATTTCAGGCTATTCATTTATGCATTCAAACAACCCCGCCATTTGATTTAATTTAGTAACCCATAAATCTATGATATTCTCAGAAGGTAATTAAATTTCCCTATTCAATAATAGAAGTATAATTGGGATTAGAAAAGTTACATAGTAATATAACTCTTCGTAGTGATTATATTTAGAAATAATAAGTAAGGTTTTACATTTATTAATTCGATATTTCACAATCATACACCAAACGTCTTTAATGACAAAATATTTCTTCTAACTTTGAGAAAAAAAAAGAAAATATACTTTTTAGATTATGTTAAATTAATGAAATTTTTGAAACTACATTATTAAGCATTTAAGAATTTGAAAGAACAGCTTTGAATAATTTTGCTTAAACACTTTTACTGTATTTTGCTAGAAATATTTTTTAAGTAAAACACACTTTTACGTTTAAATGCGTAATTTTTCTCTAAAAAATCTTCGTAAATATGCCAAAAGTTTCAAAATTTATACAAAATTTTAAAATTACTGTAAATGTGTTTCATAAAAAATGCTCTTAAACTTTATCCATAATGATTATGCTGTCCACAGCATCAATGAATGATTTACAGTTGCATGTACAAAATACTTGAAAATATACTTTCAATGTTATTAACCGTTTTATTTTATTTAATCATTATTTGGGACTATTTAAACTATATAAAATATACTTAAATAGTTAAGTGATAAAATCTCGCTAGCAGGCCTGTTTTTGAACATTTTACTTTGTACACATGCCCTAAAATGTTCTTATTTTCTTAAAAGATTTTTATATTGTTATACAAATGCATTGGTTATATTTTAATCGTTATAAAACTTGACTAATGAGAATAAGAATTATAACATCAAATATACTTTTTCCTTATTTGTTTTCCAAGAAAATCTTTGGACCTCTTTGAATGCTTAATATCTCTTTTTTGCAAAACTGGAATTGCTTTTCACCTCATTACTTTCCCATTTAAAACTAATTTTACTTTGCTAATCATGGAATATTGTGTAGTTATTATTCTTTTCGTTTCATTTACTCTTAGATAAAGTACATGAAGAATAATAAACCATTCTTAATTTGATCGCTGGTTTTGAATTTGTGTGTGTGTTTCGGGTTGATAAAGGTTATTAATGGTAATGGTAGAGTAATTTGGAGTATTGTGGGAAGTTTGTAGAAATTCCACAAATTATACAAATGACATTTTAATTAATAAATTAGATAACTTAATTACAATAGTAAAAATAAAATCGATTCTCTCAGTAGGATTTTAAATTTCTTAAAGGTTTTTCTTTTCTTATCTTTTAGGTACTTTCTTTATCTTAAGTCAGTTGAAAGAATTTTGGTGTCTTTCTGTCTATCAAAATTCATAAAAAAAACCTAACAGATTTTTTGATACTATGTATGATGAATAAAATAAGATGTGACCAGAGATATTTTTAACTCCCACGAGAGAGTATTTCACTCCTTGAAAATATGAAATACTCTTTAAAAACTAGCCAGGAGTATTTTCACTCTGAATTTTTCACAAAGGTTTAGTTTAAAAAATGCACCGCGTGCCCCACCGAAATCAACAAGGGAAGTGTCTATTTGGACGGCAAAAACGGCAGTTGGCCCATGCGCCGTAGGTCTTGCGGTTACGTAGCAGTCCCGGCGCTTAGTGTGATCTCCTATCAGAACCGTTGCCGTGGAAATAAGAGTAGAGTTTAGTTGTATAGTGATTGTCCAAATAGACATTACCATCAACAAATAATATTTTTCTATTCAAAACACCAACTGGTTTCAGCGGAGACATTTTCGCCCGACTTCTGGAAAAAGTTAATTACCAAAAGCCATGGCCCCCTAATTATCATACTTTTTAATTGTGTTATCCTACAGTCATAATATTTTTTTTTCATTTATTGTTCTGATGCTTAGGGAGTTTGATTACGATTGATTTGATATTGACTGATACAAATATATCAAAGTCAATCAATCCCAGTATTTAAAACTGGCTAGAACCAACGATATTATCAATCATCTAGTTCTAGATAGTTATCAAGTATAATGCGTACGTATACTTCAGCCACTGCTGTTTCGTTATCATCTTCAAGAACATATGTTGTGCCATAAATAATACGATAAATAAATGGAATATCGTCAACACGTGAAAGGAAGAACGAAAGTACTATTTAAACACAATTTTTTCCAGTTTCAGAAACACCTCATACATAAATACGAGTTGCATAATTACGGAAGATGTAATTTATAGCATGCGCCAGCGAGACAATATCACCTTTTTATAGTTAAAGAATAAAATTAAATTGCTTTTTAAAGTTCTTCAGCTGGTTCTAACGACATTCTTTGAAAAGTATTGATGGATGGGTTATTTTAAAGTCTGCGTTTCTCAAGCTTTAGGGCATCCCTCTCTTTGAAGTGGATGGGTCAGAGAAGATTTAGTAGTTAAAATATGTATAGAAAAGTGAAATCTGAGTCTCCAGATTACTTTAAATTCTGATAGTTTGAAATATTAGTCTCACGCTCTAAATAATATTTCTATCAATTCAAATTGAAATTGAAAATCTTCCATTGTCTACGATAAAAAATATTCTTAACACCAAAATTCAATACTGTAAAACTTTATTCGGTGGTTCATTTCTACATACTTTTGCTTTTCGTTAGGCGGAAGAGAAAAAAAACAAAACGTTGAAGTTTAAGTTAATGCTTTAGTTGCAGATGATATTCCACAACGATAAACTAGGACATTTTAAGAGGAATCTTAGAAAAAAAAAACTGACAGAACTATATAATTTCTTTATAACTCTCCTTAAATAATTATGTCAAGAATGGAATTGTATTAATTTTAAAACTATCAATATGTATTTTATATTGATTTTCTTATGTATACTAAAAATAATAGTTAACTCTGAATAATTTCTTTTCATTCATAACTTTTGATATGTAAATCAAACTTATTCCACACTTAAATGAATATATTAAAAGCAAATTGATTTAATTAATGAGTTTATATTTAAATTTACTCAAACGTTTCTATACAAAAATCATTTATTATCTACCTTTAGTAGAAATCCTTTATACATCAAGATCACTAGAGCCTTTAACTTTAAATCTACTACCTTTCAGACAACTTGAATTTTGAAGTCTTAATTTGATTGAATGCTTCAATGTTTTGGTTATTTGCCAAGATGTCTGCGTCTGAAGCACGATGGAAACAATTGCATTCACATTACGGCTTTTTGTTTTCTACCTATTTGAAGTTCGGTTATGTTTTCAAGGAATTATTTTAATGCATTTTAAAAAGGGTCTGGGAATAGTTCTATCGGAAGAGACATATGGTCAGAACTTTGTTATGTCTTTTAGCTTTATTTGAATGTCGTAAAATATGAAGTATGGATTATAAAAGAATTATTTCTTCGTTACCTTTTCAAAAACATGTTTTCGAATAGGGGAAGAACGTAAATCTTTAGGACTTTCATAAATTTAGTTCGTGTTTTCACAATGTATATTTGAACATTGCAACAAAACGAATTCAATTTGGAGAAGTTTACTCAGTTTCTATTTTCGTATTAAGTGAATTGATTGCTGAGTAATGAAATATTTGCTTTTTACTTGAAAACCATATTTCCGGTTAGTATATTGTGACATTAAATAATTCTATCTCTTAGGTAACTTACTAGGCTAAAAGATTTATATAGAAAGTGGTTATTTGCAATATATTTGTTTTACTTTTGTAAAATTTCTCAGTAACTAAAATATAGTAAAAACCTTTCTTTCTTAAATTCGAATTTATATAACTTTCAATTACTTTATTTCAATTTCGAATTTAATAACTTTCAATTTATATATAACTTTCAACGCTGCTTACTTTCTTTTTCAATGGATATCTTACCATTTCGAAACTACAAAAGTACAATTTTCAGAGGTTTTTTTTAATTTTCTTATGATATAACAAATAACTGAGATTACACAATCTTAATTAAAAGATTAAACAATGTTACTATTAATTGTAAGGTTACCATAGGTATTTGGACGTTGACGCATTTGAAATTAACAACAAATTTACTATAAAAATATTCAAATTTCATATTGAAAAATGCTTTTTTGCACACTTTCCGCAGGATTACCCTCAATTTCCAAAGATATAATGTATTGTGCCATCTTAACCCTTTTGGAAACGTTTTTCAAAGTCTATTAGATTGGAAAGGTTTTAATCTAAAAAATTTACCAATGGACTTCTCATTGGCTATTGAAGATTAAACAAATTTAATTAAAGTTGCATCTAAGCCCCTTTTACCTGAATCAACCAAATCGAAAGTTTTTGCAATCTCAATTAACTCCCTACCAATGGTCCAAATCGATTCTTTGAATAATGGACTCTAAATTTCTCGCTTCAAAGGAACATATATGGGAGATCCTTCGCTTTGATCTGTGCTGAAAGAAAATCGATGTTTTAATTACGCAGTGAAGACTCAATTCGATTCACTAGGGAAGCTGAGGTGACGATTCGTGTCGAGCTTAAAAAATCAAGCTAATTAATAGAGGATTGTTCTTTGGAAATGAATTTAAAATTTTGAATGGCTTTTTTAAGCGAAATGTGCAGTTTCTCTCTCTAAGAACTTTTAAGCAACTTAAAGATTAGGAAAGTGAAAGGCATTGGGGAATTCATATAAGACATCCATAGCAATGAACTGGACTTCATTCATTGACTTTAGTCAACTAAATCTGAATTAAAAGACGAATGAAAGAAGTTTATATACCTATATCCTAACAATAATGCTCGAAGAATTTCAATCGCAAGGTAAATTGTTATCAGGGACACCTTACTATGGTATATTTTAATGAATTTGAAGTAACGTTAATTCAGATCTGATTCTTCTATACTCTATCTGACTTAGGGTCGGGTGGGGAAAAATGGGTCTCGAGGGGTAAAGTAGGTCTAGGGATTTTAACAGGTTATATTTATAAAATTTAATGCTTTTGGCATGCTGACTTTTATTGAGACTCAAATAAAATCAGTATGCCAAATAACATTAAATTTTATAAACATAAACTGTTAAAATCCCTAGACCTATTTTACATAACTAGACCCATTCCCCCACCCTACCCTATTGAGTAATCAAAAATATTGTTTGGTTAGTTTGTTATTCGGGGTTTAAAGGCTCAAGGTCGAATTAGTTCATATTGTGCTCCAAATTACTATATAATCGTGCTGTAAGGGCTTCTTCATCTAAAAAAATGCGTATATGTTAGTAATACTTTTTCAAGATGAAACAAGTTGTGAATATTTTGCTAGTACTACGCTTCAAACACTACTGTATTTACTCTCAAAAGAATTGCAGAATTTCACTAATATGTGTCAGTTGTGTAAATTTGTAATTATACACAAACTTTAAGTTCCGGAATATATAAATACATCTCGAGAACAATGTATACAATTTTTTTTGTTTTTATCATTTGCTAGCTATTAAAATCTGTCTATTTCGTTTGCGTTAAAATTTTGCAAGATTGAATTATTGACACTAAGCTCATCTAAAAACTTAAGATTATTCCCCCAATGTTGTATCTTTATTCCAAACGATATCACGATTTGTTCAATTGATTTCTAGGGAACACAAAATTGATTGCATTCAAAGAATTGAGTCAAACCTGCATCTGACCTCATGACAAACTACGCTATTTCTTATTGCGCATTCTTGAAAAAAATTCAAGTTTCCCCTTCCTAAACTTCTATTATTGTTAGCTTTTTAAATATCTATACTTCCAGTAGCATGTTTCTGTTTTCTGTTCCCGATACCCAGAATTGAAGAACCGGACGTGGGGAACATACACAATTTCTTTATGCTATATTACTTTCCTCTTTTCCACGAATGTCATTTCTCTATGATGATGATGATGATTTTAGGTAGAGGGGAAAATACAATATATCTGTCGGTCATTTCTTTACTTTTGTCCCTTTTCTCTAGAATTTCTTGAAATTATTACGTGACCTTCGGACTTGGTATATCGAGTTTTTCTTTTCTTGCTGCAGCTCTTCAGTTTTGACTCGGATGGATGAAAAGTTTCCAATTGATTTTCGCCGCTCTCGTCTATTCTGTTAGAACTGGTTCGGTTGACTGATTGATATCATCTCCTCTCTGAAAATGTCTCATTCATGGAAAAGAGTGAAAGCATATCTCTTTCCAATGGATTTTGAGATCCAGTGCTCCAAACGATAATAGAGAAAAAAATCACGAATTTTTGTATAAATTAAAAGAAAACTCAACGATCGAGAAAGCTGTTGCCTTGGTTAAGTTAGCTATTCCAAATTAATTTTTAAAAATATTAATTTCCAATATTACTTTTTAAGTTGTATTTTATAATTAGTTTCTTGTTTCGATGTTAGTGTAAAATTTAAAATCGATTTCCAACTCTTAATTTAGCTAGAGAATTGAAAAATAGCTCCCACACAGATGAGTATGACAACGAAATATTAATGTCATTTTTTATTTGCTTTTCCTGAACCAGCGGGGCATTGAAGAGTTACTATATTCGGCATACAAAATAATCACTCCAATTTTCGAAATTTCGCAACAAGGCTCTCTGCTATGTTACGAATAAATTCCCATAGTTTTCTAAATGTTAAGTTTATTCGGTGTAAAAAAAATCTTTATAGGTGTGTATGTAACCTATGATAACCTGAGCTACATTTAAACTTGATAAATAGCGAAAATTCTGTCTATACAAGATGCAAATAGAAGATTTTTGATGCTTGCTCTCGCTGGAAAGGTTTTTCATGTTAAGGGAATTGAAGAAAGGATAATTATCGGGTTTTTTAGAGATATTAAAAAAATGAGTACTTACGTATTATTTGCATGCAAGGAATTAATTTAACTTATGATCAACATAGGATGGAAATTAAAATTTAAGAAATGAATGATATTAATCTTCCAGTGTTTTAAGACTACACTAAAAAATAACTTCCCTCTCCCCAGATCATATCGTACATACCTTCCGAAGAAGACTCTCTAATATCAAAATCTAAAAGTTTCAGTCCGAGTTCTTCTTTGCAATCGTCTGCGGTTTTTGCCACTTTGGTGCATTTATTCGACCGATATGGTTTGCCCAGATCCACCATGTATAACCACTGTTCAAATTAAAATTAATTCGAATTTAAAGATCCGATCAGGGAATATTTTGGTGTATAGTCCCCCCCCCTTTTAAAGAATTATCATCTGCAAAATTCATGAATTTGATGTATCAAAATCTATAATACTGATCTTTTTTATCTATAAACTTGCCATATGATTACTACTGATCGTGGTTATATCATTATGGATAATTTATTTTACTATATTACACCAATGATTTAGTGATCCTTATCCTCTTTTACATTTTTCTACTGTTATTCTACAGCTAATTTTTCACAGTAGGTGTTTTGAGTCATCTACTAACTCATGTAAAATTTCCGTCCATTTCTGTGAGTTTAGCCCGAGAACTTTTCCTTGTTAGTTGATAAACTAATTAAGTTGATGTAAATGAATCAATTATACTGATGTATGGTATCCACATATTGATCATATTAATACTGATCTATCAGCAATTGTTATATGGTGAAATAAATCAATTGCCTATCAAATAATCCGGGTATTTTGCATTGAGTATTGGTTAAACATGGCAGACGTGGACAAGCTTAATTGGGCGTTAAAATTTGTCAACTCACTGACGATCGTCTCACTCACGTGTAGACGATCGCCAAGAGGAACTCGTACTGAAACTTTTAAAGATTTTGATAGGTATTTGAGCAGTCTTCTTCGAAAGGTGTAATGTCTTATAACCACAGTACTTATGGTAAAAAAATATCATGATAGGCATCTGAGCCGTGGTTAAGCATGGCTGAGATTTTTTGACTGAATAATTTCACAGGCTGTAAAACAGTACATCGGTAATTACACGCAATTAAATACACATTTTTTTTAATGTGGAGTTGGCTCCTTTTAGCAGACCTCTGTTGTAGTAGACCTCTTGCAGCATATTTTCATTGACATAATACTCTGGCTATTTATATCTAGGGCGTCGTGACTGTGAATCAAATTAATTTTGTAAGTGGAAGCTATTGAATTTCTTTATATTTAAATAGCATAGTTACACTAATATTTAAATCTAATTTCAATATTTCACATTCCTTAACTGCCAAGTAAATCATCAGAGTTATTTTGTTCAATTAGTTATATTATACACACTGTTAATTTATTGGTTTGCATCTTTTGATAAAATCCTAGTAGTATACGTTACAAGCTTGGTGCGATTTTGAAAACTGTCGCCAAATCACACTATGAATTCAAAAATACAAAATGGCTAAAAAAGCAATAATTTCGCCAAATCTGTACAGTACAGATTGCATTTAACAAGTCTTTGTGTCACAAATCCCCATAGCCAAATCCATCGTGTAACGTATACTAGGATTAAGCCGATCTTTTGAGTAATCGTTTTTCAAAATGTATACAACTTTTTTGCATTAACAATTGTGGTATACTGATTTTAATTTTTAAAGCTTTTGGTGAAATTTACGGCTGACAGAAAATACTAAATTTTATTTATTTAGATCATTTTTAATATGTACATAAATTTTTATAACATTTATTCAATATCGAACTAGTAGCAAAGTCCATCAGAGAATTTAAAGCCTTTATCATCACACATCAAATAAATCGTTTTGGAGGCATGAAATTTGAAGCACTTTTGGTATACATACTTGAGCAACAGCACTTAGTGTAAAGCTATTTCCTTACATACATAGATAGGAGCTTAGTTGATTTGACAAATGTAAGCTCAAACGCTACACACGCATATTTCTCAATCAAAAACAGCGTAAAATAATGAAATATAAGAAAAGATCATGTTTATGGTAACAAATTCAATACAAATTCTATTCTACTATTTTGATGGACAGTCATTTTTAAAGGAAAAATTTGTGTATTTCTAAATGTATTGAAGCGTAGAAAAAATATTTTGATCAAAGTACACTGTAAGCACACGCACACACATCAGAATATATACTCATCTCTAACGTTCAGTATATACCACTATTACAATCAAATCTAGTATAGCAACACGCTATATTTAAGATTAATAACATAAATATAACAGTACACACCTTTAAATTCCAATCCAATGAATAGTTAGTACTTTCTTCAATTGTGTACTGAATGAGCTTTGAATAGTCGAGGAAATTGTTTGTGTTGTAGTAGTTTTTGATAATGAACACATTTGAATCAGTATGTATCGCTTATTATTCTACACTGTAAATGCAGGAGCGATTCCGGACTCGCATACAGCTGTCAAATGACGTATGAGATGTGCGTGTTACATTTGATTATACTTTTCGTAGCTACGAATTTCACGAGAGCATTGAAGCATCTCAAATAAGTACAAGCGTATTTAAATGCAACTTCTGAATAAAAATCATGATATATCCTCAGTGATGATCTCTCCAGATTCAAATGCCAAGTTCAAACAAAGATTACGCACCCCAACTTTGATGCAAAATTATTGCTTGAAGTGATTCCTCTTCATGGAGCCCAAACTTTAAATAAAAAAAGTCTCCATGCACCAAAAATAAAGCATCGTAACCTCCTAGAAAATAAGACCAAACGTCTGTAATGAGAAGGCTTGATTATAACTCAAGGTCTTTAAATCTTGAAAACTTTCTACGCACACTATCCAAGCATGGATACTGTTTCATTGATTTTGAATTATCTGGAGTTTTAAATTGGCCTCTGACGTTTCCATGATGTAATACCTTCTCCAGCCTATACTAGACTGCAACGTTACTTGACCTTGGAGAAACAAGCTGAGAGCAAACCAAGAAAGTAGTTCCCAGCGCGGTGTCTGAATTTTGAGTGAAATAAAGAACTTCAATTTAGAAATATGATTAGTTTGTTAAAACCACGTATAATATAGTGTCCTTTTATCACGATTTGCGTACCAAAACTCCGCCTAGCAACCCAACTGGCTTTCTGTTTACTCAGTGTTTCCTTCCGCTTAGGGACGGCATAGGGTCAAGAAACATTACAACCAAGTATAGGATTTAGTAGGTCGTAGAATTAAAACATCCAACCTTCTATCCTTCACACAGAAAATAAAGGCCACTAAACACATTGTCATCGTAAGTGAGCAAATTTTCCCCAAGTTAATAAGTCAAAATAATGTCCGAATCTTCTCTGTATAAATTATAGAACACATGATACTCCATGGACCGTATCTGTATCAGATTGCTTGCACAGATAGCTCAGATTAGTGAACCATGTGATTGACATTGCAATGGTGGAAATGCCATTCAGCTATGGATCCATATAACCAATCATTTTAGACAAATGGCTTTTGGGAGGAGGAGTCACACTTCTGCGCAGTCGCATTTGGGCGTTTTGACCGGCGGCGGACTCCGCCCATTGGGCCTCGCTGTGCAGGACCGGTGTCTCCGGAAGGGGTGTGGGGTGTGGTTGTTCATGGAGGCCGAGTAGGTGGTGTCCCACGAGTCCCCCGCGGCCCCCTGGGCGCAAGACTGCCCCATCAGGCATGTCCCCAGGTCCTTTTTGCGATAGACGATCTCCTTGAAGTCCTTCCGCAGGTGCACGTTGAAGTACCCGTAGAAGATCGGGTTGAGCGCTGAGTTGAGCAAGGCCAGGGTCTGCACCCCAAGGATGACGTTCTTGGAGACGGTGATGGTGTAGTTGCTGTAGATCCGGACGTTGTTGACGATGAAGTAGGGCGTCCAGCAGATGATGAAGCTGGCGATGATGCAGATGGTGAGCTTGAGGGTCTTGATCTTGGCGCGCGGGATCATGGCGGCGGCGTTCTGCGAGCGGCGCAGGAACACGGAGGACGAGCCCTTCTGGTTATGGTCTTTGGCCGCCTTCCACACAGTGCGCAGGACGTTGATGTAGCAGTAGCAGATGCAGATGGCCGGAACGATCAGGATGTAGGTGGTCAGCCACGTGAAGTAGATCTTGCGCTGCCACAGGGCTGTGTAGCCCTTGCTCTCGCACTTCTGCCGGATGATCCCGCTCTCGGGGTCTTTCTCCTGCACCTGAAGAAAACAGAAAATCCTTAACAATTCTTAAAATTAGCAGAAATGAAGAAACAGGGGACAGAAAATGGGAAACAGACGACACTTTGGACCCTCAAAATCGGAACAGCTTTACTAGCAAGGCCCGAGCATTCAAACGTCAGTGATGGCATCTGCAGGCCAATCTGCAACTTCAGATAACTTAAGTTCATTGGAAAATATTTCTGAACAGTGCTGAACCCTTTTTATTGGATTTAAATGATCTAGAGCTGTAGCCCCAGCAGTAAAAACGTTCAATATTCTTCCAATTTTCGTAATGTATGGCTGAATTTCGTTTAATTCTAGTTCCATTTACGAAAACTTGACATATTTGGTGTGAGCTGTGCTACCTAGGGAAACTGGCCTCCAGCCACGCCATTTGTGAAAAATCCACCCATGAGACTCTCACCAACAACTGAGTTTTATAACGTATAAAAATATGCACAATTGGATGGTTAGTAAAACCATAGAAGAGAGATAGTGGAGTGAACAATGATAACTCTTAAGAGCAGATAACTAAGATAATTTTTAGAAAGATCGGCATCACGTGACCACCATCACGTGATGGCGGTCCAAAACCCTGAGAAAAATTTTGCATATCGCTTTATATTAAAAACTTCTCATATTTTAACATGATGTCTTTGGCCTAATGGTTAGCGTACTCGACTGCCATGCAGTAGACCTGAGTTCAATTCACGGTACCACTGGTGCTTTATAAGTTGGATTCTTTTTTTAATTTAATAGATCATTAAAGGTTTTCTAAACCTCATAAATTAGTTTTTATTAATTAATTGTTGTCATAAGCTTAAAACTAACAGATTAAGCTACATTTTAATCTGATAAAAATAAGAAATTCTTTCTGTAAGCATTGTATCCTTCTATTGTATACAGAGATCTTCATGTAACAATAGGATTCACCTGCATAAATTGCAGGGGGTTTCTGGCATCGAATTTGACAGTTTTCTGTTGAAAATTAACATGTGAAAGTTGTTAAATACTTAACAGGTCATAACTGCTATTAGCATTACTGTCGCAATATTGTACTATTTCACTTAGATCGCTCTATTAATCGACTACCATACTCAAAGAAGGAAAGCAAATGTAAATTATTTGCACATGATAAAAATATACAATTGTTTCTGAAATACTTGGGTCTCCTTCGTCAGTGTCTAAAAGATAAATCAATCATTCATCTTTTGCACAGTCTGTTCATCTGCCAGTCAATTACCATGTTGGTGTATAGTTTCTTTTTCAGAATAGCAATTGTGAAAACTGGGAAAAACTGCATTTTACGTTCTTTCTCTTGTCTTGGTAAAAGTCTTGATAACTTTTTTTAAACCGTAGATTCAAATTAGGGTGTAAGTTATAAGAAACTATGTTATGTAAAGAATTTAAGTTCGTGAACTTTCATCTATTTAAGTTTAATATTGAGCATTTAACTCCAATGCAGTACACTACATTTAATGCAAGTCTATTTATAGGTAAATTTATTCATACCTAGGAGACAAAAAATACTATTGCTTTATTAATATGCATGGACAATTTTATTTATATAAGATATATAAATAACAGTTCTGCTAAAGATTATATAAATTTGATTTGAATTTTATTAACTCAATATCCTAAAACAATTTTGGATTTTCAATTGAAGGCTTTCGTGTACGTGCATTCAATTTAATTCGCATTCAAAAGTTAAAGGTTTCCAACCACAAACAAAAGAAGGAATGCACAAATATTTATGTTTGGAATTGACTCATAGAGCAGAGCTTGTATACCTACATAGACGGAAACTTAATCCACTTACTATATCCTTTGTGAATAACATTCTCGAAATTAAATGTTGGTTTGACTAGCTTTGGAAAACGAATTTTGCCCAATGTGCCTTTTTGTGCCACGAGAAGCTATGCTCACCGGATAAATTCAATTTTCCTGTGACGTCATGTTTTCTTTTGTTGCCCTTAAGTTTATGCTTTGGTTTTTGAAAAATCAAAGATGTCTTTGCGAGTTATTACTCTCTCGAAGAAGGAAAACGATGCAACGGTTTTTGTAAATATATAATGAGGCAATTGATGTTGTCTGTTCAAAAAAGAAAAAATTGTGATGGTTCAAATAGGGAAAGTCACATTTATTATATAAGGAACGAAATTATTTTACGCGTTTTAATATAAGATTGGTTATTTAATTTAAAAATTCTGCTGTTTGATGACTAAATTTCTATAAAATTTAGATTTCATAAAGTTTTGAAACAACATATTTATAATATAATTTACTAGTTTGTTATATTATAAACTTTTTTGAAGCTTTTAATTCGCAAATACTTTTCAAATAATATTTTTTATAAGTATTTCATGATTTTAGATAAAAGATTTTAATGGAAAATGCTTTTATAATCTTGTTGATCATTTTAATACATTTTATTGTCTACAGGTTATGTAAGTAATCAAGAGAATGCGGAATGACACATGCAGGCATATTTTCAATATTTTCAAAGATAACTCATATCTACCTCTACATTCCATCAATTTTTGTAAAATATATAGCATGCAAACATCTTAAATATTTTAAAAATTTAAACTACATTTTACTACATTTGTCTTTATTTAATCTTCGTTAATTTAATAACAGTCTAATTAAGTCCATATACATTCAAGTAGACATTTAATTACATAAATTAGTTAGTTTGATATACATTTAATTATATGTCGTATTCAATGCTTTTATTTAATTATAAATTAAATTATTTGTTGTATTTATTAAAAACCTTTGGGGGGGATTGAACTCATAAACTCATTTTTTATAAACATTGTAAACAAAAATATTCGCTCTTACTCAAACCACATACTTTGATACAACGAACATTCCCTTGCCATTCCATTTCTATTCTTAGCGCCCAGCATGCCTATTTCAATACCCGCTCTATTAAAACCATTTATTTTCTTAACGCCGTTTTCAAACAAATGTTTTCACCCTCAATATACTAGCTCATCTGTTATGTGTGAATTAGGAATGATAAATTCGGCCGTCTTCTTATAAATCACCACAGAGAACCACAATGCACAAGAGGGCCAAAACTATCTCTCTCTCTGGAGCACTCTCAATTTATTTCGGCTCTAGCATTTCGCGAGAAAGTTGGCAGCAGTCAAAAATATACAGATAACTGCTCCTCGTGGCTCGTTTGATTCTAAAGACCATATCTCATCAAAAGCAAACGGTGTGTGAACGGTTTTTCCTTTAGCTTGTTTTTCTTACTTTTAACCCTGCCGTAAAACATGGAATGTTCAATGGCAAAGAGCAATGAAAATAGTTCCTGGTTTACCTAAAGCATTCCAAATTTAGAAGTAAAACTATGGTAAAAGAAAACTTTTTGACGCGAAGAGTAATTGTCATGTAGAAAGAAAAGAGGGGTAATATATTAAAATAAGACCAAGGAATGCTCTTTTATCTTAGTGTTTGTGTTTATATTTAGAGTGTTCAATTCAAATTTTTCATATTCAATTCATATGAGTCCGATTAGGATTTTTTGAATCGGTGGTATTTTTATTAATTATAATTAATAGATGCTTTGTGTTTATTTTAATTTGGTTTTATTATTTTTACAAGGTATGTAAAATGACTCCTTCTGAATGTGAATAATAATAGCAACGTTCTTGAAAATAAAAATAAATTTATTCTGACACTACACTGCAAAAAAATTCGTCATTTTACGCGTTCATTTCCATGATTTTTTCACTGATTATTTACGTAAGCTAGAAAACAGAATTTTAGCCGTGAAATGTCTCATGAACTGATCCAGTGTATTACGCCTATCACAAAATGTAAACTTTTCATATTGAGACTACAGAAGTGTTTTTTCAGGGTTAAAGTGTGATTACTTAAAATAAAAAAAGTTCAACAATTTAAAAAAAAAGAGGCTCTACTTTAAAAAAGAAAATTTAATTATAACTTATGCTCCACTTTCTGTTCTCAAGTTTTTCCTGCAATACATCAGCATTAGAAAATCGTCCTTGACCTTAATGCTTCGTTAACCTTCACTCAGACCATAGATAGGGGTCCAGAGGTCCAGAACATCTGTCTACAAAATTTCAAGGTACTGCTAGAGGGTTTACTGAATTTCAGGTGATAAGCAAAAGAAGAAGCAGATGCAAATACTTTCAATGGAAACCCCGTGACAGTTTTATTACTTGTAAATGTCCAGACCAGTGTTCCCCGCCCCTTACAGTCTTCGCTTTTGTTATTGAATGGGGAAGAAGCTAGGAAAGTGTATTGGGATAACTACAACAACGAAATAACCCACAGTACTTCTGGGGGAAAACCTTTAATCTTCTGCGTAGGTTGCAACAAACCGCCCAAATTTAAATCTTTTTGTTTATTTTAAATTAATTAAGAATGTAGTTCAATTAATTTTGAGACACCTTTTCCATACTGCCTGACCCACAAGCATTACTACTAAATCTTTCAAGTGAACTTACCTCCACAAAGATGAAAATCTGAGGTATGGCTAGGAGGAAGGCCAATGCCCAAGATCCGATGATGAGTCTCTTGGCTTGCGTTACTCCCCCAGTGGTCCTCAAAGGGCGACAGATAGCCAAATAGCGGTCATAGCTCATTGACGTGAGGATGAACGTAGTGCTTGCCAGGGTCACTATTTGAGCGTAGACAATCACTTTGCATGCTATTGGGCCAAGTTTCCATTCGCCAAACACCTGCAAAAGAATGAATTGACTTCCATTACATTGCAGAGGGAAAAGTTGTAAATTGAGTTAGAATAAACCTGGTAATGTCAGTGTTTAGGTACCGGTTGCTTTTTGATTATGCATCCAATCTATCAATAGTAGTATTTGAATTTGAATTTAAATCAATTGAGATAATTAAAGGTATTTATGATTACACTAGATACTAAACTGTTTGATTTCACCACATTATTTTTGCATGTAGTATTATAAAGATGTAATGGGGGTGTTCAAAAATAAATTTTAATGAGATAAAAGTAATCAAGGCAGATAATTTTTGCGCTGTGGTGTAATTATTTCCCAGCAAAGCACTATTTTGTTTACTTTAACCGTTCGAGAATGCTCAAAAAGTAATTAAATTAAGTAAGTAAATTTTCATTAAATGGTGAAATGCCAATGAGAATATTAACATTTGCCGATAAACTTCAGCAAAATAGCCTATTTCATATAATGTTGTTGGAAAACGCCTTTTGACTTTAAACAGTTCTAATAGTTAAGGAAATAATGTGAATGTGACAATGCTGAATTCGTGTAAAAAAGTTTACAAGTGAACCTGGCAAACGGTGAAATAAAGTTTTAACTATGACAAGGTAAATAATCTCTGTATTTAAATTTGAACTTTGAATTAAACTGCAATCAAATTTTTTAGAAAGCTTCTAAACTTATTTTTACTATGGCTTTTTCTATTTTGTCGAAACGTTTATTTATCCAAATAACTTTATTTTTGAAAAAAAAATATAATAACAGAAAGTATTTGTGTGGGTTGATAAAAATATTTTCATCGTTAAATTTGCATATTTTTAAATTCCTTTAACTATTTTGTAGGGTTTAAAGTGGGAATTTGAAAATACAGTTTTAATAATATGATTTTATTAGTTTACATAAATTCTTTCTAAAAAAAAAAATTTGGGAAAAAGTATTCCCATAAAAGAGTAAAAAGAAAACCCTTATTTATACCAACTTATTATCCCCAAGTTTTATTTTTTACTTAAGGGACATTTTTAAAACTAAGAACATCACCCAAAGAATTCAAAATCGAAGAAATAAATTTATGAAGACAAACAGCATGCTATAGCAGTAAAACCTTTTTGGTATAAAAGGCGAAAACCCCATTGTAGTTCTCAATAAAAGGCAGAGTGTAAAATAAAATAACCGAAAATAAAGATATGTATCACTGAACCAAAAATGGAACGCAAGATCACACTCCCTTTTGTATTTAAAAAAAAAATACTCAAAACCGTCGCATCTGCATTGAAGAATTTTTTTAGAGTTCCCCATTCCTAACTTTTCTTAAAGTTAAAAAGTTTTCCTTTTTAAACATAAAATGCTACAGCATATTCTGCTTTGGATAGACAATTTATTGGTTTGTGTCTAAATAGTACTACTAAAAACCATCGAGTAAATGTTTCAGAATAGTTTATGCTTAAACTATTGTGTTTGTGACAAAAAAACCCTTTAAAATACAAAATATGGGCTCTGTAAATGGTTTAAATAGCACCATTGAGGATTTAATAAGTTGAAATATCACGAAATAACTTATTTCATATACCTAAGTAACCTTTTGATAAGTATTCAGAAAATCGTATTTATTTGAAAAATATTCTTCCTAAATAACACATTAAGAAAGCCGCAAATATATTTAGCATACAATTAGATTTATAAGTTTAATAAAAGTGTTACTTGCTAGTTAAAAGCATACCATATTCAGTGTCAATCTCCTAAAATGTGCTCATAGAGCCGTAAAATCCCAATTTCTAATCAACTTCGCAAATTATGCTTCCCCATTTAGATTTCATTTAAGATTTCCACTGATTGCATTTAAATGAAAGAGCTGAACTCTTACAATTAAAGTTAAAACTTCATTCCATAATGCGGGTTTACTGATAATATTTTATGTTAAGTGGGATTCACATAAAAGCAACGCATACGTAATAAAGAATTTCATTAAATGTTAATATATTTAAATATTTATTCCAAATATTTATTATTATTAGATTTAAAGGTATAGTTTCATTGAAATTTTTGTAAGGTCTACTTTTACAGTATGTCAGTAGGAATAATCGATTAGGTACTTCATAGCTACAAAAATCGGTGTTAAAGCGTACATTCATTGAAACATTAAAATCAGTTGGTTATTTTTCCGGTTATGAATTTTGTTTTTAAATAAGAAAATTAGTTAAAATGAAAAACAAGTAGACTCTCTCTTAAACAGACTGAAAATTTGCCGGGTTTTACTAATAGAGCGAAATTCCAATGAAAGTAGAGAAAAAATTTGAAACACTGAAAACGCGCTTTTCCAAACTCAAAAGACGCATTTATTAAATGCATCAATTTTTAACAAATGTTTCTGGTAAAAACTTGAAAATCTTCATAATGTTCTCATTTATTTTTACTTCGTCCTTAAACCAGGCAGTTAAAGTGAAGAACGGAGAATGTGTAAGAGGTAGAGTTTATTTTAGTGTATTTGATAATGTATAAAACCTTTACATCACTTATACATGATGATATTTATGATATACGGTAAGCATGCAAATACTACCTACAAGATTTGTGTTTTCTTTATCCATCACATATTTAAAATAATTTGCAAATCCCTTAGAAATGTTTTTTTTTTCAAAATTACATAAATTGTTTCTCAAAACTTAAATCAAATCAATACCACTAAATAAATATACTGAGTTTAAATACATCGTTTATCTTAGCATTATTATATCGCTACCTCAGAGCAACAGTAGGACATCTTCCACGCTACCTCAGAGCAACAGTGGGATATCTTCCAATGTGTGGACATGGAAGATGTCCCGCTATTGCTCTGAGGTAGCGTGGAAGATGTCCCACTGTAGCTCTGAGGTAGCGATGTGTTTTTTTATTACCTATTTGGTTCAAGAAGTTTATTGTTGGGGCATAACATTTCGTCCAAGTTTTGCTTACAATTTTTATTTTATTTTAGTGAGAATAGCATAAATATCATGTTTTAAAATGGGTTGCGCAAGTTTTTGAAAGCACCATTCATATTACAAGGATACACCTGTATAAAAATTTGTTTAAAAATATATATACTCCTACCCAACTCGAACTGGTTTGGTTCCTGAAAATGTAAAATACTACCTATGTTTCAAACACTATATACTGATTTTCATAAAACTAAATCTTGTAAAATAGTTCGTTTTTTTCCGAATTTTAATTAGAAAAACAAGATACGGTTGGGAGAAAATACGTCAAAAATTTATAAAATAGTTTCACATATTACAACATTTTATCCCGTTACCTTTACTTTTGGACCATTGTTTACTATTATTTATTAACACATTTAAATGTAATCAAGTAACACATTTATATACCGATGTTCAACAAATTTATTTCGAAAATATCAGCTTACTCTTTAGTTAACCGGTAATATCTTATGTACCATTACATCATACATAGAGTTTGAAGACGTTGATGATAATTCCAAAAGACTAAAAGGCGAGTTATATATGATTGATTGGTAAAGAAATATAAATTTGGTTTAATACTTTCATAGAACACTTATAATTGAAATGTATATTAGAAAATATCCAAATGAAATTTTAGGGTATTCTAACTTTTAAAGACTACCTCTGCCCCCTATTGAATCCAGATTAAAGTCCCACGTGTTTTCTCTTTACCGGCGTGTTTGATTCGAATCCGAAAAGAAACAAAAGTTGTAGCAAGGGAGGTGAAATAGTTGGACAAGAGGACGGTGCGTTAGATCAAGATAAGAAAAGAAGAAAAACGTATCTAACCAAGAACAGGGGATAAAAAGGAGGAAGGAGGATTTGCGGGAACTTGCCAAAGAACTTATCACATCAGTATTGTGATAGGCCCATTCTTCTTGGGAAATCAGACGAAAGTGGTAAATAGCCCATGTAATTAAATGTTTTCTCATATTTAAAAATCGTAATTTTGTTATTTTATATGCACACAAGTTAAAGCTGATAGAAATATCCGTACATAGAATACAATCAAGGTATTTATTTGCATACTTTTATTTTTTCCCTGAACTCAAAAAGGACCTTACAGTAAACTTAAAATAAATTATAGTTATAGTTTGATGTGAAGTGATTATTTCACGGAAATAATACTTTATCATCCTATTTAGGTTAGAAGTAGCATTAAATTAATAACAGTGATTTTGAAAATAATTTTGTCTTCCTATTGAAATATCTAAGAGCATACCCCGTTTCAGCATTAAAAATATTCACAGTTGTTTTCAAATTTTGTAAACATGGGATACTCTACTTAGTAAAATTTAATATTAGAATGTTATGATCAGATTAAATTGTTAATGTATTTTCCCTGCACTTGAATCGAAACCCACATTTAAAAAAAATCAGAATAACTTAATATGTATAAGACTATTTCATTCCCAAACTTACCTTGAAAGAGCGTCAATGGAGCCTGATCTTATTTTAATAAAAATAATTAAAATACTCACGTGGTATTATGCCATTGAATGAGTGGCTAATCATGTTTTGAACTAATTTCTTAGGACTTATTTTGACTATGTTTAAATGGTTCTGTTTTTAACTTGCCTGATAAATATTTCACCAAAAAGCCTCATATCCGAAGTGACGCTCTTTCATAATAATCATAAGAAACCCCTTAAAAGCCTAAGAAAATGAATACAGATTTTAAAGACATGTTTCAAAACATGCATGTTTAAATCACATGTTGAGAAAAGTTAATAAAAAGTGAGTAAACGAAAAAAGATAAGATAAAAATTGTCAATTTGATAGCTTTGTGTTTTATCAAGAACCATTAATAATAACTTCTTATATTCGAAAGTATTTCCTGAGCCGTAGATCATGATGTTTTAGTTACTGAAGAATTTTTTCTAATTATTTTATCTTTTATAAAACAAATGAAATGGCAAGAAAGGTTTAAATAGAAGTTTTTGCAAGTCCCTTGTATCTTTCAGTAAAAATCACATCCGTAGCTTGTAGTTCATGTAATTATGTTTATTTTTTGCTTTTTACATAATTTTATAAACATTAAATTATATTTTTCAAAGATTTGATAGCTACAAAAATAAACGTAATTATTACAAATAATTACGCTTAACAATTAACTTTTTATTAATCTCATATATCATCAATAAAATTATAGACATTTTGTTTTAAAAGGATAAAATTAGTGGAATAATTCTTGATGAAAATTATTGGTACAGTGATTTGACCTAATATGATTATATTGTTATGCATATTTATAAAACTTGCGAAATTTTACAGAAAAAAACACTTAAAAATTCAATAAAATTAAACGGAACCTTAAGGACAGAATGTCTCCATTTCACGCTTTTATATTATAGTAAATACTAGAACAGTAATAGAATGTTGAATCCCTAAAAGTAACTTGCTTTCATTAAATATATTTTTTTAAGGAAGCTAGTTAGTTATAAATAGACAGTTTGAAAAACTGAGGTTTGGGGACAAACCACCTTGATTATATTTTTTCTGGCGGCCGTATTGTTACGTTTCTAAAATATACTACATACTGCGGGAGCTCCTAGGAGTGAAGTATAACAACTCCTTTCACTTTCTCAACTCAAATAATGAAATTTGCCAAGTAACGGGGCAGGTCTGCTTTCTCCGTGTAATTAATTGCATTGTTTTTACAGAAGATCTTTCCTTCTGTTAGTAAATGTCAATTAGAAAACAAGAAAAAGGAAAAAAAAAACTCTGTGTAAGAAAGATGTTAAGTGACATTCTTCGGCGCCTGGTTTTTTTCCGTCCTTAGTGCTTTGAACTTATTTCAAGGCACGATAAAAGCATTTTTTCTTTGTGCAGACTACGTTTAGAGACTGATTTTTCCTTTTCTGTGTAATGCAGTTTTACCTTAGGGATGAACAGTTTTAGCTCTTCTTATGCTCATATATTGATCTCCCCACACCCAAAAGCGATTACAGATAAACTTCAGAGCATTAGTTTATTTTGCTTCCGCTTTTGGGAAATGAGACGTAATACAATAGATCTTTGATTTTTAAATACTAAAAAAGGCACTCTTAAAGTAAAAAAAAGTCAGTGTTCACATCTAATGAACTTAAATCTAAAGCACTATTCATCCAGATTTATATGTAATGTAGCAGAAAATTCCCAAGTTGGAAAATAGTTATAATAACTTCATAAAATGTTATGATTTCCCAATTCTAAAGCGAAAATTTTAATGGAGAGTTTTTTACCCTGTCAATTCTGAAAATATTTGATAGCTATAATAAACAGTATTTGAATACAGAAAAAAAATACACTATACCCTCATTATCTCGAACTTTGAAGTCCCTAAAACCTTTATACTCCGAAAAAATATTTTCCCCCTTGAAATTAAGTGTTTCTCTATTTTTCCTCGTTATCTCGAAAACTTGTTAAATCGAAATTTTTTCCCAGTCCCTTCGATTTCGAGACGTTGAGGTTATACTGTAGTAAAAAGGATATCTTTTAAAATTTTGCTTTTTACTCTCAAAAATTGAAGCCTGATGGGAAATATCTCATATCGCCAGATTCTAGCATTTGGCAATGACAGCATGCTAAAAATTCTTACTAACCTAAGGTAATATTTGTCGGGCTTTTTATACAGAACAAACTTATAAAACTACTCAAAATAAACTTTATTCAAGGCACAACCGGGCCAAGTTCTTTTGAAATTTAAGAAACCTCAGCTACAGTTGGAAGAAGAAGAAATATGACTGGTCCCTGAAATCTAGTCCACCACAGAAACACCTTAGCTTGCTGTATATTCCCTTCTGAATATGTTTGTTTCGAAATAGAAAGGGAAACCAAATCTAGAATAGCTAACAGTGTTGTGACTTCTTTTGGGATGTGGCATTTGGACTGCCTTTTCTCATGCGAAAAAATCAAGCGTAACTTTTTAGACGCACCTGATCTAGGTGCTACAATTTGATTTGATCTTTCCGGGTTTCTTTACGGTTAATGATATTTCTTCAGAGGCGGCTGTGTCTCGTGGAAACATTTTTTTGGGAGGACTGAAACTGCCTTCAGATTTATGAGAATGACGCAAATAGCAAACTTGGTATTTTACTGGAAGTTATTATTGAGTAATTTTTGTATTACTTGAGTTACCTAAAAACAGTTAACCTGTTGAAATGGACTCGAATATGCACTATAAATGTTTTATTATCTAAGAGGAATGACTGTTAATTTTGCTAATAATATAAAATTGAAATTAAATTATTTGTATTGAAGCCTAACAATTCGCAATAATACATACTTTGAAAAAAAAAATAAAGAAACTAAGCTTCTCTCAACATTCCACGAGCAGTGTATTAGAATTAAGAGTAATTAGAAGTTATGAAATTTGGGAGACTGGAACACAAATTGTTAGATTAGAAAACATACTTTTCATTCTTAATAATTTCTCCGTCTTTTTATATTAAAAATAAGTATTGAATCAAGTTTCCTACTTAACTAAAACCGGATATATTTTTTCCTTATAGTGAGTCGTTTTGGGGAGATCTAGTCATGCATGTTTTAAATTTAAAATGTATTTGTCGTTTTTTTTTACATTTCTTATCCTTAAATAATCCTTATAAGTGAAGAACTAAAAACAAGTATTGAAATTCCTTTTCTTAAATAATTTTTGCTCTTTTCTTCTCTTATTTTGATATTTTATGGATTTATTTGTAAATCCATTAATATGTGTTATTTAAAGTAATTTTTTATTAATAAAATAATTTTACTTTAATGCACTTGTGCTATGGGCAGCTAAAAGAACAATCCTAATATGTGAATAATTCCGTGTATAAGAATAATTCCGAAATCAAATATTGTTAACCTTTAAAAATGAAAGAGAAAAGTAAATTTTTACATTAGAATACTCGCGTTCATTTCCACGAATATCCAGAACAACCAGATATAATTTTATAAAATTTGAAATCCTACCAAATCAACACAAATTTCCTTTAAAGCCCACTCAAGAAATATATCATCCAGAGGCATAAAAGAAGAAATATCAAAAAGAAATTCCTCGCGATTTCAAAAAAACAAAAAAAAAGTTCAGCACCCGAGTAATTACCTCCGGATTTTGAGTTGAATCTCTGCAACGATCTATTTATTTGAAGCCAACAGAACTGACGAGAGGAGCTGGAAATCCTCGAAAGTAATCACATACACAAAACCGGTTCCAGAAATCTTAGTTCCGAGGACTGCAAAATGGAACATTCAGGCTTTGTACAAGTTCCGAAGAGGGCAATTGTCTGCTAAAAGGGGAGGCAGCTCTTGGGCCACAGATGAACTCGTTGATTCGGCTTGAATTCCCTCCGAGAAATTGATATCTAGTTTTAAGTTGTTGTCCGAGAGTTCTGATGATGAGGCGAACTATTTTTAATTTGGAGCCATTTTCTTGAACATGGAAATAAATCTTGGAATGAACATGGAGGGGTGATTTGTATAAGTTAGGACTTAAAGAAGGAATTTTTGAGTTCATTTCAATTAAATAAATATTTCGTAAGAAAATATGCCAATTAGTGTTACAGGTTGTAATACGTTGTAAATTAAAAGTTATTGTTGAAAAAAAATAATTTCATTGTAGGTGTCAGTGAAGGTTATTTTCCTCAGATCATGAACTACACAAAAATAAAATATGTATAAATTACGCCTGGATTTTAAGTTAGAGTGTTTATTTATTACTTTAATTATTAAACGGAAGTTTTTAAATTACAGTCTAGTTTGTACATGTCTTTTTAAATATTGTGATGTCTGTTGATGTACGGTAATGTCGAGCTAATCCAATATAAGAAAGGAAATGTGTTATATAATTTAAGGGACCGATTGATTTTAATTAATGGGAATAATTGATTCCAACAGATTATTTCGTTTTTCTTTAGAATGAGCAACATCGAACGTAAATTCATTCAATTGCTTGTATTCCGTTAATATCATTGAATATTTTATTTTTGTAAAACATCGAAAGCTGTACTCTTTTTTTTTATTTAGTTATTTTTTCTTCGTTTCGTTATAAGTAAACACAAAGTTAATAACACACTCTCTTTTTTTCTCTCTCTCTCTCAATCTTTCAATCTTCACTTTTCATCCATTTTCTAAAAGCAACTTCTAGGTACTGAAAAACATCTTACATTATAACAGATATGTAGAAAATAAGTTTTTTCATGAAATAAGTCGGGCGCGATTGGATATCAAAATGAAATATTCCATCAAAAATATGTGTTCATTCTCCCATAGTAAAAAAAACATAAATTCTAAGCATTTAATAATAAACTCAACTTCCAAAGTACTTTTACCATTACACCAAATGCTACTTCATCTCAGAGCAATGAACCAAATCCGCATCAAAACTAACATAAGACAGTTTTCTTTGATTTATTGACTTGTAAGCACTGAGAAAATATTGCTTTAGTGCATTAATACATGAAAACATGCCGATTCCACCGGTATTTGATTGAGGTGCTTCCATATGAGACTTTCAGCAACGAAGAAATTCCGTTTGATCTAGAAAATCCAACCCAAGACAACTTGATTTCCCAAGTTATTTTTAGAAAACTCGTTTCTGGGAAATCGCGTACAATAACTGAAGTAATGAAACTCCCCCCTCATCAATTTCAGCTAAGAGGCGGTTATTTGACACTCGGTTATCTTTCTAAAAAGGGTAGCGCACACAATTAATTTGTGTCGTTATCGGAAGTATACGAAAGTTTTCGTGGTTTAGATCGGAGATAATTTTTTAATACACTGGTAATACACAGGATGTGTTAAAAAATATATTTTCTTTATTAGGCTCTTAAATCATTGAACAATTTAATATAAATTATACAGGATGAATTTCTTTTTATGATGTATAGATTTTATAATTTTTCCATATGTGTTGTTTAAATTTACATTTTAAATGTTTTATTAATGAACTTTTTTTATTATGGTTTAATTTTAAAGGGTAACATGTAAGTGTAGAATTTAATTATATTAATTAGGTTGAGAGCTTGTAAAACAGTTAAGCTAACACAATCACTACAAAGGTTATACCTCTAGTCTAGTGGGTAGTGAGTGGGTTGGGTAGTTATCCCTTATATTTAGATAAAAATTAAATGTATTATTATAGCTAATGCTTGAAGGCTTCGGTTCATATGAAATTAAAAATTTGAAATGTTTAGTTTATTCAAATGTGTAATTTGTAATTCTCAATAATATCAACACTTTTATGCATCCATTTCTGCTCCTAGGATGTACACAATATTATAAAAATTTAATCAATTGAACAGAAAACCTTATTTTTTAGTTAAGGTGATATTTTTAGTTGGAAAGTCACCCTGATTTTTATTATATAGTTAGTTAACCATTACTTTTAATTACCTTTTTGATAGCTTCATGTTTATGGTTAAAATATACATTAAAAATATGAACTTGCCATTTAAAAGCACGTTAATAGTAAAACACGTTAATAGATAGTAAAACGCTTGTTCTTTAAATCAATAGATACTTAACAATACAAACTATATATATATATATATAAACTCAGACTTGGTTTCATAACTTTTTGCTATTTATGAGATGCTATAAATACTTCCGATAAATTTAGTATGACTATTGCTTGGAAAGGAGTCGTTATAAAAATTAAACGCAGCTGCTTGTGAATCCAGATAAGAGATGGTAATGGACAAATTGAGCCATAATCATTACTCTCCAACCTCTCAAGCATTAGTGTGTAGACTCTATTCAAAAATCTAGTTACCCCAAAGACTAGCGTATGTGCTGAAAACCATCTGTTCAGAAGTGTTAGATGGCAAAGCAATCAGCTAAAGAGATCAGTACTTGCTATTAATGATTACAGGATTCAGATTGTTTACGACAGGCTATAACAATATACTGATTCTTTTCTACGCAGAAATGTCTTTTTTTTTCAGGGGTCTTAATTTATAGATGTCGTAAAAAAGTGGAGGGCATTGAAGTAAAAATCGACGTTCATTTCACCACAATGAACAGCTGTTTGCGGTGAGAGTTATGGTCAGCATGTCCCATAAATTATCTGGTTCTTTGTTTGGAAAACGGTAGTACTATTCTTAATACTCACATGTGCTTATTGTTGAATACGAGTAAGTCGTTTCGGGTGAATTAATTATGAAGAATGAAGGATAAATGTTGTAATGGACTCGACTGTTTTTGTAAAAAGGTATCGAGTTAAATAAATCATAAGAAACTTTGTGTGTAATGTTTCTTTCATGTTGTTTCACCTTTGTTACACGCAAAAATGTTTACCATTCATAGCAGTAAATTTTCATAAGTAAAATTTATGTCTCAGTTCTTGAGTGAATTATATTTCAGTAGGTAATTATGTGGTAATGTCGAATTAAAAAAATCGATTAAAGTAATAGATAACCAATAAATTGAAAGTGCTGTTTTTGCTATCACAGCATTTAAAAGTTTTCATTATACTTTCCATTTTTTTTTTAATTTAATTTAATCTCCTTTCATTACATTGTGTATTTTACTTTAAAATCCCCTACTTTTATTTCTTGTTGATTTTGTTCGTCACAAAACTAGTTTTAAGCATTAAAAATATAATATTTCTATTTCGAAGATAAAAGCGGTCAGTAGTTTCTCAAACACAAAAAGGAGTTTTCTTTCATTTGAAACCGCTTAAACGCCTCTCAAATAAATTGGCACCTGCTTAAAACGCTCCTGTCAAATAGCTCACTTAAAACCAAATAAATATTGAACCTGTTTAAGATAAATAAACCTGAACAAACCTATCAAAATGATTAATTTCCCCTGAAGGAGCGCTCTTTTCATTCATTTTTAAATCTCAATGCAACAGCTATTAACACAACAGTTTAAAATCCTATGCCTAGGTCTTTGAATTTACAACAAAGTTTTCCTGGAAACTTACTCCTTCTGATGCCAAAAGAGCCGAAGGACCATTAATTTAATCCACGACTTACGTGACTCCTAATTATACACATAAGTTAATTATCAAAGCTCTTTCAATTAATGATTATTCTATCGTTGGTTGTCATGGCTTAAGCCCCATATCGAGATAATTTCGAATAAATTAATGGTCTTATTCATCGCTTTGAAGAGTATGAAGAAAACTTTTTCAACCATCAAGTTTTAAGTATTCATCGGAGATTTATAAAGCAATTTGCACTAAATAACTTCTTATTTCAACTATCTGACCGTGTCTTGGAAATCAAAACGCTTTTAAAAGGAGTTTAATGATAAATCACTTAACGAATTAAACGTTAAAATATTGTGTGGAAAGTTTTATTATTAGTTTTCAGGAGCAACGGACAATTCTTCATTTTAGAAAAATAATAATTTATCGTTTGACTATTGAAACAGTGCTTTTTTGTGATCTACTAAAGTGTTATAAAAGGTAATAGAAACTTTAGAAATTCAAATGGATTTTAAGTACAAACATAAGAGTTGGAAAAGGAATATTGTATCATTCCGGTTTAATTTCAAATCTTTCCATATATTTGTAGAATAATTTCCATTTTCTATTTACTTATTTTCTTTTTTAATATAAAAACCAGGTTTAGATCAAATGCTTTTGCTATGTTGGTTGTAAGTTTAAAAATACTACAACCTTAAAATTAATTTAACTTAAAATTAATAAAACTAATAATAATGAAAAGTTCAATATTTTTTAAAGATAGACTATGCATTGTTACTATCAGAATTCCTATTAATAATCCAATTAAGCTTAAATCTCTTATGTTTTGAAAGAAATTGGAGGTAAACAATAAAAGAATAAAACTAAAATCCCCATAAGGAACTATAAAAAAATATAAACCTAATTCAACTAATACCAATGTAAATGTAGAAACCTCTTTAACGAATTTTTTATCTAAAGAATTGAGAGGACATTTATTATATCTAAACAAATGTACTGGGCTAGATTAGGAAAAAGTTAGTAAATATACCCAGTAGGGAATGGATATGCAACTGGGAACCCGTAGTTACCAATTTTTTTTAAAGTGCAAAAAAGCAATAGAAAGATGGGTGAAGCGGAGCAGTTTTGATTTTATTTGATTTGATAGAATGATTTTTCTGTTAGATTAAGGTAATAATTTTCAAATATGGTATGTCAACTATAAGTTATGTGCGTAAGATATTTATAGGAAACAGGATAAGGTAGAAAATGAAGCCAAAATAATAATTTAATAAATAATAATTTTTAATAACTATTTCAAATATTACATTAACCCAGACAGCATAAACATCAAAGATTAATTTCCATTTGGTCAATTTAATCCAGAGTACTTATACATCTTCTCACAGATACGTAAATTCCACCAAAATTGATTGAGCTGTTCTGTGTGGGACTTTTCTTAATGGGTTTTACTTACAAATTGAAGAGAAATTACTATTATAAGAAGTGCCTGTCCATTCTGTGATTTTCCCAACTGCGTGCAATACATTTGAAATATGATAATAAACCACTCGCGAAACTCCGATAGATAATAAGTAAGCAAATATATGAATTCTTAATTAGTGCATATTATTTGGAACTTTCTCTCTCAATCCAAAATAAACAAAAATCATAAAAGCATTCTACGGCACATTTTAGCAAAAAAACGAAAACCAATTCAACCAAACCATACAATTCAGCGAAAATCTTCAAAATGTACTTTTTACGGTTAGCTTTCCAAAACACAGTGAACATTATCGAATGCCGCTGTCATTCATTGGTCAACAAAAAAAACTTGCTAGAATTCTAAACAAGAATCGCACAAAAGATCCCTTCCCAAAGAATCTTTCAAAGTGAAATAAAGGAAGGTGATATTATCTTCCCAAAAGAAAGCAAGGCTGTAGCGTTATTATGTGAGGAGGGAAAATTTTAATTAAAGTTCCAATACCGTCTGTTTGGGAATTTTTGGTCATACACAAAGAGTCGCAACTACTTTTGTAGGAAATAATGGAGTGTGGACTTGACTGATCCCCGATCAGCAGTTTTGTTGTAGACCTTTGTGAGTTTGAGAATACAATTAAAGAGGCTTTGTGGGGTATTTGTGAAGTAGTTACTCAATTTTCGACCTGCTTGAATAGATTATAACTTGGTTTTGACAGCAGCATGATGAAAACATTTTCATCACACTGCTGTTCCAACGCTGTTCCACACCGCATTCCACCGCTGAATGTTAGGAATAATGGATCGACTTAAAACAGTATATTTCAATGAATTTATTTTTAAATAAAATAATGTTTTTAATATAGGTAGGTACATAAAATCTAATCTAATCTTGAATTTAATTTTCTTATCCTAGAAACATATACTTCAAAAATTCATCAAACACTTTTTGAGCATTACTTTAATATTTTTTGTACACCAGTTTATCGTAGCTAATTATAAGCGTAATATTTTAATTTGATTAATTTGCCCTACATAAACAGTGAATAAGTTTGAAGGTAAAATTCAAGATTAATCATGTTTGTATACTATTGGTATGAATTCTTTAAGATTTCATATTGAATTTATTAAAAGGATCTCCATTTTATTCCACTCCAAAACTAAAAGTCTATCTTTTAGTAAAAATGCATATTTTTTTTTATCAAAATTGAACATGGAACTCAATGTAAATACGTAACTCATTCGTATTAGGTCTTGAACTAACCAATAACGAATCTGTTAAATTTGTTAGTGGTTAAGTTGCTTCCACTGAAAAGATACGTTATAACCGAGAGTTCTGCAGTGTATACTAGTAAAAACATTAGCAGCTGAATGATTGCTTTTAGAAAAGCTCACGATTTTTAGAATTTAAGTCAAATATCATACCATGTTAATCCCGTTCCTTAGTATCACCCTATATCAATAATAATATTGCGCTAATATTAAAATTGCGCTATTGATAATTTAAACTAGTACATAGAATAAGATATAAACCTATATTGGATAAAATCGTGAAGATATTAAGTCGATTAATTAGTGTAGATTAGCAGCAGAAAAATATCAGTTAATAATGTGTGCAACTAGGAACGGAAAATTTTACTGGAAGCTTATATATATTTGCATTCTAGAACTCGTAAGCTTTTTCCTGCGCAACCATCCAGCGACTAATCTTTTTATTAGATTGTCCAGGATCCACCAGGCATTATTATTAACGCCAAGATACTACTACCTCGTGGGTAGAGTGATAAATTGAGAGTATTTATCACTTAGAGGGCATTATTATTTATGACCGAACTTACATTCCCTAAGCATAAGTACAAAAAGTGCATGTTTTTTTGTTATCATTACACACTAGTACACCTGCATAAAAAGTTAATTGGGGTGAAATGTTACAAGTTGGTCTAGTCTGGCTTAAACGCAAATCATTCCAAACTCAATTACTCCAACTTTTCAACTCTTCAACTTACATTTTATTAATTTAGCGATAACAAAACTGAAGATGGAAGTAGATAGAATCGATTCTAAAGCGCTTTTCAAAAAACTTCTTATTTCAGGTCATTACGCGTGAAGTTTTAAATATCCATAGATTTATAACTCAAAATAATCAAAACTTGAGTTACGTCATACAGCATCTCAAACGACTTTATCACTTCGAGGGACACCATTATCAAGACACTGTTGAATGCGAGCTCATCTCGAACAGGAAACTCCAACTAGCTGAGAGCTATTTGCCGAAGAACGATTAATGGTGCGAATGACAGTCGGACTCTTCTTTGTCCCCCAAGACTCATGTAACATTAATTGGTGCTGATTAAAGGTGAACGGCCATTGTGCCAGACATAGAAACGATCGCTTAGAGTATTTATACGGGATTTGGAGCGTAATGTCACCGTTTGCTTTGGAATTAAATAATGAGGTACTTCTGGGAGGGACTTCTTTTTATCTGCCATTCAGAGGGATTTTTTGTGGAAAGCCACAGTTGGTTTTTGTGGAAAGAAAGATACAAAAGAACAATGGAGCCGGTAATTTTCTATTTCTTTATTTTGTGATTGACTATCACATATAAAATTGCTACTTTTTTATTTCGAAAATTAGCATTTAAGTGGTAACAAAAGAGGTATTTTAATCAGTAAAAAAAAAACAATTTAATTAAGACAGTTGCGGTATTAAACATTTCCATGCACGTGAATTATGTTTTAAACAAAAATAAGGAAGAAAGTATCTATTATCAAAGACTTGCATCTATTTTAAGTTGTAACGACGCATAAATAATTTTAAAAAGTGTATAATTAAGATTTGTTTCTAATAAATATGAAAATAAAGAAAAATATTAAAGATCAGTAGCAAATAAAATTAATGTGTCTATCGTGTAATTACAGAAGTCAGGTATTTGCATTTCTATAAAACGCAAAACACATTTGAAAGTTTCCAAACACTGAAGTTGGTCACATTTTAAAAGTTAAAGGGAAAACTAACTGAACAAGAAAGAACCTAAATAAAGAGGAATCCACAAAAAAGTATTGAAATGTTTCGAAATTATAGCTCTAGGAAGTACAGAAAATAAAATTCCAATATTTTAAAATGGAAGAAAGGGATTTGTTTATGCTTATGGAATTTTCAATTATTTAAAAAGCGATACCTTCATTATGGTGAAAAATATTTGTCGTCTAACCGCAAGGTTTGACTTTGTAGTTATTTGTTAAAATAAAACACTCAACATCAATAAATATAACTCTTGAAGTTTTAGAACAAATAAAACAACAATCTAGTATTTTCTATGAATTTTGCTAATAAAGTTCAAAATACTTTAAAAGAAAATATAGCATATTGAAAAATAAATTAAAAATTTCAAACTACATTCTAAACTAAAGTTTTATGCCATAGTGTCACACCTCTAATGAAGCTACTCATATTCTTAAGTCAAAAAAATATTAATACCTACTTGTTAAGAGTAGGTATTAATATTTTTTACATAAGAATATGAGATAAATCGAGTAAATTTAATTACTTTGATAATATTTTAGAATTTAAATGGTATTGTAAAAAGAAATGTAAAAATAAGGCCGAGTAAAGGAGACTAAAACCATTTTTGCTTTGGGAAAGCGCCGTATCTAACACCGAGCTGATATCGTGAAACATTTTACCAAGACAAAACGGTTTTATGGGGTTAAAGCTTGCTTCGAAAATAGTGCTGAAGTTTTATCATAAGTAGGTCATATACCTGTACCTTGAAAAAATTATATTAAAATCTTCTTCGTATGAAAAGAAAATGAAATATGAAGAGAAGTTAAAATTCAAAGATAGGATTCATAAGAATATAATATTTTTCTTCATAAATCAGACTATTTTCTAATTTAATAATTATAATTTCTAATTGGTGATATACTTATACAGAAATTACAGTACTATCACGCAAATATAAAACAATTTTGATGCTAAATTTAAGACATAGACTTATTTGTTTTGTATTTTCATACGCATTGTATAGGTACATATAAATATGTATGCGTTTACTATAAAATAAATTTATTTTCCCCATACTACATTTTAAAGTATATCCCAAATAAAAGAAAAGAGAAAGGGTATCATACATCTCCCTTTCAATAGCCATCAAAAAGAAATACGATTCCTCTTTAAGGCTTAGAACTCTAGAGATCTATTCTGAAGAATTTTGGTCTGTTTCTTTTCATAAAACTACCTTTTCCTTCTTAGTTGTCATCCCAGCGATTATATCTGTTTGGTGTAGCAACAAGAGATATTTCTTGAGTGCAACTTTAGAGGAGTTTGTAAGGCTTTTGCAGTTAAATTACCGTATAGGAAATTGAGTGCTCAAAATAAAATCCTTGAAGGTTTTTTATTCTTATGAATGGGTCCTCAAAGCAAAGAAGGAGGAGAGGGAGTAAGGAGATACACTACAATTATTCTTAATACATAATGTTTGTTGTAAAATTGAAACAATAAGAAACACAACCTTCTAATCTTGAAAGAATATGAACTTGTGACTTCAATCTGCGTCTAAGCGTTTAGTAAATTATTTTGTAATTAATCTCCATTTCGATTTTTTAGATAATTTATGAATAATTGATGATGAAAATAATAAATCAATATAAAAATGTTTAACAGGTGTGGATCTTGCATATTAAATTATTCAAAAGTAAGTTACGCGAGTTGTTTTTTGCTTGTTCTTACCATATTTAAGATATGATTCATAATACTTCAAAGATTATAATTCTAAGTTAAATCTCTTTTTGTTGTTTTTTATTCCAAATTTCTATCCCGAGTATTCATAATACTCGTGTTGAAATAAAATAACGCCATTTTCCCGTACATATGATTTAAGAAAATTTAACACTTTATAAGGTGTTTTTAGTATAAATACAATACTAATCTACGGATTTTCTCAATACGTTGTTTAAAAAAAATCAATCAAGTTATATATTATTTTTAAGACTTTTAATTACCAGTAACAACCAAAATAGAATCCCACAAATATATCCACGGAATTCACTAATCAGTAGCTTTGCGGGTCATTTTTTACATTTATCAATGAAAACAGTTTCAATTTGTTTCTTAAATGAGCATGACCTTTTTTTAGCTCATTTTCAACAAATTACTTTTTACTTTAATGAAGTTAAGCGCGTGTTTTCCATCTGAGTTGGAACTACACAATTCTAATTAGATTTTTCATACAATAATAGTTAATTGAATTCACAAGGACTTTGTTCTGATTTTAGAACGTCAATGGCGTAGACTCTAGAGATGCTATCGGTAGAATTCAGATTTCAGTGTCTATATTCTGAACAAAAACCTCTCTTTTGTTCTCCAATTGATTTTATACAAGAGCTGGTTCTATTTGTAGCTTTTCGAATTTGCCTTTTTAGCTTACAGTTTTGAATGTTACGGATGAACTTTTATTAACTTTTGAATGCTGACTGGAACAAGATAAAAAAAGTTTTCGCGTCTAAATATTTAGTGATTATTATTTTTTGATCGATAAAGATGTCACTAATAAATGCTTTAACTGTGATATTTTTAATTCTTTTATTTATTACTATAAACTGACTGATCTCATAAGACTTTAAAAGGTGGCATACTTTTATTTTACAATACTTTTTTATTTATAATATTTATTGGAAATTCCAATAAATATTTAATTTTTAAAATGTAAAGGAAAAAAATAGTTCATTATAAGCTCTACAAATGTTTTATGAAATGAATAACTAAGATTGCGTCAATACTCCTTGCATTAAAGTGGAAACTTTGTTAACAACTTTTTATTGAAACTAGCTTAAACAAAGAAACATTGAGAGCTTTATAACTTTTTTAGTTTGATTATAAGTAGGTATAGTCTACAAGACCTATAGTCTTTGTAAGTTAAGGTTAAGGTTTTAATTAAGTTTACCTCCTTTATATGGGGGAACTAGAAAAAAATATTGAAGCATTATCTTTTATTTAATTATTCAACATAACTATTGGTTCGAAACATTTTGATTTTATACTATCAAATATAACTCCTTATCCCCAAACATTTAAAAACATTGAATCATCCTTTTTAATTCTTAAACAAATCAGTAAAATAAGGAAACGAAGTATAGATAATGCGTGTTTATACAAGTACTTCCTACGTAAACAAAGAGTTTTTTAAGAGTTTTAATTCAATGATGTTGCCATGGTACACAACTAAAAGCCCAATCCATTAATTTGAGTTTCTTTTGAAACAAAACCCTATGAAATAAAGCAATGAATGAAGTAATGAAGTGTAGAATGAATTATTTTCTTGAGAAATTTTCTTTCAAGATGGTAAATAGGTTCTTTGTTTGGCGGCCATTCACTGGTCTTAATTTCTTTCCAAGGTCCAATCTCTTGTGATATTATCATGGGATATTAATTGTTGGGCTAGATTAAGATCAGAAGAAAACCTAAGGTGTGAAAATTAACTCTTCAAAACATTATCATGCAAATTGTTCCAAATTCCTTTTCTTCGTTTCATGTTTTAAATAATGCTTACAAATTGCTGGTTTTCTAGATGACTTTAAAGAGGGCTTTACATAAGAGAAACACGGTGAATACTTTCTAAATTTTAAGTGGAAAAGGGGGTATAAACATTGAGTTTTTAAAACCGTGTGCTCTCCTTAATGAAATATTTACTTTTATAGACTCGGTGAACTTACAATTCCTTAGGGTTTCCTTCCTTTGTTTGTAAAGAATGCGTAAAAATGTGCTACAATCAAGTTTTTCATTAGAGGTTCAAATTTCAATTGAGATAGTTTAAATACATTCTGATACACGAGTAGAGTTATTTTTCGTTTAGTGTTATTTTTGTAACATATAAGCAAAAAAAAGACTAATAAAGATTATTAACATAAAATTTTAAAACAATGCTAATTGTTTTAGCCAATTAACATAATTAGTTTTCCAAGTGCATTTATTTAGGTTTATTTCTATACTTATTTATTTATTTATCCATCACCATATAAAGTTCAATCTATATTAGCCCGTACCAGGGGAGGTGAAAAAATGAAACATACCAGGGGAGGTGGGGTCTCAGATACCGCGCAACATTATATATACATTTTTAAAATCTTCTTATTAAGATACGATTCTGATATTTCAGTACATTGTTCTTGGAACATTTATCTCTTCATAGAAAATATATTTTTTAACTTTATACTAAAGTAAAAGTTTTCCCAGACAATTTTCCAATAGCCTTAAATTCTTCGATAGAAACCACATATAGTGCAGTAAATTCTTTAAAATTAAAAGTAAAAACGCATCTATTATGAATTAACTGCTTTGTTTTTATTATTTAATATGTTAGGCAAATTTTAATAGGAGAAAATTCAGTGTAGAACAGTGCAACAAAAATTTGACAATGCCTGAAGTATCAGTTTCTCGCCAGTGTTTTAGAAGCAAACAAATTGGAATTTTTTAGAGAAATCTTCTTCACAGTTATCTTCACTACTCTGAAATCACTCCCAACTTCAAAAACAAAAATTTTCAACTCTTCCGCATAACGCGGATCAGAAGGATAAATTAATCTCCGCGGCCCGAGCTTCAAAACCATGCGTACTAACTCTGGACGAAAATTGTTACACTGACTGAGAAGGAGGTGACATCTCACAGACCGCTGAAAAAGAATTCGTGGAATTTTGAACCGTTGCACTTGTCAAAACATTCTGATCAGTGACATTCTGTCAGTGGCAAGGCCACAAAAGGTGAAGCTAGAGGACGAATCCATTCGATTGGACCCAACATGTGGTTGGGGCGAGGTGAGAAAAATGTTGCGCGGTCTCAGAGACCTCACCTCCCTTTCTAAGTATAGCGCCTAGAAACGAAATACTTTGGTCTCGCCATGCGTATGCGCCAAAACAAAGAATATGATATAATAAGTATTAAAGATATTGAATCTCCGCTGGCCCAGTGGTAGGATGCTTGCGTAGCATGTCGCAGTTCGTGGGTTCTATCCTCAGTTATTATTTTATTAAAATTTCCAAAAAACAGCAAAAATCAAGTTCACAGGCATGCGCATTGGATCAAAGTATTTCGTTAATAGGCGCTCGTCTCGCTAAGGAGTAGACTCCTATATGTTTCTTGGCAAGTTGAGAGGAAGTACTCGGAAGTTGTCGGAATTTCAAGTGAATTTAGGAACTTAAATATAGGAATATTATTAGTTCGTTAAACCTACACATACGTAGTGGTTTTCGGTCATAATTTTCGTTAAATTCTAAATATTTTCAATTTCACGAGAGGCCTTTAATTTTTCTTCCACGCATCGTAACGTCACTGCTAAGAAAGGTTGCAATCTAAGACAGAGAACTTATGTATAATTGTATCATATGAACGTAAAAAAACGTTGAAAAAACATTAAATAACTCCTCTTTTAGTACTTTAAGGGACTGCGCGACCGCAATTCCCACTACCAAAAATTATGCACCCCAACCTACCTCACTTTGTGGTAGAGGCGAACGTCGATCCACCGAAGTGCAATGGTGGGTCACAGCTCGGGGAAAGCCTCCTTCGTGATCAAGGCATTTCCCAGTGCAAAGTAAGTATGCTTTCGATTGTCGTACAACTAAATATCAATGCTTAGTTTTTTTTAATTTAGTGGTGAGTGTTTGATTTTTAGTTAATGGAAAATAGAGTATATTAAGGTGATTAATTTTTCCTAATAATTATATCTATATTGCTTATTTGTCATCAGCATTTTTATTTCAGAAATTAGACTATTCCTAATATTTAAGTATGACTTATCCTTCAATACTGTGTTATAATGTCTGAAACGAACTAAAAACCACTTTGTTGTACAATTTGATCTCTTGTGTTTACCTAGAATTAATTTCAAGAAAAAAAAACGTATAATATACAAAATCACATTAATTAATTTTCACCAACAGTAAGAAAGTTTGAAATGTAAGAATTTTTCTATCAGGAATCTTCTCTTATTTATTTTTAATATTTATGTAACATAAATACATATTATTTATATAAATATTAAATAAATAAGGTACTACTAAGGTTTTGATAAATAAGGTAATGAAACCTGAAAAACAAGCATGAGTAATTATGATTCAATATAAGAATATTGTATTTGAATATTGGTAATTCCTCTAAAAATCACATAAACCATAAGAACCTAAATATGCTTTATGAAATCGTATTCTTAACTCAAATAACTGGAAAGATCCATTTTGAATTGTTTCTTTCCAGACAATGAGCTCATTTATAGACCGCCTTTGCACGATTCGTCGGCCTCAACCTTCTAAAACAGCTGTGCCCTGGCATCCACAGTATCAGGTTTACTTGGGGGAGAAAAATAAGGCTAGAGTTCTCCGATGTGAAGGAGAAAACTGGTAAACTGAGACACAGACATCTGTCTGAAGGTTATACGAAGTTTTGAACACATTGGGTTTGGGAGAAAAACTGTTTTTCTTACGTAAATAGATCTGAACGCTATGACTTGGATATTTTTGGATTCAGACGTTCCTATTTCGCAGTTGATGTTTTCCCCAATGATGTTCAAGAAATCGTAAAATCGCTTTAGGGTATTTGTACTGTCTCTAAGAACTCTTCCTGCAGGGGATTTTAAGGTTCAAGATTTGCGTGCTATTTCACATTCCTCAACTATAGCATATATGCTGACCTAATACTAGTTATAGTTACCCAATAGATTTTTAGTAATAGTATCTTAAAATAATTGTATTTCTATTTACCTATAGAGTTTTAAGTATTTACCTATAGACTTTAAGTAAAGTTATGACAGCGATTTGTCAGTTTTCAAAAATTTACCCTCATCATACAAAATATTTATGTTCTTTTTCTTCTATGTATTTTAGTTCTTAACGCGCAATTTCCGTCTTTATATTATTTACACTAGTAAATGCACACTAAGGGAATAGCACTAAAGAGTTAAAATTTAAAAGTTACAACCATGAAATTTAGAAAACTATGCTTACACTATGTAAAAAATAGCACGAAAATAGCACACTTTCTCCGAAACTTATAAACAAACCCCTCACAAGGCGCAAACTCTTCAACAAACAACATTCAAAAAGTTTCCCAACTGCTTAACATATCCAAAAAAGTCCCTGGCATATTAATAACACCCACTTACCCGAAAAGTTACGAAACTAACCCCCACACACCGAAATCACACGCCTATCACACACTTTGCAAACTCAGAACCATAAATCTTACCGTGACACATCAAATACCAAAGTGAGTGTAAAAAGCTTAAAGCTTGCCATAGCTAATGCCCGCTTTTATAGCATGCCAGGGAGGTAACCATTTCCTGTGTGACACTGCAATCCGATTTCGGGCTTTCCCGCAACGCAGGGAAGCTTTTCGGAAATTGCCGCACTTTCCTATTGCAGGGTCATTGCCTGTATGCTGCAAGGAATCATTGTGGTGACATATGCCCTGTGGGGACTTGGAGGGACTTTGACTGAGATTTGGCATTCAGATGAAGGGAAGAAGTGTTTGCAATTTCTTTTGCTCGTATATTGCGACGTGTAAGAAAGTTTTGCCGGGTTTGCGTGTCTAAAATTCCATGAGAGGAGGTGTTTTTTTGCAGTTTAAAGTCTGGTTAAATACCCCGAAATATTCTAGTATTATTCTGTCAAATTTTTTAATGGTATTTTTAGGATGAGAAAGGTATGGATGGTGTTTTCATATATTTGTTTTAGAAACTGTAACTTTCAAACGGACGAAAACTATTTGTATGGCACTTTTCAATCAATTTAGGAATTTTCCTCTTGCTATGTAACATAAATTCACCTTTTTTTATCTGGAATAAATATATCACACGTGTATGATTTTTTAATGTGAAAGATTTGTAATGATTTCAAGAGCCTTGTAAACTGAATGTGAAACTATTCATACAAACCTTTCATGAAATTATTTAGCTAGAAGTAATATAATTACATCTAGCTAAATAATTTCGTACTATTTGGTATTCTTCGTGATCTCTGCAGTACTATTTTTATATCTATTGAAATTCTCGTTCGAGGCTCAAATGTTTGGATAGTATTTTTCGTCATATTTTATAGGCAGGTGAAATCTGTTTTTAAATGGAAATGAAACGCTAAAAATATCAACAACATAAACAGGGAAATTTAAATTAGGAAAATATATGCTTAAGAGAGTTAAGTTATAATATTGTTAATGAACAAAAATGTTATTTCTATCAAAGCATGTATGATAAGTTGTTCCCAAATTAAAAAGCTTATCATTAAAACCTCCAGGTAACAAAATGTTCAAAATTAAATTTTCATAAAAAAAGAGTCAATAAAGATAAATTGTATAAGTGAAATAAACCTTTTAATACATCAATGTAACATTTCAATGGTTTCGAAAGCTTAAAAAATATTCAAATTTAACCAGTTAACTTTTTTTAAAAATTAGCAAGAGCTTTAGATACCTCTACTTCTACTACCGACATTCCTTGATGTTTTATAAGGCTTATACTTCATGTTCGATATAAGAAAGCTTTTACTACTAACAACTAGTGTTTAGAAATCTTTAAATAAATACCATAAAAGTATTCTTATCAATGTCAATACTACAAATAAATGAAAAACATTCAAGTGCAAATACTGGCTTATATCTTTTACAAAATGTTATAGCTTATTACTGTATCAAATATTTCTATGAACTGTTCCTACACCCACTTTGTCTCTAAAGGGAAGTCTAGAAATCATAAATCTTTGTTAAAAACAATTTAAAGTAGTCTAACACAACAATAATCTAATATATTACGTTACGTAAGTATGTATAAGGATATATTATTATTTTAGGTTAAATTCATTTCACATCAAATTTATCAAAAAATTCCGATACTCTTGTGACACGAAAAAATCTTATCCCATTCCTTCCATAAATACATTCTTGCTGTTTTGTCTGGATAGTTTTATTTGAAGTGTCTATGTTGCAATACTTGGATTTTAGGTGTCTGATTTTACGTGAAGTGATCAATACACATGAAATATTTGGGGCTTTTTCTATACCAATCCATTATACCTGAACTCAAGAGACATTTAGTAAATCAGTTAATAACAAGAAAAATGTCTCGTTTTATTCTTTAAATTTATTTTGTAGGTTATAAAGGTAATGGTTTTTGCGACTTTTTTAAAAGTATCTCTTCCATGAAGAATATTAGTAAAATTATTTAAATTCCAAATCCAGTTGAGTTTTTTTTTTTTAAAAAATCCATCGTACTCTTTAAAATTCAAAATAATAATTATTTTTTTATTTTTATATCCTAAATTTTGAAAAAATATCCAAGTTTTAAAATAAGTTTCATAGTAACTAATTTTTATAATTTTTTCAATGTATTGTAGTTTTCAAAATGTTTTGGATGAAGTAATAGATTAATGTTAATGATGCATGAAAGCAAGCATTGTTTTGAATAATAGTTGTTAGCTTTTTACTTTCGCAAATATGATCATTTAATTTTCAATTGTGTGTCTTAAACTTTTTAATTTTAAAACATGAAGCTCTTTTCCAAAAGTTTCATTGTAACTGCATCGTTGAAACGTTTTAAAAGTCAATAAAAAATTCTACCTTAAGTAAATATCAAAGAAAAATACACTAAAGTAGTATATAAAAATCGGGAGATATTCTATTTTTGTCGATTTGTTTGTTTATCAGTCAACAAATTCATAATGCCGGAACCGTTTTAAATCTAATACAAATATGATAAATCATCAATGAAATAAATTCTACCAGATTTTTTCTAACTTCCCGAACGGGGGCATAAGTGTGAAGAGTCAACCTTTTGAACAGTTTGTATAGACTGATCTTTTCGATTCGATATATCACCCCCTCCAGATCCGATGCCCTTCAAATATTTACAAACTCTTAACTACCCCTCTAAATATAGCTCCGCGACGGCTCCCTATTGGAAGAGCCTCTTGAATGAAATGAAAGAGCAACACACTCGGATATTTACGGCCACGCTTCTGCAAATTTGTACTAGATCCCGGGAGAGAACGAACGAACGGCGGGGCACAAATAAAATCTGCACTCACCTCAAAAAGCAGCTCTGACGTCATGGTTATGCAACAGACTGCCAAGTCGCCAATAGCTAGGTTCAGAATGAAGATGTTTACTCTGGACGAGCGGTTTCGATAGCGAGATAAAGATAAGACCAGCACTATGATAGTGTTCCCTACCAAAGTGAGGAAGATGATGACCGATAGAGTGACCACCTGCTGTATCACGGCCCCGCTCCATTCGTTCTTGGGCCAGAGAGTGTTGCTGGAGTGGTTCAGGAAGGCGGTTTCGTTGAAGGAGTCGTCCGTACCGTTGGCCGTCACGAGTATCCTGGGCAGGATGAAGAGTAGCCACAGAGACAAGTGGGTCGCCATGCTTCCCACCCTAATGAGTCATTAAGCAGCTGCAAGAAAAGATCAACCTTAGCTTCGATGCCAAATGAGGGGGGGAGAACGGTATTTGTCCATTTGATCAACAAAATGGCTAGTGGATAGCCATCTTTTTCATTTTTCAGATTGAGATAACATTGGGTTTGTTATCAAATCATTTACTAGTTCGTTCTTCCCCAGATATTGGTTGTTCTGGGGAGAAACGAAAGTTTTCCAACCTTTAAATTCGTGTTCCTCAGAATTGGCTTTCATGATGGACATGTACAGTTCTTCCCCTTACATCGTCAAATGTTTGTAAATAAATGATGACAATAACCTTACCAGTAGCGTAGCCAAAAAAGGAAACCCACTTTTCTGGATACCTATCCCCTTTTCTGGTTATTTTAGGGGTATCATTGGTATTACTATTTAGATAGTATCAGTTTTAATTCCTTTCTGAGAACAAAAAAGCAAAATTTTCATTGCAAATTTTTGATTTGGAAAGGGGTTGCATCCCAATATTATTAATAATTTTATGAATGAAATGATAAAAAAAAAGTTTGATGTACTTTTAAAACATTCTTTGATAAAAAAGAAAAACTTTTAAGAATTACTTCAAATAAATTTATTTCTTAAGCAATTTTTATCTTTAAAAGGAAACTAGTAGTACAAACATCAATACTCAACATGAAATTCACACCTCTCATAACCTAAATAATGATTTCAGAACTAGATTAAGGGAGGTGAATAACCCCTAAAATACTATCTCCTTTCATTCTCATATGACTTTACTTTCCATCAAATAATTCTAGTAGTAAAATATTGCTCGGACGTCAAGCCAACATCAACAAAAGTATCTCCACCTAGACCTCACTCTTATCTCCTCACTCAAGTTCTCCAGTCTACGGCCAACCGTGTATCATGAAATTGAGCAACTTCCAGCGGATTCACAATGTCAAAAGCAGATTAACGGGCCAGACCGAGTTCATTTTTTGCAAACCTTTCCCGATAGGGTGAATCGTTGATCATGTTCAGACACTAACCATTAGCGACTTCCCTTTCCTTTCGGGGAATTGGACCCAAACTAAAGCCTTTTAGAACTTTTGTTCAAGATCTGTTACTTTAAACGATTTTTTTGTCGTTCACTATTTCCCGTCCGAATGCCTTATCCATTTCTCCTCGAGTATTGTACTGAGAGGTCCCAGGTGTCATTACAGATATTGATGTATCGTGGTTAGTCTTCAGAATCTACGCTAAGACCAATGGTTTTGACACCTATTTGGTTCGAGTTTGAGTGTTTATCTATCTGTTATAAAAGAATTACTACAGTCGAAAAAAATTTAAATCGATATTGCTATGATCACAATCCGAGATCTATAAAAATTACTGATATTATTATCATACTTACGGTTTTAAAGTAAATGCATGATAAAAGACCCAAATGATGTCAGGTAACTTTCTTATGATGGTCATTTAATAAATTAAGCCTGCTCATTTAGTAAGTCTTAAGTGACTCTTCTTACTAGCTAATTACAAAGAGGATAATTAATAATGATCTATTTTCATGAAAGCGTCCAATAAAGTTTCCTTTCCTCATATTAAATATTTTAAAAAATATATGAACTTCATGTTTTTACCTTTCACCCTGGTATTCTAATTTTTTCTATAGACAATCTATCATAATTTATTTTGAGTTCAAGTAAAACAAATGCATATTGTACTTAAATTGAAACTTTAAAGTATCCGCTTACGTTCAGGAATAAATGTTTTCAGAAGGATACTTATAAATTATATGTTTATTATTTTGGTTTTAAATAGATGTAGAATGAATAAAAAACGTTGAAACTTTAATATATCAATTTAAATTTTTGAAAAAAAGGCCCATTTTGTACAATTTGCCCATTTTGTAAAACCCCTAGCACTGTAGACGAAACAATATTACCTGGATAGTAATAGCATTTGGTGTCAAGATAAAACTAACAGTTGTTCTCAAAATGGACAATTATCTAATGTGAGGTTTGAAACGGAAAAATTTTATAAGGTAATATAGTATAAACTAACGTGAAAAACACACAAAATTCGGTTGTCATTTTTTACTCTAGACATCTAAAAATATAAATATTTTTTAATTCCCATTCAAACCCATATTCCAACTGATTCTTTATAGAGTCATAAACACATAGTTAAAATTTTTGATAAATATCTTTATTAGAAGTTGAAAATAGTATTTATGAAAAATGGTGAAGTTAAGCAAAATTTAGTTCTAAGAAAAATGACTTCAAAAGGTTTTTTTTCCTCTATGCTAAGTAAGCTAAAACTATTTTTGTAATTTCTGTTACTTCTCTTCTGATTCCCTTAAATTAAAAAAAAACAGTTTTAGAAACTATAGAAAATAATCTACTCAAATATATCAAAACATTACTTCCGATAAAATCAAAAATTGACATTTTAGGGGTAGTCGGATACTTTAAAGATATTCAGTGAATAGAAAGAAAATGCTTTGATGAAGAAAATTTGCTCTAGTTTCGTGGTTTAAGGGGTGTAAATTCAATCCAACACTTCACTGAATAGATTCGTCTACCTTTTCAATGAAATACTGGTAGGTTTATGGTAAAAAAATACAGAGAAATTCGAGTCATTTTATATTTAAAAAAAAATAAACTAAATTATTGTGCTATAATTTAAAAAATGTACAATATTTTATTTAATCAAAATATTCATAATTCTTAAAAACATGCTTGTTAATAGTTAATTCAAATGTTTTATTTTAACACCATCTTCAAAATACGAATAGGAAACTTAAATAATAAAAAAGGCTTATTTTAAAATCAAGATTTTCAGTTGAAATCAAAACAAAGTATTAATTTAAAACAAATATTTTTACTTCTAGCTTTTAACAATGGTTTTAACTAAGAGAAACATTATACCATAAAAGCATAAAAATAGTCAAATGATAGTTGTATGGCCATTTTCCTTTAACTAGAATATTGTAAAATAGTTATGGATCTCCGAAATAGCTCATACAAGGAAATGATAAATCTATATTGGTTGGGAAAGCCTAGAATTGCTATTATAACATTCCCATGGGCATTGGCTAAATCATTTCTGGGAACGGGGTTACGACTTAGTTTGTCAACAGATAAATTTGAAACCCATTCTGTTACTTAGAAATAAATAAACTAATTAATTTTCAAAATATAAACAAATTTACTTTTCATCGCACTTTCATTAGCGTGATTTAATTAAAGTATAAATATTTTGAGATTACCACAAGGCTAATTATCCTAAGGTTAAATAATAGCATATGATTTATTATTTTATACTGATTCCTTCCATTTTCTGAAAGGATCTTAAAATGTGTCAAAGTATCGTAAGTAAGGCGAAACCTTAAAATGTTTGGCAATTAAAACAACTACACTTTTATTTATTAAGCTTTGTCGGGATACCTTATTTCATGAGAATATTCATTTAGCGTACTTTTTAATACCAAACGACCAATTTAATTAAGTATTTATTCACTTTATAATAGATAACTATTGCATCAATTCTCTCTTTTTAAATTATCTTTCCATTAGTATCAAATTCATACAAGAGTAAAGTAACGTCTTAGAAATAATCTTCATCAATTAACTTAATGAATTTAATTACCTTATTAATATTTAGAAACCGACATCATTAAGATTTATTGAGTTTATATTTGAAATTACACACAATTATACCTTTCTCATATTAATTATATTATAATAACATAAACTTTAATAAGTTATAATTTTTCTAATTATCAAAACTCGACTTAATTCTTAATATTTTGCAAGAGGTGGTTAAAATGCGATTAAATATAAACAAACTGCATATTATAAAGCAAGGATATTTTCTTAATTGGCATTTTCTTCACTCATTGTAATTGAAAGTCACTTGTAATAAAAACTCCTATTCAGAATAAGATGCCAAATAATAGAAAAAAATTAGCGCTTAATTTAGTAAAACATTATTGATTTCCTTTAAATTATAATAACTCTTCAAAAATAAAAATAATCTAACAGCATCAACGTGATTTATGTGATAATTATTAATTAATTTATAACTTTCAGTACAAAATAATTTTTTTTATTAAGCTGAGTGTGTATAAAACATAATAAACTGCATTAATAAATTACATTAAACTAAAATAAACATTTTATTATTAAATTATTCGTATGCAGTCATAATCGAAATGTTATCCCGTAGTTGTTAGAATTTACTACAATTTATACATGTATTACCTTACATTCTCCCTATACTTTATACCACACGTTTTTTTGTCGACCATAGTTTTATAATGTATCATACTTTTAAGGAACTTAGTAATTATTTCCAAAATTCATTACGATAATTAAGTGGAACTACATTTCAAATTTAACATGTGTTAAATGCCTTTTATAATAAAAAAATCTGTAGTACCTAATAAGTTACACTATATTATATGCAGATGAAGTAATTTAAAATTTTAAAACGTATTACAACTGTATGAGCTCTAAAAGTATATATATATGGTTAAAAAAAAGAGGGGAGTATTAAAATACATTTTCTTCGTTTCATAAATTGAAAATCTTACTAACATCGTTTTTAATGCGTTACTTTTAATAATAGCTATAAAAGCAATGTCATCGGAGAACTTGAAACAGTTTTATTGCACTAAGTTCGAGCATAAAAATTATTATCGTTCTTACAGTTTCTTGAAAGTCGTTATCCATATTTTTTAATTAATTGACATGCATTTGAGTTTTAATGCGCTAAAAACTGGATAGAACCATGGTTCTAAATTAATATTTATTGAGATAATAAACAAACTTACCCACCAAAGGTTATTTAAAGAACCTTAAATTTGAAATGAATCAAATGCGGTACCCTTGTTTTAAGGACCATTGCAAAGAACATGAGACATATTTTTATTTAAGATCTCTCTATCAAGTGAATAGGAATTGTGTAATTTGGAAATGAAATTATAATCGCAGAAAAATAAAGTGATTTAAACGTTATGTACGTAATCTGTTTTAAAAAACGCTGGAAAAATTAAGAGCTCTTCAGTAGTTAAAACGTAGTTAGAAATGGAACAGTTAATTTTCTTATGCCGTATCCCTCACTGTCATGATTTATTAAGTTCTTACTATAATGTGTTCTATTATTTTTGTTGCTAGTGAAAACCATTCAAATTTAAGTATGAAGTCACATCACTTCAACAAAGTCACTTAACAAATTCATGTAATCAGTCTTTCGACGCTGTTAAAATATTTAAATATTACAGGAGATAGTCTTTTCCAGATAGTTAGCGAGAGCAAATGTTAGTTTGAAGTTAGCTGAAGTGGTAGTTGTTATTCTTTCATTGATACTCTTTATTGGGGAATTTCGAAACAAATCCAAAAAACAGGTTGATATACACGAGAGATCTTTTTAATGAATTACACTACTTTAATTTATAAGTATTCGATAAAGGAAATACTTTCCGAAAATGATTTTATATGATGAAAACTAACTATGTGGCATCGAAAAATTAATCCTTTCTGTTTTTATTTTGTAATAATCTGCACACACTATAAAGAACATTAATGAAATTTACTTTTATAAATACACTGCAAATGCTAGAAACAATTTTGCAACGCCAAGTAAACACAATAATGAACACTTATAACAAAAAGCGTTTTGATTGTACTGAGTAAGAAAAAGATGTGGTGTAAAAATGTTGCTAAAAATTACAGAGACAGAAAATATTATCTCGATTATCTCGATTACAGAAAATATTATCGAATACTTATAAATTAAAGTAGTGTAATTCATTAAAAAGATCTCTCGTGTATATCAACCTGTTTTTTGGATTTGTTTCGAAATTCCCCAATAAAGAGTGTTTCGATCTAAATTTAAGAACACTTTTAAATTCTAAAAACCTTTTACAACATTATTTTTTGAAAACATTTCTGGATAGAAACAACAATATACAAGCATATTCAGTAAGGTTTTCAAGTGTTCTGCTTACAATATAACTAAAGTTTTGTTACAATGAGGACAATGTTCATTATTGTGTAATTTTTGTTTAGAGCATCTGCAGTGTAGCATTAAATTCTCATTTTCTTCTTTCTTAAAAGAATTTTTAATTCATTTCATAAAAGATGTAGACTTTGCTTCATCATTTTATAAGAACTGATCTATCATTTTTCTGCATGAAAAAATGCTCTAAAATGATTTATGCTCTAATCATCGGTTCTAGTTCTTCTGCAAAAACGGGTTACTTGAAGTTACATAACAGGTATAATTAACAAATTCTATACATTTAAATCATGTGTATTATGTAATATCTTTTTGAATATGTATAACGTATTTTTTTTTTCTTTTTAGAAAAGGCATATCTTTTCTTACCTGTTTTGCATTATTATTCTTTTATCTTGTTTTATAATCTAATGAACGAAAAGTTTAAAAACATTTTTAACACAAAAACAACAAATGTTTTAGTCAAAAACAACTAATGTTTTGTTGTATTACAATAGTATAAAAAAATACCTAATTGAGCTGTTAATATAACAATAGAACTCTTATACTGAATGTAGCCATTTCAGTAAAAGTTACCTCGTAAAGGAAAAAAAATAATTAAAAAATTATGTAAACGAGTTCTTCATTAAGACGTAGTTGATTATTAAACGTTCCAAACCTACTAATTCGTAATTCAATGAAAATATATTTTTACTTATTTGTTTATTTAATCCAGAAAAAAACAAAATGCAATAATTACTCTTTGTCATTAAAAATTTTACTTAAAATATAATCTTATTAAATGAAGTTTCATATTTTGTTTTCTCTTTTAATTCTCTTAAATACATTTAACTCAATTACTTATTTAGAACCAAAGTAATGACCTAATTCAAAACTATTACAACCAAATACAATAAAAGAAAACGTAAGATGTGCATCAATTCTTACTCATTGCTTTAGGAACAAAAAAGTGCATTCTTGAAATAAAACTAAAACATTATAAAGATTTCAATGAAATAAAAAAACGACTTATTCGAATACTTAAGCCACACACCTCTCTAATCATGGGGCTTAATTACTTAAATCTTGCACCTGTGAATAAATATAACTTAGGGATTAAAAAAGATACAAGTTCGGCATTTTTAAGTCTCAAACATTTAATATTCGGTTGAGATAGAGTAGAAAGTTTATCTCTCTTCTATCCAAACCATTATTCCTCAACACACAACTGCATCAATGGCGATCAACTCTTTCCCGTATAAACTACAAAATCCACAGAGGCAATTTCTATTAAAGGCACAATGACATTGAAATAGCCGACCACTTTATTCCAACGTTTCATTTACTAGGGGGTGAAAACTCAATCAAATCCAAATCCTCTAGATTTTATTAGTCCTTTAAACTACATGAATGGACTCCCAGAATACGCATAAACAAGGCACATCCATTAATGTCTCACGGCATTTACACCATTCAGTCTTAAAATTAGTATTCGGCTCTCGGCAATCGTTAAAAGTACGTTAGGGACAATGCTTCGTGGCGTAAATCAATATCAATAAGGTTAAATAAAAATAAGTCGCCCTTCTCCGGGAGTTCAAGTTATTTTAAGTCTGAGAGGCTTTGGGAAAACTATTTTACTATTGAGGAGAAGCTACTTTATATGGATCCCGAGAAATCTGAGTTTAAGCAGAAAAGAGATAAAATGAGAAAATCCATTTAAGGTATTTCCTCTTCTTTCTCTGGTAAGAAATTCCGAAGACCAGATAGTCCTATTTTTCTCGCCTTTATTACGATTCGTGTTTTTTTTTTTTAATTTTAAAATTAAATAAGATGTTTTTAAATAGGTAAAAAGATGTCTATTTACACCCACACACATGAATTGGTGTTTTTTTCTCAAAATTCTTAACTCTTATTCATCTTGGTGAAATTTAGAGAGATAGAGAGTTACCCCACCTCACTCTTCCAAGTATGAGATAACTCACGTGACTGTACTTAATAAAATTATTGATTTATTTAGCTCTCTTCCACTAAATACTTTATTTACTAATATTTAGGTTATTTATTTACTAATATTTAGATTATTTATTTACTAATATATATATTTACTTATTTAAAAAAACGCATAGGTAATTGTATTTCTTTCGCATATTAAAATATTGAAGAAGAAATGTATACTATTACTGTGGGAATGGGCATATCCACCCACTCATGCTTCCTTTTCCCCTCTTGCTATATGGCAACCCTAGGCTTGAGCAGGGAAGAGGTTCTCTTTTCCTCTTAATTCTGTAATGTGTTTGTCCCTTTGTGTTAATAAATGTACATTTAATTGTACCCAGTCTACCCTATATTTTCCTTAAGTTTTATAAATGAATTAGTAAAAAATATGATTCAACTTCATATAAAAATTGTGAAGAACCTTACATTGTTTAAAATTTTATATTACTTATTTTTTAAATATTCTATAGACTCTCTTGAGTGTATCTTATATTTTCAGATAAATCAAAATAAATTATGTGCTTTAATACTTTCAACGCACAAATCTTTCAAATTCTAAATCATAAATAGAGTTTGAAAAATCTGTGCTTTTTTGCTGCAAATTTAGCAGAAACATAATGAAACCGTCGATAAAGCATTATTTTAAAGTTTTTAGATCACCATTTTACTCCTCAGACGTCACAGTACTCAAAGTATTGAATATTAAACTAAAAATACTGTTCAAACGCAATAAAAAAAGAGCGAGATTTCTATAAAATAAATTTCGATTTTCCTACCATTAATTCTCGCTTTTTTTCCTTTTGAAAAATATCGCTCAACAGACAGAAAAATTTCTCAATAACATGGAAATATTACATAACATAGACGGATTTTGATACAAGACGTGAGGAACGATGCGATCCACTTCACTCTGACGAATCCCTAAAAGTGTGTCTAGTGTTCAGAGATAAACTGAAGTTTCTCTATGAAACACCATGGAATATCATATAACATGCGCTTGCCGCCTACCTTATATAAACCTTGTGTTTAATATCCCACACACGGTTTCACAAGGGTAGGCGTTTACGAGAGAAGGTGAACTTTAAACAAGGGTATCTAAAACACGTCCGTACCTAACTAGAACCTTAAACACAGACTGCGTAAACTATTTACTTTTGGTAAAGTACACAATATAATTACTTATACAGTTATCTCTCACGCTAGGTATAATCTAGATAAATATAAATTATTTTTATTTAAAACATGTAAAAATTCCAATGAATCACTAAGTACTTCTTAACTGAGCATACAGAGGTAAGTAATTATACTAACGGTCATAAAGATAACCAATACAAGAAAGAAAATTAAATCCAAGTAGGAATATATATTATTAATGAATTATTTCAGTATCTGAGTTTATTAGTTTTCAATTACTATTTTATCAATGAGATATTTTAATTTGAGTCAATTTAATCTCTTCTTATATTTTTGTATGTATCATTCTGAAAAAAAAATATACTATTAAGTGCGAAGTTTAGTTAAATTACAACATTAATTACTAATAACTTAACATTATAAATTAATTACGACATTAAAATCGGAATTTACTTATTTCATTTATTAGTTGTATTACATAATCTTAACTCATTAGAGTATTTAAACTCTAAAATATGTGAATTTGTGTTAAAATACCTTATTTGGCTTTAAAACATTAATATTAAAAACTATTCTGATTTATTTGCTCATAGGAAATTTAAATACCCTCTTCAAGCCTCATCAAATAAAGCTACAAAACGATATTTCAAGGAAATCCTTTTTTGCAACGTCGGGGATTCGAATGATTAATATTCTTGACAGCATGAAAGATTTTCCTTTCTTGTTAAATGCAACTTAAGAAACTTTTTTTCTTCCCAGCGGAACAAGAAAAATCTCTTTTGTCAGACTTATCCCGCCCAACTTTAAAACATATGATCAATAACAATGTAACTGTTCGATGTAGTATCTTGACTACTGAACTGGCCATCAGTCTTTTCTTCAGATCAGTAAGCACTTTTGATTTTTGACTTGGAATTATTAATGTACTTAAATGGGTAACCGAACAGTACCTTTAAAAGTAGTTATGACTACTTAATGTTATTTTACCCATTATCATAATATTTTGCTGAACTTGAAAAAAAACTGACACAAAATCATGTCTCATATCCATCAGCTACTAATTTTTGATTGGATGTAGTTAATATAACCTCTTCTATAACCAAGATTAAAACCAACATGGTCAACACTTCTTAGTTAGAGAAAAAATATTTCAATGATTAATTATCCAGCTTTAAAAGTAATTCATCAATCTGGAAGCATATGGTCCTTTCAATAATCAACCCGAAAAGTAACTAATTCAAGATGTGAATTTTAGAACTTTAGACACTAATTAGAAATTAATGCCTGGGTTTTTTTTTTCATTATAAAAAAACTAGTATTAGTTCTATGATGTTGAGAATTAAACAATTAATAATACTTTGAATGACATTTTAAAGAGTTATGTTGTTTTAAGAGGTAGTAGATATTGATTTCATATCAAGCTTCCTTTTATAAAATGTTTGTTTCAATTTATGTGCAAGTCATTAAACTTGTAGGAATTTTAAAAGGATTTTCTAGAAAAATGGATTTGATATTTAAAATAATTAATTTATGTATTTATCTTTCTTTCACTGAAAAATTAAATGCTAACTCAAAGAAACCCTATTTCACCTGATAAATAAAATACAAAAAGTGTGGAATAATGACAACCTTTTAAGATAACTTAATGTGTCCATGTGATCATAACTTGCTACCTTTTATACTGTTGCCAACAAGGAAAAAAACCGCTGCGAACTTTTACCCGACTGCGCACACTCTTACCCTCTTTTCCCCTGTAACAAATATGATAGGACGTTTGACTTATTATTATAAAATAATCATTAATTTCCATTGTTTATTTTACTACTTGGTCCCCATAAAAGTTTTTTTAAAAAGATTATATATAATAGAAAAATTTAAGAGTTTTTTTTAAACAGAAAAATTGTAAAAAAAAAATTAATTACATAGCCTTAATATGGAGACTAAATAAGTGATCATACCGTTTACAAAAGTAATGTTTGTATCTTCACCATTGGTAGGCACCATCCCTAAAATTTTGAAAATTATTTCAACCTTTCATAGTGAAATTTATAATTTGTTTTGGAAATTTTTGGTACTTAGTTCTTTGCGTGTGGTTTTGATAATTATGAATTTTTAAATTACTGTAGGTTTAATTTTATTTAAAAACATTTTTGTCTACATACTGAACCCCACTTTAGCATAACTAGCTAATGAAAATCTAAAAAAAATAATTTCTTAAGGAATTGTTTGAATGTTTTTCCTTTTAATAACAATTTTGATGAGAAAATTACTCTTAGTTTCACTCATTATAAATTTAGAAAAATAGGAGATTCTCAAGAATGACACCTCATTAAAAACTTTTGGCTTAACTTCAGAAAGATCATACAGAATTACTAAACGCCTTGTAAGATTTTGTTTACAAGATAAAACTAGCGAGACACAATTTTTTTTATGAAGAAAAATACTTCTACACACCTTCCAAAAAGAAATATTGTACTTTAACAATATAAAGGACATGCTCATCTAAAATCTGAACGCAAAATGTGAGATGAACTTGTTTACGTTTTTCTATCAACAATCTCCACCACACAAAAATATCTCCAAACCAGCTTTAAAAACCACAGCTACAGGCTCTGATCCTCCCCGGACAAATTCCAATTATTTTTGACACAACCCCATTCCAAAATATTAAAATATTCCAAATTATTTAAAACCAAATAATTAAGCAATTTCAGCTTACGCAAGATTCCACTCCCAACAAGAAACTTGTTTTCCCTAAACCCGAGTTTATAGCCCAGATCTCGGCTCCCAAACATTTTATAGCTGACATCTCCGACGTGTCGCCTCTGTCAACACTGTAAATTTTGTCACGATGATATTTATTTTCCTCAGGAATCTTTAGAAATAAAGTGTCCGAGTTACGCCTTTCGGTTCAGCTGAGATTGGAGCATATTGGAAAATTCCGTTCAGAAACTGTTCGAGAATGACAGCTTCTCATGAGGGTGAGGTATTTTGAGAATGCGATCGGATATGGATACTTAATTTACAGGTTCACTAAGAGCGGGGAATTGAAATTTACTGGATGTGTTTTCGTCCGATAAACAAATATTCTGGTAATGAAGAAGGTCATAAACAAATGATGAATGGGATAAATTTAGAGATTTCCTTCGGGAATAAACAACTGAAATGGGTTTGCGTATACAATCGGAATTCAACCATGCTTCTGAAACTTAGAGTTGGGTGATGAAAGAATTGAAGAAGGTTGATTGAACTTGGTAAAATCCTTACCAATTCGTACATATGTATATCACGAAAAAATTGTAAAATCATTTGTATTAAATTTCAAATAGTTGTTTAAAAAATTATGTCAATTTTTTTTTTGTGAGAGATAAAATTTTATTAATTGTTTCTAAATTATGAGTAATTTTTAAATTCAGTGATTGGACTTAAAGTGATTGGAGTTGCTGTCAAGAACACTTTGTAACATAAATACTTAACTAAAATACATGTATAGTATTAAAAAATATTTTGTCAATGAATTTCATTCAAATCATGAGAGAGCTATGACTGTAGTACCTATAACTTATGAAGAGTTAAACATTTTAAAAAGTAAGAAATAAATAACGCCATAAATAATAAATTTTTGTTAAATTTATCAATGAAGTATTTTCTATCAATTTATATCAGCAATGATTCTCTTAATAAGCTATTATCCCCCATTGTTATTATTCCAACCAGGAAAAGGGAGGTTGAAATATTCTTACACTATGCTACTTTTAATGATCATACACTTCTGCTACTATAGCCAATCCCATTAAGTTTACTTTGTATACCCAAAACACAAAGCTTACTTTATTTAATACACACATTCAACTGCCATTAAAATAAAATTAATTCTATGAAAACAATTAAAATATCAATTAAGAGTATTATTTAGAGTGCTTTAGTTAAACAGGACGCAATGCCTGAAATTAATTTCTTAACACTTATTTTTCTTACAGTTCAAGTTTCCTTGAATTCTCCAAACTGTTTCACTCTTTTATGAAGATTAATCGGCGTTAGCAAAAGTATAAAAGGTCCCAAAAGAAGACTCTTAATGAAACATTGGTAACTCGACTCAGATCTTTGACCGTATATTCCTTACTTCATGTTACATCTCATTCATTACTTGGTTGCTGCAGTATGATTCATCACCCAGCCTGTGTGACAAGTGCCATTACTTGCGCTCGTAGTGCTGTGGCTCAGCAGAAACAGACAACGGAATTGTGTTTTCCCACGAGATCTTCCACCCCAACTCGTCAATGTGTCGCTGCAGATGACTAACCCATCACTTTTGCGCCGTACGTCACTGTGAACCCTACTTTTCTCTTATTAGCGAGCTTTTTCGAAAAAATATTCAAAAGGAGTCTTCAACGGTGTTCTTTAAATGGACCATTTGACAAGTATTACTTAATACGCAAGAAACCTTTCTGTCAAAAAAAGTAAAGTGCGAAAAAAAAATTTAATTCTCGTATGAAGGAAATTTGAATGAAAAATTGAATTGTTCTTTTTCATAAAGAAAAACTTTCTACAAGTTGTTAGATTACTTTGAATATATAAGAGTCAAAAAATTTGATTCTTACTAACACTACAAAGAAAGCAACCCCTCGATAAAGAATTTATCAAACCATTCAAAACTAGATACTACAATAGTGCTATGAATCATTGAATAAGTACATCCAAAAATGTTTGAAAGCAAGCAACTAGATATGATGAGGCTGAATCAGTTCGACGATTATTCCAATAAGCCTTCACACAATTAAATGCCATCAGGGAATTCTAAGTTTCTTAAAAGAAGGCTAATTAAATAAGAAATAATTTTAAACTACAGGTGCCGTATAAAAATTTATTTACTGCATTTTCTTAATTAATTGAAACATTTTAAAAACATTTTCTTAAGTAATTGAGTTGAAACTAGTCCCATCTAATTTTTCCCCTCTTAAAAGGAAAATTTGCAATTGGAAGTATGTGTCTAGAGAGAATATAAAAAAGTTAGCCTATGAGACACTCAAATTGAAACACACAGTATATTTTATCCGTCAGCTTATAACAAAGATTTGGGAGTATACACCAAACCTCTTTAATATTTCAAATGGTTATTTTGCACTAGAAACTCTAATTTTGTCACAAAAAATAATTCATGACAATTGGAAATTCCCTTGCATGCTAAAATTACTAACTATATTCAGTTATATTCAGTATACCCATCTCAAGCTCGTAGCATTAAAAGCTTTTCCTCGAAACAAGGCAAAGTCAAATGCAATCTCCAGAAAGTACGCTAACAAAGTAGCACATACTACTCAAACAATCCGACGTCTCTGATTCGTCAAACAAAGCAAAAAAAGATCTAGCTACTCTCCAAAAGAACTTCCAGAATAATCCGTTTTTTCTAGGAACTTTTCATCGCGAAAAATTTAACAAGAGCTGCATTCATCCTTCGAAACCTGATCAAAAGAAAGGATGGTCCTAAGCCCAGTTGAAGAAAGTTAGTATGGACTTAAAAAGTGCATTAACCCAGAAAATTAGAATTTACAATTGAAACCTTACTTCAAAATAATACTAGTTATGAATGAATTGATTAGATGTTATGAAAAACGTACAGCTTATTATTCTATTCAAAGTTATATTAATTAACACTGATTTGTATTAAATGTTTTTATAATAAAAGATTAATTAAAGTTATTTTAATGAAAACTGATATTAAAAGTTTTTTTAAACAGTCTCGTGCACAGAAACAACTCTCCTAAGTAATTAAGTTTGATTATGAAGATAATTGTTAAAATAATCTTAGAATACTTTAATATCCTAATTTGTATGTAAGTAGTATGAAACTGTATGTACACCTATTACTTTATTTTTTTTAACTACTGCCCTGTATAATTAAATAACACGTTTATGATTAAGAGTATATGAAAATCTTCCTAATTTTTAGCTTAGCTAGTTTACATCATTGAATGTTACTAGATATCCATTTGTGTATTTTCAATTAAAAACGCACATTGAAACAAATAAAAGTCGTTACTCCGATTATAAAGATACTATTATTTATTCAACTTGATTCATTCTTTGGAAGTGATTAGAGTTAAAGCCTTCACACTACATTAAGAAATACCCTAAATGCTTTCCTGTTTCATTTAATAGGTAATTTAAATAACCCTAAAGTGATAGCGAATTAAGAACCAGAAAAAATTACAAACCCCATTTCTCAGACTTAACCCTACCTCGAAGGTGCCCAATTTTCCCCAATCTGTCAGATTAGATTTCCATCTTTTTTATCCACCGCTGGACGTTATTAGGCTGATAATTTCCTCCATGGAGATTTTTCCAGCTAAAACACTTTATTAACCGCTAGATAAAAACGCATTCAGCTGCAAAGTCTCTAACACCATTAGTGGAGAAAAATGCTGGGTATCATTCTAGGGAGCCTGGAGAAAAAGCATAAACCACCAGTGATAGTGTTTCTTTTATACACTTTCGGTTTCCTGGACATTGTATGTGTTATTATTCCTAGGACGACACGTGCAATAGCTTCATTTACTTTTAGCTAAAAAGCTTCAGGGAGCAGGTAATGATTGTGACTCGAGGATGAAATATTTCCGCTTTTTATTCTTTGTTGATATAATAGTTTCATCTTATTCCTGGTAATATAGTAATTTTGGTTCATTCATGCATTTAACGATTTGGGCTATGGCGTCTTAAATGACATTAGAGTCAAATTAGTGCATATAAAACACGCTGTGATTTATAAATTTACTATACTCGGTTTAATTCAAAAAAATTATGAATTTGTTAATTACATTTTAAAGACATTTTTTTTATCATGAGATTTTTTTTTATTCTTTACCTTTTCTTTTAACACTGAAGATGCTAAGAAATTTAATCAAATAGTTCTGAGAAGAAATGAAAGCCAGGGAATTCCCTAGAATATCCCAATATCTATTCCGAATAAATTTTATAATTTTCTTATGCGTATAATTTAAAAGCCAGTGCAGACAAAATAATTTTAACATGAAATCATTGTAGCGTAAGGAACACGTTCAGGAAGTTCAAAATACCCTAGATATAGAAGTATATCGAAAATAGCATGTATGATGAAACCCATCTAAATTCAATAACATCGAATGTTTTATTCATGCGTTATATTCAGTTTTTATGAATGCTCGTCTCACAATATTTTTACACATTTATAAGGGCAATCAGCTGCGCTTTTTGAAAACTAACTGCCAGAAATAGTCGCAGCCAATAATTCAAAAAAAGTCGTCGTCTCATCCTGGAGGGAGCAACAAGAGGCAGCTTCTTCTTTGTTCAAAAATTTGAATATTTTCAGGCTTTAATTTTTATCAAATATTACAAACTGGATTCTTTTTGCAATGTTTATATGAGGAAAAAGAGGTTATTTTTTTAAAGCATTTTACTTAGAATAGTTTCTTATAACTTAGCCTGCTTTTAATTTAATAAAACATTATTTGCCCTCCTTTAAATTAGTTTCAATTTTTTTTAATTTTAAGAAATCATATTATGGACGAATTTCCGCAATTAAACCCTAGCCAAGCTTTCCAGATTCAGATTATGAAGTAGGTGGATTTTTGACTTTGAACATAACATCCTACAATTTTATAATGACATTTTGAACAATAAAAGGGTTTCCATTTCAAATCAACTAGGAACTCAACGTGGCCCTCTTAGATTTCAATGAAACTTCCTGGAATTGTTCTCTTCTGTGATATACATGAGAAAATGTTTTTATTATTCAATTTTCTTGGTATTTTTTGTATTAAAATGTTTTGACAGAAAGAAGAAAATCCAATTTTTGTTTTTTTTTAATCTTATATAACTCCAGTTCTATTTGTCCGAGGAAAACTATATTTTTCCACTTTAACCAACAAAATGGTATTTAAAACAACTCTTTTTGCTATAACTCTTGATCTCATAGCTGTCCCATTCTATAATTTTCAGCTTATAATGTTGCAAAAATTATGTATAATTTTCAAAAAAATTCAAGGTAAAAATAGATTATTTACATTGTTTTTTTTTTATTTTTTTATAAAAAAAATCCTGAAAATAAATTTTTTGAAGGCATAGTCAAACTTTTTAACAAATTAAACAATGTAACATTAGCTTTAAAACGAGTGGTGATACTAGGTTTTTCTCGGACAAATAAAACTAGAGTTATATAAGATTAAGGAACAAAAAATTACAAAGGAAATTAATTAAAACATTTTTCTCATTTATATCAGAGGAGAGAACAATTCCTAAAAGTTTTGCTAAAATCTATGATGGTCAGGTTGAGAATTGAAAATTTTTGGTTGATTTGACATGGAATGACCCAAAACAAACTTACATATTTTGGACAACATGAAAAAGGTTAAAAAACTGATTGAAATAAAATGATATCACCCATTGGAATAACCTTTTGAACCTTTATGATATAAAAAGGGTTTCTTCAAAAATGCTAACTTCCCATTTGCTTCTGCACAAGCAGATATTAACATACGATTAGAAGAAAATGGTTTAAAAATATTAGGTACATAAAAATAGATTACTTACACTAAAGAGTAAAATCATTTTCTTGTTGAAGTGGAAATACCCCTTTAGGGCCTTAAAACCATATCTTTTTCATTATACTTATCCCTTTAATAGCCTTCTAAGCGGTATTTAAAAAATTCAAGTACTTCTTAGCATACTACGAGTTGTAGTGTCAAATGACGAAAAGTAAATCTGGGGTGTACATTGTAAAGACTTATTTCCTTCCACAATACCTCATAAGCTCCAAGACGCAGCCAAGCCTACCCAAAGCTGTCGCAATCCATAAATCTCACAAAACGACACCAGTCACACACGCCACATTTATAGCAGGGTTTGATCACCACGCCATTTGTAATTCAAATCCCACCCTTGGTTCTAGTCTACGGCATTCCAGACATACGTACTACCTTGATTATTCCCTCATCCTATTGATTGCTTTAAAACCCTATTTTTCAGATCATTCAACGAGCCAAACAATCGGTTTTCGTGGGAAAATGCGGACATTCCCATTCCGGCTTACCATAAAATCGGCATCACTGAATGCCGTGGCGAGACAATGCGGCTTCGCATTTTTGCGGGACCCGCGCAATTTGGGCTGTTATGGGCATGCTATTCGGCATTTGGGATTCAATAACGCTTAGCATTTGCCTGCCCGATCGGATTCGATAGTTCGCAAATCGACCAGCGATTGAACTGCATCGGCTCAGTTCTTTTAGTAGAACTTGAACAAACTTGTTCATAAGCGTTTCTAAAACAAACAACTGACTGGACCATTCTCAGCATCTACATGCTAATTCTCTAATAAGGATTGCATTTTTCTCACTGAAAGGGGCTTTTACTGGAGATAGTATTTGAATTTTAGTCCTATAATCTTCAACTAGCCTTACAATCTTGTCAAACCAAATGACTAAATCTTACCCAGTAAAAGCATAAATACCTCTTGAATGGTAGCAGGGCCGTATCCAAAGGGGTATAGGATTCAACCCTCGCCCCTAGAAAGTTTTATTATTATTTATATACTGGTTGTTTCCTTGAATATTCTGTAACGTGAAAGTGAGGGTCCACCCCAGATGTCGCCTTTCGGGGTCCAAGAATTAAAAAAATATTTCTTTAATGCACTTTTTCCCATAAATTTATAGAAGGCTCCCAGACCACCCCTTTTGATTGGAACTCAAAATTACTAAAAAAAAAAATTTGCATTACTTCCCCGTGATGTTCAAACACTACTTTCTTTAAATGGTCTAAAGCCTTTGACGCACGCGTGTATTTTAACGGTCCTAGATGATGAAATGGATAAACAACCCCTCTCTTCTGGAGTATTTCGCAGTAGCTAAAAAATCTACAAGACTTATAAATAATAAAAGTTAGTAATGTACTAAATCAGTTCTTGAAAATTTATGGCGAGCACATCCTAATATTTTTATTCGTTTAGAAAATACGAAATCCAAACTATACCTATTTCTTACGGAAAGTGTGAAATTATTTTTAATTGAAAGAGTCTCGTATGTCTCATTTTATAAAAAAGAAAAGAATTCTTAGTTGTACTATGAAAAGAAAAAGTTCTATTAAATCCCTCAAGCTTACATTTTTAAAGCCTAGACTTTTTAGTAGTCTAAACAAGCATTATATTTGTTTATCGTAATTTTTAATGTCATAATCTTGAAAAATCTGGTTTATTTTATAAAGACGCGTTCTTAATGTTTTCAAGCAACCGTTCTCATGTGACTAGTACTTAAATAATTGAGAAGTTAATCTGTTCTTTTTTTCAAGCACAGACGAGCAGCTTTGAGACATTTACTACCATTTCATAAGGATTTATGTATTAATTCTCAAAAAAAACCTTCTTGTTGTTCTTGTAGAAGTGAAAAAAGGTGTTTCCGTACGTGTTTTTAACTTTTCCTAAAGAAGTGAAATATAGTCTTGAAAATCTCAGATGCGAACTAAATCCAGTTAGAACCTTTCTTCAGGAAGTATTAAATTACATTTTATTGTGGTAGACGTCCTTTATTCGTCATTTGGAGAAAAGTAAGAATTTCTCTTTCCAGGCGTGAAGGGGCTTGACTGACAAAAGCTGCATATCATCCTTTTATCCTATGGGAATCCTGTCTACATAAACACAAATAACGCTTAAAAAGACTGCATTTTAGGACATGGGTTATTTGTTTTCTATGGCTTTGCAACAACTACTTTAAGACGTAATTTTTCGTACTCCAATGATGAAACAGTCAACTTAAAATATTATTAATGATCATGTTAGAGTAAAAAAACAAATATGATGAAATAGTAAGTATCATAACTTTCCAGCTAACTTGTGGAGGAAAATCTAGGTTGCTGACCACTCAACTCTTTTTACTAAATGTTAAGTAAAAGTGTTGGTTGCTGCTTTGTATTACGCCACTGCTCGTACTTCTTGTGAATAATAAATTTGTAATTTTTAACCTACTATATATATATATATATAGAATCTTTCATTGAGAAGCCTTTTGAACATTTTAAACTTTTATATTTACTACCCCAAAAATTTAGATGATTGAAGCTGTCTAGTTTTCAAATTGTGTTGCACATCCAATACATTTATTATGCTAGTTAGTTTTTTTTTCTCGTTAGGATCTTTAAATTTCAAATTTAGCGGAAAATTCTAATAACAACGTTACATTGAACATTGAAATCGTTCTTCTAAGAGAAGATGTACCACCAGTTATGTGATTGAGAAAGGAGAAAAGTTTGAAACTGGATAAAAAACAGAATACATCCTTCTATCACAATATCGTTCGAATGCCCTATTCTTGGCCAACAAACGATTTTAGAAGAGAAAGCAACCTACTAAAGAAAAAAAGGAAGCTTCTAAGTCACAGAAGTATTCCAATCCGCCTTTTTTTCTCTCCTTGCACATCGAGACCTCTCTCTCCGTAACGAAAACTGTTGATTTCTTTCAATTGAGAAGGTTCATCCCTGTTAAAAGGAGTAATAGCCTTTTATAGGCTCGGGAACCGTTGAAATGTTGAAAGGAAATAAATTTCTATCCGCCCCTCTCGTTGAGTAATTTCAAAGATGTTGAATGTGCGATGAACATTTATATTCCGTGCAGGAATTTTAACTGGACGTCCACAAAGGATTTAGGGGGCAAACGGAAGTATAAATGCGTTTACCCGTAATTTGGAGGAGAATTTGCTCGGCGAAAAGGATGAATAATAGGAGGTCGAAATAGAATTATGACTCCTTGGAGCTAAACGCATCATTTAATTTGTTTAAACTAGAACTCGTTTAGGGACCCAAATTTAAAATAAATTTACTCTTATGGATTAATGGCTTGCATATACATTTTCGCGGATCATTGGATATATTTTGAGATGTGGACATAGGTGCTGTCATTAGGGTAGAGTAAACGCATACGACTGGCCGAATTTCTTGTTAGGTCCTTAAAGTCGTATCAAATGAACCGAATGAGTATCGGATACTTTTTTGTAAAGGGAACAAATTTTTTGGCATGCACATTGGAGTTTTCATAATGCCTTCTGTTTTGTTTTCTTTGTCATTTGAGAACTAGTTTTGAAGTATGATGGAAAAGTGCAGTTTGCAGAAAATCTAAAAATGAAGTAATGACAATGTTATCGTGTGGGTTGAAAATTTATTTCCATGAAAATGTATTAGAAAAATCCTTCTCATTATATGACTCAGTTAAGGAATTATTATGCGATTGAAAAGTTGATATATTACAGCAAAATATTTTAGGGAAAATCTAGTTATCACTGATGAAATTTATGTTAAATAATAAGTAGGTATATAGTTTATCACATTGCCCGCCTCACTTCGGGCATTATTAATAACGTCCAGTTTATCACTTTGCCCGTATCATATAAATGAAGTTTCTTACAAATATTTAGAAAAATAAAATTAAAATGTAAAAGGCTTAGGAGATACTACAATGAGAGAAATAATATAAAGCATTAGGTATGGATGGACTTGTATGCCACACTAATGCTTATCAATACGACTGTGAAAATTTAACCACTTAAAGTTCATTATCAAATAAAAGAGAAGAGTGTTAAAAAAAAGTTTAAGAAAAACTATTTATATAATATATTATAAATGTTTTTTTTTGTTTGAAAGTTTTTATTTTTTTAATATATAAGGATAGCTAAATGAAAAATCCTATAAAAAATTTCATGCCCTCAAAATTGCATCAAAAAAAAAACTTTATACGGAAAGAGTTGCTACATTTAAACAAAAAATAAAAACCAAAGACATAGCTAATGCATATAAAAAAGCTAACATTTAAATTAAATATATTCTGTTTGAATAGGAAAGTACCTTCACCGAGAAAACTTTTTAATACTCTTAAACACTCTATCTCACCATTTATAAAACCAATAAGGCATTTTTTTACACTGGAAGGAAAGCAATGAATTATCTTTTCATTTTCAAGTCAAAACAGAACTCGAAAAAGTTTATTCAGTTCTTATTTCTACAACATTATGCCCTGAGTTGAAATATGTGATTGTAGTACTTTCCTCATAATGGCCACGGGGATAAAGATAGTAAATAATCCTGAGTACAAAAGATTTACGAATGATTTAACATGTTTGGTGATAGGCTTGTTGGAATAAAATGAATTGCAGCTCATTTCATGTTAGCATGAGCGCTTAGTCGAAAGAACTAATTTAAATTATTACTTCACTACATCATTTAGATAAATAGAGTTAGTAATAGTAACTTAGTCTTTTTGTTTTAAAACCGAGTACAATTCTACAGTTTAATTTTCCTCTGTCATCAGTGAAAGTGAACCATCTAGTTTGGAAATAGCAAAATCTAGCAAATATATTTTATGACTTCATTTAAAAAAAGAAAGAAAATTACTTTAAACTTTCACTATACAAAATTTTCTCAAATAATTATTACTGCACCTTTAAAAATATATCAGCGTGTGTTGTTCAATATTCTTAAAAAATGATTTTTATAATTCCTTTATAATAATACTACTGATATACTATCTGTATAAGAAATCTTCACATAAAAGGTTTCCGACGTTGTTTAATTTAAAAATAGTGCACCCTCCTATTTTTAAAGAAGCAAACTAGGATAAATATTTTCCCAGCCCCGACATTTTAATTGCTCTAATTCTTTTATAATGAACTGATAAATGATATTAAGATTATAAAACACTTCACTAAAGTCTCGAAGAAACCCCTTGAATAGCTTTAAGGCTTCTTTTCGCAAGTTTTAAAATGAAGCATTAGCTACATATGTTAAATGGCTTCCATAATTTGCCTCTTCAGGAAGTAAGGGAAAATGTAAAGTCATTAAATGGCCAGCTGGGAAAACTTCTAGTCGAGGAATCACATTTAAAAGACGTATTAGCCCTGTAAATAAGCACTAAGCTATCAAATTCATTAAAAGTAAAATTACTGATAATAAATGCTTTTCTACATTCTCACAAACAGTTTTTACAGCATAAATGGATCTAATTTATTCATCTTTTTGTTCAAAATTACGGACTTTAAATCATTTTTGCTATTAACTCTGGACAAACTTTGATAAGCAATTTAGCACTTGATGATAATTTGCATTTCTTAAAGTCTTATCGTTGCTTAAAATAGGCTTATAATGACCATCAGTTTGCATATTTTTGTTCATAAATTTTTATTATTTCAACTGGCATAATGCTTTCACAAGTTTCCGTTTAAACCTTTCGGATATTGTTTTAGAAGTATACAGTACGTCTTTATGGAAAACAATAAAGAGAGTTAACATTTTTTACTAAGTCTGGTATTTAAATACAGTCAGTTAATTTATTAAATTAATGTAGCAAAAAAATATCTTCTGAATACTTGGTGACATGCATAGTTCAAAGCTTAAAGGACAACCAAAATGTTTGCATTATCCAAAACTTCGAACTAAAGTAAAAATTCAATGATTAAGGAGTTCAATGGACCAGGAGAAATCTTTCAATTATCCACGACTTCAAAATAAATACGATCGAGTTTTCCGAGTTACAGTAAATTCATTTGGAAAAGGAAATGAAAACATTGTTTTCACAAAAAAAATCATGATTACTTAACTTAAGTGAGAAGACTTATTTTATGCGTGAAAACTTCAGATTAAAATGCTTTGATACAGCATAAAATCGATAACAAAAAATTTTACTCTTACAGGTAAGATTTATTATAGAGCTTAGGTGAAGTCTATCTTGTAAAATTTTCTAAATGTTTCACTCGCAGTCATAGGGTTATTTTCTACACGCCTAAAAAGTGACCACACACATCTAGATGTTTCACCAAACTTATTTCATTTTCGCCCTGACTATATTTTAATAAGACTCAGTATAAATCAAATATTTCTGCAAATGCGATGCCTCCTACAAACGTCTCTCTGTTCCCTCCCGAGAGATATCGACATTCATTTTAAAAACAATAAAACGTCAGCCGTCTCACTCCGAAAGAAGTGTTCTTTTTAGCCGCGAGTCACCGGTGAAGTACCTTTTTTACTTCCTTATTTTCGGTATACTTTTTTACTTCCTCGTTTTTGGTATACTTGAGAAAAACTCTTAAAGCATTTTGGTATCCCTTTTAGGGTTCCGTCATTCTTCCGGAAGGGATATAAGTCTTCATTGGAGCTTCCATAGGATGGGAAGTGATATAGATTTTATCATGGCTCTTAAAATAATAATCGTTTAAGTTCTCCACTTTTAAGCCTTCAAAAATACCATCTTACCCAGAGTTTCAATTAGTTTAAGAATAAAAGTAGTTTATTAGTATGAGAAGTGAATAAAATTCCTATAAATTCTTGCAAAGTAAGATTGAAATCTACGGTTTAGGAGCACCAAAACCCACTGGAATACCTGTATTAAGACTGGTACCATATTATATTATAGATTGGATTGGTTTAGTATGGTTGGAATTAAAGATGTTTTTAAAACTCAATTGAAGAAAATGGTAAAAGCTTTGAGTTTTATGCTTCTCAATTTGTTACATTTGAAGTGGAAAATTTTAATTAGCTTCATATTCCCATGACTTTTAAGGAAATTTAGAGAAAATTTGTTATTAAAGAAATCAATAATTGCAAAGGAAAGTAGTATGCATATATTCACATACCTTTCATTTTTATTACTAAACACCAAACAAATGTTTTCAATTATCAGAATACGCAAAACACTGATTTTAGTATAAATAATTGGTAGTATCAGAAAACAGGGCTCACAAGTTTTAGTACTAGCTATTTGTGGTCACCGTGGTGTAAAATTAGAACGACGGAGGAAACATTTTCCTCCTCTCTAGAACAACAATGCAATAATGAAAGCAGATAATCTAAAGACTAAAGACGTATCTGCTTTTGCTGATACCACTTTCTCCAGCAAATGGACAGAGAATTTCTGGCTATTGAAAGGGTGGATAAGAAATAGATATCGATCTATTGTTTGATATAGAAACCCAATTCTCCTTTTGAAACTGGGGTATACATCATATAAATTATGATACATTTAAAACATTGAAGAGATAATTTGAATATTTATAAACTGAAGGGTTTTTTTATTCATAAAGCCTGGCTTAAAGAATGTTTTGTATAAAAATTGGTGATTTTTTTTCTCAAAATATATCTTCTAGGATATAAATTTTATGTATTTTAAATTAAATAATGAAGAAAATCTTAGATGGAGGAAACATTTTTGCTAAGAAAGTTATAGTATTTTAATCATTTTTTATTGTTTTATATTTTAGACTTTTTTTAACAAAAAAGCTGTTTGACTTTCAGTACGTTTGATTATTTAATTATTTTACATTTAACTAAAAGAAACTATTAAAACACATGTGAATTTCGTGCGAGGGACATAAACATAAAATTTATCAAATCCAGCACTTGAACTACATAGGTCTTACTTTATTTTATTTGTAAAACTACATTTTGTTATTTTAAAAGTATTTACGTATAGTATAGTAAAAAAATAGAGATATCTCATGGAAACGTGTATTTTAATACTCCCATTATTCTTTAAAACGAAACATGTGGGGAAAATTCCCTTCGGTCTATTTCACAATAATCAAAATGCATTTCTTATAATGGAATACCTTTATTTTCAACACACGCTATTAAAATAAATTAAAATTTTCAATTGTTATTACAGTTTATCTAAATATAAGTAATATTATATTAGTACTTTAAAGCGGGGTGAATAGGAACACTTAGTTTTTGCTTTTAATTCACTTGCAAATTACTGTCATAGTGAATTCACCCAAAGACTAATATTTTAAGGATATATTATAGGATTTAAGGACTAATATTTTAAGGCTTTTAGGTTTTGGGATCTCATCCCCCCAAAACGACAAAATAGCAGAATAAGACATAGCATGAGTTTGTATTACGGGTTCATATTCCCCCTCATCAATATTGATCCCTATTACAAAATCTGAATTAGAAAAATAAAGATTTAAAGTAGAGTTCCGATTCACCCTTATGGGGTGAATTGGAACACCATTAAAATTAATAAAAAAGGTATAAAAGTTTTTTTAAACATTTTGTTTTTGCTCAAAATTAGCCAAAGTAAGTAACTCAAAGCCAAGTAACCTTCAATGCAAAAATAATCAAAACATCATCTCAATTAAAAGGCTCTCGAAATTTTAAAACCCATGCCATGCGTAGGTATTAAGCTCTAAATATTTCTCCCAACCCCCAAATCTGCCTGTATTTAGCCAATGAACCATTCGCCTCAAGACATAAACAAGAAAAGGCATTTTTATTGAGAATGGATTTGTTTAGTTACATTACAAACACAAAGTGATACAAATATAAGATAGATTTGTTAAGTCAGTATCTTATCACTTTTCAATTTAACCTCTAACCCTTAAAAGTCTCAACAATGACACAAAATAATTCAAATCCCCTCATCGGGAAGGCACTTGATTTGAAGCCCAACAACATCCACGTGCCACAAGTATCGAGCCACTCTACATTATCTCCTTCACACACTACGCCCTCCCACTACACCTCTAGAAGGTAACGCACCGTAAATCGGATCGTTTCATTAGCATGGGAGCAATTACTTTTGGAGAGGTCAGGGCTCAGAACGAGCAAATACTCGGCCAGTTTGAGCAATCTTTGAGCCCGTCTGCTGAACCAATAGCGGGTGCTTGGCGTAACAAGCGCTGTGAGTGTCGCGTGTCATGCTAAGTAGGGGAGAAAAGAACATCCAGCTTGATTTCGATTCGCCACTGTTGTTGATGTTTCTATTTCTGGGGATTTGGGTGCTTGGTGGAGTGGAATGGTTAGTTTGGTCGGGGTTAGTTTTAAGAGGTTGTTTTGGAAGGGAAAATGTGGTTAGTATGGATGGAGATAGTGGTGTAGTCTAAGGAGGTTTATGCTGGTTAGATGTTTTTCGCGTAGTCAGTTACGGTCAAAATAGAGGGGGTGTGGTTATAAATTATGAATATTTTATATAAATTGTTTTAATTCGAAAAACACTAAAAATCTGGTGTCTAGAATGCTTTTATGTCAATTTATTATTTTTTCTAATCTTAGACTTACTATGTTAAAACAAGTAACAATATAATGCAAGGAAAATCGTATGTATTATGTTTATGATTATAAAAAGAAATAAGTTGCTTATTTCTTTAAATTTTTATATTTTGAGTATCATCCCCCGTTATCAGAGTAATGGGCAGTAACGAATAACGATGAGTGTCATACAAATTGGTTTCGGCTGCATAAAAAGTGTCTCGGTAGAGTGAAGTTGGCCGAAACAAAAAAGTTTTTTAAAAAAAACTAATAGTAGGACTTGGGCGGTAAAGATTATTTTTGTGACAGTAACGATGTATGACATCGGAATTGGTTTCGGCTGCATAAAAAGTGTCTCGGCAGCATGAAGTTGGCCGAGACCGATTTTTGATTATTTTAGAAAATCGATTAAGGAAGTAATAACTTTTTTGGTGGCTTTAACGAGGCAGTAACTATGGATGTCATCCAAATTGGTTTCGGTATCCATGTTTCAGCCAGCTTCATGGACCTACCATCGCGGCAATACTAGTAATAGAGATAGAGTAGCTAACTAGATCATTTGCCAAAACTGATATTTTACCCTTTCAAGTGCAATTAAATTTATGGCACCCTAATCCCGTTATTCCAAATTTTAATACATTTACATACAAGCTCTTTCCTAGATAGGCTTTTTAATTTTCTCCACACAAAGCAAACGCATTCATTTTAGCCGGGAATATTTCGACACACAATGTGATTAATTCGTAAAGTAACTAGAAATAGCGAGAAATAAAAATCGCGATTGTTCGCATAAAACGAAACAGCCCGTGGTTTACCTTAATTTGGTGGGTTTTATCCGACTAGACGTGATAAACAAAACGGTGAACGAAAAAACATTTTTCTATTGAAACGGCTATTTCTTTGCGAGACACGTTCGTTCGAGTAAAGTAGTTTTTTCGCGAAAGAAAGCATTTCAGAAAACCTATTCACTAACGATGGCCACAAAGAATCTTCCTTTTAACAATGGCACGTGGACTAGGATAAAGGGTTAACGTTACTGATACAAGTAAAATTTTATTTGTGTGAAAAATCTGAATTTAACTTTGATAACGGTTTCCCCACGACAATAAATTACCCCACTAAAGAAATGAAACTTTCAAAGTATGTGGCAAGATCTGGCGATAGTGTTGAATGTACAATGCGATTCGGGAACAGGCAGAAGTTGAGTGCACAAAAACTATAAATATTTCCCATTCTAAAACTTTTAGTTTTCCCTTAAATTTATTTAATTCAACTTTTTCGAAGCCAAGGGACATACGAGTGTGGAGGTAACATAATTTAATTCAAGAATCCATTATATTTTTGCTTTCTATCGTGTAATCTTATTCATAGTGTAATTTCTCAGTAGAAAGTCGAGTATTTTTACTTTGGGTAATAAACACAAAATAAATTAAAAGTTAATCTCCTAGTCATTACCTACTTTTACTTAACTTGCCTTTATATTAACTTACTTTTACACACACATTGTATACCTTGGTAAAACTAAAACATTTAATTACATCGTTTAATATAAATTTGAAGTAACGAAAACTAATTTTAGAAAGATAACACTTGGACATCTAGAGTGTTCTTTCCACAAACTAATTTTGGTGTAATTATTTCTTTAATTATCCCAAGTAGGTCCTGATAAATTAAATGCCAGACAAAATCTTGCCTCTGGCAATGTTATCTCCGAAGAACTCTAATATAAGAAGAGATATCCAATTCTTCTTGAAAACTTCTCATACTTCAACTAAAAAAACAGGTTTCTCCTGAATTTATTAACTTAACATTTTCCGCCCAGTTGTGTTAGAAATCTACTCTTTGAGATGAAGTTCTTAACTTCAAAAGATTTCTCTTGTTTCTGAACACATTTCTGGAAGTATTTACTTTAAGATCCATATGACAAGATCATTTATTAAATCCATTTTTGCTTCACGAACTAGCGTTTCTTTGCTACGTATATACGATGCATTAATCTTTAAGGTGAAAAAATTAGGGGAATTTTTTTATGTATGTTCATTATCAAATTCTTTTAGATTTTACACAAGGAAAATATTAATTAAATTCATTATGAAAGATATATATTTTTCTACTTTCACTCAGAATGGGTATTTTAAAATGCATTTCGTATAAAAAATATTCCATTTAAATATCATTTGAATTACCATTTTAAAATGAAAGAGTATTTTAACTGTAAATTAAAGTGACTATGGGAAATTCATTGAATATACTCAGCAATACTCCCAGAAGTAAATTAAAAAATTCCAAAATTAAAGTTTATAGAAAGTAGAACAAGTACTTCAATTCAAAAGTGAAATCAATCAAAAAAAAAGAAAAGAAAATGTTTCATGAATATATCTAAAAAGTTCAAGGAGGTATTCGGATTTGTAGTTTGCACTTTTTTGGGTGACTACAAATGACAATGGATTTAAATTCAACCATCAGAAAAACTGGATAACGCAGGAAAATAATTTAACTTGAGATTTTTTGTATTTTAAATATTTGTAATAGTTGTTTATTGAAAGTAAGAACTGACTCGATTATAAGATATATCAACACGTATACTATAAAATGCTCTACTTAAACATTTCATATCGATAATTTTGTAAGCATATCTATAGGAATATTAAAAAATGTATGTTAGATTTGCCTTCATTTGCATATAAAAAATTACTCTTCGAAACAACAGGGTTTATCGACGACATAGTTTATCGCATTAATCTATCAGAAGTTGTGCAATATAAAATCAAGATAAAGTTAATAGTTTGGACACTTTTTCTTACAATAAAACACGTCAAATAAGTAGGATATTTTTCTATAACATTCGTATGGCCACAAAACTTTAACTTAACCGTTGTCGATATATTCTCACTCATTGATCCTTCAATGTTTCAAAGCTAACATCTCCAGTACATATTGCCCAAACCATAATGCGACCTCAACCATAAACCATTTATTTTTACCCATTCAACTGATCCTTCTATAGGTTATGGCTTGCATCTTACTCGCATCATCAGTACGGGCTTAATACCCTGATATTGGCATGGTTGGCATTAAACCCCCTTATACCCAAGGGGGCAACTGTCATCTGGTCTATTCCATTACGTAACCTACCAGCATCCCGGTCATGCTAATCTCATATATGTGTCTTTGGCATCTTCGAGTATTCAGTTGACTGGCTAACGGTGTTGCATTCGGATACAAGTTACTTAAGTGAATCCTCTCCCGAACGTCCAAGGACGTTTTTCAATATAGATAGGACTAAAACAACCGTAGTGGAATAGGTAAGGAAAGTATGGTTTTACATAATCAAAATACATTTTGACTATAAATCCAATTTAGGTTTTTCAGTGTTTATGGAATAAATTATTAAAGGTGAGGGATTCCATGTTAGCATTGCCATAGGTTTACAGATTGTGATATTGCGTATGATAATCAAGATAAGAAAGTATAAATACAACGAGAATCTTACACAATTAAGGTGTGTGTCGTGTTCTTGCTCGTTTAATTTTTAAAAAATTTGATTGAAAAAGACGGATTCCAAATCTTAAAACGCTGTAATAAAATTCCTCATCAAAATATTCTCTGCCATGCAAATTCATTAAAACAAAACGTAAATTGAGAGAGAAAACACTTTTTTAATCCTATTAATTTAAATGTTTGTCTTTATTGCATGAGCTTATCCTGCGGACGGAGTCTCGGAATTTACCAACGAGAGTTTTACTATAGTTTTACGAGTTATATTCTAAACTTTGGTGTGCAAAGTAGTAGGTACAGCTCCCGCACAAAAAAATGTTACAGATGACATTTTTAGTCACAGGTGGGGTTACCAAATTTGGCAGTTTACCCACGATTTGGTTCGAAGCGCATAACCAAATTACTATATCTAGACAGCACTTTTTTGGCTACAGCTGTAAGCGTTCAAAAGTCAAGGGCATAAGATTAACATAAGCGGACATCTTATATAGAGAATATTTTTAAAATAAATTTAGAAAGGCGTTAAGGTTTCGTAAGTCTCCATCACAAATTTGCCATCTATACGTTAAGTGATCTAAATGAGGCCAGACTAATAACACTTCTAATTACGTGTCTAAGACTCATTATTATAGGATCATTCTCTCTTAGACGCCTCAGAATAGATACACTAAATTGTCGTTCATACAAGGTTGAAAAATATAATCTCACAGTTCAGCTGATTAAAAAACACTAATCTTAGAAACTGCCTTCTAATTGATTCAACGCTTGTTAAAACTTACTTATCTCACACACATTTATCATCCTAAAGTATTAACTGGACAGTATAATTGGAGGAATAGTTTATTTGGATAGTAAGGTTACGTTTAATTAGTTCCTATAATTCTCTGTAGAGATTCAGCACACTTTAATTCACAATAGCTTGCTAAACTCATACGATATCTCTATCACATGTTACATTGTACTAAATAAATGGGCAGTTATAAATGTGTTGACAAGCTGATAATTTTATACATCTAACTACACGCTTAACCAAACTGAATAATTTTGAACATTTACTCAACATAAAAGTTTATTTTATTCACGATATTTTTAAGATAATGAAATTATAAATTTTTAATTTCAAAGTATCCAACTAAAAAGAATGTTATAGGGGCATATCAATTCTTTTGAAGTAGAAAAATAAACGAATCCTCGAAACACATTTACGAAAAACTAAATAGTTAAGATTAACTAACACCACAAATGAACTAATTTTTGGTTCACCAAAGTTTAACTATAAATGACCTCGAAAAACTTGGATCCAAATCGCCTTCCCTTCTCAAAGTAAATGGGAAGACGATGGCACAAAGGATGGGCTTTTGACATCCAAGGAATAAAGTGAGATAAAATATCTCAACTCCAACATTCTTTTATAGATGACTAGGAAATGTGGAAATAAAAATACTGGGCATGGTTGGGAGATTCAGAAAATTGGTACGTTTTCGGATATCAGCATTATTTCTGCATGCAGGAAGTAGAAAAATCGAGTGGTCAATGCAGAGAGGTTTCTTAACGAGTCACACTTTATACATAAAATGTTGAAGATAATAAAAAGTCGAAAAATGTGCATGATTTTTTTTACTTTCTATGTATGTAATGTAAATATTCACTGCTTTAAAACATATTTGTAAAGATAATTAAATTTCTATATAAGAATAATTTATTAACAAAAAAATACGATATTGTTCACCAAAGGGCACTAGGTTTTCCAGGTGAATCATTAAATATTTGTAAAAAAAGTGTATTATACAGATAATACAAAAAACCTTTCTGTACTACGTATGGTAAAATAATACTCCTTATTTTATTTTGAAAAACTGTAATTTATAATTTAAAAGAGAAAATAGAAATTAGAGGGCTTTTCCTTTCCCTCAAAAATTATTTAAAATACACTTTTTGTATTTAAAGTTAGTTTTTATGACCTAAAACATATTTTAGTAGAAGTACCAATAGAATCTTTAATTTAATAAATTTTATAACTGTCACAATTCCAACACACAAACTTCAGGATGAAAAAAATAGTCATGATATGCTATCCGTTATTCTTCAGAGATTTCAGTGATTTTATTATTTCCCTACAAATCTATTTTTTATGTCTCATATTTAGAATCAAACTTTAAACATTTTAAGGAAAGTTGATTGCGTGTGCGAGTGTGACGCAGTGATATTCAACATAGTACCTACTTGTACTACTTAGGCAATAAAGTTCGTACCTGGTCCAAAATCCTTCACTTTTTCCCAATGCTCAGATTTATTTAGAGAACTCTGGTATTACCGGATGTCTTCCCAGAAAATCAGTTTCGAAATATGCATAACCTCGCGCTCAAATTCCCTTAGCTATGTCCCCAGGCAATTTGGAGGGGTAAAGGGTAGTAAATTAAATTGACACTTGTCACTTCGATTTCTGAACTCATCCTTCAAAGAAAATTATGCATCAAGGGTTAGAAAATCCGGTCCTTACTAATCCCAACAACTTCCATAAATCAAATGAATATGTAATTTAATCCTTAAGTAAGCTCAACTGATGAGAAACTTTGATAACAATCATAAATTTCAAGTCAATAGTTACTTATTTGAAATTTCGTGAACACAAATTTATACCAATAACTAAATGGAATTGATGATGCAGTATAACGAAGGTTTGATAAGCATAGTTTCACAAATAAACAAATATATACGAGTATAATATAATTTTTTGGTGTTTAAAATATTTAAGGATCTTCTTACAAACGAGACTATTTTGAAGAGTGTTTCTCAATAGGTCCAGTTAAAAATAGTTTTGTCATTTTTAAAACATGATTTTTCATTATTTGTTTTAATAAAAGTGTAATGAAAAGGGCACAAAGGGATTTGATAGTAATGAGTTTTAAAGTTTTTAAAATATTTTATGTGATATACAGTTTTAATTTTTGTAATTTTTTTTTGTATCTGAATTTTTATTTTAATTCTTATTTGACTCTTAATGCATGTTATGTTTTTATTCAGGCTCACTCTAAAATGGTAATAAAAATTAATCCTAACATGAATCAAAAATGTATAAAGGTGCAAGGTATTAAATATAAAGTGTTTTGATACACATATACTTAAAATCTCCATCTTCGTCTAAAATAAAGTCAGTTAAATGGGCTTTTAAAAATGTTCTAAAAAGGGCCTTTATTTTGCTGAAATAAATAGTTTTTACTAACCCATGAACATGTTAATATTATTTTATTAGTAACTGAACTGCGAGCTTTTCTAGAAAGAATGCTTGCAAGCTTTTGGTAAGTGTAAAGTTAGAATTTTTTTTTTAACCCATTTGGTGTAAAAATATGTCTAACAAACATAAACCGTGCTTTTTTCAGTTATTCACTATCACTGTTAATTTTTCAATATACACTTATAAAACAATCGTGTTAATGTATTATTTTCTCATAATGAATTCTCTCTTGGCATGTAGAACGTTGAGATTAGCTTCGGTAATACTTTTTTGAACTCTAATAAACATCTTTTATTAATTTGCTTTTTTTAAGAATATTTTCTAAAAGTTTTAAATTTTACTTGGTAACATTTTTATTACCACACAGTTTAAAAATAGGTTTGTATCTTCTATTAATATCAAAAAATTTATTTTTATCACTGATAACCAAGAAATATAATCTTTTTAAAAGCAATTACTTCAATTTCAATACTCCAAATTGAGCTAAAAATCGGATAAAAAAACCTAACCATTGTAGACCCTAGCTAACATTTGAACTCTTGATTCTAACAAAGGTAAAAAAAGCTATTTTTTAACATTAAAAATAAACTACTTTATATCAATTAAAATAGAGTAACTTAATATTTTTATCGGATAAAACATTAACATTTTGTGCTTTTCTCTTACGTATTATAAAAACATTAATTTACTTGAATTTGCATCAGAAAAAAACATACAAGTAAATGAAAAGCAAATACCTTACGAAACACCGATATAGCTTTTAGAGAGCAGAAAAGCACATCTTTGGATATAAATCCTCAATAAATGCAACTCATTTCACTTTTAAACAAAACGAGCCGTTTAAATTAATTCGAACTATCCCGTGATAGCTTTTTTTAGAAATCTCTTCGGGCAGCGAATCGCTTTCAGTTAAAAGTTTTCCTGAAATTAATTTGATCATTTCTACCTGCCAATAGTTTTGGTCTTGCTAATGTGTTTATCTATTCAGTAAAAAGGGATATTTCTTCTGGAAAGATAGGAGAATTTCGATTTTTTTTTCTTCTTGGAACCTTTAAGCGATATGAATGGCATTAAACAATGGGATACACCCAGGTTTGGGTTAAAAATAAGATGATGCGTTTGGGGTGGTAAAAAAAAGGACGTTATATAAACTGAGCTAATGTTTCAATGTTTTTAAGTTAGATTAAAAGTTGATTTGTAATATTTAGCATAGGAAATGCTGTAGAATACCCATTATCATGAAAGTATATATTTCCGTAGGAAACTTGAGAACGTATTCCATTAATTGAGAAATAAAATTTGAGTAAGAAATTATAAAATATTTCGCAATTACTTAAGTTTCATATTTTCTGTGTTTTAAAAAGTGTTTTCTTCTTTTTTATATAAAATAGGTTACTAATGATCACATCATGTAATTTAACATTTTGCTTTGTTATAGATGTTAATACTGAAATTATAAATATAGTTGTAAGGTGTTAAAAAACTCTTTTCAATTTGAATTAACAAGGATATCATCTGAATTTAAAATGTAAAGAAACCGATACACATTCCAAATCCAAATAAGCTAAACTTAGCAAGTTATCCAAGGATAGCTAACTCTCTAAAAAAATTACAATTCGGCAAAAGGGATTTCAAAATCTTATCATTTTAAAAGTATAGTTAAACTAATGATTTTTAATACGAAAAAAAAAATGTCGTTTGGGGACTACTCTACCTAACTACGAAATTTGTATTTCAATGAGAAAATAATTAATTTGAAACGTATAAAAAATTTTCAACCGGTTTTCGAAACTTTTGTAAACAATTTTATAAGAGCTCAGAGTTTTGAAAATCAGATTTTTAATTACGATATTTTTTTTCTTAAAGAATTCCAACTTTTCGTAAGTAATAGTAATCCCCCGTGCTAAGTTAACGTGAACTAAAATTTATTTTAAGAATATGAATATTAAATTTTTTCTGCAGAACGCGGTAGATTTAATTCCAGAATACTGTTACTCTGAAAGAACGACGAATATTACTTTTCAAACACACAAATTTCGAAATCTCTTTATCATTTCAACATTTTTGACCGTTTAAAATTACACGGTATAAATGACTTTTAAATGTTTCAATGGTATTGAAATAGACATTATAAACAGTTTGATGAACACAATTATCAAAAGAAGAATATCAAACAAGATATCCTATATCTTATGTGGTATCTATGAAAGCCTATGTTATACCCTTCTAAAATAATTTTCAACAGACCACAACCATACAATTCAATTTCGATGAAACAGTTGGTAGTTACAAATATCGAGAATTTAATTTTCCAGAAAAAGTATAGTGAAGTAGTATCCCTCCAACATAAAATTACAAAGCTAAATATTGGATTTCGATAACATTGGTTTCTCTTTTATGAGTTCTTGTTCTGTTTTCTCTATTGTCACAAAACTCTGATCCTCGAGTCTCAAAATTGAATCCAATTGGTTTTCCGGTTTTTTTCTCATTCAAATTCTTTTTCAAGATGAGTGAAATTATAAACTCTTCAAAGAAACCTTTTTTTAACCAATTTTAATACTATCTTTGCCCTTGAACGTCCATTACAAAATTTATACCAGATTAAGTGTGCTCCAGAGAGATATTTGTGGTTGCGTTTCTCTCTCTCTCATTTAATTGCATAAGTATACTTAGTAACCGAAAAAAATTTGGTTTGAATGTTCGAGACGTTCGAACTACTTGGTAATTATTTCAAATATTTTAAAGGTTATCTTGCAAAAAATCTCAATAAAAAAAACAGTTATTTGTGAGGTTATTCACTCTTATAAATGGAACTGTTTACTACCAATACTATCAAACGTGATTAAAAAACTACCCGTTTGTAATCGGGGAGTTTTGAATCGATATAGAAGAAACACAGTAGGTAATATACTCGTGGTCAAAGTCCCCAGGGTACAATACATAAATCTTGGTTAGATGGTTGGCCTAACGGGAGACCATAGTGTTTAATTTTCAATCATGTTTGGTTCGCTGATCATGACCCCTGAATGTATTAAAGGCTGAGTCGAGCTTGACCAGCCAGAAGTACACGGACCTACGGACCTGTTGTATGGAATCATGAAGCTTAACCACTACCCAATGGGAGTAATATTGTTATTGATGTATTTGAAATTTGATTTGGAAAATCCACTTTTCATAACCTTTTAAACGAAAGATAATGCTATCTTTCATTCTTTTTCACTCACAACCAATATTCTATTAGAATTCTTTCAAATATACTATACCTTCAATGTTACATTCCTGTCATAATATTTACAATATACTTTTCATTCATTTACAACATTATTAGATTTTTTATTTTATGTTTGATCTTTTAATTTATGTAGTATGTAAATAGTATGCATCATCTTTAATCTTAAGCAGTATATTCTGAACTCCTTTTGCATGATTTAAGAAAGCAAATTTTTAAAAATGAAGTTAAATAAAACAACAAATAATAAAGGGTATTGATTTTCCAAATGAAGAATACACATACGAACATGATAGAAAAGATTTCAAAATATGTATTTTTACCATAATATCTTACTTATCCACCACTTTCAATCAAAACACACATATTCCCCCTTCCGAAAAATCATTAAAAAACACTTCTTCATAAATCATCTCACATAAACTTGCATAATCCACTTGATAATTAAATCACATTACGCAACTCATAACAGGAAGCAAGTATGAGTGAAGTTTATTCCTACACTTCTAATAACAGATTCACGGCTAAAAACTTCATTATCGTAAATACGTCGCTGATGCTGATTCCAGCCATCGTAAAGCCTGAAGGTCACTTTTTTTTCCGTCTGGCCCTTTCACATTCCATAAATAACGTTTCGACCACTTCCTCTAGACATAAATATGACCACTACTGGATATGATGGACACACCAATGTCAAATTGGAACTTTTCCGGAAGCTGGCGATTCATTAGAACGGGCATAAAAAGCAGCTTCTGAATTTTCGGAAGTTTCGTTTGCACATACTTGTGTTTTGATCTGGAGATTCATAAATTCCTGTCACGAATTCCAGTTAGATTAGGTATGGCGGAAAGATATCGACAATTACTCTCTCAATAATTTGCAATACGTAGCGTGTAATAAGGAATCTAAGGCATTCCGTATTAAGTAAAATATTAGATTTCGTGAGGGATTTGTACTTTAACTATTATTACTGGTCAGAGTTATCCTCTATATCAGTGGCATGTGATTTTAGATTTCGATAATGATAATCCTATAACTCGTTTATTTATTCAAGTACGAAACATGACGCTAAAATATCGCATGCGGTTAAATGTAATAAATATTTCTGAGAAAAAAAAGATAAAATTAACATTTTTAAACTTATTGGCTAAAAGTGTTGACAGTTCATTAACAAATTTTGAGGATTGTGTGCACCACTCATGTGAAATACTTTACAAATCATACTCATACAAATACTTTACGGTCATCCCGTGTCACACACACAAATCAACCAAAAATTCTCAGTTCTCAATCTGACCCTCTCCTATTTCAATGAAACATTCAGAAATTTTTCTGTCATGATATTTATGAGAAAATTTTTTGAACTTTATTTCTTTTTGGTAATTGTTTTATAAAAAATTTTGAAATTTTGAAGAAAATTCATTATTTTTCAGTTTAATCTTGAAAAACTCCAGTTCAATTAGGTCGAGAATAATGTATCACCCCTCGTTTGAAAGAGGATTTAATTTTATGCACAACTTAAAAACAATTTTAGGGTGGGTAGAAGGGACCTAGATATGCATATTTTGAAAAGAAATAGGGGGTGGAGGTGTATGGCTATTTTTTAAGCCAGTTTAACTATGAATATTAATAATATATAATATTTTCAAGTGTATTTCACCTTTGAAAACTTCTTTTAAGCCAAATTTTATTGTAATAGGTATAATTATGAACTGGTTTCTAAAATACTTAATACTTGTAGATGCATGATTAAAACGCATAACTACAGCACTAGCATATTTAGTTCTTAGAAAGAACAATGATCAATCACTTTTGTTTGACAAGAAGCCCGAATCTCCTGAAAAATGCATTTTGAAAAATCATTCTAGTTTAGGGAAAACTGCTCAATACTTTTACATCTACCAAAAGTATGTTTTTTCATGCTCGTTCACGTATTTATTATGTAATTATAAACTATAATTTTGAAGCTATTATTGAAACGTTATAATTCATACCTTGAATTATTTACTCTTCGTTCGTAACATTTATGAATTTTAATATGATGAAAATTAATAATTTCGGATCTCAAATTGTGGGGTGAATAATTTCGATTATAATGCATAACGGTTGTTAACTACGAGTAAAGTTATGCTTTAAAATTATTTCACTAATAGATTTAAAAAAAACACACCATCTCAATAAAATACCTGGCATGGATTCGTGCACAGTGAGATACCTACAGTTCAACCCTTTTACTCATTAAACTGTCTTAACTTCAGTGATATAATCATATACAGTACTATAGATCGCTATGAATACTTAAGTAGCTGTTCTAATAACCTGAAGGGTATTTATTAAAATCGTCTAAGCAGACATGCAAATTTTATAAAATGTCGTTATTAATAAGGAACTTGGCTATTAAAGTCTAAAATGGGTTTCTACTGTGTCGTCTTTTAAAATCTATAATTCTATCTGAAATAATGGAGCACATTAGTTTTATAGTTTAAACGTGCATGGAATTTTAACATATCCTGCTTGTACTGAATATAGCGTTCGTACATTTTGAAAAGCACTCATTTTACTTTAAATTAGATAAAATAAAGAAATGTATGTATTTAAACATTATAGTACTTACAATGTTTGTTGTCATCAAAGTATTTTTTCTACTACTTTAGGTCCGATTTATTTAAAAGGCGTCTAATCCCAAACTAATTGTAATAAAACTTTCATTATATAGTTATAAGTTATAATAACTTTTATAATAGTCATAAGTTATAATAACTTTTATTATAGTTATAAGTTATAATAACTTTTATAATAGTTATAAGTTATAATAATCATTCACAAGTAAAATTAGAATAGTAAACTGTTATTTTATTATGTTTCGTAATTGGATAGCTCCCTATTTCACTCAAATATTTTTTAATAAAAAGATCTTGCCTACTTAAAATATATAAAGTTTCTCACACATCCAAAATAGTGACATCAGAATTGCACACATATAGTTAAAGGTACATAACTTTTCTTCACATTTTTAAACTCGTTTCTGAGGTATTAAGTATAAATTGGTGATCATAAAAGTAAAAACTTTTTTTACCTTTAAAATTCTTAAACACACGTTTTAAAAACAATAAAACATAATATAAAGTTTTATCGTATTTTAGTAGGTGTACCACGTGTACGTGTGTATAGGTCGACCACGGCCCATTAGCCCGGATATATTTTATTCTGTAAGTAAATTATCCGTTGTCCAAAAATAAGTTATGACTTGAAGATTTTTTTTTTTGGCAAATTGTGTAGTAAATAAAATAGAAGGCATTAAGAAAATTAAATTACCTATAAAAATTTTATCTTTCTCAAAGAAATTAAAACAATTCTGAAGAGTTTTGTACAGAAATCATATATCTCTTATAAAAATATCTTCTAAGTAGTAGAGCTTTGATAATTCCAATTATACTTGTGTGTAAGTCAATATTTTGTAATTTTTATATAAACTTTTTCCATCGCTTAAAATATGATTCTTTCGTTCTAAAACACATATCAATAGAAATAGATTTTAACATTTATAAACCATGCCGAATAAATTTCACGCAGATGTTGAATGTGAAATTGGGTATTTCCGTCGGACCCATGTAATAAATAAGAAGTCCTCTCAAAGTCACAAATCAACAGCGCAAATATTTCCACGGAAATAGATTCTATTCATTTTGAGTGTTTCCTTCCTGTGTAGAGGAAAATGTTTGGCATCATGAGCATTCAGGCTCAATGAATTTGAAAATTTTAACATGAAAAGATCCAATACGGTGTATGGGGTATGAATAGATATCAAGTCATGCGGTTTCAGAATATTATTTCACCTTTCAAGCTTCTAAAGTTTTTTGAAGAAGTTATATAAGAAGTTGTCCAAGACTAATAATGGTTTAAAAAAATATTTTCATTCTTCACTGCATATATAAGTTGTGAACCTCACATAAGATGATATTGTCTTAATATAATATATTATATCCGCAATAAAAAAAAAACTATATAAATACCTTTAATGGATTCGTCAAAAATTTGGAAGATCAATCTGAAAAATATAAGAATAGGTTGAAAAAACTCTCTATTAAAGAAAATTTCAATTATACAAACTTTCTTTTAAATCTCTTTAAAACAAAATGTGGGTAAAATTCAGAACTCTATTAATTTTATAGTTTTCTAAATAAATAGAATGAAAATTAAGTTCATAACGCAAAACAATGCAGCCTGTTTCAAAGACTATTGTGGAAACATGTCCAACCAGATATGTTCCTTTTGCCCAGGAATAAATAAATAGCTCTAACTTATTAGCCTTAACGTACCTAATCCTTCCTACAGACAAATCAAGTAACCGCTTCACGGTAATGAAACCAATTCGTTCCATTCTCTGGAATCGTTTATTTGGGACATTACACCAGTCATACGGATCCCCCAGAGACTGGTACAGATGGGGAACTTCGGGGAACACATTTACATTTGGATCCGTCTTGTCTAGAGATGGGTACTTGGTACTGTCTCAGCACCTAATACAGTGGTAATAGTTTCTAACATTTTTTTAAAGGATAATGGGGTTTTTGTTTCAAAGGGTGAGATGAACAAACAAAATCTTCAATCCCTTATCATTTTTAGTATTTGCAGGGAAATAGCAGCTTTATTAGAAGAGAAATATTAATTTTATTCTTGAATAAGTGGTTTACTATGTTCAATAGTAAGTAGAATATGTTTTTTTATACATAGAAAGAGATGATAAGCATATTCTTGTAAATAAAGTTTATAAATAAAATTTTATTAAATGGTAAAGGGTATACAGGTTACAGTATCGTTTACATACTTAATTAATTTTTCAATCTCTATATCCATTATTTATATCAAATTTAAAACATATTCAAGTTATTTAATAAATACTTAAAAATACTATCCCCTTCATCATTTGCGGTAAATTATTTTTAAAAAATATTGTTTGCTCTCACCTTTTTAATGGTTGGTTTATTTGAAAATTGAATATTGTGAAGAAAAATACGATTTTAATGGATAAGAACTTCACTTTTGATAGCCAAACTAATTTTCGACTAGCACGGTAGGAGTATTAAAATTGGTATGAAACTTGGCACATTATTTTAGTATATCTTAAAAATATCGTGTTCTACAAAATATTAGGTCCAATTTAATCCCCCTAATCACCAGAAAACAGCCCTCAAAATCCCAGTCTGTTTTTTTATAAGTTAAGTTATTTATTAATAAAGATTTATTATACGTATTGATAATAAGTTTAAATATTTTACGCAAATTAAACCTTTTTTTACTGCAAGTGATTAAATATATTAATTTTTCTTAAAAATGAACAATCATGTCAGATTAATGAAACATTCAGTTATTTGAAAGTTTTGTATCTAAATTTGCTTGTTAAAAAGCTTAATAAAGAATAGGAAAATATTGTTGCTTGTTTCATTTTCTCCAATCTGAATTTAGGTTAATGAAAATACATTAAAATTCTACTTGTATATTAGACAATTAAAATTTTTAATTAGTTAAGTAAAGTATCGCAGGAATTAAGATTGAATTAATCCTATTCAGCTATTAAAAATCACCCTAAATGTCTCTTTAAACCATCTTATTCAATGTTCATCTTCTTATTCAATTCTTATCATGATCTAATATGAGTAATTTGAGTTTATCCTTAGAAATTAGTAAATAATAAAAAGTTTTCACATCAAATAGTCCCCAGTCAATTCTACCCAACAAACTATTTTCATAATCCGCTATATCTTTCTTGGGGCCTTTTAAATTAGTCATAGTCACCTGCAACAACGGAAACCAAGTTCTGCTTCCATACATAATGAGATTGCAGCGGATTTCTCATTCCGATTGTAAGTCTCTAGACACTCCAATATACGAGACAAAGATAGATTCAATTACACAGTTATGGTGGTGAAGAGAGACAGTAGGGCATTTAGCAGACTTTATTGATGTCCAGGAGAAGTTCTTGGTCCCTTTTCGGCCCAAGATTTATCCCTTTGTACGGGTTATAAGAATATGATAATCTGACACCTTAAGCCTTGAATTAATGAGACTTATTGTGGGGTGCAGCGTGAAATGAACTTTTTTGTCGAGATTATATTCAAGAGATTATTTATATTCCTTTGTGGATAAAAGTAGTTAACTACTGAAAGCGAGAAGGTTGCGTCTTAAAAATGTATAACTAATGCATACAAATAGTATCAAGTATGAGGTACAACTTCATTTTAAAATAAAGATAGGTAAAATGAAAACCAAGGACTATTTCGAATTTATATTCCATAAGATATTAAGTACCGTTATTATAAATAACTTACTTTTATAACTAACTTAACTTTAATTTTATTTGTATTACCTTAATATGTCACATTTTTTTTCGATGTTCTAGAAAATGTTATAAGATGCATTTTTGATAACTAAATGAAATATTATAAATTTTATAATAGATAAAATGTATTATTTTTTTATCAGATACATGAATTTGATAATTTTACAACGAGAGAGAATATTTAATGACGCGGGTTGGAATTCTACATTAAAATTAAAAATCACAAATTTAAAAAACTAATTATTAGTTATTAAATGTTCATAAATCATGGTATATATATGCTTGAAAAATAAACCTGAAGTGTGGTTTATAAAGCATAGTAGTTATATAATTATTCTTAAAGTTATAAAAAAATTTACTCAATGTATATCAGGGATTAATTGTTTCTGCCACACAACCTAATACTAAGATTTATTAATTTATAATATTGATGTCAGCAAAAAATTAGAGGACATATATTTTTTAAGGAAATAAGGTACACTCATTTTATTTTATATAGTACCAAATAATTCTAATAATTTATTTTAAAAATGGAGTTAAATGTTCTCTTGTTAGGGAACACTCCTGAATAAATTCAATAAAAGACTTCGTAACTTAATTTCCATTAAATAAATGTCTTAATAATTTATCAAGTGTTGTAAATTAAGAAATAAAGCAGTAACATTTAGTGATAATTGAACTACTTATAAATTTTAATTCCTCTTCTTATTATTTTAAGAATTTAAAAATATGTTAATATAAGATCAGAGATTCAATAGCAATCTTTCTAAGTATCTTAACAATGCCTAACATTGTACCTAACTGACAATATTCCTATAATTTTCAAACATCTTCACACAAAGGGATTCCAAATTAATTCTACAAACCTTTAGAGGAGGCACACATCCTAAACCAAAGACAATTAGGATCTCTTTAGAAAGTGAGTAGCAAACAAGGTTGTCCTCTAGTGATAATATTTTAGGAATTTCAAGACACCACTTTGAGGATGTCATAACAATTCTACCTGCTTTCCCTAGCATTGAATAAGTGATAATCACATTCTTTTATATAGAACAGCACGTAGAATCACTTTCCGATGGTTGGGAGCAGCAATTTTCAAACTGTGGGGAGCGGACCTTAGGGGGTGCAGTTACTCCAGAAGGGGGCACGAGCTTCAGATTGAGCCCATCTCGAAATTTGTATTAAATAGGCCAAAACGAGTTAAAACCCAGTTTTTAATCATCAAATTTCCAAAACTTTGCGGGGGAGGCCCCCAGATTTCTAAAAAGCTACATTTTTAATCCAATGGGCTTTGGAATAATTTCCTCCTTCTAAGAACAAAAATCTCGAAATGGGTCTTGTGACATAAACTACTAAACTTCAAGGGATTTGGGCCCTTCCCCAAAAAATATTTTTATATTCCACGGGTATGAGTACAGTATATATCAAAGAAGTTACAATCAGGACCAATGGCGTGTCCGGGGGGTGCCATGAATCCCCGAGAATCGAGAGAATTATAATCACCCTGTATACCTTCGAATAAAGAACTAAAAATTAAATTAGTTTTTTCTAGGGAACAATTTTTATTCCCCATTTAGAAAGAGTGAAAGACCCCTTACAGTTTGTTTCACATTTTCTTCTATACATTAGGAAAAGAGAGTTATCATTTAAAATCTAAAAAATTCGAACGGATAGAATTTCTAAATGAATATAAATTACTCTTGGTGTTCAAAAATATTAAAGTTTCAGAACAACGAGGTTTCAAATTTATCATCATTTATGTCGTTAACAACATTTTTAAAAGTTCTTCAATTTTTAGTGTTTTTTTAACTAAACGTATTATATGCACAACAGCAAATACTTTTACTATAGGTTCTATAAGAGATATCCTATTTAGAAACATATCTTTTCACTTTAATCTTGATGAAAAAAATATGATACAAGGGATACATAATGTCCAGTAAACTTTTATTTTTAGCGTTTTGTCATTATTTATCTACTCCTCCTCCTTCTTAAACGTTGAAATGATAAACGATGAAAACGCCCAAGAATTTCACAAACCTGAATTAAATACCGGTCTTACCTTTGTATACAGCACCATTTATTTGGTTTTACTAACTAATAATAATAATAATAATAAAACGAACCAAAAAAACTCAAAATCATAAACCTCCTTTTTTCGGAAAAAAAATCTTGCACTGAAGATAGAATAAATTATCCTCCAAATGCTATCATGAATCCAGATTAGCTCTACTTGAAAAGTTTTCAGGGAATCAACAGGAATAATTTCTATCTTTCTTAAATATTGGTTATCGATGTCAAGCTTTGCAAGAGACATTATTTTTCAATTGCTGTTCACTGTTTACGATTTTTTTACTCAAATAACAAAAAAAATTGTGTGTTTGAAGACTTTCAATAAACGGGGATGTGGTATGTGGGCGAAGAAAAAGAAAACTGATTCGGTTCGTAAGATTTTCAGATAAGCCAGCGTAATCAAGGGTGTTGATATTACCTAAGCCTTTTTCATTTTCGTACCCCATTGCGATTTTTAAGAAACAAATACACAACTGAAATGGAGGTTTTATGTGGGATGTTAAAGTGAGATAAAAAAATATTTCGGAGAACTTTTCTCTTTCTGACAAGTAAAGTAGGGATTGTGAAGTAGTAGTTCATTCTACATGAATTCCATGGTTAAAACTTTGAGAGGGAAGTTTTTATTGATGAAAAAAAGTAACTGTAACCGTGAACGGATGAAAAATAGAAGTTTAAAAGGAATGAATTATTGATTGCAATGTTTATGATGGTTGTTATAATGAAAACGCCTGGCAAATTAATATTCGTAAGATACGAAATGTGTTGATGTATTTAAATATCGCAAAGTTAAAAAATGAAGGATGCATTTTTTAGTACCAAATATATAACACATTTACACGTACTAAAAACAAACACTCAAAACCGTTTTCCACTATTTTGTAAAATGTAATATACCTTACAGGTTTATTGATATTTTCAAATGTTAATGTGAATTTAATATCTTAGATTAACATTTGGGCGTATCTGTACACTTAAATTTTCCATACAAATAGGTACTATATATTGTACCGAACATAAAAGAAATTGTATATTTAAAAGTTGCATAGTAAAATTACCCCCACATACTTTCATTCATCATTTACTACCATTATAGAGTCATTTTATCCCTTATTTATTCCACAAAAATGCTTTCTATTGTCGATAAGATCGAATTTTTTGCAGCATTCTTCCATTCCAATAAAATGAGCTTCCTCACTGAAATTGACGAAGCTAATAACCTCAATTTTGGGTTTGCGATATTAATTAAATCAATTTCCTTCCCTTATGTCTGAACTGTTTGGAAACCGAGAAATCCCTTTCGCTGTCTAGGGACGGGATAGTCAAGGGATCAAGAATGAATTTCATGCTTCACTCATCTAGCATTACGTATTTATCAAGACTGTGATTATTCATTTGGTTACCACCTTTTTATTGTGTAAAACTTCATGCATATAGGAAGATTACAACACCAAGGGAAAGAATGTATACCGTCGAAGACAGATGCAAATATTTTACTGACGTCGTCATTCATAAAACCAAATTTATGCATGAGTTAATTAAAAATTATAAATGCCGAATAGATCATTTATATTAATTTTAAATCATAACAATTATAATTTATATATTTAGAATAAAATAAATTCGTTTATTGATAGAAAATTTATCTAATACACAAATAGTAGGTATCTCAAAAATTTTAGGTTCATCCGAATTTTTTATGGTAATTTTATGCAAAAAATTCTGTAGGTATATTTAGTTTTTAGTACGGAACATTAAAAATAGGTATGTAGTAAAAATCGTATTTAATATAAAAGTCAACAAATTTTTTAATCTCGATAAATTTAGCATATACTTAATTTTCTTAATTTATCGTTCTTTTAGTTATTCCTTTAAAGTTATCAGTTTTAATGAAAAATGTATTTATATTTTTGTGGGATACGCATTCTAATCAAGTGTACTAAAATAATTTTGACACACAAAAGTCTAGCAAGTCTAGCTCAAGTCGCAAGTCTAGCAAGTCTAGCTAGCTAGCAATTCATTGCTAGACTTGCTAGCTAGGAATTGCTAGCAAGTCTAGCAATTCCTTAGCACAGTGTGGTCCAACCCGCGGCCCTCAAAGATATTTTCATGGCCCTCGTCCACAAAGTTTTACTATGCTCTTTAAAACTGTGTAGAATATAAATCACTAGTCAGTTTTATTTCAGAAATGTGTAAAATCCCGTTTTCATGGATCAAATTTTCAAAAACAAAATTAAGAGAGAACCCATGAACTCCCTTGAAGTGTTTTTACTAGCTTAAAATTCAAAAGGGATAAATGGCATTAGTAAAAACTTAACTTTTTAAAAGCTATATGAGATACACCAAAGTACAGTTTTCCAAGTTGGGGATAAAGTTTATACATTTTAAATTATATTGCCACTTAGGGCTTTATCATTACTGTTCTCTGGCACTCACCTTCTAAAAAAGTTTGATTGGCACTCGGGTAGCTAAAAGTCTGATCGCACTGCCTTAGCACACTGTAAATTTAGTCCTTTAAATAAAGTAAATTTTGAAATAAAATAAAAATAAATTTTGATGGATTGAAATTATTTAGCTCAAAGTTTTAAAATTCCGAAGCAAATTCAAAGAGAAGAGAACAGCATAGAGAACCCTAAGCAAAATTTATGCTTTCATTTAATAGCTTTATTTACTTTTATACAATAGCATTGTTATAAGCACATTGTTATAAGGTGTTTTTTTATTCGTTGACAATCCATTTTGTTAGCCTTAAAACAATTGTTAAAACATAAATCATTTACTACAATAAATGTCAGGCCACACCCAATAAAACTAATAAACGCATAATTCATAACAGTAAACTGTCCTCAAAAAGTGGGCGTGTTTCAAATACAAGAAGAATTTTTTTACATAAAAATCAATTGTTTAATGTATTACTCTATTTGTTTTAAGTGGCAATATTTGTGAGTTCCAAGTTACTGCAATTTCAAGATTTTTTATTGTTAAGTTTCCAAGAAAAATGTGGCAATCCTTTTTTATAACAGGGTGTAACAACAAAAGACTTAAAGCCCTGGACATTAGAGAGCTTACAGCTATAATCATACAGTAGTGGTACAGTATAAAAAAATCGTAATTTTACGCATTCATTTCGATGATATTTTCAGGGAATGATTCCATGAATTAGAAAACGGAATTTTAGCGTGAAATTTTACCGGAATTTTATCGTGTGTTGTTCCTTTAAAATGTTAAACATTGTGCAATATCAAAAATAACATTGTTATTTAGTAAATTTCTTATTTTTTGTAACTGTACCATTCATCCTCATCACGGGGATGGATAAGACAAAATACATGCATTTTCTAGTCGTTAAAGTGAGGGCTAATTGATTGAATGCATTTATTTATAATGTAACCAATGGTTCAATTATTGGTTTTAAACTCGTTATAGGATTGAAAACTTTTTTAATATTAGTGAAAATGTGAAAATTGTCCAATTCATACCTACTCTCCCCTACTAACCACACTTGCAAAGGCATATACTACCACCATCTCAAATTAGCGTAAGGGGTTGAAACAATATCATATATCAGCTCAGTGTTATATTGAATCATTTTTTATTAAGTTGAATGTTCACCACATGAAAGAAACACTAAAAGTCGTAGGAGTTTTTAGATACACATAAGAAGTTTCTAGACTTCTTGAATCATAAACTACTTAAGTATCGTGATTAAATATGCAAAAACATTTAACAGTGTCAAACTAAAATCCTTTTTAACATTGTAACTGAATATTATAAGATAAGTAACTTATTTTGTGTATAAATACAAAATGCATATGAATTTCTTTTATTGTATGTAGATTGCCATAAGATCATAGCAGTAAAGCTTTAAGTAAGGCATTTATTTCACTCCCTATTTAAGTCAAGTTGACAAATAGGCATGCAATGATGAATTATACTTGCAGAGAAAGTCGTTTTCAGAGTTGATTAATAGAAGCATCATACTAAGGTCAGATACGTACTGAGCAAGTTAATCAAATCGAAGATATTAATACGTGGTACTTACATGCATTCTTACTATTAAAAAGTTCCACATTAGGATATGAAGTTTTCATTTAGATATCCTAAATGTTTTAAGCTATTTTATAAATTTAGATCCTTTATTTTTTTTTTGTAGAAGAGTAATACAGTTTTTTCAAAATTTACTTATTATGAAATGTATTTTTAGAAAAAAACTTTTTACGAGACAAGTTTTAGTAATTATAAATTACAATTACGGTAAAAACGAGAGTTAAAGTAACTTTTTTCTAAATAAAAGCAACTTACACAAAACATACGAAAATATGATTTTAACACTATTCAACTTGAAAACACTATTAACACTATTCAAAATTACCAGTAACAAATATTGCATCCTAATGTCTTGCAGAAAAACATGTATCATAAAGAAAAATATAAAGTGTAGCGTTAAGATTAACAGCGTATTTACTTCAAGTTTATCAAAATTAAAAATAGTTTAACATAATTAGTCTATGGTAAAGCCCTCTAGCAATGAAAAGAAATTTTTCCCAGTTTTTTCATCCAGTCCTCTTAATCCAAGCTTACTTTATTTTAATTTCCCCACGAAAAAGAGTATTCAATTTATTTGATTGATCTAAGAGTTTAGTCTAGTCTAATTAAATGCAACTAAGTGTGAAATCTAATTCTGGTTTTCTTACAATTTAACCATTTAAAGATAAGTGAAATGTTTCTGTAACCAAATACTAAACTTTGAAACCTTTTTAAAATCGTTGAAAACAAATATTTTTTAAAATTTAAATTATTCATTTTGAAAGTGTCATTCAACTATTAAAAACCAGTTGTATTTATAATATTTTTATCTTAAATATCAATTTGATATAAATAATATATTTTGATTCTAGTTTTTTGTAAGTATAATTTAAATGTTTTACTATACTTACCATAGTTTAGACATTTAATTACAGAAAAGGAAGTCATAGCTACATCAAAATATCAAATCAATATTCCTTAAAATTGAAATGTTGAGATAGAAAAGGATAAGTAGAGAAATAGGACGGGTTTCATAAGGCCTAAATAATAAGCCATTAATAGCCATTTAATAAGGCCAAAAATTGTTACTAATATTCTATTATAAATTGAAAATTAATTTTTCTTTTTCAAATCTAAAGTTTTTAAGAACATTTTTCAGCATTCAAGTTTTTAATATTTCATTGAGTTTTTGGAATAGTTTGCTTAATTTCATACAATGTATCATGAAATAAAAACATCACTAAAATGAAAAATATTTTTGATTTCTCAACAGATTACAATAAATTGAAGACCTAAGGGGCATAATATGATTACCCAAACTTCATAAAAACTTCACTCTCTTATTGTAATAACTATATTCTTCTAGAGCTTTCTTTCTGCTCAAGTAGGAGAAAGATATAGTGTAGAATAATGTTAAGCAATACGTTTTCCAATTTCAAATATGTAATAGAAAAATACACTTTATGAAAATAAAAATGCGCTTATCTTTGAGTTAGAATAGGATGTTGGATTAACTCTTTTTACCCCCAAGGTCTTCAATTCCTATGTTAAGTTTCCAGTTTAAAAAAGTAGATATTATATAAATTTTATGTAAAAAATTCCACACCTTATTAAAATTTATTTATAGAAACACGGTAAAAGATTATCATTAACAAACAGTCTTGTAAAGTATACACTACTACACAAGTTTTAGTTAATATAGCTTCTTTATTTGCGCTGCAGAGTGAACTATCATTTAAAAATAAAACTAAATTTCCACGTATTTCGGGCAAAATTATAAAAACTGTTTAAATTACTAAAACTGCTTAAGTTACTAAATTTTCTATTTCTTTATTATAAAAATGTCATTACATTTATCACATTATCCACCTCACTTCAGGCATTATTAATAATGCCCGGTTTATCACTTTTCCCGTTACATATTTCTATATTTGTCAACTTTTCATTTTATGAAAATTCCAACTCAAAGCATTTATGACTACAGATACTTAGTAAATTTATTCAGAACAAGTTACTAGTTTTTAGTACAATTAGTTTTCACTATATGCTCAGGAAAGGATACTATAGGTAAACTCATTTTCTCGAAATCATTCTTGTGCTTTTCTATAAACGAGCCACCCTAGCGAAAAAAATCCCAAAGAATCTAAAACAAGTCTCCTTCTGATCATCAATTTGATTGATAACTGGATTTATTTCTTCATATTATAATCAAAGATAATATATTCGTATAGTTTTCTAAAAACCAAAGAGGCTTTTAAAATTTCCTACCATTCACACCCCGTTATAGAAAAGGAGTTTCCCACCTAACCCATTAAAACACACCGAGAAAAAAAATTTTCTTCCTTTCCCGACTCTAGAGTATTGTAAGGAAAATTAAGCACTGAATCCCATTCGATTTTGAAATAAAACTGGGTATGGAGAAATTGGGATTTATATTGTTTCTAAAAATAAGTAATCTTAATAATTTGGAAAATGAGTTTTTTGTGAAGGAGCTAATTTCAATAGTGTGATTGCCAAATTTTTTTTGGAAATGATCATTTGAATTGAGGGAAGAGTAATGTTTAATTTTAAGATGGAAAATAAGAATGTCATAGTTTTAAAATAGATCTATTTGATTAGTATATGTATGTTTAATATTTTGATATAATACGAACTTCACCCATTTGAGATTATTTTATATTTGCTCTTATCTTCACTGGTTGCGATATTCTACTATAAACTTAGAACGTTTAAATTTAGGATAAGTTCCAATTTTTAATTGGATTCAATTTTTGGATTGGACTCAATTAAGTTCTAATTTTATCCATCTGTTGCGTTCCTTTTTTAATATTATAAATATTTAAATTGAACCAAAAATACAAAGTAAATTTTTTATTAAAAATATATTTCTTTAATACAATGGAATTCCACTTAATAGAAAAACGTTGGGACCAGGGCATTTTGTGTCTATTAAGCGGCTCGTAATATCAAACAACTTACGGAAATTTTTACTTATATTTCCTTTCACAAATTAACATTTTATAAGACAAAAATGGAGACCTTAAATAATATATACAAGCATTAAGAAGTAAAGTAGAAAAGGTTTTTTAAAGTAAATACGCACTATAGGTATAATAATAGTCCACTCCTTTGCTGTTTATAGCAAATATCCAAAACTTAAAACTGCTTAACACAAGGAGTGGGGACTACTATATGATATAGTATTCCACTCCGTTGCTGTTTATAGAAAACATCTAAAACCTTAAACTACGATAAACATAAGGGACAATCTGTGTTGTCATCTTTAAAACTAAGATTTGGCGCAAATGTAATCAATGTTAACTCACGCCCTTACACAAATGGTGGAAAATAAATAAAACATGCCACAGCAGTATCTTATCAATCATTTAAAAAAGAAACATTGTGAAAGTCATGCAATAACTTAGTTTTCTATTCAGAAAACTCACACTTTTTAGACGTTTTTGGAATTTTAATTTCCTTCTTGCTTTATATAAAGGAATTATCTAAGTAAAAACAAAACTATTTTTGTATTAATACTTTGATTTATTGCTTATTCTTAACATTTCCTGTTCAGATGCGTCTCTATGTGTGCCTATTAAGCGTCTTTTTGTATATGTTACGGGCAAAGTGATAAATTCTGTGGAATTTATGAATGAAATTTATCACTTTGCCCGCCTTCTCTTCGGGCATTATTAATAATGCCCGATTAATCACTTTGCCCATAACATATATATTAAACGGCTACAATTTGGATTACTTCCACAGTTTGATTTCCGTTGTTGGGGATTTATGTCTATTAAGCGGATTTCCAAATTAACCGGCGTGTCTAATAAGCGTAATCCACTATTTTATAGTTTTTAAAGGAAAGAACTCGTGTTTTTCAATCATGAAGAACCATGCCAGTTGTGAAGTATCGCTAGCTCATGGCATCAAGTCTATCTAAACAAGTTTTGTTTTTATAAGTCATTTCTTTTATGTACGTGCTTTATTAAATGTTTATACAATTATACGTAAAGTTATAACGATTTTTAAATTTAAATATTAATATAATGTCAAGCAAAATGTTTCCTTTTTTGGTTTTATTTCAGTTTTATATTTTATTATTCCTATAGGTACTTATGGAGGTATTCAATGAGTATAAAAAGTAAGAATTACTTTCAAGGTAAAATCTTCAATAAGTACTGAAATGTAAATAAAAATTCATTTCTAGTTAATATGTTTTGATACTTTCCAAAAATATCTCAAGTATTTTTAAAATATTTCTTTCATTTTGCATGAGTGTGTAAGATGATGATAAGAGGTACAAGTGACGATGTGTAATAAGTTTTCAGTAAAATAGATAGAATTGAGCAATTTATCAACTTTGACCGAGAAATTTACAGCTTAACATACGTATAGCCTTCAATCTAGTACTTAAATAAAATCATGTGATTTGGTTTTAAGAAGCCGTAAGATAAACATTATAACTTTCTCATAAGACTCTCATAATTTGACGATATAAAATCAAAAATATATTCTATATTTTTTACACAAAAGGCATCAATCTCAACATCGAATCTATATTTTAATTTCCGTCTAAATCTGGATTCAAAAAGATTCATTTTCAGATCAAATGGAATGGTATTATACAGCTTCCATACTAAGCTATCAAAAGTGACTGATGATTCAGTTTCTTTCAGGATTGAATGATATTCTAGAGTCAGTCATCAATATATATCAAGTTGGAAATTTTACACTCAGTAATTTTTTGTTTTGACTTTCAGCATCCGCTAGCAATATTTTGTCGCATTATTTTACCATTCTTAAAGACACACATTGTGATAATATAAAAGGTTCGAAAGAACTAGGGTTTATTTTTTATCTGTTTATCTCATTATCTATGTATAAAAATAATTTAAAACATTTCATAATTAGTATTTCTTCCTTACTATTTTTCTCACAGGTTTATTTTAAAAACTTAGGTAAATATCAATCAGAGAGATAATTTCATTTCAAAGAAGATACCTTAAATACCTTAACTATAAATATAGCTAAATATAATTTTATGTAAGTGTATTTTATTAAAATATTTTATGGTGAATAAATAAATTTTCAGAACATTTATACTTATAGACGTAATATCACTCTTATTAAATCCTATTTTGTCTTCATAAATAATATATGATGAAACAAAATAATTGTTTTAATAATCATACTACCCTTATTTATTGTATGATTTTAATCTATGACTGCTTAGGATATGACATATTTAATTGTTTGTGATGATAATGACAGAAAATCTATAACAATGAACGAATGACAGCGTGTCACTTCAGTCAAGTGCTCTATGCAAGACCCTTTTGACTTCATTGTTCCGAAAAGCTTTAAGGACCTGGGGTAATTAGACTATGCAACTGAATTCCGTTTTTAAAGATCTTGAAATATTATGTATAAATAAAAACTCTGTGTATTTTGCTATGTGTTAATTTTGTGTAGTGTGTGTCTAAACTAATGTCCGGTCCAGATATTTTCCTAGCAATCTCATTTATTTAGCCATCAAACAGTTCGTTTGTGAAGTTTCTCCGAATAGTAGTGTATCCTCCGGAGTTGAAAAGGCTTAGAATCCATTGTCCTTAAAGTTCCGCATGTCCAAGGAAATATCCTTTAATCTTCGTTTCCCAACCATGGATATTTTGAAATCGGGTGGAACAGCAATGTATATTGTGAGAAAATTTGATTTGAAATCAATAAAAGGTACTTTTGTTAAAATCTATTTCGATATGCTAACGTAGAAAAATGTATTATTTTAATATGATTTTATAATCTGAAATATACTACTTAAAAACAACGTATCGAAGGCAAATAAAAGAGAATTATCAATTGTATTTTTATGCTATAGATAAACATTTAAACAGTCATAGGTGAGGAGAAGCTCGGAGAGCAAAAGAGAAACTCGTTTTAAGTACAATACACTCATTGCCACAACATGTAGCATACCAAGAAGAAAAAGAGATGTCACAGCCAAATTTATGTCCATGATTACCCATAGTATCAAGGTTAGTTGATAAAAATTCAGCCTTCCTTGAAATAGGTTCCCGAGAAAATCACTATAAAGTGTTGACTCCATAGGTGTCCATAACCGCCACCACACCCTATGGTATTAAGTGAAAAGGGCTCTAAATGGGCATTTGGGGAAGTCCTACATAGTCAATAAAGTTCCCTACATAGTCAATAAAAAATAAGTAGAAATAATTTTCGTTGTGAATAAAAAGAAGTAATTTTCCCTAATGTTACTTATTATGCTTTATTTTATTTGAACTTGCTCTACTTTGTCATTTCTCTTTTTTTGTTGCATTCTTTCAAGAACTCAAAGTCGATTTCTTATTGGTACGTAAACATCATTCATTATTTTCACTTTGTAATCAAGATTACAAACTGCAATTTCTACCCCTCTAAGTTTCAAATAAAAAAGAATTAATCGAAATGAATGAGGCCATTCTCTTCCATTGCTTACGCTGAATTACCTCAAGATGGAAAAACACTATAATGAATCTCGGTATTTAATTAAAGATAATCATCTTAGAAATGTCACTGATAGCTTATATCAAATAAAAACTTTATGATGACAGTTTGAAACTTTCTTTGAATAATCCAGCGTAATAAACACCAGGTGTTCCAGAGCATCTGAGTACTCTCAATTAAGTCTTTGAACTCTACAGAACTTGTAACAATTGGTAATGAAGGGGCGAAGGAAGTATTTTCGGTAATAGTCATCATTAGCAGATTTGCAAAAGCAAATAAGTCGCTAAGCAATTTCTCTGCAAAAACAATTTTCTTATACCTATGGTTTTTGCTAGTGTGATGCTTTTTAATAAAAGATCACTGAGAAAGTTTCAAATCAATTAACTTAATTACGAAAAAGAGTATGTCAATGGAGGAATTAGACTACCATAAAAGGATAAGGTTTTCAAATTGTTAAGAATATGCAACAGAGTTAAACGTATGGATAATTTATTTTGCTTCAAAATTATTCATAACGATATCAAATATTTTTTTAAGTAAAAATCGTTTTAATGCCTTTTTGTATAGTTTCTAGCAACTTGGACTATTTTTAAATATTACAGAAATAAATATACATCATCAATATTTTTGTTCCGAATCACAAACGTTAACGTTAAAAGCGGAAAAGCGTTAAATCGGAGATTTTAAGTATTACATACTATGCATAAGAAATTATTTTGGGCTAACAAATGTTCGTTCAATGTCACGGAAAACGTGAAATTGTGCTTTCACAAAAACTATTTTTACAGAAAGGTCTTTTAAGTGTAAAATTATAGCTTGAAAGTAAAATCTTTAAATGCCAAATTCTTCCGAATGAAATTCTCGAAACTCTAATTATGATGGAAAAGGTAAGTTATATTAACCATTTAACATTTAAAAGTACGTGTTAAGTCCAAAAATCATTCAGAAAAAAATTTCGAAATAAAAAATAAGATTACCCCTTTGTCTGAGGTTCCGAGGGATATCTGATATATTTGCTCAAAGAATAGCCTAAAGAAGTCAGAGATAAGGCTTACTCTGACTCATGTGAAGGGCAAGGGAGATATTATTCCTTCATTTGTGTCCGGTCATCTGTTTCTTAATTTTCTGCCAACATATCCTAAGGAGACACTGGTAAATTGTTACAAGTTAGCTTCTATTTGGTTACATACATTTCCCATACTGCGAGGTATTTATCTTATGTAGTATTATACTATCCAGTTTTGATATTTAATGTAGTAGAAGCTTTAGAAGAACAAACTTTAGTTTTTAATACATTAATGACTCTTTTAACTCATTTCCAACTAGTATAAGAAAGGACGTTTTTACTGATATAGTTTTACCTATTCTCAAACTAAATTAACCACTTTCATTTACCTTTCTTTCCACTGAAAACTAATTTAAGAGCGAAAATTCCCATAGTTGAGAAAAGTAGAGTAAGATGACGAGTTGTATTTTTGAAGAACATTAGGTATACTGGATTTTGGTTTGATTCTCTGAAGGAAAGGGAGACCTATAGTGAATATTTTTCCATATACAAACTATTGTTTTCTTTATATTTTTCTTTAATCGCTTTTCAAATATTTTGATTTAAATTTTACTTTCTGTTTTGAGACAGAGTACGGTGATTATTTACAATTTTTAATTTTAATATTCAAAAATGTAAGTCGAGATCAAAATCCCGTAACATAATAATTTCATATATTAAATACATTAGTTATTTTTAAAAAATGCTGATATATTGAACTTGGTAAATCCTAAATCACTCATGACCTAATTCATTCAATACTCATTCATCCAATTAAGAGTTATGCAGTTTTTTATCAATGAAATCCAAAGTAAAGACACAAAATTTCAGAAATGTAAGTTTTGAAACCTTAAAAACATAAATATCAAATAAATAAGCGGAAGAAAAGGAAACAATTTCATGAAATTTCCTAATATTATTTTCCGGATAAAACCTGATATGTATGAATATTACATTCGAAAAAGGGGTTAAAAAGAGAGGCAACACATTTCATGTATAAAAATACTTCACATGAATGTTTTATAACTCTGTTTTCGCGAGAAAATTTTGACTAAGTGAGAACCTTTGGCATTATTGCTTTGAATTTTGCATTATTTTCTTGTCCAATACAAAACTATTCTTAAAGGTATCGAAATAAAATTCCTGCAGATAAAAATGGAATCTGTGCACTTGTTGAAACACCCTTTCTTTGGCTATTTTAATACAAAAAATCTCTATTGCAATTTCCTAAAAGAAATTTTACTATTTTACTGTATCATAATTCCCTTCAGATGATAATTTTTGTAATAATAACATCTTAATTTTTAAAACCAATAGTACTATATGACTGACATAGTAGTTCGTAATAGTATAGTTTAAAGCTCAAAATGTTTTACTAGTTGACTGAATATGAAGAGTAAAAATATACTACATTCACCAAAACTAATTCAAAATAAAAACTATATGAAAAACTGTTCATGTGTGCATGCAAGATCCATATTTAATAGCGTCACTGTTATTCAATTCTTTGAAGGTCTTTCATAAATGAAATAACGCACCAGCTCTTAAACTTTATGCAGCAATGCAAAGTTGATACACTATATGGAAAAAAAGTTATCGAAAGTTGAGAAAATATTCTTACTTCATTTGCATATTTTAATACCATTTTAGCCATGGACACAACCTTCGATAGTATGAATTTTTATTAAAGTTAAAAACTAAAAAAAGGCGATAGTTTAGAACGCACAACTTTATTCTGCTTTCAATAACTTCAAATGAAAGTCTTTTTATTTCAATTAAAAATAAAACCATTAAACTGAATGATTAAAATGAATTTTGCGTCAAAAACGATTTAATTATTTTTCTTTTTATGTAATACTAATTGCAATAAGAAGGAAAATCTTGAAATGTTTTAAACTTTCTGAGCCATAAACCAGGCCTTTCAATATTCTATAAAACTCTCTTACTATACATAAAAAAAAACATAACTTTTAGATAGTAATCTATTCGTTTCACACGCTGCTAAACAGCATTTAATAGTTTTAGAGGATACAATATTCGGATTTTACGACTATAGCATCTTTTCTTTTTTCTCAAACTTTAAATTTCCTTTCATATATTTATAACTCCCACAAAACTTTGTTTAAAGACTTCTTAACTTCAGTTTGTAAGCCATAAGGAATTGTTCAATGAAAACAATTCCTTGAATTTGACAATTCTCTAAAAAATTCTTTACCTAAACACGTTTTCCATATAACCTGTTTTACATGCTAACTATTACTTTCATCCTAACTTTCCGAAAGATAGCATTGAGGAACATACAGTATTGTGAACTTTGAATTGTCGCGCTGTCGAGTTTACCAGCTTTCTCTAGCACCTCTACTAGCATGGGGTTCATCTCTTGTGGAAGACTTGACATCTGACTAGCATGAGTTATACAGTAGGAGATAAAAGTGCAATTCCGAACAGAGTTTGGGGAACAAAAATCCCTTGGAGATCACATAAGAAAAATAATATTCTTAACCCAGAAGAGTTTATATCTTGGTCACAGGGGAAAGTTCGTCCTAAAGGATGTCTTTCCCTTAGATGTGTGGATAAGGAGTTGGACAGGTTAAGATTCAGGGGGGGGGGTTGTATAAATAGCCATAGTGTGAACTTCCGATCATCAAAGTTAAATTTTAAAATAAAGAGTTACAAAATGGTGAAGTTTAGTCTAAAGTAAATATTTCTTAATAAACGTATGATAAGAGATGAGGGAATATTCATTTCAAATTAGAATGTAGATCTATTTAATGTTTTCAGCATTAAAATCCGTCTCATGCTTTTATATATCATCTCCCGCAGGTAAAGCCGGCGGTAAATATATATTCATAGATTTCAATAACATATGAAGTAGTAAAATATAGATTTCGTTGGTAGTAATCTGGTTTACAATAAACGTAGGCAAAATATTGAATAAAAAGTTTCTAAGTGTTTACTGGCACTTCATAATTTGGTTTTTAGATTACCTAATAATCATGGGTTATTTCTCTTTAATTATAAGGAAATTTTGGGATTAGAATAAAATAATAGGGATTTTATAGTATTTGCCAGAAAAAGGATTATAAAATGTGTAGAAAACTTCATCAATATACCAGAGCAATATGAACATCATAAATTATTTTAAACTCAAAGCTTTAGAAAATAAAAATAATACAATTAATTATAGTATACGCATAATCTTACACCATTTTTTTTAAATATATTAATCTTCACGTTGGGTTAGAGAGGAAAAAAATTTAGCCGATCCGCATCTCTTCCTCCCACACATTTTTAAAAATGCACACACTTTTCCACATATACGGCGATTCATAATCTTTACCTATGGTAATGTTTACGATGCCTCAGACTGTTTACGTCTGGGATAACAGTACAATCCCTCCGACACACGCCAACGCAAAATATGATTTCCTTTATCATTTTTAAAGACGTCCATCTTCTGGCCGAACAAACCTCTTAAAACTACCCTGGGATGCAAAAATTTCAACTTTTTAGAAGCGTTAAAAATGAAGTTATATTAATAAAAAGAGTGCTTTCAAAGGACTCGCTTTTTATAATCCTCCCAAGTAGTTTTAGAAAATATACCTTAGTTTACTTCGGTTTAAAATTGCCTCAATTATTCAGTAAAGGAAAACAATCTCAGTAATTAATTTTAAAATTATTTTCATGATAGAGAATACTAAACAGCAAACCTTTAAGAAAAAGTAACTGAGAGGGAAAATAATTAATTACATAATTAGTGAATTGAAACAGGCAAAATACCAACAAACGTAGATTATGAAAAAAAATAACACTGAAAATAACTCAAAACCATCTTGTATTAAAGACAGAAAAGGAATAACGTGGTTTAAGCTAATAAAATCTAAATAGGCGTGATTGATTTCAGTTATCAAGAACATCAGTATTCAACAATATTACATATTTTTTATTGAAGTCAAAATTATCAATCTCAATGTATTCTCCATGGTCACTTACTTTGGAGTAGACCTTACTTCCATGACCCTAGAAGACGTTATTTCCAAATAAAAGCCGTGAAACGGACTTTATGTGGCAGTTCTTAATGCTTGTTTCAAGACATGATACAAGTATTTTTAAAGTTAATTTGTCGGTATTTCTTATGTATTATGCATCAAACAAAAACAGACATTAAGGATTCCTAAAAGAATCTTTCAAAGAAATGCATTATATTTAGAATCAAAAATGAAAACCACTAATGATCTTTCCCTTTTTGATAAATGCAAAGAAAATGTAAATAGCTATCTTTGATAGTAATTTTCTGCTTACGTGGATAAATTTCTAAAGAAGTAATATGACTCTGATAAAATTGTAATAGTTATAATCATAAAAGATTATTTTTTCTATTAACTAAGAAACAGAAAGGAATATACTGATATACTGATCTTTTTCTAAAAAAAAGTCACTAGTACGTTATTGAAATAATGTTGGGTGTTTTCATTTTGTAAGGGTTCCTTAAGAAAAAGTAATGTTCTTTTTTAAATTTATAATATTTACTTGGGTCCAGTGAAAAAGCTTTAAAATATCAATAAACGATACAAATGTCTTTGTATTTAACACCGTTTTCTAAGCCGGATCTCATTAGTTTCTTAAAATATAGACTTTATTTTAATTATACTAGTGAAAATTAAAGTTTAAAAGTGCATTAAATATAATTACATTTAATGAAATGTAGTAATTAAATGTAAAGTAAAGATAAGTAATAACCTTATTCGTAACTTTGCAAAAACATTCATTTACAAACAATAAAATAACTCAGTAGATTTATAATATAAAAACAGAATTGGGGATAAAAAAAAATTTTTTTGAACAAATTAGAAACAAGTTATTTTTTATGTTATTAGCATGACTACACAGAAATTGGTCTTCGCTAAACAAAAGATAAAATTATTTAAATATTCACACAGTTTACATGTATAACGATAGGTATAAAAAGTTTTTAAATAAATTACATATAATTTTTTCAGAAATAATCCAAGCTTTACTGGGTATTTTTATGCGTTAAACTGCCTCAATTTGACACTTCAGTCTATAGTTATCTGTTAAAATTACCTCATTGAATATTTTGGAAATATAAAATGATTGAATGTTTGAAAAATTCTTCGTTTGAGAAAACCATAAAAAGCACTGTTCAAAATAAAAAGACCTGGTAGTCGAAATTTTAAATTCCTACCCACACAAATATGATCCCCAAATGAAAACATAACAAAGAAAGTATTTCAGAAGCATTTAAGCGTTCCACTTGAGCTTCTTAAGTCAAGCAGTTTAATTCGCTTAATTGGTCTCGTCAATAAAAAGGTCGTCAAACACAGCCACCGACAACTGCACTGCTTGACACCAGGAAATTAGACAGACTGATTAATTTGACAGGCTTCTGACATTTGCTCTTTTCGAGGGAAAATGTAACTTGTAACGCCATGACAGCTACGATTCAATTTTTACTGATAACTGATATTGCATTGCTTGTCAATCTGCGAGTTTGGTGTTTAGAAATGCGTAGAATTCAATCACTTTAACCAGAATGTTGAGAACTATTGTGAAATGTCGCAAGTTGTTCAATTTAAAAATGATTTATACTTAAGCTCTTTATCAGTGAAACTGTTATTCAAGTTTAACAGTTTTCGTAAAAGACATTAACGCCTTAAATAAATTTACAAAATAAATATTTATGTTACGGAGAATTTATTTAGATAAATGTAGTAAGTAATATGTCTAGAAACGTTTCTCTGAAAAGTATAATTAGAAACCCTTGGGTAAAGCAATTACATTATCAAATAAATTATCCATTTTGAACTTTTTTAAAAAACGTGTTTATTTTATCGAAAGAAAATATTTCTAAACTGCGTCAGTTGAAGTATTCATGTATTTAAATTTGTTACAAAACATTATAAAATGTATCCTTTAACTATTATATTACATTTTTAAAAGTACATGATTTAAACATTTAGTACATTGGATTTTATGTGTCATTTTAAATTATCTTCTTCACACCATAATTGTTAATTACATTTTAGAGTTATTATAATTTAAACATTATAAGAAATTAAGGGGATACTTGAGGGAGTAACTAGACAGTTGGACCTTCAAACTCCAGTATAACCAGCCTCACTGGGGGAGGCCATGAATAGAGCTGTTACAGAACGTGTGACGAGTGGTTTTAAAAAAAGTGAGTTTCCATCTTAAGTTAAACCATATTTCTTATTTTACTGAAAATTCCTTCATCAACTCAGAAAAGTTATTTTCATAAGAACATGAAAAATAAGAAATTTACTATGTAAATTAAAGAAAACAAATTCGTTTACTTTTTAAAATTTTACAATACCTATACAATCGTTTTGGGACTTCAGTTCTTCAAAACAGAAATTTTAAATTTGCTACTATTTATAGTTAAATGAAAGACATTTTGAAATTTTCCCAAGCCTATCTGCGCCATGTATATTTTCATATAATATCGGGAAATGTTACTCATGTCATAACCTACTTGTTGAAGAAAACTCTGAAAATATTTTCATGCATCTTGGGGGTCTATTCTTTGTGTTCCTTTCTTTTAGATTTTATAACTTGCGTAGACTTTTTTTTAGCTTTCAAGTATGTTTTATCTTACTTTTCACATCTTTTCATAAAAGAGCCCCGATGCTTTTTGAAAGTTTATGAGAAAGGGGAAAAAGGAAGAGAGTGGAGAAATTTCATAAATCGCATCTGTCTTTTCCACATCTTCAAATGTACTCATTGAACGTATTTTATGACTATTGAACTCAATGGCCATTCATAATATTACATTCAGTCCAGTGGCTAAATTTTCTTGGTATATCGAGCAGATTTTAAATTTGAACTTTTATTTAAAGCGTTCTTCTTCTTCTTCAGTACTAAGATTTGAAATCCTGTTACCTTTTAAGTATACTTATTGGTTAAAATAAAAGAAATTAAAGGAAAACTAGTACTTAATTAAAATCTATAAAATATTATTAGGTTGACATCTAATCAAGAAAATAAAATATGCTTCTTAAGAATTTTATCATTACACACACATTGAACTGAAGATTTTTTTTATAGCTAATGCTACATGAAACCCCATCGTATGTACTATAACTTATAAAATATTATAGTCTCTCAAGAGAAAAAATAAATTTTTAGAGTTTCTTCATTATAAATCATAATATACCTTATATGTATCTACCATTTACTTTATAGCATTTTTAAGTTATGTTTATAAAATTGTTTCATTAAATTTTTAAAAATTTGGTTTAAAGTTTATCATATTTCATACTTACAATGCTACTTGATAATTTAAAACCTTCAAGAGTCGACTCTATTTTATTAAGACTATAAGACTCTATTTTATTCGGCATTTTCACTTAATCTCCCAAAGAAAAGTATCAAAACTTTAAAAAAGGATTTTAGTAACTATACGAGGGGCATGCATCACGGAATGTCTCACATAGAAGTTTTAAAACTCATAATGTGTTATATGAGCTGCTCAGGATGAAAGTGGTATAAGTCCAAAAACACAAAATTTAGGAAAAGAATGGATTTGGATTTCTTTTAAGATAAATCCGAAATTAAGTCAAAAGCCCAATAACTGGCCTGTAAGAGCGGCCTAAAAATTGCCTTCTCCGTAAGAAAACAACGCAAGCGCCGTTAGAGAAAACCTTCAATTACTCAAAACTACATTCAATGGACTTACCAATTTCATTCTAATCAGGTCATATTAAAACGTCATATATTTGGGTATTTTATTTCTTTTCTACATAGAAACATGTGAAATTTCATGCACTATACTGCATCCACAAAATGTGGGTGCTGCTTAAACTGGATGAATCCAAGTAGATTCGCAAACTAGATTAAGGTCCAGTCATTGCTTTTCGGAGAATCCTGATAGCATTTTATATCATTCTAAGCATTTCTTAAGGGGTCTCAGGACCCTTAACTGTTAGTGGTGTATGCAAAATAGTGTATTTTTTCGAACCACCACAGATTAAAAACTAAATACATCAGCCTCATGAAAATTTTACCCCTTAATATTTAAACACATTTTCATAAGCACACAAAATTATAAATTCAACAAATAAATATTTCTTAATTTATAAGAAGTCGAAAAAAAAACATATTTTTGATAATCCCGTGAATCAACATTTTACGGAGCGCAAGATTTTAGAAAAAATAATTGACCCAGGTTGACAAAATTTGTGTTATTTAATAGATAAATATATGCTTTTCAAGACATACATACAGTTTTATAAAATAATATCACCAATAAATATTTTTTAGTACTGATTTTTGAAAAAAATTAAGAATTTCATAAAAGTAAGATTTAAATTCCTTCTTAAGTAAAATTTATTGAACTTTTGAAAGTAAAAAGATGTATGTCTATTACAGTAACTATTAATGAGCATGTGTGTAAAGTTTTAGATGAAAAGGATAAGTAGTTTTTGAGAAATCTTGCGCTCCGTAAAATGTTAATTCACGGGATTATCAAAAATATGTTTTTTTTTCGACTTCTTATAAATTAAGAAATATTTATTTGTTGAATTTATAATTTTGTATGCTTATGAAAATGTGTTTAAATATTAAGGGGTAAAATTTTCATGAGGCTGATGTATTTAGTTTTTAATCTGTGGTGGTTCGAAAAAAGACACTATTTTGCACACACGACTAACAGTTAAGAGTCCTGAGACCCCTTAAGCAGAAATTATCGAATCCGTATTTATTTAAATATATCCCATAGTTTTATATGCCTGAATGTTTATAAAATTTTTTAAAACAAATAATTGATAAAAACATGCCTTTTTTAGACAAGTAAAGCGCAAAATGAAGGAATCACACTGAAATGTAAAATCAGCATACTTTACTTAATAAAAAATGTGTAACTATTGCTTTTCAATCAAATAAACTGAAGTACTAATATCAATATGAATTATAAGAAATGTAAAATGGAACTTTTTAAATGTAATAGGTAGTAACGACTTTTACCAAACATATGATTTTAAAGATATAGTTAAGATACAAGACGACTGCTTTTAATAACAAGAAAACTTATTTAGCGATAATACTAATGCATAAGAACTATTTCTCTAACTATATAGCATCATAAAAAATAACTGCCTTTAAAAGAACACAAAACCTTTTGTTTTGAAGTAACGTGAAAGAAAGATTTTAAAATATTGAAATGATACTATAGGTTTTAAAGATTTAAAATCCAACTGGTTTGTATGAAATTGATTAAAATATTCGATGATTAATGCATTAAAAACTAGCCAACTAGTTTTCATAAAATGAAATAAAACTATTTCTTTCACATAATAAAAATAAAATGGTGTTACAGCTCAAGCTTAAAATAGAATAAAGAAACCATTTGGTTTTCTTAAAGTTAAAAATATTAGTTCTAACTTAAAAAAAAAAACTTTTTAATAGCACATAAAATTTTGGGTTTGTGTAAGTAAAAAAAACACCTGCTTTTCATAAATTGAATTATTCTTTTAACAATGTATAAAACACCAACTAATTTCAGTTACACTTAAAAACTTTGAGTTTTTAATAAAAATAAAAATGGATTTTATAAAAAAAAATGCTTGTTTTTCCTTTATAGAATAAAAAACAACTGGCTTCAATTAGCCCAATCGCCCTCAGAGTTAGATTGCTGGAATAAAAAATATTCTGGTTTTATAGCACTTAAAAACTTAAGGTTTTTAATAGAATAAAAACCTTGACCTGTTTTAAAGGTACTTAAAACACTTTTCAGGTTTTAAATATTAATCAAAACAAAATTCCATATTATACTCACTCTACGGTTTTAAAAGTATCAATAAAATTAAGTTTGTTTTTATTTATTATTGGGAAAGTTACGGTTTTAAATGGACAAACAAAAGAAACATTTTAAATATAATAATTAAGTAATAAATAAATAAAAATAATACAACAAATGAAAGAGAACTAAAACACTAAAATTAGGGTGTCATTTTAATTAATTACGAAACCATTTGGGTTTTTAGCAAAAAACCTTTTAATTTAAACTAAATTATATAAACCATGTGTCCCACCCTTCCCACAACTAAGTACCACTCACACATAAAATATTTAAAAATAACAAGTACTTTTGAATCGGTATAAGAAAAGTTCTGAAATTTTTGCCCTCTAAATAGTTAAAAAATTATTAAATAAATACCAAGCTTCGAAAAGAAAAAAAAACTTCACGTCTACATCTTCAAGACAGGTGTACATTATTATCTTTACTATGCTATCAAACAATGCTTAATTCCATGTAAAAAAAAGACTTCAAAAAGACAACTTCATACATTTTCAAGTAACTTGGATAATCTTTCTTCAAAAATTTCCAAAATGTGTTTCTAGTCTTAAGAAATACTCCTCTTAAAGTTGTACTAAATGTAATTCAATCCAAGTTTTTTACGGTCTGCATAAGAAAAAAATTTTTAAAAATTTTTACTTCCGTGTAACATTTTTTTTTAAGTATGAAAGAGTATGAAAGAAGTTTTCGAATAAGGCTATTCTTTTTTGTAGTTATTTTGAAAAGATTCCGAACGGTTTGAAAATTGATTAATAAAAACACTTCTCCAAAGCTATTATAAAATCTAATATCCACAGCTTTTACAAACAGCAACTGAAATGGGTAAAATGATACAATTGATCATGAAATTCATATTTCACTTGAGACTTAATAAATATTTTCTAATACAAGTGGAGAAATTTAGTAAATGATGGATTCTTTAAAAGTAATTTCTTCAAAAAATATTTTATGTATGTATAATTGTACATTAAATATAATAAATTCAAATATAATACGAAAGAGAGCACTTAAATACTAAAAAGTATTTTAAATGCAAAAATGTTTGTCTTAAACACTTATTTTGGGGGAGCATAAAGTAGGTAAAATAAGAGACTTATTCCCACTTATAAAATTAAAAGCTATAAAAATGCTTTCATATTAAATTATGAACCTTAAACAAATTCAAAATAATAATGTTTTTTTAACTTCAAAAAGCTTGTACATTAGGGTGGTTCAACAATACATGGTAAAAATAAAAGTTTCAAAAACAAACCGGGCCACCCCTCAAATTTTTTACACTTGTAGACAGTAATCTTCTGGGAAAATTTCAACTTTATATCTCAACTGCAAGGGGGTGCTCAAGCCCCCCGAACTTTATAAGTTAGTGAATTCTATTGTAACTTTCTAAAAATAGTTTTAAAATACCAAAAAATACAAAATTTGGGTATGCATTAAATATATTACAATCTTTTAACATAAGAATAAATCAATGTAATAAAAGTACAAAGTAAATTTTTTTAATATTTTGCCCTTGTTAATAAAACTACAGTATTGCGCAATTACTAAGGGTTGGTTGTTTTCATAAGTGAGGGAAGCTACGATGGGAGTATTTCATTTATTCCTACACTAAACAGTTGAAAGCTTTTCTTTCCATCAGTTGTTTACAAAAAACAACCTAAGATCCTGGGGTGGATAGACATTAAAGCTGCTGACATCTGACATGTAATGGGTGGCGAAAGACAAATGGGACTGCATGTGTAATCCCAACCCCCTGGTTGACTGATTTAGTGGCCAAGGGTTAAAAAGGTTCAATATCCCATGTATTTATCTGTCATTATGTCTATTTTAATCTTTTCAAAGCATGAATATTAGCTCCTGAGTGTGTAAGTGCCAGCGTAATTTAAAGAGTCTTCCAAACTCTTCCACGGGTGCTTCTAAGGTGGTAACACTTCAACTGCTTATAGTAAAAATCCTTGCTGCATATTTTTATTAAATCTGGGTCTTTGAGGAAGGGTTAGGACCCTTAAAAGATGAAATGTGCAAAAAACACCAGGAAAAAAATAGTTTAAAATATCCTCGATAATTCTTAATGAATTTTTGCATTTTTAGGGGGTAATAACCCCTTAAACCTATCCATTTGCTAAAAATTTTCATATTTTAGAAATTTCAAACTTTCTTGCCCTCTCAGGAGTAATTTAAAGACTTAAATAATGCTTTTAGACCCTGAAAATCGAATTAAAAGTCACAAAGCCATCGAAAAACGTAAAAAGGGGGAGGGACTGTTCCCCCGAAAATATGAGGCTGATCAGAAAAACTGGGGTCATACTCTGATTCAGGGGGTCATTTTACATAAGAATCTGCATAAATTGTTTCAGATGCATTTTGACCCTATTTTTTGTTGACCACTGTTACTATTTGTGTCATTCCCTATAGGGCCGCTAATGTTAATATTAGGGTTCATTGAGCACCCTCTTAGAATTTGAGTAGGAAGTTAAAATTTTTTCAGCACTATACTGTTGATAAGTCTAAAAAAGTTAGGGGGTGGCCCAGACTCTAGCTCAAAAAAAGTTTTTTTGAACCACCCTATTGTACATATAAAACTGAGCATATGGCATGGTTTGGTTTTATCTGGTTGGTTTCAGTTTGGTTGTAGTTTTTTACCCAAGAATCAAGTAAGAGCATATTGCGCTAAGCAAGGAGCATATTATATGTTAAATTTGATGATTGTATTTTATAAAATGTATAAGGTAACATTTATAGAAATATATTTAGATTAAAAGGCTTTAAAACCTTTTTAAATATTAATTTCAATACTTCGAAATCAATTTTAATACTAACCATTCTAACAAAGAGAAAAAAAATAATAATATTAGTTTTGTTGAAAAAAAAACTTTTTAAAACGGAGAAACAGAACTAAATACATATTTTTCTTTTAATTTCTTATCCCAGTCAATACTTTAGTAGTCGATATATTGGATGGTCTATTATTATAAGTTTAATTATTTTTATCATTTTCAAAAGCTGAAAATTATAAACTAACTGATTAACTGATAATGATAAAAAACTAAACGTAAAGAGATCTTAAATTTTCAAAAGTATGTTAAATCAAAAATATCAATTAAAAAAAAAACAAATTTCACCAAGCCCTTACATTTCGTATCTCCCCCAAAAAAATTAACTATAAAATAATATAAACTTTTAAAGGTCCAAAAACTAGTCCCTTTTCCTATTTGTTTACAAAAAATCCAAAGACCAAAACGCACCACCCCAAACTCTCAAAAACAGGAGGGAACCCTTAAAATACGTGCCTCAAAAGAAACTTATATCAAACTTTGTGCTTAAAAAAACTTAATAAACTTAAAAACTGTAAAACTAAACTTCCCCACCTGTAAAACTCAGCCAAACCGCACTAATCTGAACATGAAAATCACTTAACTTAAACTGATAAAAATTTTAAAAGTTCTGAACTCGATAACAAATATTATATTAAACCTTTAAAAGTTTGTTAACTTGCAAAACCCAATCAACCACAAAATAAAATACTCACAAATGCACAAAAATGATTATTTTCCAGCTTACTCAACATCTAATCTCTTTTCCCATATGTTCAAAACAAATCCAAACTATATCCACAATAAAATAAAAAAAATACAACCACCGCGCACAACACCGAACTCTCCAAAAACAGGACGGAACTCTGAAAACGCGTGCCCCACCGAAGCGGGACACGCAAAGGAAGAAAGTTTGCCTTACTTGAGGCCGGGCGCAAACTTTGTCATACTCTCTAGTCCATGCGAGAGGGCAGCGGCGGGGCTTTGCGCGGAACTCCAAATCGGAACTCCGAAGTGGACTGCGGCCTCCGGAGAAGCGATTCGGTGAGCCCGCCTCACGCAGAGGGCGCTTACCTTCGCAAACGGAGCATCGATTTTTGTTCGGCACAACTTTCCGAGTTTGGGACGAAAGTGGCTACTGTCTTACAGGTTAAGCCCTCTGGATTAACGTCGCGCACCCCCTACGCTCCGGGACGCTTTAAGGATCATTTCCATGGCGAACGCGACGGTGACTACTGAAGAATCAGACTGGTGATCAAGAGTGAGTGATCTTGATCGCTTATCTGGTTCCTCGAAGTCAACGTCGTGACAATACGTCTATTGACAATATGACACTAACGCGACGTTGACTAATCTGATTATTAAGAATGATTGAAAGTAGTGAGTTCGATCACTGCCTTGCCTGATTTGTGGAAGTTAACTTCACATTAGCTATGGAACTGAACTTTAAGGGTGCATTTCCATTAACAACACGATGCTGATGTGACGTTGACAGCTAAGAATCAGACTGGCGATCAAGAATGATTGACAAAACTGACATGACGCTGACTTCGAAGAATCAGATTAGCGATCAAGACCTAAAAGACCTAAATTCAATGATCAATGACGTCAACCATACTTGATAGCTAATCTGATTCGTCGGAAGGAATTGTTTTTTAAAATTAAACATAAGCAAAAAAATTACTAGTCGACCGGAATTGCGAATTTTAATTTGGCCAAAAAATACCTTTATTTTAGAAACTAAAAAGTTTGTTAAACTCTGAATTTGTTTGTTTTTGCATTTGTTTTGGTTTTACTTTAAACATATTTTGGCGTCCGGGTCAGGGTACAATCTTGCAAACCTTTAAACTTTCTTAGTTGATTTTAACTTAAACGAATGGATAGGAAGAAACATTTATAACATTGTATTGATTAGATAATCTGGTTTTTTTTTCAAAACATCTCGTTATAGAAAAAAGAATTTACATTTTTGCGTGTAACAGCTGTTAAATGCACTCATGCAGCAATAAATGGGACCTCTCCATTCCCACACAACACCAACTCCCATTTTTCTCAAATGAAATCCAGACCAATTGCCTCAAACAAGATAACTAATGAGAAACTTGAGTTACTACTTTAAAAAAGCTTGATCGATGTTATCAGTATCAGTTTTTTTAAACATAGTTGAAAGAAAATACATGTATTAAGTTTTGTTGTCCACCGTTGATATAAAAGTCTCCATCCACTCCAAAACCTTTTTTAAAATGTCGTGGGATTTGGACAACATTAAACTGATCTATTAAATTCTGAAATATTCCCAAAATGATTGAAAATCTCTACTTACCTTTGGTTTCATTTTGTAGAGATGTACACAAATTAGAGCCAGTCATGTTGCAGTCTATCTTTAAATGACAAATTCTGTCATAATTATGTTGATTCTGCAATACAAGTCCCCTGCAATTTGTAAGGCAAAGAATTAATGAGTAATTTAATATATTTATATTCCGTGAAGAAAATTTTAGAGATAAACTTAAAACCGAAAGCTCTTGCTCTTGTGCAGGAAATTGGATGGGAAAAGAACTTTCACATCAAGGTTAACATAAATATATTTAAAGAACATTTGTCCCAAATTAAATTTAAGGCATAACTTAATGTTAAAAATTTTTCTTTTTGATTATTTAAAGATGTAATACAAAATCACTGGAGCATTTCTGGTTTTTAAAAAAGTTTCTAACACTTACGATAAAAATGCATTTTTTAATTCACAACTCCTTTTTAACATAAGTATTAAAGAGACGACAAACTATTCATCATAACTTCTTATAGTTACATTTTTATAGAAAATCTCGTTGATAGTTTTCTAATGGATGAAAAACTGCTGAATCCTCGAAAGTTCTTTATCTTTATATTACATCAAATTCACAAGAAAACTCATACAAAGAAACTTAATTTAAAAACACTACTTTTATCTTTTCGAGTGATACAAAAGCGAATTTTTCAAAATTATAGGCAGCCCAAGAATGTCTTTTCACATAACTGCCACCTTTCTCAGGGACTAAGCGTGGAAAATGTATTCCGTGAATCTCCTTTCAGGCTATGAAGCATAACAATCTAGACTGAACGAAAGTGATGTCTCCTTGGTCCTTTCTTTCCACAAATCAAATTGGGGAATTTATATGCTGTCGCTACACCATGGTCGGGGGAATAATTCTTGCGGTAGTAATCTATTTGTTTTTCAAGTTATAAAGGCAATAATAATGATACAGGCTTCGGAATTCGTGTTGGGATATATGTGGTAACCAGTTTTGTCACTGGTTCGATGTTTACTTTATTTGTTTCAGTGAAAACTTAAAGGAACTTAGTAACGCATGAGAATTTTGGTTTAGAAAAGGCTCGGAGTTTTTTGTCTGGTCTAAGTGTCCTACACAACTACCCATTACCTAATTCCGTTGAACCGTACTAGAAATGTTTTAAACACACAAACATTTAAAGAAATTTAAACTGAACTCATTATCAATGAAGGAGGAAGGAAAGTCGTATTTTATAGATAATTTAATATTTCTCCACTTGTTGGTCATTTCAAAGCCTCAAATATTAAACATGTCTTAACCCCGAATGGAATTCTATTCTTTCACACTTTTTGCTGTCTTTATGAATAGCCCACTCTTCTCCACGACTATAGCGAATCAAAATCATTATCAGACTTAATTTTGAAAATTTTTCGCAAAGATGCTATACAGGGTGTTTCAAAAGTCCGTTTCACGGCTTTTATTTGGAACCAACGTATCCTAGGGTCCTGGAAGTACGGTCTACCCCAAGGAAAGTGACCCTGGAGAATCCATTGAAAGGACATACAGCGCCCCTAGCGGCGAAATAAAAAAGTTTAAAAAATTAATTAAAAAACTAAAGGAGATAGAGCAAACACTTAAGTGAGAGTATTGTTGCCACTGTTATAAGTAACTCACTGAAAAAAATTTCATGAAAATATCGTGAATATTCACAGAGATATTAGTATGTGAAAATAGCCCTTTTTCAGGCATCAAAAAAGAAAAACTTCAAAAATTTGCAAGTTTTTTTGATTTTTTTGATTAAAATATTTCTTCATTTAACCAAAAAGATACAAAACTACATAATAACTCTGAAAAACTTGCAAATTTTTGAAGTTTTTCTTTTTTGATGCCTGAAAAAGTGCTATTTTCACATGCTAATATCTTCTTGAATATTCACGATATTTTCATGAATTTTTTTTCAGTGAGTTACTTATTGCAGTGGCAACAATACTCTCACTGAGGTGTTTGCTCTATCCTCATTAGTTTTTTAATTAAGTTTTTAACGTTTTTATTTCGCCGCTAGGGGCGCTGTAAGTCCTCTCAATGGATTCTCCAGGGTCACTTTCCTTGGGGTAGACCTTACTTCTAGGACCCTAGAAGACGTTGGTGCCAAATAAAAGCCGTGAAACGGACTTTTGAAACACCCTGTATACTTGTTTACATCCAATTTTATCCAATTCCAGTCCAATTTTATCAAAGCGAATTTCAATACTATAATTTCCATCAAAATAACGATAAAATTCTGTATGACAGCGACGAAATATTTTTATTATAACATGTTTTATCCCTGTGCTGTATACTTGAAGGCATTCTAAATAAATATTATTCAATTTCATGACTAAATTATAAAGTTATTCCTTAATGCTGAAGTATTGTAAAAAATTGCAATATTATACAGTAGGTATATCACGACCCCCCTTGTATATTTCTGAAACAAAAACCAAACCAGAATTTTTATGGTTATATTCGTTATTAGACGTCAAAATCAATAGGAAATGGCTACATTTATAATTAACTTCGTCGAAAATCAAACATTAATAAAAGAAAATTAATTACAACCTTATAATTATTATTAATTACCCACTTATTAACTAAAAAAAATTAAAAACTTTTTCGAAATGAAATATTTTATTTTCAAACAGAAGGATATTCCTGGCAAGACCAAACTTAAACCCGAAAGTAAAAATCGAAGAATTAACGAGGAAGACCGGAAAAATTAATTACAATTGAAACTGTCACAAAAAAAGTAAAAAGTTCGCTTAAAGTTTTAAATTATTACGTTTTCCTAACCATTAACATAGCCGAAACCCAAGATTGCCCCTGCACTCAGAACAGGAACGCCACTTAGTGGAGGATTAAATCGAGGTACAAAATAAATCCATCGTTGGTATTAGCGCAAGGCACACTATCCCCCTTCTAGTCACTGTACTTCAGGTGCTCCGATATCCTTAAAAATTATTTTTAACCACCGGGGGATACAGGGTGTTTAATTAATTTTTTAAACTTTTTTATTTTGTCACTAGGGCCGCTGTACGGCGTCTCAATGGATTCTCCATGGTCACCTACCTAGGGGTAAACCTTACTTCCATGATCCTAAGAGACGTTTGTTCCAAATAAAAGCCGTGAAAGGGACTTTTGAAACATCCTGTATAACAGCGAGTTGGAAGTTACTTGTGATTAAAATAGAAACAAATAACCATGCAGAGATTGATTCTATTATGTAAATCGTTATGCTATGAATTGATATGTGAAAGAGAAGGGAACGGGTAGATTATAAAATACAAAATCCCTTTTCAATTACTTATTGCAAATCAAATTTTTATATAATTCTATCAAATCTCTCTCAGGAGAATTTCTTCATATTAGTTTTCTTTGAAGATAAACTAACTCTCCGTTTACTGTCGAGATTTTACACATAACTTTTTCTTTCTGCAGTTTGCAAAGATTCAAAAAAGTGCATAGGACGTATATTCATATTCTTGATGTTTGCTGTAAGAATGCATATTCAGAATGTATGGTATGGAATCGTATTGCAAATAAACTAGTCTTGACATTTCCAATTGAGGCGGGGACGTTTAGAAGCTAAAAATATCAAGCGGAGTAATAAATACGTATTGTATTTTCCATAATGCTTATAGCATACTCCCATGTCTCACTATTCTCAAATTCAGATAACCGAAACTTTTTTTTAAGAAATCCTTCCTTTAGAAATCTTAGTTTTAAAAATGTGTTAAATTATATTTAAAATTTCTAAAAGGGATGGGGGGGGGGAAATCGTATTTTGAGCATATTTTGTTCGTCTTATCATTTTATTTTAACTTCCCCTTGGAATTGTTAAACTTTTTGTAATTTTAAAAAGAATCAGGGTTCAAACAGGGTAATTTATTTTTCACCCTGTACCTGTATCTTATCATTATTTATTATATTTATTATTATTATTGTTGTTATAATCATTAAATAATAAAAATAACTAATAACAAAATTTAATGATAATAATACTAATTATTATTGTTATTAATTAATAATAGTAATAAAAATGAGCACTAATCATCTCATCTCCCCCTAGGAAAATATTGAAATATTGGAAAATGAATAAAAGTTAGAAATGATAAATTATTAATTTTAGTTTAGTAAGTGGTACTTTTAATGCTCTTTTGCGTGGAAAAATTATTTTGTTCCGGAAAATAGAAAAACCAAACGGTCTTCAGAAAAATGTCTCCCTATTCTGCACCTTATACTGGCTTCTCCTTAGAGAAGACCGGGGTTAGTTTTCATAGTTTGTGTTTTTTGATGCATAACTTGTTTCTGTAATACTTAGAGAAACTTTGGGGGGGGGGAGATAAAGGCAAAATGCCATCTAGACCCGAGTGCCAACTAACCCCATTATCCCCTACTCATTTCAATGAGAAATGTAACTGAAATAACAAAAGTACCTAAAATATAGCAAGAATGTTTACAAAAATTTATCTTTAAAAAATATGCACTAAGAAAACTTTTTTTTAGGTATGCCATAAAGAGTATTTTTTACATCCAAATTTGAGTGTTTTTCTGTCTAAACAAGTATTTTTAGGGTTTCCTATTTTCATAAAGAACACATTTCTCAAGGCACTACTTGATGAATGTATCCGTACACTTCGAAAATATTAATCAGTAAGTAGATCGCATTTTTTTCATCTGAATCGGCAAAAAATACTATCCAATAGTTAATAAATGTCAAAGTTTAACACACAGAAATACTTTCGACATCTCTATAAACAGGCTGTAATTATTTCTTACATATTTTATTACTTATCAGAGCAGGAAAATATATTTGCGGAAAAATAAATTAATAAATTACTCAAAATAAAATCCAGATCATCTCACTCAAACGTGAATAACAAATAAGATAGTGTCAAATAAATCCCATCCAATTTAAGCTGTTTATGGATAAATTTGACAGTTAAGTATTGAGTAACAAACAACTTTTATACATAATCCGGGGGACGGATGGCCTGTTGGGTTTGCTTACCTGCCTTTCACGCCAACAGTCTGCGCACTGCTCCGTTGTCAGTTCGGTTCTGACCTCGCCCCTGGGTGTATTTTCCTTCTTTGTGTCAGTAAAAATTCTGTTGTGTCTGTCTTACTTGACGAAGGTGTATAAGCGGATCCTTGAGATCAAGCACACATACCGGAAAATATATGTAACCACAACCCAACCCCAACCCTACATAATCCATATAATAGTACTTCTATGCACTAAAATAAGGGCCTGGTTTAAAATCCTGACAATGAGTTGCCCGACAGGTACGTTTGCCCGACATCATCATCATCATCGCCAATGCGATACAAGGGGAACGAAGGGAGTCGAATTGTCGGGCAAATGAACGGATCCCAAACAAACTGATCAGCCTCATTTTAATGTAATGTATTTATTGGACGTTTTAGTTTTTAAATTAATTTTACTTCTTCTCTCTTTACCAAAGAAATTTATAATATAAAACATGCAAAAACCTGAGGAAAAAATGTGTTTTTACAGTAAAAATTTTTTCGAAATATCGAGGTTTTCGAGAGATAGTATTTTGAGTTATCGAGAGTATGGTTTAAATTTAAAACAACACTTTAAAGGTTTCTATTTTATATGCAAATATAAAAAACTTTTTGTTGAAAATTTTCTCTAAGATTTCATCTTGTTCAACACTAACTGATAACGGTAATGTAGCAGTGCACACTGCCATCGTCTTATTCTTATGACAGCTGGAAATGTGGGGAAATTCGGCAGCCTAAGTAATTTTTTTCACCAAATTAGTTTTACTGGTTTTAAAGTAGAGGATATAACCTCAATAAATTTGGATACAATTTTTGTAAAAGCTTTTAATTCTTAGTTTATATTTTTGGTGAAAATTCAAGAAAAAATCATAAGAAATCAGCCTTTTGAAAAACATTTCATAAAATATTTGATATTGATTTAGACTTGCCATAAAACAAATTTGTAATGATAAAAGTCTTTAATAACAATATGTATTAAAGTTTTATTAAATTGTTCAAAGTAGTATTGGTAGAAGCGACATATCAATGCTGTCCTATTTTTAGGACGATGGCAGGATATGGGTATGTCTGAGAGATCTTTGAAATCTATATTGGAAAATAGTAGTTGCATATTTTTTCATACATTTTACTACTAACATTTTAAATTTAGCATTCTAAGGCTAAATAGCTTAAAAATATATTTCCTTTCCTGTATTACTATTCTATAGAAAAGGCTATAAATTAAATACAAAATAATCCAGTATAAATAATTCCTTCCTTCTAGCCTTAACCGTCCTACTTTTATCCATGCAGCTATTATATATATGGCGTGTCTATTTGAACTTAAACCAAGCTGCATATTTCTAAATTTCTTTCAGTTTCGAATCCTTTTGATCCGATTCAATAAAAAGGCTTTTAATACTAGTACTTTCTCCCTGAAGGACTTGACAGTATGTCCGTATGTCCTGAATAGCGCAATATGCGAATATTATAGTCTGAAAAGTGTGGGATCTAAAAAAATATACAACTTTTAAGCTTAACTCATAAATATCATCTATCTATAGTTTTATTCAACTTATTAGAAGAAATATGTACAGTGTTTTATTCCCATAATTTGAATTTTAATTTTGATCTCTTCTATTTTTTTCTCAAATAATTATAAGCTTTAAACCTAAGCTAAGGAACTATGGAAAAATGAAAGTCAATCTTAACAATATTTCAGGCATAATTTGTAAAACATTTAAAAGCATACTAAACACGACTATTAAACAGATGTTTAAGTTGTAAGGGGAAAAGAGGGTAAGAGTACGTACAAAAATGATTTTGGGCGATAAAATGGAAAATTTAAAGGCCACAGAGCCTCAAAAACTTACTGAACATAAGTTTATTGCCTTACTGCCTTACACATCAAGATACAAAAGCTTTAGCTCTAACTAAAATATGTTAAAATAGAAAAGGAAATAAAAAATTGAATGCGAACTCTTACCTGACGTGGCGGGTAAGGGTACTGAGCTCCATTGTCTTCGTAATTGTAAAATTTCTCCTCCATGTCACCCCTCTTTTTATTCAATCCCCAATACACTCAACTTCTTAAAATATCTATGAAAAATTGCACAGTGTTACATTTCCTGGATTTCACATTTGATAGTTTTCTCTAAGAGATGAGTATTAAGTTTTCAAAGGAGATATTAAACATTTAATCAACATCTATAGGTAATAGATAACAGGTTGATAAACAACTAGGTTTTTTGGGGTTATTCTTAACAGCTTATGTATTAATTCTCAAAATTGTTCATAAAATGCCCTAAAATTCATTAATGATACTAAAGTATATATATTAGTTATGTGAAAATAATATACAACTCTAATGTTAGGAAAATTAATTAATTATAAAATTTACGTGACAAAACACATTATTCAAATGGAAGGGAAGAAAGCTTAATTAAAAACACTTATTAAAGTTTATGATAGCAGAATAATTATCTTCAGTTTCAAACTCATTTTTAAAAGTCAATTAATGAACAATTTTTTGTACCTTGAGTATTATTTTTATATGAAAATTTTCAAGTTCTTCATTTTTAATATACTCATTCATAATAATTTATTGGTCGCATAAAAATTATAACTTTGCTTTGTGTTATTTATTTATGTATTGTATTCCATTTTTGTATTTGTATTTGTATTCAGTCGCATTTGGTGTCATCCCAAAACAAATAAAAATATTTTTATATCCCTCTTGTGTTCTTCATTTAAACATCTGATGGATAAAATATAGTATTTATATTGAGTTTAAATGTATAACTTATCATTTCAATAGTTGTAACTTGACTTTGGTCTAAAGTTGAATCATCACTCAGTGGAAGAAATTGGGAATGATGGCCATGCTATCATAACTAGATAAATTTGAGTACAGTTGTTCCAAATCCAGATCAGGATCACATTGATTGAACTGTACAGCTCTATCATCCTTATACTTTTGAGGACCAGGTGTAAGTTTTTTCAAGATTTTTCTCCCAGAAAAAAAAACATCAAAAAGGTTCCTTATGCATAACAAATTTTAAAACACCTCTGAGATTGGAAAATATTACCTCAAAACCTAAATAAATACTCTGTGGAATTGTAAAAGTCAATTACAAATCGCAGCATGCCAATCATTTGGAAGGGGTGACAGAAATTTCTGCTCAAAATTAAGTGTCTATAACTCTCTCCAATTAAATCCATAAGCAAGCTGTTATAACTAGTCACGTACACAGCAATGATATATGAAGAAAGTGTTATAGTATTTAGGATCAGCCTTCTTGAAACCATTAGCTCCCGTATGCTAGTCACTCTCTTCAGGGAAAATACCAGATTAACTTTTAACTTTCTGCCAGAAGAAATCCAGAAGGCGTTTATGTTCCCTTCGTTACCATCCCTGCAATAAGTGTGAAAAAGTTCTTGTGATGAATCAGAAAGCTCTCGCTCCAGTAAACATAAATAAAAAGTTCACCACCGAGGAGTAATGACTTTCTCTTGAAAGGTCTTTAAAGCTGGCGGGGAATAGTTCGTGGGAAAGAAATTTGCTACTGGAGATTCGTACCATGAGCTTAACAAACTCTTTGAACTTTGAAAAAGGCTATTATTTGAAGATTGTTGGTAGTTGGAAGAGAATAAATAGATGTCGACCTACAGTGTTGTTGAGGTATATCGCTTCATCCAAATATTTAGTACACTTCTTGCGGAGACATTTTTGCCAGAGAATGGCTACAGCCATGACAACAAGTAAAAAAGAACGAAGTATCCTCTCAGAACATACCCTATTTTGTCTTAAAAACAATTTCTGAGCGGGAGGAGGACACTGTTTCTTCAAATGTTTCTCAATTTTAAACTCTCCCCAAAAACTTATTTCTAGACAGATATAAAAGTCCAAATTAAGCTAATGACGTTTTTACTTCAATGGTCTGTTTTCTGAAATTTTAAAATTTGGTCTTAACTCCGTCATTTGGTGTTGAGTCTATTTTTCCTGAGCTACGACAAGATCTTTAACTGAGTTTCATTCCACAATTCCATGAATTAGACTACGTTATGGATCTGATCCAGGTCAGTTGGTAGTGTATCTAAGAAATGCCAAGCATAATTTTCAATTAAGTTGGTAATTTCAAATAGTATAACTTCCATTTACACTTTTTGAAATATACAAAACTTTTCTTTTATGGAATCCCTAATATTTATACATTTTACTATATACATAAAAAAACATATGGCATATATTTTCTATTTAATAAAAAGAACTTATCAATAATTTTAAAAAAATCAATTACAATTTATAGGTGTAGCATCAATTCTATCGTAGGTATAACTTGGTTTTTAGTAGGCTGATAAAAATTTTCAAATCCTTTTTTCAACTTTTCAAACCAGAATTCATGTTGTTAAAATTTAATTAAATTTTTAAAGATATTTGTTAACTTATTCATAATCCAATTATTCTTTTCTTGTTCTCATGATCTCATTAGTTTTTCATTTTCATATAAAAATTCCAAAAACTATTCTAAAACCAACAGTTTTAAGGTTTGTATAATCAAATGTTGAAAATATTACTGATGGCATGTAGCGTAAAAGTTCATTTAAAGGTGTTAATGGGCCATTTTCACCATACGCTTACATTTCAGAATTAAAACTATTTTTCAAACTACATAATTTATTTATGAAAGGAACATAGGTGTTTTTAAATATGTGAAAAGTATATGGAAAAACAATTAGTCGTACACTTTTTCCTAAAATTAAGGGTAATAGGATACTTTAATACAAAACATCATGTCACTGGTATCATACAAAACTAAAATAATTGAATTAAACTATTATAATCCGATGCATTTTTAAAGCACACATTTGTTTATCTTGGTTTATCCTTCGTTTAATAATTTTAAATATGTACTAGCAAACGATAAATCAGTCAAAATATACCTAAATTGGGAAAACATTTTAATAAAATAACAGAATAAAACATGTTTGCGTTGTTGGAAACTGAAATAAAGCTCCATGTGTCTGATTTATATTAATAGATAACTATATTCCTGGGCTTTAAATTTCCAAAAAAGTTTATTTAATAGTACAAATTACCGTAACGGCAGTAGACATAAATAAAAACACCGTACCTTGACGACAAATTATTTCGTTAAAAACACGATAGCTTTTGCGCAGAAGAGTAAAAAAAAAAGGTTAAAAGATATTCTTAAGTAAATAAACAATCGTTTGAAATGTGTTTTGCCATTTTTAAAGCATAATTATTATTATTTTTTTTAATTAATTCGAACGTACCGGGATTTGACATAAAGTGAGGTATAAAATGTTTTATTGATTTGTAAAAATATAAATTCAAGAAATAATATTTTACAATTATCACATCCTTTTAATATACATAGTTCATAGCTTTGATATTTATCGTTTTTTCTTTCAAAAAAAGTAAAATTAAATTCCAAAAAAAAAAAAAAAAGACTTTGACTTTCATGAAACTAGTTAGGGACAAGTGGGACAAGCGTTTTTGGCTAGTTTCGTATTTTAAGAATCTTTATTTACATAATTTTAGGGGCTTTTTTTACTAATTAAAAGCTAGAAATATTTAATTTAGTCTACTTTACTTAAATCAAAGCTCAAACAGAAATTTTAGTAATGAATAATTATTTAATTTTTATGTTTTACCTTCGGGACAGCAAATGTAAGCAAATTTTGAAAATGACCCTAGTATAATTATTGTTTTTTTCGGCTATCAACCTTTATTCCCAACTTTTATGTAACGGCGCCATGTCTCAAAACAATTTTCTTCAAAGATCTTTTATATTTAATACTATGTTTTTATACCTGTCCGCTTTCCTTAAAATCCCCCCTCTACTAGTCTGGTTCAGTAGTACAGATGATACCAAATAAATATCAAAATAAAATAATGCATAAGCGTTTCTACTGCAATAATTATGCATACAAGATGCTACTACCAAAGCCTCATTTCCTTTGCGATGAAGCTGTCTTTGGCGAATGATCCTAAATTTTAAAGACTGAGAAATCAAGGTTTCTCAACCTTTGGGAAATCACTTTTATTCAGTACACACTTACACTGAACGCTTGGCTTTCGAATGCTAGTACCTTGTCGCAGCGGAAACGCTTCAGAAATTGAACACTGCAATAAATTATGCAGGCATAAGTTGCGCATTTTTAGCCAGATTCCCTGAATGGCATGCGATTCTTTGGAAGCTCTCAGGGAGTAAAGAAAATCGGTAACTTTTTTCTTTTTCATGTGAATAATCAGAAGGGAATGTGGAATATTCCAATGGAATATTGAAAATCCTCCAAAGTTTCTTACTGGAGAGTTAGAAAAACTATTTTTAAGCTTCTCTCTCCTAGCCGCGATTCACATGACTTACATTTTAAGGAAAGATTTGTATTATGTCATTTCTGATGATTTAAATAATAATAAACGTGAAAATGAATTAGAGATCATGGATCATGCCTTCAAATAAGTTTGTTTATAAATACAAATCCAGGCAAGAGTCTGCTCGCATTGTATCACTTTTAAACGAGTCTGCTCTGATTGATTGGTTGGTTGAAATTTCGTTTGAAAAATAGAAGTTTTTTATGAAATAATAACTGGGGATAGAACCCAGGAACTGCATGTTACGCAAGCATCCTACCACTGCTCCAGCGAGGATTCAGTAACTTTAAAACTTATTATAACATCTTCTTTCTTTGATGACGTTTTATTTCTCATTGATAGAAAATTGATGGAAAATTTACGAGCAAAAATTAAAGGGTATCGTATAAAATCAATAACAATTTCTTTCAAAGCGTAGCTTTCAGTGTGCCGAATCGAATGAGCTGAACCAATATATTTTATCCTGGTTTATCCAGTCAACTGGATTTGAGTGACGTTCATACATCTTCTATTTTTGGTTATGTTTAGAGGCTGACATGTTTAAGAAAACAAATTACCCCTTGTGTCATACACATTACTAATCTATAAAACTTAAAGCACGCATGATAAAATTCAAGTGCACTGTTCTAATAATTCCACAGCATTGATAGATGAGATTTTCTTTTATTTTCAAAAGCAGGTTGAAGAGTGGAGCTGATGCAAAATGATTAGTTTTAAGTTTTGGTATAAATAATGATATGCATATTTCTATTTAAACATGAATCTTGATTAAGGATGCTTCTAAATTATTTCTCTACACACCCACTATATACAAAGTTTATATATCACGTTATGCAAAATATTCAGCTTAAATAAAGTTTGATTTTATAAGACCTGGCCTTCTTAAATATAAATTTTGAGTATCATCTTTTAATAGTATTGTTGTATATTACAGAAAATTTTGAGAAAGATTTTGAAAAGAATCATCCTTTAATAAGATGTGTTTCCAACTGTATTTCTTCTCTACAAATGCACTTTTTGTGATAGAACACTTTTGAGTATTTTTTTTTATTCTTAATGTTTCACTATTTACATTTAAAATATTATGCCCAATCAATCTACTTTATGTATTTACAATGTTTTTCTTGAAATTAAAATGTTTCAGTAACTTTTTCATAATCCCTTTTCCTATTTTTTAAATGAAAATATCTATCTACAGTATAAGCTATATACTATTTTACTCAACAATTTCTTACCCATAATATTACCGCTTTATAAAAAAAGTAATTTTTTTTATCAATCATACCCATTAACATGTAATAAACGTCCGTCATGCACCCAGGTGCTCCGCACGTGTCTCATATGATATACAAGTGGGGACATTCTAATAATAAATATTTTTTCTTAAAGAGTGTAGTTACTTTATTTTCAAAACGGCATTAAAAACTGATTGCTTGATAAGTAAGTAAAATTTTTGTGGTTTCAATCGTTTAGCATCCCAATGAAACCGCCTCCTAATTTGAAATTTAAACAAGCGTTTCTAAGTCTGGGATGGATCAGATCAGTCCATTATCTGTCTTTGTTTGTTCAAAAGCTCATAAAACATAAAATAATGCTTTCAGAAATGTTTGAGAAAGTTAGAGCCAAAAAAAGCTTTGTTTTATGTATAGTAATGTACTTATCTGGATCTTCAGTGCGGTTGAAGTTGCACTTAGCGGTCTGCTACTATACTCAGCAGGAATGTCCAAGGTTTTACAGCTACTTAGATATTGTCTTTGATTTCTTTATTGCCGATGATGTGGCAGTTGGAATAAATATCTACTTTCTTTCTTGTACCTTGTTTTGCATGTAGTTGGATGGAAATATCTGACAATCATTTAAAGGATATAATACTATACATGAATGAGAAACACATGATTAAGTTGGGGGCCGTTCAAATATTACGTAGGCATTTTTTTTTTTTTGCAATATTTGATGACAATCCTCTAATAATTACGCAAGTGCAAACTTTACAATTTTTTTTCTTTTCCTCACACCATGATTTAAACATTATTTAATAATAACTATAACCCTAATAACCCCCCTAATAACTATATTATGTCATTCTCCCATGGGGTTTATTTATAAATCATAGATAGCCAGTTCCATTCTTATTAAAAATATGTTCCAGTGTTTCCGGAAAAAAATATAGAAATAATAATTCTTAGTAAATAAAACTTTCGCGAATTAATATTTCTTCAAAAAAGAAGTCGCCGCACTAGTACGTTACTGTTCAAATTAGGATGTTATATTGATGTTTCATTTTTAGGGATTTCGACGAATTCAAAATTTTACAACTCTAAAAGGTTTTAATTTATAAAATAATTCATAGACAATTTTTCCTTTAAATGAATAAATATGAGATAGTATAAATATTCTATCCATGTTGAGGAAATACAAAGCTTTTTTCAAGCAAAACTAAATTGTGCAGTAAATACATACATATATGCTATTTTCCCTTTCAAAACATCCTTTATAAGTTACGATGTTATTTTATTTCATTTTATTTATTGTTATTTCCAAATTTCTTGAAAAAATGAAGCTTTTTTTTAAAGCAAAAATATAAGATTCTCTCCTTGGCACTCGCTCATTAAAATTGTTTGCTCCATTTACCCGAATTCCTAACTCAGTAAACCTCGTTCACCTATGAGTAGCTTTTTCTTTGAAGTTGCAAAAGAGAACCTCACGTATGTCTGATTTATTAGAATTTAATTGAGGTGTATGAAGAAAGTTTTTGTTCCTTATTTGCTCTTGAAAGCCTTTCAAGCCTTCTTAAACGCTTTTCTGGTGAAAAAGTTTCATAGAAAAAAATCGATCCTTGCATAATGCACCATGAAATGAGTAAATACCATTTGTTTGAGATTACAAAGATAATTTAACTAAAGTATTATCAAAGAAATAAGTAATTACTGATAGTAAGAAGTTAAATGGAAAGTTCTCTTCAGCTAGAAAAATTGATGTTTTTGCAGGAATGTTACGTCATAATCACTGTCACCCTTGTTTCCTTTCTGTATTTTATACTCATATTTAACTATTTCTATGAAATGAAATTATTCGTTTTCTATAAATTTAATTAATAAATATTGGATTTATTGTCCTGTGTGTTTGTGGCGATGGGAGAACAATAATAATATGTAATATGCGACTAAAAGAAGGAATTTTAATGTGTTTTATTTAAAAATATTTATAATAATTGAAAAAAAAATATTTCACACATCAGAACTGAATCGAAAATAATACTTGTAAAACTACCAAAGATTCTAATGGGGATTTAAAAAAAAATCTTTCTTAAAAAACATTTTCTATAATAACTTGACGGAGAATGAATCTTTAAGCTAAATTAATTAACTATTTACAAAATATTAGCATTTAACAACAGTTAGGTACTATAACTCATGGATAAAATTGGCAAAAAAACAAAACATCTGAAAACTGCGAGAACAACATTTGATCAACAGTATTCATAAACTACATACTTATAGATTTAGGCCCAAATATAAAAAATAAATTGGAAGAACAAATAATAAAAATGGTTAATATTACTTTTAACAATTCTTACACTTTAAAATTAAAAACTCTATCGTGTAGTTATAATCTGAAAGTAAATAATACCACCCCCCGTTAGAAAGCATAATTTAAGTGAAGAAAGAAAAATTACACATTGAATGAATAAATTGAATTACACAGGGTGTATCAAGAAGTCAGGAAGTCCACCCCAACTCTGCACAGAAAGATTCTTTGCATGGACAAGATAAAAATGCCCTAAGAGAACTAGGTAACCTCTAAGACTTTTATTTTTCGCAAAAATGTGACGTCATATTCATTCCATTCCATGGTGCGCAAACATATCCAAATAACAATGTTCACGTTTTCCAAAAAACGCGGATGTGACGTCATACCTTTTTCAATGAATTAAATTTTTATTATTATTTTAAAAAAACCTACCACAACCCGAAATTTGGGTTGTGGTCGCCTTAAAAACGCTCAGAACGCTCTTTGGTAATTGCAAAATGCCACAACGCGTTGTGGACGGTTTTTAAAAGGGCCACAACCCCTAATTTTCATTTTTAAAAGATGTGATGCGTTTTAAACTTTATCTAATGCAACTACGATGCAACGGACAAGTTTTGAACACATTTTCTGGATGTTACGTTGCTTATTAATGGGTAGATGTGAAAAAATGACTTTTATATTTTATCCTTATTTCCATGTTTGCTTCCTTAAATTGTTTTCTCTTTTATTTTTCTTCATTTTATTTTTTTTTTCTTTATTATCTTTTTTTACTTTCCTTTGTTTCTCTCTTTATCTTTTCATGTTTCCTTTTTCTTCCTTTACCTTTTTTTCATTTCCCCTTACCCTTTTTTTTATATAATTTTCTGTCCTTTTCTCTCAGAATTTTCTCTTATATTTTATTCTCATTATTTCACTCTTGCGGGAGATCCCAGAATAACCTTTTAACCTGATCCTATGATTCAACTTAATTTTTTTTTCTCTTTTCTTTTCCTGACTGTTCCAATGTTCTGTTTTTTCCGCTTTTTTCAATTTTTTTCTCTTCTGAACTTCTGGTTTTTGTCCTTTGTCTTCATTCCTATGCACTTTTTCCTCTTAGTTTCACTTTTCATTAAGGATTATTTATAGCTTTAGCCATTAATTATGTTTTATTTTTATTACAAATGCAATTTATAAAAATGAAATATGGTATAGTGAAAATTATTCGGTGAAACCCTAATATTATTATTGCATTTATTACAGAAGTAACCATAATTGATTATTATAAATTTATCTAATTAATTAATTAGAAAACTGAAAATTGAAAGAAAGATTTTCTAATAAGTTGAAATGGATAATACTAGTTTAAAATATTCGTCGATAAATCGATATAGAGAGCAAAGAGGATGGGGACAAAGTCACTTAAAATATTAAGTAAGTGAAAATATTCAGTATGTATAAGAAAAAGGGAAAGAGAGAAAAAAGATAGAAAGTAGCAAACAAAAGAGAGACAAAAGAAAATAGAAAAATGAAACTAAGATACAGGAAAAGTAAGTATGTAGGAATCATGAAAAGATAAAAAACAAAAATTCAAAAGAAGAAAAACAAATTGAAAAAAGATGAAGAAAAATAGAGAACATTGGAGCAGTTAGGAAAAAATTAAAGAAAAAAAGAAGGTAAAAAATGGAGAAATATGGGAAAAAAATTATAAAAAACGAGAGAATATTGGGATCACCAGCGAGAAGTATAATAATGATAATAAACTTAAGAGAGTTAGAGAAAAGGACAGAAAATTAAAAAATATAAAAAGGGAAATGGAAAAAAAAAGAAAAGATAAAGAGAGAAATGCAAGAAAATAAAAAAGAGAAAACAATAAAAGGAAGTAAATGAGAATCAATTGTTCCCTCCTGTTGATTGACAACTGGGAACACTAGCACTATTGCGTGATAACGGTGTATTGTCTCCGAAGGAAAATCGCCGTTAGGAACTTCTGTTTTTTGTGCTGCCATCTATTTAAAAAAAACTTAAATCTTTGGTCTGACCCTGGCTACTTCCACTGAGCTAAATACAGGTCGCAGTCGCATAAGAAAATCCCTTTAACTTGAAAATACTTGCGAAAGGAGTGGCAATTTTCAGAAGTTAGCCATTAAAAATCAAAAACTAAAAGAGATATAGCAAAACCTTCAATCTGAAAATTGTTGGCAATAAGATTAAAAACACATAAAGAAAAAATTCATGAAAATATCTTCAATATTCGAAGAGTTATTGGAAAAGAAATTAGCACTTTTTCAGTTCTCAAAAAGAAAAAGTTCGCAAACTTGCAAGTTTCCTTGATTTTTTAGTTAAAATTTGTATTTTATTAGCTATACATGAAAACACTGAATAACTTGCATATTTGCGAACTTTTTCTTTTTGGAGGCCTGAAAAAGAGTGCTATTTTCGTTATAGAGTGCCTAAGACGGGCCAAGAAAATCCCGGGCCAAAAATTTTATTTTAAAAATTAACTTAATCAATTTTTTTTTTTTTTTTACACTTTCATAGGCATAGGAATAGGTCAAGAAATATTTCCATGATTTCAAAATGGGGTCTTTAAAAATCGGCAGAAAACAGTTAGAAGGCCATAGTGCTGCTATCTATATTACAAAATTTGAATTGAAAGCAGATAACGAATAACAATCGAATCAAGAATATTTCCATGCAGAGTTGTTTCTAAGTAAAAATTAAGGTACAATTTTTAAGGGAAACAATGGCGGCTCGTCCATAGGAGCACAGGAGCACGTGAACCCCCAATAAAAATGAAAAGGTCGAAATAAGTCAATAATAATGAAATGCTAATAAAAGATATTCCAACTTGCAGCTTATTCAGGATGGCTCCCACCCCCTCTTCTGTTCTAATTGTGATATTTTTACTTAATTGTATTTCAAAATTATTTGTGAACCCCCATTTGAACTACCCACGACCCGCCACTGAAGGGAAATATACAAGCTTTAAAATGATGCAATAAATGATGGTTTAATGATGTTAGAATTTGTTGGGCGCAAGTTTATACTTGCATATGCGCCAAGTTTTTAGCGTTAAACAGCCAAAACTCGCCAAGCAAACGCAACTCTGAACTTGCGCCCTCTTTTATTGTTGTCTTCTTATTTTTGCCTAATATTTTATTGCAATAATTTAGAAGGCAAAGTTGTTTACAAGTTCTAGAAGAGAAGTGATTTTGGACGAATACATAAATCAAACTTCTATCAAGTTCACATCTTCAAACAAGACTTCAACCAAACAAGAAATTTTATCTCAATATCTTCAAAACTCACTTGAGGTATACAAGTTTAAATTTTTAAGGGGTCATTGCAAATGAATTTTTTTGAAGTTATTCCCATCACCGCACAAAAGCAGGGTTTAACATAAATTTATGGATGAACCCTATTTTGCACTCAAAAAGGGTGTTAAAAAGTGGTGGAAGTCACCAAATTTTAATATCTCAGTGAGTTTTGAAGATATTGAGATAGAATTTTTTGAGGGCTTATTCAGGAAGTTACAAAGAAATTTTGCTAATTGGAAATTTCAAACTACGGGGCCATATAAAAATTTATCTTCCGCATTTTCACAAGTGGACCCCCCATGGAGTTGAAAGTGGTCCCATCTAACTTTTCACCTCTTAAAATGAAAATTTGCCTTTAAATAGGAGACTAGAAGAAATATTTTAGGAAAGAGTCCAGTGTTTCATTCTATTTGAAACATCCTGTGTAGGGACACCCAGAGACAATTCCTTTTTTTTTATTCTGCAATTTATTGTTCTTGCAAATGTACAACTGTTATTTAAGAAGCTACAGATAATTCAATATTATTACTAAGATTATTCAATAAAGGCATTTATTTGTTATTAAGAAATGAAATTAGTAATTAATGTCTTACACTTTTTCTAACATTCTTTTCGTTTTTATATTAAAAAATTACATAAAGGGGTTTCTTTTAAAAATTTTAAGCTTTAACAGAGTATTAGGGTTAAGGAAAACAATGATTTAATGTTATAAAATTTAAAAGTTCAAGAATTTCTTTTTTAATCTAAGGGGAGTGATAGAATACTTTTAATGCCACTTACTGAATACATCAAATAATAATGGTACCCTATATAAAATTCATAAAATAAATTATTAATTGTGTAACAATTAAAAAACAATTTAGTCAATAACAAAAGACTTTTATTAAATCTCATATTTACATAATAAAAAATATAAAAATATTAATATTATTTGAGCAAACAATTTTACAATGGCAACAATTTTGGCTACAGGTACATAACAATGGTCCTCTTGATACGAAAGCTCCGTTTGAGAAAATCTCATTGATCGATTGGCACAGCCCAGTCTGATGAGACTCTTCCATACTAAAACATTATTCAAATATTTTAAAAAATCAAATTTTAAAACTTGTGTATTGTAAAGTGAAAGTAACGAAAATAATTAAACCATTACTAGAAATAGATAATTAAGAGTATTAAAATGACAGCTATAATATACAGCACTGACTCTAAACACTTTTAAGGTTTTAATGCCTTTCAGAGGTAGAAATTTCCATCTACATGAACATGATATCAACCATAAACCCTATTTTTTTTTTTAACAATGCCTATTCTTAATTTTTACAATTAACAGTTAAGGTTCAAAATATAGTTTAGAAAACAGTATTACTATTATGCAAGCACCATTAAAATATATAACAATAGCATAAAAAAAATTAAATCCTGGGGTTTTATTATGTTTTTGAAAAAAAATTTCAGAATAAGTTGAAATAACCCATCACCTTTAAACGTCAACTTTTGAATGTGGTCATTATAACATTACAGAAAATCAATTAATTTGTATAAACTGATTTGATTTTTAATGACTTAAGATGACACACCTGAATATCAAGAAGAGTTTTGAGAAATCTTTGATGTAAAGCTTTCTTTGAGTTCAATGTTGGAATGGAAATTGTGTTGTTCATGTACTTAATACTACCAACAGGAGAAACAACACATGCTGTTCCAGCTCCAAATATTTCCATTAACTGAAATTTCAAAAACCTTTTAGTAATTACATTTATTACAGTATTAAAAAAATTAGTTTAAAACCATAACAAATAAATTTGCAATATAACTTATTTAACTTATACTTAAAAGTAAAATTTAAAAAAATACAAAACATGCTAGGTATGTTGTGATATTTTGGTGATAGAAAATATGTAAAATGTATCAGTGTTACTTAAAAACCAAAAGGTATCAAAGGAAAGAAGAGCATGTAGAAAAAACTTTTGTAAATACATTCAAAGAACAGTTTCAAACAGGTGTAGAAATGTTTTGGTAGTAAAAATAACTTTTATGCTAGTTATAAAATTGGGTCAAGCAGGTTTTTAGGCTGTTTATTAATGAGAAGACTCTTCAGCGGAGCGGTGTTTTATATACAGTAGAGCCCGAATTATCCGCGAGTGCCACGAAAAATATTCTAGAAAATCTAGAATAAAGAAATAGTGTTTCCAAAGCAAAAGCGAGTGACTGATTTTTTTAAAAGGTGTAACTGAACACTTTATTAACACTACATTATATCGTCGGCACAATGACAAAAACACAAATCTTCTATTCATTAACATGGCAGATTCGCGTTTTTGTCATTGTGCCGAGGATATTGTTTTTTGTTTGCTGTTCTTTATTTGAGTGATTTAGATGTAGAGCAAAGGTTTCTGCTGTACTGTACATATTCTAAAAGTTTTACATATAATGTTTTTTGTACAATAGCACACAGTTTTTATGCTGAAATAGTTTTTAGTGTTTTCACTTCATTTTTAGTCTTATTTCGGGTTATCCACGATTTTTGCTATCCGAGGTACCCTTGCCACCCAATTCCACAGATAATCGGAGTTTTACTGTATGTTTAAAAAATAATTTGGCATTACCCTCAACACACCCAAGTATAACAAGCACAATTATTATTTTTTTAATTTTTGAAGTACAGTAGTTTCGATTATATGAATTCAATTGTAACCCTGATAGCCAAAAAACTCTATTGAAGCAAAAATTGTAAATATTATCATGAAGGTATCTACATTTCAACAGATACAAAAGCTAAAAGATGCTGCACATGCAATTTACTTTGTTAGGATAATGTTCTTTTTACTTTGAAAAAATCCTTAATTGTTTTCTGTATTATGATACTTTAGAACTTTTTGTTGCAATTTTTTACCATTTTTAAAAACTAACAGGATTTTAGAAAAATTTTATAGCTTGGTTAATACGGAATCTCTGATGATTGAGGCTTGAATAATCAAGATTTTACTGTAATTGACAAGAAATAAACTATATTACCTGCATTAAAAGCTATATTTATTTTTTTTCCTATAAAAACAGGAATTTTTTAATATTACAATTTTGAAACTTATTGCTAGCTGCAGTATCCATACAACTAGCAAAATGTTCTGCATTTTAAGTATAATATAAAGTTTTACTGTTTAATGATAAAAATGGGTGTTTTTTCTGTAGGAAGTTGGAAGAAAAAATGTTTTCTAATTTTCGTAGCAGAAATATCAACAAGTTAAATAAATATTAATTTTAAAATTAAAATATTAGAATTTCTATAAAATAATATTCACTCATACTTTAAATACAACTTAGCAATTATATATAGCAGCTTCCAAATGGATGCTGTAACAAATTTTCAAATATACTTACTCTTCCTTCAGATGAGGCTTCCACGATTTCCGGCATAGTAATTTTTCTCTCAGATACCTTGAATTCATTCTGAAAACAAGAAATCTTAAATCAATGTATTTTTCCAATGAAATAAATAAAAATAGAAGTTTTTTTACATGAAATAAAAATACTGTATGCTAGCACAATAGGGTGGAATGAAAAAACAAATTTTGTCAAATCGTTTTGTAATAGCGCACATAAGTTGCCTTTAGACATCAGTATTAATATTGTCACCTTAATATCAAACACTACTACCTCCGTTTGGTAAACTTCGGGAATCCAGATTCTAAGCAACTTACGACTAGGCACCAATTGAAACCACTACCAATAACCTATCCACCAATCAACTAACACAATCTGCTTCAGAATGTTGGAGAAGCTTATTTGATTGGTTTTTATCTTTCCGGCTCATTGGTTAGAGGTTGTTAGATTAAGCTGCTATATATAATTGCCAAGTTGTATTTAAAGAAGTAAATATTATTTTACAGCTCCAGCGCTTACAAACCAATCAATTGAACTTCTCCTCTTGCAATTCTGAATATTTCTGAAGCAGATCAGAAGACAGTTACAATGAGAAATGCAGATGAGAAAATATTTAAAAATTTGGAGTTTTTTTAATCATAAAAAACAACAGTTATAGTATTCCAGAGACCATGCCACTGAATACAAGAATGAATGCAGCTGAAACTAATGATCAACGGGATAATACGCAAGTACCAAAACAACTAAGTAATCTATAAATTAGAAACAAAAAGCTAAAAATCTTAACTAACCCATTGTCTTGCCAAATCCAGTAAACTATGTCTTACAACTCCAGGTAGTATTGTACCATCAAGAGGAGGCGTAACAAGCTCTTCCTCTAAAAGAAAAAAACTTGTATGTATAATAGAAAAAAATCACCTAAAAATGATTTAATTTAAGAACTTTATAACAACTGACCTCCATTTCGGTTCTTTAAATAGACAAATATATTCATGGTTCCAACTTCAGCTAATTGATGATCATCTCCAAATAACCAAAGAACTTGCTGGGCCCCTTGCTTTTCAGCAATCTGCTGCACCTTAATAGTAGGAGCATAATTGCTGGAACATTGAACTTAATTTTTAATATGTATTTAAATATTTATTAAAGGCAATACTTATTAAATTATAAACAATTACTTAATGTATCCTTTCTAACATGAATGTTATCACATGTCTTAAATAGAGCAGTCCTTAATGGGTAGAGTTGTACATTAATGTAATTATGTAGCAAATACTCCATCACTAGGTATCAAAACATAATAAATTTTAAGTTTTTAGAACCAAATATTTTATATATTTGTTTCCCTCTAAAGAGAAATGTGATCTAAGAAAGACAATTTTTACCCCCATTTCTAACTATTAATCAATAAAATCAAGCAGCTCTTACCATCCCATTTTCCTATTTCCCACTCCACCAGGCCAAGCTCTAACAAAACTAGGATCAGCAAGTAAAGACACAGCTGCTTGACCAGTTTGAAAGTACGAACCAACCGGGCCACAAATAATAAAGAGAAGAGCCTTTTTAGAAGATCCTACACCTAATGATGGCTATAAGAAAAAGAAATATATGCGTTCTTTAAAACATCCATCAAGAACTTAAAAAAGTATACACTAAACAAACAAGAAAACTTAAAACTTAGTTTTTAACACTTTTGGAAAAAGAATTTCACTGGTGAAAACTGCAACACCTAGAACTGCTTTCTCTAGAGGCAACCCTTGTGGTTTCTATAACCCATTCAAATAAAAAAAAAAATGAAAAAAAAAATCAATAACAAATTTTGAATCCCCAGCATTTCTCAATATTTTTCAGTTATGCTAGTTGTAAGCCCACTTATGTAACTTAATTTCTCTAGTTACGACTGGAACCCAAAGCCAAATTTACAATAGGCATCTCTGTTCATTAATTTCAAGTGTTTGGAATGGCCGACCAATTTTTATAAAATTATTTGTTTTGTTAATTATTGGTACCTATTAATTAGCCCATTGACTGTTAAGCGACACAGCTAAAGAACAGATAATGTCCTTTGATAATGATTTCAGATTCAGCTGGCAATCAATGGGATAACAAGCAAGAAAAATATTTTTAAAACAAAAATATTTAAATTCGTTCAACAATCACTTCATAAGTATTCCACTAATTATGTGTCACAAATTGGAAAATTTTGACAGAAATTGTTGTTTATCTAATAAATCCCCAACGAGAATGCCAGAAACTGACAAGATTGGAATATCCCATTTACTTTAGTGATCAAAGAAAGAATTAAATAAAAATCACAGAAAAACAAAGATTTACGAATTTTTCACTTAGTTAAAAAAATTATAATAAAAAATGTAGCCACCATTTGGCTACATTTTATTTTATAATTGAATGAAACGACACTTGGTTACGCAAACGTTCCAAGAAAAGATACATAAATCCAAGTGGGAAAAAAGTACATTATTAAAGCTAATTAATCTAGAATTTCAAAATGCATACTTAACAATCATGAAGCATACCTCAATTCCAATAAATGTTGGTCGAACATATAAAGCACAACCTTCGTTATCAGGAATCCAGTTTTGCTCAATGCTAACAAACTTTTTCAAGCATTTTAGAAATTCTTTTCCATCAAATTTCTGAAAATGCAATTATTTACAAATGGTCATGTGATAACATAACAAGAAATATCAAGTGAAAGAGTCAAATATGCAGTAAAATGTTCAAAATACTAATAACAACATTTGGCAAAATTTAGCAATTGTTTGCTTGACTGCTAACAGACACTTTGACACTTAAAGGGCAAGAAAATTAAAACAGAATCCAAGTTATATAGAAACTTAAGATTTGGATGATTGGAGATTAATTACAAGACTTTAAAAAGTTTTTTAGGTACATATCCGTTAGCCGGGCGCAAGTGAAAAATTGCCAAATAATGTAGAACAAATAAAGGAATTCTCTGTTCCAACGGTCGCCTCCTGCAAAAGAACATCTGCCTCTGGCGCATTCGTTTCTTTAACTGTTTTGTCATTCCCCTCGCTTGGCAAGCGTTTGGTTCACAATTGGCGACATTTGCACCCAGCTAACAGATAAGCACCGCTTTTTGCATTTTCATTTATTAATTTAATCATGAATTGATTTTAAACAATTTCTAACAGTTACACCTGCCAAAAATAGGATTGGTTACTCGTGATGACATGGTGTGTATATGGTATTGTAGCGTCCAGCTAGTAGCTGACTGGTTTCACACTATCTAGAAAAAGTGTTTTGTGCTCTAAATTACATTTTGAAGCATGCACTAAGAGCAGCCTCATAGGCAAAAAAGGCTGATCAGACTACAGTCAACGATAACCTCAGTGGTTATGGTACCAGATAGTTCCCATAGACAGCTTGCTCTGAAAATATTTTTCACATACTTCCTGCACATTGCAGTTTTAATTTTTTTATTGCAAACAATTGGATTATAAGAACCTTTTTCTTAAAGTTCTCAATTTAAAACTAAACTTGAAAAATTGTATTCTTTATTATTAGCAAGCTCCATAACTTAGCGAAAAATTCTCATAAATTTTTACATAGAATTGTATTGTATATAATTATTGGCATTATGGAAATGGGTTCTCACATATTATCCCGTCGACCGTGTTGCTGAATTCTTAAACATAATCAAAGTCCATTGACTGTTCTATAGCTGTGCCGCTGAATTAGACGCCCACTGAACGGTTGACGGGATAATACGCAAGTACCTGGAATTGTTACACAATTATTACAAATTTAAAACAAAACAATACTCACTGGCAAAGATGCTCTTTCAGCAGTTAATAACAACCGGGCTACATTCATTTCAGGTCTGAAAAGATGAACTTTTCCGCTAGAGCTTTTAAAAGCTTTCAAACCTTCGAACAACTGAAAAAATTTAAGCATGTATAAACTTTTCACGGACAAACGTTTGATTATTTGATTTGCAATATAGTCCTGAGTGATGACAAAATATAAAAATTATACCTCTTGAGCATAATGCAATACTTTTGCAGCTGGATGAAGATCCAAAGTATGAAGAGGAGATATCAAGGGTTTACCCCATCCTTTTGCTTCGGTCCACTCGACTTCAAACATGTGATCACTGAAGGTTTTTCCAAAGATGAGAGACCCATCATCAGGTTTCTGTTTTCGTTCACTAGGACTTAAAGTTTTGATACTCAAATCTGAAAACTAACATTTTTAAAGGAAGATCATTGACATAAAAAGATAAAAGAATAATATTAAAAATATAATACCTAATACACAGTTTACCATTACCGTTTAACTTACCTTAAAAGTATCATTGGCACTACTCAGGTTCCGACTTAAAATAGAACTTACTAGACACACCTGAAACATTAACAAATTGTGAGAGAAACATAAAGAACTTGCACTAAAACGCACATCAAATCTAATTATACAATAAATGGAAAAGAAATTTTCAAATTTCGACCAAAGGGAGAGAAGAAATAATTAAAATTTTTGGTGGATGAATGTTTTAAAAAGTATGAATAGATTTCTGTAGCACATGAATCGATAAAGTAAAACTTTCATGCGTTGTTTTACTTTTAAAAAACTTTCATGCCCTCTACACAAAAAAACAAACACTTTCAGGGAAACACTTACCTGTGATCTTAAAACTGGTATTTTAAAAGCTGGCGCTTTCGAAACTAAAACTTTAATCATTTTCACATCCGATAAAATCCAGCTCCAATAAGAAGATTCAAATTAAGCTAACTGTTGTTTACGCCAATGAACAGAAATATAGAGGATTTAGCCAATTTATTCAACAGTGACGCAGTTCTGCAGCAAAAATACCATTGGCTCGTCAGTAGAAAAACAGAAACAGCTTATTTTTCTACGATTCAATTGGTCAAAATTAATCAGGTTGAGGTTACGGTTATGTAGATTGTGGTCTCGTGAGTTCGGAATTCACAGTATTTAGAAAATTGATAAATAAAATTCAGAGGTTCGATTAATATCACCCAATTTAAGGAATTGAAATTGAGGGGACAGAGAAAATAAAAAGATGACCCTCTGCCTCTCTGCCTACTTTGTGATCTCCGTGAGGAAATGGACGTGAACGAACAGAGACGTAATTAGGTGTGGGCGGTGTGCGGTGTCAAACATGAATGGCCTCGTGAAAAAGACAAATAATGTCTTGAAAACTTGCATGATTAGTGTAGAAGATCTTATAAAAACCGACCTTCTCAGCTTTTGAAAGATACCACTATGGCGAAAGCCAAAAGTTGTCACTATTTTTAATTACCAATGAATATTCGACATCTGTCTTGTTTAAACATCAGATTGATGGCTGTAAAATAGTGCCAACTTAACTTGGCTACAATATTAGAGACTCTTTCGCCTGTCAAAAGCTGGAACAGACGGTTTTTATAAGAGCTTCCTTCTACTGTATTAAAAAATGCACTTCTCCAGCACGAGACCTTTTCGGGGGACGGATGACCGGTTGGGTCTGTTCACTGTCCTTCACGCCAGCAGTATGCGCACTGCTCCGTCGTCAGTTCGATTCTGACCTCGCCCCTGGGTTTAATTTCCTTCTTTGTGTCAGTAAAAATTCTGTTGTGTCTGTCTTACTTGACGAAGGTTTATAAGCGGATCCTTGAAATCAAGCACACATACCGGAAAATATATGTAACCACAACCCAGAACGAGACCTTTTCACATCATTTGAATGAATTCATATCCATATGATATGTAATAAAAGTTAAAACAGTAATATACCTCGCAAAGTACCTCTGTCCATGCGTCTATTTAGCCTTATTTAGCTCAAAACGGACTTCCCTGCATCTATTTTCATTCGAAATAGTACTGCGTTACGTCTTTCCTTTTCTGCATCCTCTTTTAAGACCAGTAGGGAGCTCTCCTTCCGCAGGCTCTACGCCTTTGCTCCTCTGCATCATCTCGGACAGTGCTTTTGGCTCCATGTGATAGTTTCTCTTGCTCTTCCTCATCTTCTCTTGGTCTACCCTACCGCATCCGTTCTAAGGAAGCGCTTAATAAGCTTCTCTCTTGCTCTCTGCATCCTTTCTAAGGATCATATAAGGATTGCTCCTTTCGTGAGATTCTATGGAATGAATTTTCTCCAACCCAGCAGATTTTCCAATATGTCACATACTCTACTCGAGTGTGATTCGTTTTTACTGGTGTGACGTTTAGGTTGGAGCTCTATAAGCGCATCCCCACCGCGTAAGTCTAAGGTGATTTTTTTGCTTTGTTTTCGTTTTCGGTCAGAATTCCTCCCTCCGCAGAGAACAAAGGTGTAGAGCCCCAGAGCATCGGTGGTTTCGGCCACCACCGCTGAATGGGCCTTGCAAAAACTATTAGTTAAACTTATGCCTCTCAAATATGTTGTTGCTCATCCCCCTAGCTTAGATCAACTAAATCAAGTCCAAGAGAAAGAGACCATGTCGAGACCAATTAAACTCTTTACGTGACCAGAGTGGTCTTGGTCTGAACAAGTCTTGGGCCGGTGCACTGCAAGGACAGATCTCCCATATATATACTTTTTTAATTGCAAAGAGCACAGGTAGTATTTTTCATTGTAAACTTTACCTGATTCAGGTGACCAATATTTTGAGAACTTGTAGAAGATGTCTGTTCCGGAAGAAACCAGAATAATTTAAATATGAGAAAGATGGGGAACCAGAGCGTTTAGCTACTTTGTAACTGCAACGCATGATGTCTTTTGGAGATAGGGAACCAACCTGAAACATAAAATGAAAACACATTAAAATTCCGTTTTGTATTTGATTGATTTGATGCAGAAAATTTATCTGTATAAAGAAAGAATAGGATGGCAAGTAGGCTTCAGGGAGCGGTACCCAGGTGGGAAAGTATCCCGCTTAGAAAGAGAAAGGTTTATGAAATGATGAAAATGTGTAGAAAAATATAATGTAAACGTTTTTAAGCTACGAAATTTACAAATTTAAAATTAAGACTTAAGAAGTAGAAGTAGACTGTTAATTTTTTGGATTCACTGTTTATTACAAATGTTTCAGAAAAAACTCTTCAGAACTTATGGTGGATTTACACCACCGCTACAAAAGCCGCCTATTACAAATGTTTCAGAAAAAAACTCTTCAGAACTTATGATGGATTTACACCACCACGACAAAAGCGACTAAAGCGGTCGTTTTCGAGGCTTCCTATTGGTTCTTTTGAATCTTTGTTCGCCGCTTTAGTCGCGGTGGTGTAAATCCACTATTATTGATTTAACTTCTTTAATCTGATTTAAATTGGAACACGAAACTATGAATTTTGTTCTTAAATATCGTCAATATCCAATATTTTGCATGATATTTTGTCCTCTTATTATGGATTTCTTCTTTTTTCTGAAGGCCGGGATGAGGGCGGGGCGACTTGCTTTTGAAGTCCCAGGAGGGCTCCACAAGAGCTTCTTACTTCATTTTTAAAGTGTAATTCACCAAAGTTTTATTGTTCGAGTTTGAAGAGAAAAACTGAATAGATTTAGAATTAGTATAACTGGGTTGCACTGAAATATCAATTTCACTATTACAAGATCAAGATCTGACATCCATGAATTCAATTCCAGTTCCAATTTTTTGAATTCATGGAAAGCTTAATTTCTAGTGGTTTCTTTATTAAAACCAGGGGTGGATATATTATTTTTAGAAAATTATCTGTTTTTAATTTTATCTCAAAGTTATAATAAAAATACATTGTTCATTATAACATCCTTAGCTTTTCTTAAAATTTGGAGAAACATTATACATTTTTTATTTGGACTGAGTGGAAAAAAGAGTTATTTTTAGTAGGGCTCAGCGACCAAAAAAGTTTGACTATAGTTATTTATAGGAAGTACCTCACACCTTCTGGTTGGACCCCTTCATTCAATTCCTCCTATGTCTCAGCCTCTGGAGTAGAATATATTTCAGAGCAGAGTTCAATCTTACCAGCTAAGAGAACTATATGAGGCTGCACGCACAACATCCCTAAAATGAAAATTCGGGTTTTTTTTTTAAGTCTATAGGATATTTTCTATCTTCACATCTAAATACTTAGTTTAAAAGAAAAAAATATTTGTTAGCCGAAACTTTATATGTACTACACTTAAAACGCATGACACTATAAAGAATGTGTTCTCTCTGTGCTACATCGATGAAGCATTGAAAGAAAAATTATCTATCTCTATCTAATAACAATAATGAATTAATAGTAATAAATAACATTAAATAAAATATAGTGGAACATTCCACACAGCTGCGGTGTAAAATCTCTCAAAGTCGAGGAGTTAACTCGGTGTAACGACTCTTAAAGCCACGGTGTAACATTGTAACATCTCTCAATGATATTATGCACCCAGAAAACTCCTAACAGGGTCCACAAGGCTATTTTTAAATTTCTATATAAGGTAGAGGGCAACACGAGAAATTCAATGATTGACAGAGGCAGTACATTTTGGTGGTCACAGCTGTGATTGGCTGTGACGTGTTCATTCAATCTGTCCTTTCGCAGGGCTATTGGACTGGACGGCTTTTTCGCTTTTTCTCCGCCTCGTCTCAAACTTATACAATATTCCATGCTTTTTTGATTTCCATTATCGCCTATGGCCGTGGACTCTCTGTTCTAGTACTCTGATATCGTGGAAATGTCTTTCCACCATTTTATGGTGTAACGTTCAGTGGCGGCTCGTCCATAGGAGCACGTGAACCCCCCGTGAAAACAAAGAACTAAAATCGAATAACAATGATAAAAAAATATCAAATGACATATAATATAATAGAATAGATCATTCTCATTTTCTGTTTCGGTCATACTCAGAGTCAGAATCATTTTTCTACCTTCCTTTTATCTGTCAGTAAGAAAGATTTATTGCCGGAAACGCTTAAGTTTTAATCGAATGGAAGTGTCTATTTGGACGGCAAAAACGGCAGTTGGCGCATGCGCCGTACTAATTACTTAACGTAGCAGTCCCGGCGCTTAGTGTAATCTCCAATCAGAACCGTTTCCGTGGAAATAAGAGTACAGGTTAGTTGTATATTTGCCATCCAAATAGACAGTGCCTTAATCGAATAAAAGAATAGGAAATGTCTATTTGGACGGCAAAAACGGCAGTTGGCGCATGCGCCGTAGGTCTCGCGGTTACGGCAGTCCCGGCGCTCCAATCAGAACCTTTGCCGTCGGGTTGTTGACGGGTAAAAGGGGGACCAAAAGAAGGGTTTAAAAAATTTTAAAGTTAACGGATCCCCGCTGGAGAATGGTAGCGCGCTTGCGTAGCATGCGGCAGTTATAGTCTGTTCATTTAGAACTGGCGCCTGAAACAGGATCAAAAACGCTCAATAATGCTTCATAACGGTCATCACAAAACTTCAGTGACCGATTTTTTTACAGTATTTTAACTACTTCTGATTCGGCTGCCTTGTCATCGCAGAAGTAAATGCTTTCGATGATAATTACAAAAAACTGCCTCTAATACATTTCGTCTCAGGCGCCAGTTCTAAATGGACAGACTCTAGTGGGTTCTATCCCCAGTTATTATTTTATTAAAATTAAAAAAAAAAAACAATACACCGGAAGTGTCTATTTGGACGGCAAAACCGGCAGTTGGCGCATGCGCCGTAGGTCTCGCAGTTACGTAGCAGTCCCGGTGCTCCGATCAGAACCGTTGCCGGGTAAAGAGGACTAGAGTTAGAGAGTTATGTTTCCAAAGAATTTTGATAATTTTGTAAAATAAGTCAATTCCTCAATAGAAATTAAAATAATTTTATATTATTCATTTTCCACAGAGTCATTTTCCATCAAAATTATTATTGAACTGAAATGGATTCATTTACACAGTCTAAAACCATTAAAACTTATTTTTAACCAAGTGAGGTTTCTTTTACCCTTGTGAGTAGTAATAAGAACGTTTCTTCGAAGCATACACAATGAAAATTCGTCATTATTGTACTATTCCCTAGGATTTTCTATCCATCTCTATAATATCCTAGTGAAATAGTTAACTATGTTCCCTGCTCACAATTCATTATATTTTAAAATAAAGAAGATACAAACGTACCAAAACTGTGTCAAATGAGCAAATTTCAAAATAATTTTGCAATTTATGAAAAATTCTGGCGTAGTATATAGGATCATTTTCGTTATCAGCACACCAAAATACACATATACCAGCGGGTTTCGAAAGTCGATGTTAATTTAAGAAATATATTCAGGAGATGGTACAAAATCTCAACTAAAAAATTCTGCAGTATCCTACATATAAATATCTTAAGAATTCCATTCTAAAACATATCGACATAAGACTTAAAATTAGCATTTTTCCCGGCTTCAAATAAAAATTTGCAAGTTCTTTTTTATTTTAAAATTTGAACTAATTGTCATTCAACTTAAAAAACCTAAAACCTATTATTATACCGGAAAAATTTGCAAATTTGTGGAATATAATTTTTTAATTCTCAACAATGGGCAATTATCAGCTTTCATTTTCAATACCCCCTGAAGAGTACCTACTAAAGATATTTATATGATTTTTTTTCTGTATGCTTTTCTTAAAACATCGCACATATTTTTCTAGCTGAAATTATTGTTCTATCACCTTTAATTTATTAATAAATTTTTCAAACTTGCAACCGTTGCAAACTACACAATCGTTGAAATGCGAAAATTCACGAGTTTAGAGATAATAATTAATTACTCATTAATCTACTATTTTATTTCATGCAGATATTTATGTCATGAACATGAACGCGCATCCTGCAAGACTGATTTCAAAAAGAATTATCATTCCAAATATATTAGAAAATCTAGAAAGACTTCAAATAATGACAGTTAAATAGAAAAAATATTATGTGCTTATGCTTAACTATAATATAGTAACTATGTTATAAAAATATTCTTACTCTTGGAAATAAGACAGTTTTCATCTGTCGATTTTTCCCCATCGTTCAGTAAACACATAAACTTGACTCAAAGCAAACACAATTTCCAACAGTTAATTTTATATCAATAAAGAATCGAAAGAAGAAGAATTTCAAATCAATGTTTGTCAATTTTGTGTATAATCTTGTTATATTTTTCAATATGAAAGCTTTGTTAAAATGTATAAAAAAGGTGAAATTATATTTTAACAAAGATAATAGTAAGGTATATAAATTACGTCACAACCCTAACGTATTATGATTTTTTTATTCTAAATAATTTGGCATCATATTTTTTTTATCTATATGGAAAAATTATGTTTCACACGCACTCACAATTGTAACTTTTTCCTGGAGAAAAAAATAGATTCATTTTCACACCTTTCAAAAACTTTTACGTAATTAAATAAAGAGGAAAATTAGGATACTAAGAGAGTGCAAAAATGAAGAAGTATACTAAAACAACAATTAGAAACATGAGTGCCCATATTTTTTAAATCAAGAGAAGGACAAGAAAAATCTTTGCAAGTTACCCCAGTCAAGCCCGTAACATACTTATATAAGTTTCTTTTTTTAAAGGGGAGGGTTTTGTGAGAAAAGGAGTATTTTTCACCATAACCACTGGTTTGGGAAAGGTTTGGAAACTCCAAAACTCGGGAGGGTTGTGGTTCGTAATTATTCCTAAAAGCCCCCTCACGTATAACTTCATGCATTTTCTTTAAATGCCAGATTTCAAGCAGAATGGGTGTGTCTAAAAAATTGTCCTCCCCAGAAAATTTTGAAATTTTACTCTTAAAAGTAGTGTTTAAACTCATTTGGCATTTGGATGACTTCTACAATTGCTTTTACATTTTGCTTTTGAATTAGCTTACAATCATAAAAGGATTAATATAGTTCAAAATGTAAAATTAAGAAAACACTTTTAAATTGTTTCGGTGCAAGGGGGGCCGGGCCCCTATTGTCCTTATGTGTGGGTGCCCATGAATCAATAAATACACGAAAACAAACAGTTAGAAATTAAATGAAAGAAACACATCAAACCAAATTATACTATTAATAGTTGAGTTAGTATATTTTATGAAGGAAATAAAAGACAATAAACAAAATCTATTTTAAAAATTATCTAAGGACTTACAGGTATTCCTTTAGTAAAACGATATGTTCCCAGAACAACACTGTAAATTAGCTAAATTTGGAGGACGTTTTCGGACAGTACTGTTGCACATGCACATTCAACGTCGAGTAAGAGACTAACATCGGTTTTTAAACCGAGTGACTTGATGATAAGGCCTTATCACACGAGGAAAAGGCAGACCAGGTAATCAGCAGGAAGTTGTGTGCAAGAAGAAAAACAAACAGAAACCACTACAACGATCCCATATGAAGGTGCTCGTGTCGGGCAACCCCCGAAAATGAACGTGAGGGTGCGTATAAAGGGGGTTAAGAGGCATTTAAAAAATTCTGCTGCGTACAAGCAGCAGCCCACCCCACTTCGGGTGTCACCCTAAGTGTCCCATAAGTTCAATAATGAGTTAAAACTAGGCTTATCATATTTTCTTGAGCTCAACCCAGGACACTTTGTCGACCTATCGGTCCATCAAAGATTAAAAACTAAATAAACACCCAAACCAAACTAAAAAAAATTAAACATTTAAACTGAAATAACATACTTTATTTAATCATTTGTACTTTTTTCACTTGACATCACTTTTTTCAAAAATTTGTTAGATTTAATTAAATCATTAAATTCACAACAATTAAGTTCAGAGTTAATTTTCACATTTAAAAGGTGTTTGACAGTACAAATAGAGAGTCTGCCCCTTTCAGCAGTCTAAATATGAGTAAAGTGAAGCCGTAGAAGTAGGTAAAAAAATGCAGTTCGAAACTTTTTGTCGAAAATTTCACAAAAAATTTTGTCCAGTCTTAAAATTACGAAAACTCAGGACATTTTGGGACCCAGGACAGCCTCCGAAACCCAGGACTGTCCTGGGTAAACCAGGACGTATGATAAGCCTAGTTAAACACTACGTTTAAGGAAAAAATTTCAAAATATTTTCTTGGGAAGGACCCTCATTTTTTTTTGGGGGGGAGGGTCTTAGATTATCCGCAACTTTATTTACACCAAGATTCAAATCATACCTGTAAAGTAAATGTTCTAGCTACATTATATATAATGTGCGAGTGCCTTTAGTGTACGAGTGAAAAGAGAGTTCCCCAAACAAAAGTCTAGTTTAAATTATTATTTAATTTCTTAATAACTATGCCAGTATGCATTCTTACGACCACCCAATTCTAAAGCATACAGGACGATCTCGAAGTCCGTTTCGCAACAGAAATAACCTCACTAATATCATACCAAAAATCAGACAAAATTATTGCACAGCGAATTTATTTCTTTTTAATCTAAAAAAGCTGTAAAATATTTCAAAAAATCAAATAACAATGGTCGAGATTTATGATACATGTTAATAGGGTATTTTTGGGTGCTTGAATACGAATATTCTATTTAATTACAAACACTAAAATATCAATTAAAAAATTAATTTCAAAATTAGATCATTGAACAAATTTAACTTTACTCTAAACCTCAAAAAACTGCAGAAGAAGTCATTCCAATGGTTTTCCCCTCAGAAATGACCTCTAAATGATTATGACATTCTAAAAGTAGACTATAAAAAGTTGAATTTTTTAAAGATTTTCAAATTTTGTAGCCTAATTTTAATTGTCATTTTTATTTTATTTTATAACCTTTCAAACAAATTGAATCAGCTAATATTTAAAAAATATTCAGTTTTAAATCAGGGGTTCTCAAACTTTTGAATATAACGATCCACTTATTTTTAAAACAAAATATAAAGCGAACCACCTCCCATCTTCAGTTAATATTCTCATTCCCCCTAAAAGAATTTCTTAGAAGGCCTAAAAAAGTGCTATTTTCGCTTGCTAATATCCGATACTTTAATGAAATTGTGTTTTACGTGCCTTTTTATGATATTGCCAACAATTTTTTCATTGAAGTTTTTATTCTATGTCCTTTAGTTTTATAATTCATTTTTTTTCTTATTTTGCCACTGGGGGCGCTGCTGTCGTTTGCGTATTGGCTTTATTATACTACCGTTACCTCACTTCTATAGCAAGTGAATTCCGAGTTTTCAAGTAAAAACATGGGGTGCCACTCTTCAAAAATTGCAAGACTGGGCTATGAACTATCTTTTTAATCATTTCCCCCCCCAGTCTAGTAGGTTTTTTTTATAACATATGAACAATTAAATATGTCCTTAAATTTTAAGTTAAAGCTGTATTCAGGAGGGGAGGACTGAAGAGTGGCACCCATGGGTTAAAGGGACTTTCCTATGTACCCTGTATAATTATAAAGAGGGAGGTCAGAAAGTAGAAATGTAATTTTCTTCTTTGTAGTTTGCATACCTCTGAGTTAACAAAATTTTTCAATAGCAAAGAGTGAAGTCCCCCCTTTATAGTTAATTACATTGCGAGATTGAGATTGTCAGCAGTGCCCAGCTATGTAAATATGTAAATGCTTTTTAAATGAGAGAAATGACAAATGACTAGTGTTGAGGGGGGGACAGATGCAGCCCTAGTATTGAGACCAAAGGTCTGCTGAACTGTCTCCATTATTCGACTCCTATGAGAGCCCGATATCAGAAATGAATTTCAGCAATTGCCTGGATGATATACTAGAGATCTCCCAGGGTTCGATATAATGGTATCCTAGATACTTGAATCTTTGTGTAGAATAGTCACAAAGAAGGTGAACCGAAGAAATGAGTGAAAATAAATTACACAAGAAATCTTTTACGAGAATAAATTTGGGTACTTTTTAATTACCTGAGTGCAAATCTTGTTTTATTGGTGATGATTTACAAATTAAACATAATATAAAATAATTAAAAGCTACACTGTTGTTAGACAAAGTATTTTAGCCTTTAAACGGACACTTTTTTTCCACAATACTACAAATATGGGACCCTATTTTCATAAAAGCAGACTCCTGGCTGAAAAAAAAAACTAATTAAATGCTAACTTCAAAATCACAAAATTATGAGTAGATTTTCACAGTTTTTACATAACCGGACCCTTTACAAAAAGTCTGGAATGACCCCTGTAATATGATTTTCATGTTGTGTATCTGTACAACTTTGTACTGTTAAAATACACTTTTAAACATACACAACTTATCTTATTAGGGATTGTTTTGGCCCATCGATAGCTCATTAAAGTTATAGTCAAATTACTCTCCTTCAAATACTCCTTAAATAAAAAGTGGACTGTATTAACACAAAAAGAATTTATTGACGCAGGAGCATCCTCCTGCCTCCTCACACCTCGTAATACAAATTATGAAAAAAAACTAATGGCGATTGCAGCGCCGTTCTCAAAATAGCGGCTAGGCGGAGACTCATCATGGTTACAATTCTCAACAGGGATGTATGCTTTAAAATAAGTCTAGCTCTAGCTCCATATCTACTTGGATGATTGGGACTCTACTGTAATTATATTAATACACTGGTGTTCAAAATTAAGAGAATTTTAACATTTGTTTGACTTTCTCCAGATCTTATGGACAGATTTGGATGAAATTTGGTTTGGTCTTCGAGATGTCAACACACTACCTGAAACTTTCATGGTTCCTCTTTGAAAGACATGGAGATCTGCAGCCGTTTAGCATGATGCAGAAATCGTCATAAATCAGTTACAATTCAAAGGTTGAAAATTCTCCTCCCTGTTAAGTTTCAAATCAGTTGAACCACTGATTTTCGATGTAATCTCATGGGGAGGGAACCAAAATTTCTCTACCAGTCCTCCAAGGTTGGGGAAATTGTGACCATTATGGCATCAGAGATTTGATGATCTGTATAGGAGCGTTTTAAAGTCTTTTCAAAACTCCCTAAGTCTTTCAAAAGGGGGAAATTATGGTTTCAGGTAGAGGGTTGACATCTCGAAGACCTTTATTCACTATTTTAGGGATCTTGTCTGCCCTAATTTTCTTTTATTGCGCGGAAATCCTTAACTTAATGGAGCTCAACAGGTTGGCAATTTTCATTAAAATTGAAGATATTCTTCATATGGAATGGGCAGCCAGAGTTTTAGACTTAAAACCTTTAGAATAGGTATAGGGGCTCTAGATAAGGCAATTGCATTTCGCTACCCCCTCCAAAATCCCCCTTGAGGACCTCAAAACAGCGTTTCTGAGAAACAAGGATTTATGAACAGAAAAATTTATTATCTGATCTGCCTAATTCACGGTGTAAAATCACTCAAAGAGGCTTGTATGTCAGTAGGAGGGGATCATACCCCCTATAAACCCACTTTTTTGCTTGATTATGGAACCACTATTTTATACCTTTCAGCTCTGATGATTGTCACTGATGATTGTATGATTATTTTTGAATGATTAATTTTTGGGTATTATATCAACCTATGTTCATACCAAATTTCATCCAAATCTGTCCAGCAGATCTGGAAAAAATCCAAACAAATGTTAAAATTCTCTTAATTTTGAACACCAGTGTGCTTTACATTATTAAAATCTTCATAAGTTTGAAAATTTTCACACATAAGAGAACAATAAAAATTAAGATAATGAAGGAAAACAAAGAAAAGATTCTTTGATGGCCAAACGAATACTTTCTGCTTGGGGTCCAATTACAGTGTTACATGGAGATGGTATCGGTTGACGGAAATGCTTTTCAGCTTTCAGAATCCAGTCATCTTGAATATTTTCTTCATTTAATTCACACATGTTATGCAAAATACAACAAGCAGCAATTACTGAAGGTAAGATTTCAATATTTTGAATGTTTCCACACACAAGACAATTCCATCTAGCTTTCAGACGTTTAAAGGCGATTTCACAAGCATTGTAAGCATAAGTAAATTTGTCATTGAATATTTTCTCAGATGTTGATAAAGGTTCATTCAGGAATGGACGTAAAATCCAGTGAGATAGAGGGTAGGATGTCCCTGCTAATATATAAATGGGAACACTAACACCACACACAGTCTTCATAGTGTCAGGGAAAAGAATACGATCCTGACCTTTCAGCCAAATAGTAGAGTTAGTAAACACTCTTGATTCTGGAACACTTCCAGGCCAACCTACATTAATATCCCAAAATTTATAAGACGCATCAACAATTCCTTGTAAGAGCATTGAATATTCATTGTTACTGTTTATGAAATCTAATGAATTTTCTGGTAAACTTGATTCATGAAGAGGTATGTGAATGCTACCAAGAACTCCAGCACAATGAGGAAATCCCCATTTATATTCAAATTCTTTCATATTTTCATTCAGAAGAGATGGAATTTTCAAATACTGAGGCATAAGACATTTTATGGCAGAGCAAACTATTTCTATAATAATGAGTACATCAGATTTTTTTATTGAAAACATTTGTCCAATATATGAGATATTTCTTCCAGATGAAAGGGCAATTAAAGTAATAGCTGTTAGCTTTTCACAGGGCATATCCATAAAACATTTCAAATTTGGCTTTAATTGCTCAACCAAAATTTCAAAAGTAGATTTTTTCATTCGAAAAAATTTAACAGTCTGTTCTATGGTAAATTTTTCCAGCGTGGACTTCAAAGGACAAAGGTTTTGAGGGTGTTTAAATAGCAGGTTGGCTTCAATTAGTGTTTGAAGAAGGAAAAACTGTCTGTGTTGAGAACAAAGTTGCATCTTTCTAGTTTTTATGAAATACTGAACTTGAGATCTAAATTTTAGAAACAAGTGATTATACTTAAGTTTCTTTTTTGAACGCAATTGAAACATTTTGTAGAAAAAACAGCATAATTTAAAATTTAAGTTTCTCATGTTCTCAATTTTAATTGTGTAGTAGAGCTTCTAGGTTGGTCGGAGACAAATTATATTAAATATAATAATTTGATCACAAGTGTAAATGCAAGGTTTATAAAGTATGTCTTTGCTTGGCAGTTGGGAACGAGGAAATTCAAGCTCGAGTAGGAGTGTGGGAAATTTGGGTAGCTAGCATGTGGCTACTTAAGCGTCTTATTCTTCGAAGAAGAGGGAAGGAAGGTGGGGTAGTTACTGGTGAGAAGTTACCAGTTTGGCTTTCTTTAAATATACCTCCCCAACCCTAGGGAGTGAAAGGCCTGGATTGTTAAGAGTAACACTAACTGCCTAGAGAAAAAACATAAACTTTGGAAAGAACCAGACACAAGTTTCTTTTTAAAGAAATTGTTTGATTATGCCCCAAAGCCAAATTTTATAAAGTTAAGTTAACATAAAAATTTGCTTGCTAGTGTCATATTACACTTAAGGGACAAGCAAACAATTAAGTTTGTCAGCATCAGATATTAATTAATAGGGTACTTTTTATTAAACAACAGATTTTAGAAAATGTAGTTTGGCATATTTGCAATAAAATGAAGGGATTCCATCAATTTTAAAAAATAGAACACATTGAAACATTTGTAACTAAAAATTTCTATATTATTTCACTTTAAACTAAAACAATCTTAAAATATTATGACAAACTTACCCTGGGTTAGTGTGTAAAAAGTTATTAAACTATCCAAACAAGTGGTATGTTATTCTTAAAAGTAATTTGTATTTTCGGTAATTACACTATAACATAAAAACAGGTAATACAAAGAAACCGGACATGAAGCCAAAAATGGGGACAAAATAGTTTATTCTGGCAACCCAGTTCTATAGAAGTTGAATTGCTTACTTGACAATAAATGGTATTGCAACACTCAACTTCGCCAACAATGTTACCCAGGTTTGGTTTGAAGAACCCTAAGAACTATCATCAATTATATATTTAGCAGAAATTTTGACTGATTGATATAAACTCATAGATTTAATTGATAGAACCAAGAATAAGTGCAGAGTTATACAATTTTTAAAAATTTAGTTATCAATAATGTTTGCTAGGTAAGCTTTTTACCAAAATTTCACACATATCACACACACGTATAACATTCAATATCATGGTAAATAAGTTAAGAATATCATAATATTCTTTAAAGCAGTATACTCATCTTATTAGTTCACTACTAATTCTCAGTAAAAAATATGAGGATAAACGTTAATGATTGACTCTCCAAAGCTATGATTCTAATTTTTGAGTCTTATTCAGAACGTTCTTTATGCAAGGTCTATCATTGAGAGATAAAATTAAGTAGATAATCCTTGACAGTCTAAGTGTTGAAGTAACTTTATTCAGGGTTATTAACAAGCTATCCCTCCAGAATTTGCTAGATGTAAAACGCGAAAATAATAAGGTACTGTTAACAGTTCTTTTATTTAAGATAATGTATGGAGTAAGCAAGATCACCAACTTTTTGAGGTTCTGAATTGGTATTGGTTACATATATATTTTCGGGTCTGTTTGATGTAGGTAGGTATTGGTTATGGTTACATATATTTTCCGGTCTGTGTGCTTGATCTCAAGGATCCGCTTATAAACCTTCTATTTGATGTTCTAGAATTTCGTTTTGCGTTTCGATAATATTTTGAAAACAAAATATAAACAATAACAATAATATTGATGCCACTGCCATATTCAAAACTCTTAACTCACTATAAAAGCGGCTCGGACATGGAAGCTACTCTGTGATAGAAGCATAGTTACGTTTGTGCCAAAAATCCCCTTCAATATCATTAAAGAGATACTTTCATAAGTTACATTGGATATTTAAAAGAATAAACTGTATGAGAAACGAGACGAGGGAAGTTACTGGGTCCAAGTTCAGGCCCTACCACAAAAAGTAAAATGCCTCCTAGTGTTCAAACAGAAAAACTAAACTGTGTGAAAACACGCGTGTGCGTGTGTTATTATATATCTACATCAAGGTTCTGTTGTGTCTTGTGTGTTTGTTATGTACTTTTAAATGCGCCGTTCGCTGAAAACTGAGAAGTATTAATCGAAACTAGAAAATAGTTGATATCTTGAATTTTAAAGTTTGTGTGTTGTTTAAACGGTTTAAACTGAGTTTAATAACTAGATTCTAGCTTTTTGTTTTTTTCTTTGCTTGCTTCTTCCAAAACATACGGATGGCTTCCGAGAGTCAAAACAATATTAATAAAAAGCTTGCGCCTGAGATCCTTGTTCCAGGGCTTGATGTCTCACTAAAGGAGTCTGACATTATTCTTGAAAACAATAATTCGTTATCAATTAAAGAGAATATCTTAGACAACCGACTTAAAAGGAAAGCCAAACGACCATCCAAGTCTCTAAGCGAGGGAAATGGTGCAGCCAATGTGGTTAACGTGAACGGATCATACTTGCGATACAGCAAAAATAGTCGCAGATCCCGAAATGGTTTCGGAAGAGGACTGCCTAAGAAAGGTATATCTAAGTTAAAGTATGCATGTGCAATAGTTTCTTAGTGTTGTCATGTTAGTTCTTGTTAAATCAGTTAAAGTGTAAACATCAATAACAATAACAGATGGTTTAATCATTTTTAGAACTATTTCAGTTTTAAAATTTAACAAATTCAAATTTTTTACATTTGTGTTTGTAAGAAACTTTCCGAAATTGAAACTTAAACATTTATTTAATAATTTTGTTTACTTTCTGTTTTGATTCAAATATGTTCAACTTTTATGGTTACATAACAAATTCTGGACCAGCTTTGGTAACATTTCTCCCATAACAAGCAATTGCCATTTCACTGTATGTATGTTATGGGCATATTGATAAACCGGGCATTATTAATAATGCTCAACGTGGGGGAGGCATGCAATGTGATAATACAATGGCATCTATCAATGAGCATTTGTCACATTATTTATAATGCCTGCATATTTCGGGCAAAGTGATAAATGCCAGTGAATTATCACATTGCCTGCCCTCACTTCGGGCATTTTTAATAATGCCCAGTTTATCACTTTGCGGTACATCAGATTTTTGTGGTATTAAGGGTGGGTTAATTACCAAGTCATTCCATAAGTAAAGTAGGTTTTCTTGGAATGTGTTTTTGAAACTAAACAATTATTTTAATAAATATTTTTTCCTTTTAAAAATAGGTGGTGCTGGTGGAAAAGGAACCTGGGGAAAGCCTGGAAGTGAACTAATGATGGAGCATGAAGATATATCTGATGTTCACGACCCAAATTATGATTCTGAGAATCCGGTAATATTTGGTCTTGGTTTATTTTAGTCATGGTGATTTTTATTGAGTTGGTGCATTGAGCAATAGCTCTTTTTAAGAATATTAAGTGGTGTTACTACATCTGTTTTAACTTTATAAGAGCAACTCTTTCCAGTATTCAGTAAAAGTAAATCCCTGTTTTTTTACTATTCAACTCTTTAACAACAAATTTCTATGTTCATTTTTACAAACTAATAGGGGATATTCAAATAGTTTGTAAAACATTTAAAAATGGTAGTAATATATAAAAGTTTGAGTATCCATTTTCCTCATTTTGCAGAATAAAGTTTAAAAAAAACCCCTAATATTACAAATTATGTAATAGAGTTGTGCTATATTTTCATTTATACTGGAATGAAAACTAAAATGATCATGATAGCTAAGCTATTTTTCACCATTAGCAACCCTTTTCAATTAAATTTTGTTTGTTTAAATTAAGGTTGAACTGGAATCAAAGCCAATTAGAAAACCTTCTATCTACATGGCGTTGTCCATCCCTGTATTTCCTAGAATAATTTAAGAAAAGGTTTTTCAATGTTATCTGATGTCTATTAACATGGTTGAAGAGAGACACACAAAAAAAAAGACATTTGTTTGGAACTTGCTTACAGTTTGTAAAAACAAGCATTGACTGTATATTTGAATTGTCATTGATATTGCAAGTTCTTAAATACAGTTTTTTTAATATGATTTACATTCAATCAGGATGATTGTGAATTTGAAGCTATTGCTCCAGAATTATCTGAAGAAGACATGGAAAAAACGGTTGAACCTGCAATTCAGGAGTATTTTGAACATGGAGACACACAAGAAGTTATTGTAAGTTGCATATAGTTCTAACATTATTCTAAGAAGTTAAAGTTTGTTTTTGAAATATTTATAGTTTGCAAGGGTTGTTCAAAAAGTAAGATAAGTTATCTGGGAGTAAAGGCTTTTTCAAGTTCAAGTTGACATTACTTTTTCATAATTTATTTCACATTATTGTCCAGCATAATCAGCGATGTTTCTGATATTTTTTGTTTTTACTATTGGATCTCTTTCTCTCTCTCTCTTTTAAATTATTCATATCTTGTGTTAGAAGTTATGAACAGGCCTTTTCTTTTTTAAAATCTAATGAAAAATTCTTGTTTTGTATTCTTTTCCTTCTATGGAATACTTATGATAAATCTTCTATTATCATTCATATGATTTAAAGGTTTGATACACTCATATTGCCTGTATTGTGTAACACAAGTTGCCAAACTATCATTTTTTTTACTTATCAGGGGGTGGCTCTTGTGTAGGTGCTGCAAAATTGTTTATACTAGGGACTGGCAAACTGTCAGAAACTGGGGTTCTTGCACCTATGAGTTTAGTTCTTAAAACTTGGATAACCTGTAGTTATAAGGAAATAGGATGATCCAAAACTTTTCTAGGACTTTTAATTACCTAATACCTACTTTGTTATAGGTACTTTGTGGGTGTGTGGGTTTTTTTTTTTTTATTTTTTTTTATTATTATTATTATTTCCTCTTATGCTTTTATCCTTAAAATAGTTTAATTATCAATGCTCTGTGCCTTTTTTATGCCAAATTAATTTCTAGTAAATCAACATGTATATTCTTAATTTTTATCTAAATTGTATGAGATTCAAATGCTCAAACAAATATTCCAGCTTTTTGTTCATTACGTGTTTAACAACTTTTAAATGTCTTTTATAAGGTTTGTCTGGAAGAATTGAATTTGGGTAAATTGAGACCACAGCTGGTGTCAATGGCTGTTAGTCTTGCAATGGAACGCAAACCATCCCTCCGTGAAATGACCTCTGTTTTACTGTCTGACATGTATGGTCACGTGCTTTTACTAGAGGACATAGCTGCAGGATTTGATCTCCTGTTGCAAAATTTACCTGATCTTATTCTTGATACACCAGATGCTGCTACTGTAAGTTGAATTCAATGTGTTTTCCCTCATGATTAAACTTATGAGAATCAAATCTGAAGATTTTTTTTTAATTTCACAATTGCTAGCACTGGTTATAAAAAAAAACTGAATTAGTTTTCTTAACGTGAAAATGCGTAAGTGCTTAGTATAAATAAAGATGGTAAAAAAACTGTTTAAAACTTTGAAACCTTTTTTATCTCAACCTGATAGCAATTTTGTTGCTTAAAAGTATTTATCTTGCAGGTTCTTGGGAACTTCATTGCTCGAGCAGTTGCTGATGATTGTCTTCCACCCAAGTATGTGCAAAACTACAAAGGCAAAGTGGAATGTGCTCATTCAAGGTAATTTGTAGTATAGAAGAGGTAATCGCTTAGATAGGTTTTACTATAATACCTGCTACTTTTGCGTGATTGGCGGATCCAAAAACAAGTTGACCACCACACACACTATCGTATTGAAAATATTTCCCAAAACTCTTGGTTTATATTGTTAAATATCTGAGAAATTGTAATTTTTAAATGAACAATTCCTGGGCCAAATGTAAGGAAAATCAGGAATGTTTCTTTCTAACTCCTAATTAATTATTGTTTTCCCCCAAATAGCCTTTAGGAACTCTCCCAATTAATATTTTCTTATTGAAGATTTGGATACTTTTATATTTTAAATGAAAAAAATTTAAAAAATTCAATACTTTTTGTTGATTTCATTTTAAGGAGGGTATATTTCTTTTCTTAGGGCGGCATTGGAACATGCAGATGCACTTCTCAACATGAAGCATGGATTAGTGCGTTTGGATAATGTTTGGGGAGTAGGTGGTGGAATGAGACCTGTAAAGTATTTAATCAATCAGGTACACACTCTCATAATTTAATTAGTTCAGATTAGTTTTAAGTAATGCAATTGTTTGTTTAAAAAATGTTAGGGATTAACCTGTTTTTTTCTGTAGTGAAATTGTAGTTTAATGATTAATTACCTTAAATTATTCCTATTTCAAACATGCCCATTTGTATAAGTGATAAATTTTTAGTAGAAATGTTTCCCCCCCCAAAAGTAATTCCTACTTCTATTGAAGTTTTTGTTGAAAAGACAAACTTCTTTATTAAAGTGAAGTTTCCTTTCAATTGTATTATGTGATTCTATTGTATTGCTTGTAATAATAAAATTTTGGATTATGATTTTGATACATTTAAAAATACTATATCTCTTATTTAAACTTTCTGTATTTCAGATGCATTTACTTTTGAAAGAATACCTTTGCTCTGGTGATAGTACTGAAGCATGCCGTTGTATTCAGGAGCTTGAAGTGCCACACTTTCATCATGAACTTGTGTTTGAGGTAATTATGCAGTGACTGAAATTCTAAATGCTCTTGGTGAGATTTATATATTTAAAAGTTTTAAATGAATGCCATCTGTTCTTTGCTTCCTAAGTTGCAAATGTATTAAAAGTATGGTTGTGAAAAAAAAAGCTTGAAATTTCCTCAATAGTGTTTGTATATAACCTTTTTATACTTATGATGAAACCAAAATCATGTGTACTGTTTACTGAAAAAACTGTTTACATTTTCAGGCCTTAATTATGGTTATTGAAGACATGGGGGAAAGGATCATGGATCTTATGTGTAAATTTTTCCAAGTATTAGCATCTAGTGTCATAGTGACTCCTGATCAGATGACCAGAGTAGGTATTTTCTCCAGTTTTTAAGAATTTGCAATGAGGAATCTTTCTGCGAATTTTAATAATTTTTTGTATTTTTAAGGGTTTCTTTCGTGTCTATGATGAAATGCCTGATATTTGTATTGATGTTCCTCAAGCATATAGTGTATTGGAAAAATTTGTCACTAAATGTAACAGTGCTGGGTTCCTTACTGAAGAAGTGGTCAAAAAGATGCCATCAAGGTACATATAAATTAATTGATTTTCTCTATGTAAACTCATTTAGCTTTTTATTTGTTTAAACTTGATATGGTGTTCTCTGAGTAAATTTTAAAAAAATTGGTTACTCCTTAGCTATTTTACTTTGTGGCTCTAGCTGCAACAGTCATGTTTCTTGAAATTGTTTATTTTATGAGAGTATATAGCAGATCCTATAATTCATATTTAATTTATGAATTATGTTCTGGTTAATCATATGGTTAGATTTGATTGTCTTAATTTCATTCTCAGATATTTTCCTTTTTTGGAGTATAACTATCTTCTAAGCAATGAAGTCTTAAATTCAAATACGATGCCTCCAACTAAATATTAAATGATCTAAATATAAAACATTCAACTAAATATAAATTTCTGCTGCTAGCTGACAATGACAATGTATTGTAAAATAAAGTTTTACATCATTTTTAAACAAATAATTAATCCACTGTCTTCTTTTTCAAACGTGTGGCATTTGAATACAGTCATGTTACAAATCTTATGTTCAGATTAACAAAAATTGCCTTATTCAGCAAGAATAGAAAAACTGCATAAAATCTGTTGAGAGTTTTTAATATTTCATAAAACGTACATCCAGAATTTTGAACTAGACCTTTATTTTAGTGTGAAAAGATCTAACGATTTTAAAATTTTACAGGGGTCGCAAACGTTTTGTATCTGAAGGAGATGGTGGAGTAGTAAAACCTTTCTGAGTGGCTGCTGGCCAAGTTCATGCTAAGTGGCTCTAGCTGCAATAGCCATGTTTCTTGAAATTGTTTATTTTATGTGTAAGTGTGTACAATTCTTGTAAAAGGATCTCCTTAAATAGCTTATAAAATTGAGTGTGGGGGATACAAGTAATGATGGTTCTTTTTCTGTTTTAAAATTTTACGAGTTTAAAACTTGTGCATATACTATATAATACTCTGTTCAAAAAGTTATGTGAAAGTTTATGAGAAATGTTCAGGTCATTGAAATATAAATTGTTTATTACACAAATTCCTTTTATTCTAGTTATTTGGTTTTCAGCATATTTTTTTTTATTCATATATACTATAAAAGCTTTTTTTCTTTTATTAAATGTAAATTTTTATTCTGCTTCTTAATTTGAAAGAAAATCTTGTGTGGGAATATTAGCTTTATTCTTCCCTAAATTATGTCTTCATTGTAATGCAAAATGCTTTAGTTTCCATGCTAACATAATTTGATTAACAAATTATTTCCTCAAAAATTTAACCACGTTCAAATTTATGTGTATCTCTAAAATAATTTTAATATTTGGACAAAAATCATCAACTTTTATCTTTCACATTCAGTGTTTATCATAGAGATACATATAATTTTAAGCATCTTTTTCTAATTTTTGGTAATTGCTCAAATCAAATTCAGTGTCATATCTAAAACATCACTTTTTATCATTAAATTTTCTGATGGACAGTACTAGTAATTGAACCTTCTTCATTGAAGTAAAATCATGAGTTGTAAAAAAGTTCCTTTATCTCTTAGGTGAACATTAGTAGTGACAAACATTTTAATTTTTCTTTTTACCAGCATTGTTGAAATGGAATTCCTAGTATTATGTACTTGACGAAGTATAATTTTTGAAAAGTTTTCTTATGTTATGTTTTCTATACAACTGTTTTGATTTGTTATGGATAACTGGATTGAAATGGTTTTGTAAGAAAATCTGCTCAAATGCTATAAAGCAATCATGTAATTGAATTTGCATTTCTAAATAAATTTGAGCTGTAAACATACTAATTTTGTTGTATTTCTTTGCAGTGTTCTTATTTTAATGATTTCAAGCTCTGAGAGCTAGTTTTTAAAGAAAGGTCCTTGAAAGAGGAGTTTTAATATTGAAGATATAGGGAGCTACTCAATCACTTAATTGACTACCATATTGTGTAAAAAATATTTTAACCCTTTCTTGATTTCTTTCTGCTATAATGGATTAAGAGCACTGTAATCCTTGTGGTAGGTAAACTTTCTACCAAAATTTCAGAACTATCAAATGCGGTAACTTAAGCTTATAAGAGAAACTTTAGCCCAGCCAACCGAAAGACATTGCCAAGACAGATGCTAGCAGATTTCATGAAGGCAAGAATAAGTGGATTAGAGGAGGCTAGGGGGCAAGGCTTATGGCCTTATTTGCCATACGACATGAATAGCTAAGTACTATAAGTAGTAGTGGGCTTCAAACTGTATCTAAAATCTCAATTTTAGAGAAATTGTTAACTCAGAAAAAGGTCCAAATTGTTAGCAATAAAAGCTCAAAGACTAGATGGTGTTAAAAAATCAGTTTACTGTTCCAAAAGTGATTTTTCTCCTAATTTAAACGATTTATCAAGATATAGGAGAGACTGGGGTTAGTTGGCAAAGTTTTTGTTTTTAATGTACAACTTTTTTCTGTAATCCTTGTAGAAAATTTGTTTTACACTGTGGATGGGTTAACCTTTGGGCTAAAAATATACACCTGATTTATAATTTTAAAACACATTTAATTAACAGTCTTTAGTGTAGTGATATGGAATATTTTCCTTCAAAGTTAACATATTCTTACTTTTTTTCCTTATACCAATAAACTACTTATTTTGTTATGCAATTAAGTATGCACCCTGATTCAGATTATAGATCAATTGATTATTTGAATATGTGCCTTATTCGTGAATACCTTCACCTACTTAAGAAGGCTACAGTTTCAGAACCTACATTTTGTTTAAATCTAAAACTTATGTAAATTGCTGAGATTATAACCATTTCAGATTTTGCACAATCATATCACATTTTACCAGTTTTCTCTTTAAGAGTCTTGAATGAATAAGAGTCTTTAATTTTCAAACATATTTTTCAAATGCTGTTTTTGTGAATAAGTCCTGCAAGTTTCCAGCACCTCATTGTCAGGGGTAGAAGTCGTCTTATATTTCCTATAAATCCTATATTTTCAAAAAACATGAAAAAAACGTCCTATAAATCCTATATTTCAAAAAATAATCCTATATTCCATCAAATGAACCTACTTTCAAGTTCGGCAATCTACGGAATTGCCAATAATTGGGGAAGTTTCAACCATGAATCAAACTGTAAAGTCATCTTTTTTTACTGCAATTTGAGAAAAACAAACTAGACTTTTATCGGGAGATATTCTTGGTTAAAAAGCTTGCTTTTCAACGGTTTTTAGGTTGTTGCCTTAAATACCATAAGTCTTTGAATTTCAAAATTAAAATTTGATGCCTTGAATATCCTTAAAAAATATTTTTCAATACATACCAAATGCCTGGAATTTTAATTTTTAGATGGCCCTATAATTATTACAAGATGTTTTCTGATCATGCAGAAGTTCCGATATCGAGCTCACGGCCCGAAGTTCTTCTGAAAGTTAATTACGTTTTCAATTATTCTTCGGGCTCTTGCCTATAAAGTTGGTTTTTCCGATTGGATGAGGACAGGATACTTTAATAGCAACACAGTATTGCAATTTTAAGTATTAATCAACAATTTTTTTTTATCAGGAAAACCCTCTTAAAAAATCTTTTCTAGGTATTTTTGGGGATTTTAAAAATACGGGAATTTGTGGGGGGGGGGGTTTAAAGAGATGTTAGAGTTTTTTAGATTTTTCATTTGGTACAATTCAAGCATTTTTACTTTTTGAGTTATAGATTAAATTAACTACGATTTTACTAAAAGTATTTTTAATTAAATACCTTTATTCAAGGTTCTAAGTGTTAAATTACATTGGCTACTTATGAAGTCAATGAAAATCCTTCTCCAGAAAGCTTTATTTTTGCGTTAGCACATGCTTTTTTCACATTGCATTATTAGGTTTTATTCTTGTTTATGCCTCGTAGTTACTTAAATTTTTTGCTTGTTTTCGGTACATTCATTTTATTGCTAAACTAAAGGATAGTACAGTGGAAGCTCTTATAACGACCTGCTCTTATAAAAATCCTCTCTTATAAAGACCCAAAAATTAGTCTCTATAAGAGCACAAAAGTGCTCTTATAAAGACTAATCTTCGAATCGATTCAGCTTATCGAATACTTTTCTGGATCGGTTTGTTTGCGTCACACATGAATTAGCCAATAAACGAATATCAGAGTATGACAAACAGCACCAAGTAACCATCGCATCTTCTTCTCGCTTGCTTTCGCCCGGGGTAACCGGCTAGAATCCCAAAACGAAATCTTGCGCTACCCAATGCCTTTGTTGATTTAAGACTTATTTATTATTATTATTATTATTATTAGCGTTTTAGTTTTATGTAAGCATCCGAACATTCTAAGGAAGCTAAGCTACGCAATAAATTAATATCAAAATAAAAATTTAATAGCAAACACAAATATTTATACTTTGTAAAATATTGATCTTAAATTTCATAGCAAAAAATAAGGTAATATAACATTAAATTGAAAGTATCAAGAATTCTTAAAATAATAAATATTTGCTTAAAATGAGGAAAAATCAATTGGGTGATTCGAACTGTGTTCTAAATCCCAACGATCTAGTATCCTACTGTTTGGATATATTGGTAAAATATACAACCAAGGGTTTCAGTTAGTTGATTAAAAAACGTATTACGGGTAACTGCAATTTCCATAATCCATCCCTTTGCCTTTGACGATTGAGGGTTGGTGATCGTTTTCAGGTTTAGATTTCCTCCAAACTTTATAAACTAATCTACTAAAAATATATCTTTGAGGGAATCGAGTCCACCTTCCTGAAAAGCATAAAAATTGATAGTTTAGTTAAACGAGTTTATTATTTTTAAACGAGTGATATTCTACACTCGAGTGTATCACTCGAAGTTTGCTCTTATAACGACAAAAAACTCGGTACGGATTAATTACGTTATAAGAGCTTCCACTGTACTAAAATGCAATTTTCCCTGCTACTAAATTGAATAGTAACAAAAATGTTGTAAGCACTAATACAAAAAACACTTAATTTTCCACCCCTTATATATTGTTCATTTCTGGGTTTTGTCCTATATTCATTTTTCAAAAATCCTATATATTTTTATTTGGTCACTTCTACCCCTGCATTGTAAAGTCAGCTTTTCCACACGAATTGCTGGAATCATGTTTTTCAAATGGTCATAAGTTGGCATATAGTGAAAAAAAATTTTTTTTATTGAAAACACTTCATAAAGTCAGATTTTTTGTCTCATAATGCAAATTTTCTTGTAACATGGTAATAATTATTTATTTTTACCAGAAAAATGATGCAAGAAAGTGGATTTGATTTTATAATGATTCCAGTTATAATGAATAGTTAAAAGGAAAATACAAGTTTGTCCATGTTCTATCACTGTTCCGATTTGAGTTTATCTGGTGGAAAAAAATATGAAGTTTTCTATATTATTATTCTAATGAATTTTAAAGCTATTAAAATTTAAAATTGTGCTCAAGGCAAAATATTTCATTTGGATGTATCTATTCGTAAATATAGAATGTACTAGTACTAACTTTTTGTAGTAGACACAGAAAACATTTTTAAAAATGATCACTTTTGTCTCTCTAAGTTTTTGGTCCCTAAGTCCCTTTTTTTGAATCTTCTGGCTGTTAAATGCCCTCCATAAGCTAATTTGCTTATTAATACTTTGATAAACACTGCAATGTTAGAAGGGAATTTTTCTTAATTATATTTGCTGAATTTTATTTAAGGTTTCCTAGAAGAGACCATGTAACCTTTCTCGGTCACTCTACATAGCTTTTAAATTAAAATATTATGGGAAAGTTCTACTGATAGCTTTTAGCCGTTGTTTGATTCTGTGGTCGCCACATCCTCTTTTTAGCTGTGCTTTTGATCCATTAAGAATCTTGTCAAGGGCTGTGAGTTTGATTCCTGGATTATGGAATGCAATGATTAAGAGAGTTAAGACAAACTTGCCTAAAAATCTTATTTCCACGTGCTTCAGTATGCTTTATTAAGTCCTGAAGCTTCAGTAGAAAAACAAAATTAAAGTTCTTTGAGCTAAATAACCACAATATTTTATAAATGTAATATTTATTATAATCAATAAAAAATTACAAAAATTTAGTCCATTAAAATGACTAAAGACATAAAATACTTATCAAATATTTAATGAACTAAAAAATTAAGAAAATATTTAAAGCTTTGAATGAACACAATAAGTTTAGTTATACAGGAAGACATTTCATTGCATTTTCAGTGGCATGATGCAATACACTTGTAGGACATCTTGTAAAATTACAAGTTAGAGTAAATTGGAATGTTCTTAAGCCAGACCTTTCATTCGCATTACCTACATAAAATATATGAGTATTAGTATACACATATTTTAAAATATTCTCATTCATAGGAAGAGAATAAAAAGTATAAAAGAAAACAGAGGTAATTTTAGGATTGGTCATACATGCAATATAATATTGGAAATATGAAAAAGATCAAATTTTTTAGAGATTAAGAAAAGAAAATTTCAGTGAAAAAATAATCCACTAATTGCCCATGAAATAGTACACAATCAAAATTTAATACATTAATACCCTAGTTAGACGCTATTTTCTGTACCGCCAAGGTATTTTGAAAATTAATATTTATTTTTAGACACAAAAATTTAGTTACCTCTTTTCAAGGATCAAATTTTCGAAAACTCAACTATTTTACTTTCGAGCTATTAAAAAAATTTACAAGCACTTAGCACAAAAGTTAAATGGTTTCAAATCTTATAATTTTTTGAGAAATTATGTATGCTTAAAAGCACAGTTCTTTGTAGTTAATCAATCAAGGCTTTGGGAATCCTAAAGAGGGATCCCAAATTTCTGGGCCATTCCTTCAATATTCTCTTGCTAACGAAATCCATTCATTTTAGTGATAGCATTATCAATGCTTATTAAATATATTATAGGTAAATTTGATTTTAAATAGTAATGCTGTGATGTGAAATGGATTTAACAATTAACAAGAGTTTTGTTTAATTTAGCAATTTAATTAAGAAAATAGCATACACTACTCAAATTACATGTATGTAAAAATTACATTGTATGTGGACCTTGATGAAAATTTCAAAATTATTTGGACCCTGAGTAAAATTACTTGTTGTTCCCTACCCTAGACTTATGTGATAGGTGGGACCAAGCAACAACCATACAAATCTAACACAGTTATACCTTAAATTATTTATTAAGAAAGAGCAATACATGTTTTTGTTAATTTTTTAAACTGTAGGTTTTACAAATATGATTAGAAAAACTTACCCGGATTGATTAGAAATCTCCAAATCCAGATAGTAATAGCATTAAAATATATATTAATAAGTTAAAAAAATTAAGTAAACTAACTCTTATATAGTATATTTTTATTTCCAAAGCTAGTTGGTTAAGCCAACTAATTTTAAGAAGAATTTGCTTACCTCAATTACCGGCTATAAGGTGGCCATATAAAAGTAAAATTTTTAAATTTGTTAAATAATAATCATAATAAAAAAGAAAAACCTAGAATAATAACTTAAGGGCATTCTGATTTTTCTATTTGCAGGATGACTTCTGATTTTGTTTATTTTTGTTGTTGACTTGTGTGCTGAAATAAAGAAGTTTTTTGGCCAAAAATCTGCACCAGCAATAAGCAAATTTTTAAAAAGCTGACTTTTTTTTACAGAAATTATAAAAAAACACTTTAATTTCCCAATTTTAGGGCACCAGGAGTCATGTGCATAAGTATTGCAGTTTTGAGCTGAAATATTAATCATCACTGGCCACAAGTTAATTGTAAAGAAAGAAAGAGGTTATTTTCATGAAAGTTGAAGCAAGCACAGTAACCAGGAATTTGTTGACATTAATATTACAAGCCAGATAACATTTATATTTTAATACCGAACAAAAGGGCCAACAGCCCTGATAGCCGGGGCAGTATGGCATGTGCCTCTTAACACAATGGTCTCTGGTTCAAATCCTTGGTGGCTACCATGCAGATTTTGTTAATTATGCTTTTATTTAACTTATAATTTTTCAGAAGTAGCGAGATTAGTTAGAGTTGAGTTGTTACTTTTGTTGAGGATAACCAGAGCCGAAAAAAAAACTTAATTTGATAAAATATTTAAAGTATTGAAAACTAAGTTATTCCAAATGTGGGGTACAAATAGGTGGGAGCAGAAACTGCCGTATCAAGCTGAAATATTATACAAGTCTTATTAAAGCTGGTATACTTAAAACTAACTAACTCAAGGGAACGAGTACTCATCAAAATGTTTAATAGCATGTTTGTTCTGCACACCATTTAACAAGACAAAAAAAAAAGTTTATAAATAACCAAAATAACTGAATTATTTTAAAGTATAAAAATTTTAATCTATTTAAAAATCATATAGCTTCTAGTTACCTGCAATAAAATTGAGCCCATTTGAGCAGGGGATTGAACTACAACCACACCTGCAGCCTTTAACGCATCTTTTTTTTCTTCAGCACCACCTTTTCCTCCAGAAATTATGGCACCTGCATGACCCATTCTTCTTCCTTTAGGAGCAGTAAGACCAGCAATGAAAGAGACTACAGGCTTGGAATTGTAACCCTAAAATTCAAATAAATTCATACAACTAAATACTAAAGGAAAAATATTTGAATTAATAGGTTATTAAAAGTATGAATGCTAATATCAGGCAGATCAATTATGTAATTAAAAACTATCAAAATTAACTTATTTGAGAGTATTGTTAAATGATATGTTTGTGGTACAGATAATTTAAAAGGTGAAGCACTGAAAGAAAATATTTCAGTAAGGAATTTTATGGTACTTCAAGAACAAAAAGCTTCAAAGAACAACAATTTTAATTTTATACCCTATCACATTAATTTGACACAGAAACAGTTCAAAATTTACTTACAATATTATGTTTCATAAGATACTCAGCTGCTTTTTCTTCTTCAACACCACCAATTTCTCCAATGAGTATAATTCCTAAAAAGTATGAAATATGAATATTCATTGACCATAAAAAGTACTCAATTTAACAATTGAAAGCTAAAAATACATAAACATTAAAAATTTAGATGGCATTAACAACTAGGTGATAATTTACTAACATTATTTGATTAAAAAAATACATAACCTTTTGTCATGGGGTCTTCTAAAAACACTTCAAGGCAGTCAACAAAGTTAGTACCACTAAATGGATCACCACCAATACCAATGCACAATGACTGCCCAAGCCCAGCTTGTGTTGTTTGATGAACTGCTTCATAAGTAAGAGTTCCAGATCTAGAAACAATGCCAATTTTTCCGGGAAGATGAATATGGGCAGGCATTATTCCAATTTTACACTGTCTAGGCTAGAAAGATCAAACAAACTGTAAAAAAGCAGCAATTTAAAAAGAAAACTATATCTTTAAAATAGAACTTCCACAACATTTTTGAAGAGTTTTTATATCTTTAAATTAATTAATCTATATAGTAACATAGCTAGTTATCACATTTATATTACAAGACCTGCATGATACAGATTCCAGATGGTGAAAATCATTGGATTTTTTGGAAAGTATTTATATTTGTTAATGAAGTAAATGAACCACTGCTAAACTGAAACTAACTGATAACGAAAAGTGAGTACCACTATCTGCATGACATCAATACAAGGATGTTATCAACAAGTATCCACCACTGACAAAAACAAATAATTGAAACCAGGGGCGGCATGTCCATAGGAGCATGTGAACCCCCAGTAAAACTGAAATAAGTTGATTAATCAAAATAAATGAAAAAACAATAGAAATATATTCCAAATTGTTTGATATTCAGAATGAGAATCCAGCCTCCCTTCTCATTAAAACATAAAAAAAAAGAAATTAATTACAAAATTTTTTTGATCTCCTAGTGCTTTACAAATTTTTTTGCCTTTAATGGAACGTGTGTTAGGACCTTAGCTCCTAAGTTATACAATAGTTTACCATTTGAGTTGCAGTCGGAAAAAAATTATTATCATTTCAAGAAAATTTTATTTACATTTTTAATTGAAATTGATGATATTGATTTATTTTTCCACATTTAGAAGCAAATTTACTTTATATTTTCCAGTTTGTCCAGAATGTTTAATTATGTATACTTTTATAAATTTATGTCTTGTGTTCATTTCCTAGTTCTAAATCCTTATTTGTTTTTTATCATTTGTGTATTGATTTTTGTAAACTATATTTTTTTCCTATGTCATGCAAGTAGTCACCAATACTGGCTCTGTTGCCTCTTGGTGACCAATTTTTATTTTGTAAATTGTATTTTTTAAAAAAGATAAATAAAAATTATTATTATTATTATTTGTAACAGAGAGGTAGACAGCCTGGAAAGCCATCACCGAGCTGGCTCAGGAGAAAATTATTTTGCTGGGAGCTCTCGTTTTCCCGATCGCGCACTTTGAGTGTGCCCTAGCAAGAATTTCTTCATTCTAGCTTTATTTGCATGTAATCTTTTAACGTATTTTCAATACCACTGGTTATTTTTCTTAAAATATTTTGCTGTGTTTTTTAGAGGGTTTTAAAAGAAAACTACTTTAGCAAAACGAAATGCTACTTCTCGTTAAATGAGTGAATTGAGTTATCTGTAAAATTTATTGTTCATAAACATTAATACAAACAATTATAATTATGAGATTGTTACTTGTGAACCCCCATTTGAACTACTCACGAGCCACCACACCTTATTTTGAAACCTAACAAACATACTGTAGCTCACCTTTATAACTCCAGGACAATTGGGGCCAAGAAGACGAGACTTATTTTGAGCCATCATCTTTTGCCTAACAATAACCATATCTTTAATAGGTATGCCTTCTGTGATGCAAACAATCAAAGGAATTTCAGCACACATGGCTTCATCAATTGCAGCAGCAGCGGCTTGAGCAGGAACATAAATAACTGTAGCAGTTGCACCAGTTTTCTCTACTGCCTGAATGATTGAATGGATATTAAATAAGTGAAAAAATACTTATGCTCAAACAAGGGTATGCCCTTGAGATTGATGATTTAAAACTAAAGGGCTCATGGTAACAGTTAGCATTTTTGTTTCAAAATTTTTGAGAGGTAACACATACTTTTTTATTATTTTTAAACTGATAAGTATATTAAAAAACCATAAATAGGATTGGAATAGCACATATAAGATAGAAACTTCCCTTATAACACATTTGCAAAGAACATCTTAAATGACCGAAAAATAACAATATATTGAAGAAGAAAAATATCTTTTTAAAAATTACAGGTTTTTAATGTCCCTATGATAATTAACTGGGGGCAGGAGATAGTAGGCATGCTCATGGGCACCCATGTTTGAATTCAGGAGGGGGCCCAAGAAAAATTTCTGCAAGTCAATCCCGTAGTTTTTTTTAAAGGGGGGTTGGATCATAATTATTCGAAAGGGGCCCGTACAAGGGGGCCCTGGTCCCCCTAAAATAAATAAATAAAAATGTATACCTCTTTGACAGAATCAAATACTGGAACACCTAAGTGAGTTGAACCACCTTTTCCAGGAGAAACTCCACCAACAATCTTGGTACCATATTCAATAGCTTGTTTGCAATGAAAAGTACCCTAAGCAATGATAAAGGAACACATTTTAAAATTGATGTTGAACTTACCTACTGATAACTGATAGGGCCACTTATATTAAGTTTTTCATAAATAATATTGGACACAAGCACACACGTTAAAAACAGGTGAAGTTTTTTCAGCATAAGAAAGGAATACTATTCTAGTTTTAAGAATACTATTAGAACATTTATAGGTAGCAGTTGAACCATGTTAAGGAAGATTTTTGCTTTATGTTTGGAAACAAATTAGAATTTTGTTTCTAAGCTTTTAGGATGTGTAACTGATTAAATAAGAATCCTAGATGGGATTTTTTTTTAAACTATAAGTTGTTGCAATGGTGGACATCAAAAATATCTGGTGATCATAACAGAATCTAAATGGAGGGTGAAATCTTAAATGGACACTTATGTTTTTAAAGTTGACACCACTCTTTTTATTTAAAGGAATTACAGGGGTTTATCCAGGTTTTTTTTTTATCCACACACACAGTCATTTTTTTCAACATTAAAAGAATAAAATTTTTGTATCATAATATAATATAATTAATTTGTTTTAGAGTGTTTTATCAGCATATTAAGTTCTAAACCAATCTAATGTTAACCCCTTACTGTCCCCAGGGGTGCAGAAAATGTTTTAAGGCCTAATATTTCCCCCAGAATACAACTAACTTTGTCTGAAATTTCCCCCAAAAATTCTCCATATTTTCATCAAAATTTCCCCAAAAATGTCCCAATATTTTCAGTCCAGCTCAAGTTACTACTAAAGTACAAAGAGTTTTTATTAAAAAATATAGTTATTCGCTGAACTTCTGTAGTGTTCAATAATTAATTAAATAATAATTTTCTTTTAGTTTCAATTTTTATGGACTTTATACCTTCTTATATACACGTCACCTTAGCTCAAAATATATCTAGTTAAAAATCTGAAATATAAACTCTCAAATTTGACAATACAGTAAAACTATCTTCTTTAACTAAACTTTAAAAGTCAAAGAATATTGTTGTGATCAAATAAGGATGCAATTTTTAGTGTAACTCACTGATCCCATCACGGTTACGTTGTTTTTCCTGCATATCAATCGAAACACACGGAAAAGCCGACTTTCAGGTATTCACTAGGAAAAGTCATTTTTTGCTTTTTTCCATAAAATTTGGAGGGTATGATATTTTCACCAGCCAAAATATTTGCTACTCCTTATAACAACTTGGATTTTTAGATTTGTTTTCTTAATAAACTTGGCCAAAAATTTCCCCAGAGCTCTCTGAATTTCCCCCGAACATCGTTCGGGCGTTCGGACATATTCTGCACCCCTGACTGTCCCTCTGGTTTGGTTATTGCTTTATGGCGCAAGAATCAGAAACCCCTTAATGGCAGATATTCCTCGGAACAAAGGGTGATTGATCCTAAGAGGTTTTACTGTACTTCAAGTTAAGCAAAAATACATATAGATGCATATGGCATAATACCTGTTTTCCAGTGAATCCTTGGCATATTACTTTAGTGTCTTTCCCAATTTGAAGGTGCTTCCTAGTATGAGAGTAACAATTACGGAAAACGGAGCGTTGACCTAAAATAATAATTTGAGTGTTAAAAATAGACCAATATTTACAATATTAAACATGCTAGTACAGATTATTTTGTAAAAAGAAATCGTTATCAAAATTAAAAAAAAATAAGTTAGAAGCCAACCAAGATAATGTAAAATGTAAACATTTTACGCAAGATGTTACATAAATGGGTACTTACGTATTATTCCGTCGACCATTCAGCGGCACAGTAATAGTAAACTCAATGGGATTTGATAACGTTTCGGATTAAGCGTCATGGTCGACGGGATAATACGTAAGTACCCAAAAATGTAATGACATGCATTTAACCCTTTGCGATTTTTTTCTCCTGTTTAAATCATCGCAAAGTTCCAATTCTTTTTCTCAAAGCAAAGTTTTGCTTCTCTTGAACCTTTATAGGTGGCATCACGATACAAGCAACAGTTCTTATATTTATTATGAATTTCCAAACGAAAGATGTTTTAAGTAACTAAAAATAAACCCAATTTTTAGAGTAAAAGATACTTAAAACTTTTAATTTAACAATCAAATTCTGTTATTGAGGGGGGGTGCTCGAATACCCCGCAGTAAGTATCCCCTGCAGAGATATTTTTAACTCCTCTGAGAGAGTATTTCACTCCGTGAAAATCGGAAATACTCTTTAAAAAACAAGCCAGGAGTATTTTCACTCCTTGAATTTTTCACAAAGGTTTAGCTTAAAAAATGCATCGTGTGGCCCCATCGAAATCAACAAATAATATTTTTCTACTCAAAACACCTACTGATCTCAGCGGAGACATTTTCTCCTTACCTCTGGCCATAGCCAATTGCCAAAAGCCATGGCACCCTAATTATCATACTTTTTAATTGTACAGCCATAGTGATTTTTTTTTCATTTATTGTTCTGATGCTTTAGGAGTTTGATTGCGATTTTCGTATTTCTGTATATATTTAGTTCAAGTTATTTCCGTATTTCACTCCTCATAATTCAATTTTACTCCTCCTAAAAAAGCCAAGGAATATTTTTACTCCTCCAAAAAAATCCTAGGAATAACACTGATCCCCTGTATAAAGTACTAAAAGAGGCCTCAAGCTTGGACTCTAAAAAGGCCTCGCGCACGGGCTCCAGAAACATGAAGACATGAAAAAACGTTATTGAACAGACATTTTATCTTCGTAGTTTAACATGGAACCAAATAGTTTAAATTCTTGCGAGGCCCTTAAAGTGCGAGGCGGACGCCTAGTTACGCCTCTGCCAGTCATGGGCAAAGTACGGCCCGCGGGCCAAATGCGACCCGTCGGACGAGTCAATCCGGCCCGCGGCATGGTTTTGAATAACCCCTACAATTACACATAGGAGAAAAGGTTTTTTATATGGCCACCATTGCGAATCGGCTCATCCCAGTTTCTACCAGATTTTGAAAAACTTTCAGAAGCTCAGTATCGCAGTTTCATCAGTCACATGCGCCTTCATACTAAATTTTGTAACTTTTTCTGAGTTTTTTACCATTGTAGCAAATAACATAAGTTGTGTGTGATGTAAAAATCAGCTTTAAAAATTATCACTCATAAAAATTTGTTTTGCTATTTTTTTTGTTTCCAGCCCGCCGAGATAATTTTTTTATTTTATCTGGCCCTCCCCTTAAAAAGTTTGCCCATGTGTGCTCTAGACTATATAAAGAACTAAAAACTTGATCTAAGTTTTTTTTACATAAAAACAGATTAATCATGTTAAGTGAAAATACTTTTTTCTACTTCCCAAGAAAGAAACAAATGAATCTTTCATGAAAATTATAAAAAAAGCATGGGACATACCAAAAACCTTTCAATGAACCTTCAGCAAAACTTGTGAAAAGGTATGATAAATGCCTGAATCTTCAAGGTGATTACGTGAAAAAGTAACCAAAAGTGTGGATCAGCTGGAATAAGAGTCCACCATTTGGTGATCGCGTCGCGATAGCCAACTGTACACATGGGCACCGGGAGGGGGGTGCACTTGCGCACCCCCGGCAAAAAAGAAAATATGCAGAAAAATATTAAAAAAAAATTTTATTAGTTAATTTTTGAATAAAAACTTAAGGCATCTAGGTTGCTGTCCAAATTTCTTAAAATTCTTTCCTTTTTGGGAAACTCAAAAAATATTGATGTAATCCAACAACTCATATGACAGGAGCAACAGCGACGGTCAATAGCACCAGCACCTCAACAAAAATTAAACTATCTGACCTCTTCAAATACAAAATGCTATCCCCTTCTCCACTATCACGTGGCCAGGGGAGTCAAAAATAGAAAAATTTAGGGGTGATGAAACCACTTGAGACAGCAATACAGGATATGACTTAGAGATGTAAAATTCTCGGTAATAATCTTTTGGAGAATATTCTCCAAGAGGAGAATTTTCGAGAATATTCTCCTAGAAGCTACTAAATACTAAAAAAATTTTTTTTTGTAAAAAAAAAATTATAAGGGATACCTATATCAATTTCAAATTAGAAGAATATTAAAGGTTTTACAATGAGAAGTTATCATAAATAAAAGAAAGCCAAATTAAATTGAAAAATATTTTAAAATCACTACTTAATTGATAAGACAACATGTTTGATAGGTAAAGTAATTATTACAGATAATATTACAGATAATTCTAATGTGATATTCCTTCTTTTAAGAATATTCTCGTCTCCTAATTTTACAAAGTTCTATCAAAATTAACTAAATGTCAGGTTCAAAAGGTCCTTCAGTTTGACAACTATTGGTATTAGTGCCGTTTACATGAGCCAATTACCCGGGTAAAAGGCGGCTCTTACTCCTCTTTTCTACCCGGCATTACCTACGAAGGGAAAAAGATAGGAAAAAGCCGGGTAGGATTCAATCCTAGTCAATTGCCGGGTAGTACCCTCCTTTCCCATGATGCATTTCGTGTCCCATCCCACACTACCTTGCGTGTTGTGTAGTCCGCCATTTAATTGTTTGTGTGTGCTCTGTTGATTGTTTTGATATAATTTGTAATGGACATCAATAACGTAGAAAGTAGCAAATGCAGTTGGAAATGTGAAGATAAAACGTTAAGTTTAATAAACATCCATTTAATTTTTAAGACAAGCACAACTTACAAACATGAAAAACTGAAATCAAAACAATAAACATTGATGGAATTGAAACAATGTTGCCAACACAATTTTGTATAATTGTATAAGTGTTACTAGTAAATAAACAAAATATTCAACAAATAATACAAGATTACTTTCATACATCTTCGCAGGTCTTCGGTAAGCAAATCTGCTATCATCCGTTGATTTTTTTTGCATATATCGCCAACGCTCTTTTAAAATTCCTTTTGATGCTTCTTGCAAGAACAAAAATGAGCTATTTGTAAACAAACTTGGAAACCATGGAAACAGGCAGATCCCTTATTTCTTACCACGTGACCGAGAAAAAGCCGGGTTAGATCATGTCTCATGTAAACGCCTTCAAATTTCGTTACCCGGGTAGAGTTGGAAATTCCCTTCAACCCACTTTTTACCCGGGTAGCTACCCGGGTAATATTTTTCCCATGTAAACGGCACTATTATTACATTTGCTTTTAAAAACTATATAAAAATAATTTAGACTCCTCTTTTAATTGTATGAGTATTTTCTCGCAGTAAAACTTGCTTCTAATATTTTAAAAAATATTTTATATTCTATTAAATAAAATTAACTTATTTAAAAAAATTTTTGCGAAATAATGAAATTACAGTTCAGAGAATATTCTCTGAACTGTAGGGTGACTTTTAAATAGTAAGTTTCATTGAATTTGTTATTATTTTCAGGTTTCTAACACTAATACTACATGACCATTTCATATTATCAAAAATTTTTACATTTATTTCCATTTATCAATCAAAAAATAGAATATTCTCGATTATTCTCAAAATTCTCGCTCCTGGAGAATATTCTCAGAATATTCTCGTTCTCCGAGAATATTCTCCGGAGAATATTCTCGACTCACATCTCTAATATGACTACATTTTATCCACAAGGGGTCGCTTCCAAAATAATAGTTTTTACAAAAATTACTAAGAGTCTCCAAATAAAACCCCCCTCCCTGTAGCCACTAATATGTATACGACCCCTCACGGACCGCTTTGACACTTTTCGGCCAATCTCGGATTTATGAAGTCGGAGCTGAAAACATCCCCAATGTGAAGGATTAAAGTTAAATATTTCAAAATTTTTTCTGGGGGAACCCCCTTACCCCCCTGCGGCTCCACAAGGGAATCTTGTATGACACCTTGAGAAATTCCTCGAAATTTTGTGTCAAAAGATAAAAGTGATGGACCCAAAAAGGTTCTCAAAATGACTTAAAACCCTACTTTTACAAGTAAAATTCATAATTTTTTTCTGGGGGAGAAACCCATACCTCGCCAGCGGTACCACAAGGGGATCTTACATGATACTTTTTTAAACATCCCAACATTTTGTGTCAAGCAGTACACTTTTAGAAGAAACAAGGGGGTATTTATAAGAAGTGAAATAGAGGGGGTGGCAATAAATCGATATGCACAGCAGTGGCGTATATAAGGGGGGGGGTGAGGGGGCCCTGCCCCCCCGCGAAATTCGGACTAGGTGTATGTATCAAAACAAGTTAAAACCCTGTATTTTAGGGTCAAATTTAAAAAAAAAATTCTGGGAGAGGACCCCCAAACCCCACTTTTGTACTTGGAATTTTACTATTAAAAACTTTATTGTTATTAAGAAAATCCAAATCCTTACAAAAAATATATGTCCAAAATTCGGACTAAGTGTATCAAAAACAAGATAAAACCCTGTTTTTAGGGGTAAAGTTTCAAAAAGTTTCTGGGGATGGACCACCAGATCCCCTTTTGTACTTTAAACTATTTTAATAACTTTTTAAATATTAAGTTCATAAAAATTACATCCAAAATTCGGACTTGGTGTACCAAAACTAGTTAAAAACCTTTTTTTTTTAGTCTAACTTCCAAAAATTTTCTGGGGGAGGACCCTAGACCCCCCTTTGGTACTTGTATTTTTATTACAAAGAACTTTTCCTATATTAAGTTTTTAGGACCTAAATTATCACCTAAAAAGCTACATTGACCTATTAAATATGCGGGGGAGGAGCTGGGGAGTATTTTGGGGCCCCTCTCAAAATAAATTCTTATATACGCCACTGATGCACAGGGCTCAACTCCATGCTTTCTCCCCCTTGATTAATGTGACGCGACCTCAAATACAGGCCTGCACCCCCCCTAAAAGAAATCCTGGCGGCGCCCATGACTGTACACTATAACTAATCATGCCGCTAACTTCCGTATACCGCTAAATAGGCCTAGCTTCGATGATAAGAGCCGTTCAGAAAACACCATGTTTATCCACATCAACATACTTAATTTTGCCATCATATGAGCTGTAGGTAAACATGGCGGCTGGAGGACTCTTAACGAAGCTGTGCAGTATTTTATCATGAAATGATACATATTAGGGTACTTACGTATTATCCCGTCGACTGTGACGCTCAATTCGAAAACGTATCAAATCCCATTGACTTTACTATTACTGTGCCGCTGAACGGTCGACGGGATAATACGCAAGTACCCATATATTAGTTTTATCAATGCAAAGGATAAAAGGGATTGAGCACACTTGTTCAGCAAAACTTAGTCATAAAACTGTCACATCGTGTCCAGTGCGAAGAGACCTTCTTGCTTCTTTACACCGTTTTCCTATCAAACCTTTAAAAGCTTAGACAATTTTCCATTCTACCTCGTACTCATCCCATTAATTGCAAATTAGTAAAGAAAATTACAAAAAGTTAAAGCTAAACTGTATTATATAAGCTACTTTTAAATTTTATGAACCATGAATTTGTTTTTTCAATGGTACTTAAAGGAATTAAGAACTATATAAAGAAACTCAAAGACAAACTTACTAAGAGATCTAAAGAACCGACTAACTGGTACAAGAGCCATTTAATTGCAGAATAATTCAATCGTATCACTTGAATAAAGCTAATTTATATAATTTTCAATGTCAAAACCTTGTCTACCCGGAACGACTGAGGATAAGCAACCACATGCCAGCGAAACGAAAGCGAAATGAAAGTTTGTTTATCTCATTTGAAGTGTGAAGTGAACTGAAGGTTAAAGATGTTGCCATAAAAATCCAGCTTAAAAGTGTGTCAACCAAATATCAAAATGTATCAACCAAATAAATATAAATAAAAAAAAAGACAACAGAGGTTGACCCCCTCAGTGGTTGACCCTCGGTTTTCTGTGAGATACTATGAAGTTTGAATTATAAGGGGCGCTTATTTGAAGATTATTTTATAATTCCGTACTGCTAACTTGGCGACCGCAATGCGAGTCGCCAAATGGAGGACTCTTATTCCAGCTGTGCCAAAAGGGTTAGTAACTCTCTTGACTCTCAAGCGTCTCCTCCAGCCATGGACCGGCACACCATAGGAAGGTAGTGCAAGAGAGTGGAGGCAGGCTTCTAATCAAGCCGACTATAATAGAAGAAGTAGTGACAATTGATTAGTCCTCCATTATATGCTAGAATGAACTGTGTATTCCCAGAACCAATTTAATTTCCAATATTTTTTATTATTTAATTTATAGTCAGCTAGATTATAAATCCGTTCTGACCCCCCGCTCTACCTGCGTTACCTTCCTATGCCGTGCTGATGAGTCCTTACAAGGACAAGGCTGGAGGCGGTTCATACAAGGTTCATGGCTGGAGGCGACGCTTGAGAGTTGGAGCTTATACTTATTGTCTGTTAACTAGCAGTAATGATGAAATACTACCTTTATCAGTAGTATTAGTTTTTCATTTAAAAGCTATCAGAGGTGGAAAAAATGGGGAGGAAGAAAAATGTTTTTATGGGCTGGCAGAAAAAAGTTCAAGGAGTGTGCTTGTAAATTCAATAATTAATAGAAAAAAATGTCCAATTTTTTTTCCAGTAAAGATGCCAATTGATAATCAACAGTGTACCAATCTACAAGTACCAAAAATATGCTCTTCTAGTTCACATTATATTGTAACCTTCTGCAATGGCCAACAGAGTAATGACTGACAAAAACATTGCTTGGTTTTGTTGCACGAGGGCGTTTTTTCCCCTTCAAATAGTGGGCTGTTTCTCATTTTGAAAACAGTTTTAGGGGGTGGATGTGGGATTTGTGGTCTCAATTACCAGACCTGAGTCGGTTTTTGCATTTGGAAGAATCAAATACGAGAGGAGGTCGAAACCAAAATTTGAACCGCCATTTATTACGACAACCTCGGAACTATGGAAGAACGATCGCGTCGCAATCGCCAACTATACATTATAACAAATCGTGAACCGCCAGGGTGGATTTAGGGTTTAGGTGGTAATTTAGGGGGTGGATGTGGGATTTGTGGTCTCAATTACCAGACCTGAGTCGGTTTTTGCGTTTGGAAGAATCAAATACGAGAGGAGGTCGAAACCAAAATTTGAACCGCCATTTAATACGACAACCTCGGAACTATGGAAGAACGATCGCGTCGCAATCGCCAACTATACATTATAACAAATCGTGAACCGCCAACTTGGCGACCGCAGCGCAAGTCGCCAAATGGAGGACTCTTATTTCAGCTGTGCCTTTTAAATTGGTGAAATTGATACTTAGCAAAAAGTATCAGTACCAAGATGCTCAAAAAAAAGTCATCAAAATGCGCCAACCAACCAAAGGTACGGAACTTTCCAAAATATAATCATTAATAATATTCATTGTATGACATACCACATACTATAACTAAAGCAAATATAAAACAGAGGATATACCTAGGTATAATAGGCACAGCTTTGATGATAAGAGCCATTCAGAAAACACCATGTTTATCCACAGCAACATGCTTAAGTGTTGCCATCATTTGAGTTGTAGATAAACATGGCGGCTGGAGGACTCTTAACGAAGCTATGCCGTATTTTATCATAAAGTGATACATATTGGGGTACTTACGTATTATCCCGGTGACCGTGAAGCTTAATCCGAATTTGTAAAGAAAATTACAAAAAGTTAAAGCTAAACTGTATTATATAAGCTACTTTTAAATTTTATGAACCATGAATTTGTTTTTTCAATGGTACTTAACGGAATTAAAAACTATATAAAGAAACTCAAAAGACAAACTTACTAAGAGATCTAAAGAACTGACTAACTGGTACAAGAGCCATTTAATTGCAGAATAATTCAATCGTATCACTTGAATAAAGCTAATTTATATAATTTTCAATGTCAAAACCTTGTCTACCCGGAACGACTGAGGATACGAGACCACATGCCAGCGAAACGAAAGCGAAATGAAAGTTTGTTTATCTCATTTGAAGTGTGAAGTGAACTGAAGGTTAAAGATGTTGCCATAAAAATCCAGCTTAAAAGTGTGTCAACCAAATATCAAAATGTATCAACCAAATAAATATAAATAAAAAAAAGACAACAGAGGTTGACCCTCGGTTTTCTGTGAGATACTATGAAGTTTGCATTATAAGGGGCGCTTATTTGAAGATTATTTTATAATTGTTTCGTGTTTTTTCTTCTTTTCAACGGTTTTATATATGTTTTCAAGGGTGCTGAATTCGTGACTCAAAGTACCGATAGATGGCGCTGTCCAAACTAACCACAACCTTTAGCACCCACTTATTTAAATTAATTTAATTTGGATTTTTCTCTTTTAGTTATCGAAATATTGCCGAAGTATATCATTAGAACCGCCCGAAGTAAAAATTTAATGCATAAATAGCAAGAAACCGGCACTTTATTTAACACTGTTCCCCAGGGGCGTCATTTCAGTTTTTGGTTGGGGGGGGCAAGGATTTTTTTTAAGTGGGGCTGAGCCACGCCGTAACCAGACTTGTTTTTTTTTTGGGGGGGGGGTGACTCAACATCATAAGTTCTAAGTAAAAATGGGGGGTCTGGGGGTCACCCCCAGAAAAAAATTTTGCTTCATTTTTACAACATTTAAGTTACATCCGAAGAGAACAGCCCCTTGTAAACCACATAATTTCTTGAGAAAAAAGTTACAAATAAACGTCAGTTTCAAGGGGAGCCGGAGGTCCTCCCTCAGAATTTTTTTTGAAAATTTCCCTTTAAACTAGGGTTTTATCTCCCTTGCAACCTTGTTGGGGAGCACCCAGAGGGAACTGCTTGTTGTGAGTGGCAGAATTTTCAAGGAAAATATACTGTATAACATAATATATATTTAAAAATTTTAAAGAGGGGTCTGGGGGTCCTCCCCCAGAAAATTTTTTGAAGTTTGCCTCTTTAAAGTAGTGTTTCAGCTCATTTTGAGGTCCTTTGGGTTACATTCAAAAAGAACAGTTCTTTGTAAAGCATAGAATTTTCTAGGGGAAAAAAAGTTATAAATAAATGTAAAATTTTCAAGGGGGGGCGGAGATCCTCCCCCAATTAAATTTTTTTGAAAATTCCCCTTTAAACCAGACTCCTAGGGGCTTCAAACTCTTTGGTTCCCAAAGGGAACTGCTTCTTGTAAGCGGCAGAATTTTCAAGGGAGACAAATTGTATAACAGACATCAAAGGTCAGGAGGGGGATTGGGGGTTCTCCCCCAGAAAATTTTGAAATTAGACCCTCAAAAGTAGTGCTTTAACTGCTTTAGGGATGTTTTGAGTTAAATCTGTTGCTCCTTGTGGAAGTTACAAAATTTTCCAGGGACTCTCAGCAATTTTTCACTTAAGAGTGGAAACCTTGGGGGGGGCAATTGCCCCCCCCCCCTGCCCCCCCCTAAATGACGCCCATGCTGTTCCCTATGGGAAATTGAGCCTAGACGACCCGTCTTCGTTAGTGTCAACAGCTACCACCAGAGGACAAGCTTAGGGCTGGAATCGCGAATCCGAATCTGCGAAAAAAAAGCTAAAACTTTAACCCATTTTTTGTTTTTTTTTTGCTTGTAGAACGGAAAGTATGGGTTTCTCATGAAAATGTTACGCACAAAAAAAGGAGATATAACAAGCTACAAAATTGTCAATTAAAACTTTTTTGTCAGACTAATAGATTGGCCGCTAGAATGCGTTGAAGAATAGGGAATTTTTGGCCTTTCCGCAAAAAAAATGTAAAAAGCACGCTTCTACCCTCTATGTAGTGAAAAATATTCACGTTATCAACAAAAATTTTACACCACGTGAAAAAGCATTTAATTGCCTATAAATAAAGCATTTTAAATTATTTTTTGATAAGGGGGAGGGAGGAGCGAAGCAAATATCGAGATTAAAACTTTCGCGCCTTACAGCCAAAATGAACTTATTTGAAGTAATCTCCAATCTGCGCTTTACCTCTGGTATTACAAATAAAATAGTTTTTTTAAATGAATTGATGACTATGCAGGGCCGCCGAGAGCCCAGTCGGGCCCCGGGTACAAGGTTGAGAAGCGGCCCCCCCTATGACATTCTCATTTCGAGGTAGGAGGAGAAAATTTCTGAAGTATCTCCACCCATGCATTCCATAGGCTTAATGTAATTTTAGAATATTTCTAGGCAAGATCTGAATTTCACTCAACTTAAAAGTATCGTTTTCTTGATAATACGATGAGTAACAAGTAATAAAGGGGGTTTGGGGGTCTTCCCCCAGAAAATTTTTGAAAATATGCCTTAGAAAACTGGGAATTTACTCATTTTTGGACCTTTATGTGAACAAATTAATTTCCAAAATATTCAAAATGATACCCGTCTTAGTACTCAATATGAAAAGCTTTGGGTACCGGGCCCCCTACCGGCCCGGGCCCGGGGGTATCGTACCCCCTCGCCCCCCTCTCTCGTCAGGCCTGTGACTATGCATTAGGGTGGCCCTTATTTTTCAAAGTCGGAATTTTTTTGGGCACCCCCCCTAATTTTTTTCCTTTTGCCATGAAATGAAAGTGTGCAAAAGGATTTTCCGATATTTTAATATTAACCCGTGCCGCACGGCGGTTGAAGTTTGAATCCCATAGCGCGCCATAGTAACTATGGCTTATAGTAGGGGAATAGCTTGTCCGCTCGCTTCCTCTAGATCAGAATGAAGAAAAGATGAAATAAGAGTCACAAAATGACCATGTGTAATGAAGATGTTTGTTAAAATCCATGAAAACTTGGTAAAATTTGATAATTTTAGCATAATTTATAGTTAGGAAAATTCGCTCTTCAGACACCACCAGTTCCCACACTGGATGAATTAATGGTACTGTCAATATTTTGGAACACTATGCGGACCGAGAGCTTACGCATTTCACATGTCGCCATCACATATACTAATTGATATTAAGAAGTGTGTTTGAGCAAGAACTGCCCAAATTAAAATAAGTCCAGATGTGATCTTAGTTAAAAAAAATAATTGAAAGATGGAATGGTATCAATAAGGAAGACGGTGAAAAATATTTGATGAAAATATCAATCAAAAATAAATTTTGAGCACTACTTATTATATTGTTAATACCCTAAAAGAACGGAAACATGATTATAAGGAGGTAATTGAATTGTGTGTAATTTTTATGGGGAAATTCAGAAACATTATTTAAAATTAGGCCACTAGCTCTACATCATGCCAGATAGATGACTAAAGCCACTTATTCCATGAAAATATTCAAGTTTAGATTGGTTGGTTCACTTTTTTGTTGTGAAAGGTCCATAGCGGGACATATTGCGCCAGACACAAGACTAAAAAATCATTTTAAGTGGGAAAAATCCTTTGTCATTCATGTTTAAAAACCATTTGGCTTTAAAAGAACAGAAATTGAAAGGTTTAAAAAAACCAATCGTTTATTTCTTGTGAAGATCTATGTGATAGCATGGATAGAAAGTACCCATCGGCCTTCAGTGTTAAATGATTTAAATTTCTTACAGGCTTCAAACATTTGTTGTACCTTAATGAAGAATATGCATTCCATCCATTTTTAATGAAAACGTTGATGTGGAATCAAAAAAGCGCATAATCAAGAATTTCAAACGTGATACTCTTAATACAGCAAGAAAATGTATCTTTTATTCTATCCTAATGCAGTTGCCCGCTTCAGTTTACTTATATTATCTTATTGGGATTTTTTAACTTAGCCATAAATATTATTTTTGATTATCTTAGGAATATTCACATAGAAAAATTTTACTATACCTAATTAATTACGGATTGATTCCTTATTTTTCAGGGAAAAATTGAGGACTTTATTTCCCAAAAAAACTTTAATTTTATTAAGAGATTGAACGTTGATATTAGTTTCTTTAACATAAATCCAGAACTTTGGAATGATGACTTTTCATGCCTAAATACCAGAGAAATTTCAAAATTTGACTACTGTCAATGACACAGTTGAAAGGGGTGTAAAACTAATTCGAAATTTAAATGGACTTTTCACAATAGATTAGAAGCAGAAACAGTACCTTTTGCAATGTGTTGAAGGGAAAACAATACCCCGATTGCAAAAATTATACTTTTAAGCGTAAATTTGAATAATTGGTCCTAAAAGTGAATAAACTCTCTATTTCTTTTTTAAGATATTACATAGAATTTAATAAATGTTATAGATATATAGAATTTGTTACATTGAAAATGTGTACAAAACATTAAACGGATTTTTTTAAATTATTGTATCTAAAAGTGTAGTTATTGTTTTGTGTTATGCTATGTGAATTAATTTTATTGGATGTTTTTACAATTTATTTTCAAGAATTACCTTTTTATTAAATTTACTGCTTTTATCTACTAATAATATTTTTAGGTAGCATTTTCATCTTCACTACCCTTAATAATGCTGAGATTATTAAAATCAATTGTCATTCTGAAGTTCAGGAAACGAGCGGAGAAGCTATTCCCACATTAAGCCACAGTTACTATGGCGCGCTATGGGATTCAAACTTCAACCGCCGTGCGGCACGGGTTAATATTAAAATATCGGAAAATCCTTTTGCACACTTTCATTTCATGGTAAAAGGAAAAAAATTGAGGGGGGTGCCCAAAAAAATATTGAAATTTTTTTTTCTCCATTATAATAAGAGCCACCCTACTATGCATGTTTAAAAAAAATTAATTTTCCAATTTTATTTATGAAATATTAAGTATTTTAGGCAGAAATTTAATAAATTGTTTAAATTTATAAAGTAATAAATTATGGGAATGTTTTGATGAGCATTGCTGAATCCGAATTTCAAGTTTATTTTCATTTAAAAAGTCACCAGTAGCTGTAATGTCATAGAGCTGTAGTGGGGGAAAGCGAGCGTTTTTCACTTTTTTTTGTAGAAAGGCAAAAAAATAGCTGCTCTTCAAAACGTAAAATAACAAAGAACCAGTGCATCTTATAGGAAATTTTACGTACTTTAATTTGGTGTGCTATTTTTCGACAAAGGAATATTTTCTTAGAAAATTGGGGAGAATTGAACAAAAGAGCGAAAATTGGAGATTATTTGCCTTTTTTGAAATAATGAAGAGGGTACTTTTTAATTGAAAATAAACTTAAAATTAGGATTTAGCTATGCAAAACACTAGTGTTCGGCAACTAGTGGTCAAAAAATAGTTAACTACCAACTACTAACTAGTCTGGGAAATTGTAGTTGTAACTAGTAGTTAACTATTTTTTCCTGGGACTAGTTGCAACTAGTAGTTAACTATTTCCCAAAGTAGTTAGTGTTGCTTTTCATTTTTGCTATTATTTTCATGTGTATGTAAGACAACACTCTTCGCAAGATTTGCACCCACACAATCTTAAATCACCATTCCAACTCCATAAAATAATTTTAAAATATCATTAGTTTCTTATAAAAGCAGTTGAATAAAATATCGAATTAAAAGGGCTCATCAGGTAATAATACTGGTTGGCAAAAAAGCCAACTCTCTTATCAAGCCATTACTCTTATCAAGCCGATATAAATATTTTTTCTAACTACTAACTACAAAAAAATCTGTCCTAATAATAATTATTTGTCAAACCTATGTATTTAAATAGTGTTTAAATTCTTTTCTAGTAATCAAGCTAGTTTAACAAAATCCATATTCTGGGAATGTAAATATTTCTATAAACTTATAAATGTTTCTTTTAAAATCTTAAAATCTTCACAAGTTAAATACCTGAGCTAGGAACTGATAAGTACATATAAAAACTTAATTTAAAATTAAATGAAAAATTTAATTTTGAAAATCTTTTGGCATGGATACTTGCTAAAATTATGTATTACTTACATTTTTTTGCGAAGTCAGCCGAACATAATAAAGTCGAAGAAGTTTCAGACAAATGATGAAATTTGCCCAAAAAGTACTGTTTTGATATGTCAAAAGTTAAATAGCGCTGAAAAGAACTGTTTTTGCAGAAAAATGCACAAAGCTATCGTTTTTATATCACTTTATGAGAGCAGTTGAAAACGCAACTAGTATCGCATAAAAATTAGCTTGTCTGAAATCTTTTGTTTTTTGTTCAACTTAACAATGACATGGAACAATGTGTGGAATATTAAGAAAAGTTAACAATGTGGACAGTAATTGTTAACCTTAAAAAGCCTTCATTTAAGAATTATAGTTTTAGAACTTTTTCAAAGATATAAATTATAGAAACACTTGACACAACATGAACACTTTCATAACCTAAAGTAACCATACACTCTAATCCAGCTATATTTGACCCACAAATAAATATTCCAATGCATATAAAAGTATCGACCATAAAAACTAATTTAAATTAATTTCCTTTATAATATTTCTTCTTTTCTTAAGAATTCAGTACTTTAGTACCTCTACCTAGATTTTTCAAGATTACATTGGTCTAAAGACTCTAATACAGTGTCTTACAGGAACACCTTACTGGACCAACAAAAAGGTGACATTATAGTGACAACAAAAGGTGACAAAAGATAAAACCATGTATCCTGTAAGGGGATGAGTGATGGATAAGTGAGGTGTTTTTTACGAATTTTGGACCTGCCTCCCCCTTGGGAAGATTTAGTGAGATTTTGCTAGAGCCCCCTCCCCCAAAAATTCTTCAGTGAGATTTTTTCTATAACTTTTAAATAAATAAACTTCTTTGGCATGTTCTAGCCACGTTTGTTTCGTCTTGTCGGCATGAAGCTTTACATATGTATTGCAAAAGTTAAGAATCCATGTTGAAATAAAATTTAATCTTATACGTGGTAATTATCACGACTGATTCTCTAATGACTTGTTGTTCTGACTAATTTGTGCATTTTTCCTGAACATGTGCCAAGCAGATAAAAAAACGTATATTCTCTAAACGTATATTTTGCTGGACCTCCCCCTTTTTGACCTCACGTAATTTATGAACGTCTCCTAACTAACACATTCTCGCCAGGTGTAACATGTTAGGTAAACCAATGCGAACATTCCGTAACTTAAGAATGTGATCATTCGGAGTAATTTGGCTTTCAGAAATTCTCCCCCTTCCCTTTTTCTTCTGTTCCAGGATAAAATAATAGGTATTCTACCTAAAGGGGTAGTTAAAAAGATGTTCCATTTAAAAGCAGTTTAACCATATTTTGAAGGTTAAGGGTTTGTAAACCATTAATTATTAATATATCACTAAAGCGTGAGGTGTATCCTCGCATCTTGAGTACACCTTGGGAGTAAATTCACGAAAAAGGTTGAGAACAGTGGCGGATCCAGAGACTTGGTTTGGGGGGGGTGATTTTACCTACATGCGCATTCGACATTACAATCAATTTTCACTTTTACATTCAATTCGTAAGAGGAAGACACATAAAATATATTTGGTGGAAAGTTCCACTTTCTACTGATTTAATTGAAAACCATTAAATGCATGATTAAAATAATTCATTTTCCCTTTTTAAAATGGAACTTCTACTTAAATGCATAAAGTATACACTAATATATAACAAGACAGACCAAAATAAAGAAAAATTAGAGAAACAGAAAAGTCACTAAAAGTAAAATTACCGCAAAGCCACGAATGCCTTTTTGCTGTTTATAATTATTTCTTTTAGCTTTTTCACAATTTAAAATTTAGTAAACCGGATTAAATCATTAGAACCTTGAAATGATAAGTAATAATGGCATTGAAAGCTGCCCTGTTAAGTTCTCAAAATAATAATAAAAACTTAATAAATGTACATACAAAATATTAAATCTATTATTAAATGATAAAAACAATTTTCTTTAGTATATGTATTCCGAATTTAGCAACCAAGAAGAAAATTTAAAATGGCAATTTTTCTTAATAATTGATACAGTGATATACTTGAGTTTAAAAAATTATAAAACATCGAAACATAGTTTAAAAAAAAGAAAAGTTGCAGAAAATGGCAAAACTACCTCAGCTTTATCTTCAAAAAAATCATTTCTTGGATTTTTCTTAAAAAACGAAAGCTGAGTTCCACTGTTCGTTTCTGAGCACGACCATGTTCACTATTTCCGGAATCCCTTTTTTGAGATAGTAAAACGCCAAATTTTAATAAAACAGCAAATTTACTAGTACAGCTTGGCTTGGCATATGTACAACATGCTCCGCCCACAAGTTTTGACTATCCCACTGCCAACAAATAGCTGTTATCCCCTCCCAATATGGGATTGCCAATCGCTCTGAAAAAGTTTTGATTGGCCCTTAAATAGATGTTGAAAAACAGTGAGATTAGAAAATATACAAACAAGCCGCCCGCTCTGGTTTTTGTGTGCAATTATACCAGTAATCAGCCTCGATATGGTTCAATTCACCCCGATACAGATTTCTAACACCGGCTGAAATTTCCGGTGACCAAAGAGTACCGAACCCCACTCTGTCAACCCTTTTATCAGGGCTCGGGAAGGGAGCCCTCTGAAAAGTGATCGATGCATTGAAGTTATCATTTAACGAGTTGCTACTATTGCCGAAAAGGGGCACTGCGAGAAACCGGAAAAAATACTCGCTCAGATGGTGACAGCGGTTTCTCAGTAGAGATTATTCACAAGTCAAGTTTATCGCTATGTTATCGGAGATGTGATTTTCTGCCGGAAATTCGGCGAGGTCACTTTGTTGGGGGGGGGGTGATCACCCCAATCACCCCCCCCGTGGATCCGCCACTGGTTGAGAACCAATGGAGTCAGGGACCGACTTGGAAGTTTGGGGGGGCAGGACAAAGACCCATTTGGGGGGGCGACATGTTTTAAAATAAAATTAAATTTATTTGACAAAATATCAAAATAAATCCCCTGTAAACCAAGTGTATACAATGTGTAAAACATTCATTTGAAAGCTTAATAGATTGATTTTAAGTTCATAAGTAAAAAATTTATTTTAATCTCTTTTACGTATTTTAGCTTTTTAAGCATTTTTGGGGCTCTTTTGACAGAATGCCCTCTCAGAAATGAGGCTCTGAAAGGGGTATGGAACAAAAGGAAACGATCTGAGCAACACGTGCTAAGATTAGGCAATAAATCAATGCTCCTATTTTTAAAAAAAAATATCACTCTTTTTGTTTTGCTAGGTGAATTATATGACACTAGAATGTAATAAAAAATTCCGATAATGCCTGAAAAACGCCAGGAGAAAACTCGTGTGTTATATGCTATGGTGGTATGAGTTATTTATTGCAAGGCTTTTAGGGAAAATGGTTCCATTTTTAACTGATTGATAAACTTAGTTAGAATAAATTGCTTCCGCCAGGCATGTTTGTTTTATATTTGCGTGTCCTAAAATCGCATCCCACTGTAGGTGTAATACAAAATTGCGCCAAAGTGATAGTTGAGTTTGGCAAATCAGTCTCTTTGGCAGGTTTTTTGTTCGGAAGAGTTTCGAATTCCAAGTTGGAGCAAAATGAAGGATATTATTAAACAAATAGTAATTTCCGTCTGATTATGCATTTGTGGATTCATACAAATAATTAACGGTTTGGAATTAAAGAGAAGTCAAAGACAAAGATTCAGCTGGATATCATTCATACTAATCTACACTAATCGTTGAAATAAGTGATAACCTCGATCTTTAAACTCTTAAATGGGTAAGTTTACCTGAACAGTATCATTAGAAAGCTTTCATGACTTCCAAAAGTTTTTAGAAGTCGAGGCTACTACAGATCGTTTGGGTCGTGGCTAGTTCACAAGAGCGGTGGTATGGTGACGTAACATATAACCATGTAATTAATATCTTAAATTATTTAATGTTGAAAAATTAACAGTCTTGAATGAAAACAAGAGAATGAATTAAGATAATAAGTTCAAGATTATTAATAAATTTAAGATGTGAATAACATAATTATATGTTACGTCACCATACCAATGCTCCTGTAGCCACGACCGTACGTTTGTACAAGTATCCATGTATGTACTTTAAAAAAATATTTTCAACTAATTTCACTTAATGATTGGTTATGTTATTTTGAGCCTATTGTTTTCGCCTTTAGATAAGTGTTAAATTATTATAATGAAAAAAAATATAGGAAAACATTTTTGAAAATCGCTTGATATTTTGAGCTCTTCACTTTATAGGAAAATCCATTTAATCTGCACTAAATGCCCCTGTTCCATTGTGTCTCCATTCCATAATAAAAAGCGGTAACCAGGTATAATTACAGTTTTTGCTTTAAAATCAAAATTATGTTGTCTGAATTATCGTATTTAAAACAATTTTACACTGAGTGTTCTTAGCAACTTCTTTTTTTGGAAAAAATAAAAGAGTTTTATAAGTAAAAATAAAACAACCATTCAATTCCTATGTATGCTGAGCTTAGAATGTTTTCTTTTTTCTTTAATTAAAGCAAGGAATAAGAGGGGTGTCCTTTTAATGTGGTTTTACTTTACTTTTTAGAAGAGCTGTGAAGAGACAATATTGGATCACGTGTACGTGCTCTCCAAGTAAAATTTCGAAAGTAGAATTTCGTAGAGAAATCTTCCTCTCGAGACACAAAATTTACAAAAACACTGGAATGGGTTATTAATGGTACCAGCTAATTATTTTAGGCTACTAAAAAGCTATACGATATGATAATATCGCTCAAAATTCAAAATAAGTTGAAAAAATTCTAAATATGCCCTAAATGTTATTTCAAAAACAAAAAATGGAAAATCTTAATGGACTGTCGAGCGCCGACGACCAACCAATTGAAGTCATGGTCGAGGCCCCGACATACGTAATTTAGTTATAAGTTGTGTACCGGATTCTTTAACAAAAAAAGAACCACAGGCACTTTTCGCAGAGTGACTTAACCCTTTATATTTTTTGAAATGGAGGGAGGACATCAAAACTGACTAAAAACATACTTACGTAAAATACGAACGGCAATAGAGTTGATTTAGGAGGATGAATTGACGAGAAAACCTAGAATCCCTAGACCTAACCTAGGCTCGTCCATAGGGGCTGCGGAGCTGCAGAACCCCTATTAGTCGTCTCCCAGCCATGGACCGGTTTCGTCCTTGTTAGGACTCATCAGCACGGCATAGGAAGGCAACGCAAGAGAGCCGAGGGCAATGGGAAAAAGATTAGTCCTCCACTATCCGCTGGAATGACTTGGCATTCCCAGAACAGATTTAATTCCCAAAAGGCATTGATAAAGGAGGAATATTTCACCATTATTGCTGGTTAGCAGACAATAAGTGTAAAATCCGACTCTCGAGCTTCGCCTCCAGCCATGGACCGATATCCGGGGTGTTGTTTTTAAGAAAACCAAATAGAAAATCAAACATTAATTATTTTAATTAACTTATTAAGCATAATCATAAATAAATTAATTAATTTTTCATAATATTAATATAAGTAATTAATTTTTCATAATATTAATATAATTAATTAACTTTTCCTAATATTAATCTGTTATAATTAATTAATTAATAATAATTAATTAATAAACATAAATTAATTAATTAATTTTTCACCAGGAGGTGTTTTTGAAAAATGCGAAATCCTAACGGATGGTGCGCGCTGAGACCACCTGTTTGGAGTTATGGTCGAAGCGGGCACATCCGGCGGGATTTCGCGCGAAATCCTAACGGATGGTGCGCGCTGAGACCACCTGTTTGGAGTTATGGTCGAAGCGGGCACATCCGGCGGGATTTCGCGCGAAATCCTAACGGATGGTGCGCGCTGAGACCACCTGTTTGGAGTTATGGTCGAAGCGGGCACATCCGGCGGGATTTCGCGCGAAATCCTAACGGATGGTGCGCGCTGAGACCACCTGTTTGGAGTTATGGTCGAAGCGGGCACATCCGGCGGGATTTCGCGCGAAATCCTAACGGATGGTGCGCGCTGAGACCACCTGTTTGGAGTTATGGTCGAAGCGGGCACATCCGGCGGGATTTCGCGCGAAATCCTAACGGATGGTGCGCGCTGAGACCACCTGTTTGGAGTTATGGTCGAAGCGGGCACATCCGGCGGGATTTCGCGCGAAATCCTAACGGATGGTGCGCGCTGAGACCACCTGTTTGGAGTTATGGTCGAAGCGGGCACATCCGGCGGGATTTCGCGCGAAATCCTAACGGATGGTGCGCGCTGAGACCACCTGTTTGGAGTTATGGTCGAAGCGGGCACATCCGGCGGGATTTCGCGCGAAATCCTAACGGATGGTGCGCGCTGAGACCACCTGTTTGGAGTTATGGTCGAAGCGGGCACATCCGGCGGGATTTCGCGCGAAATCCTAACGGATGGTGCGCGCTGAGACCACCTGTTTGGAGTTATGGTCGAAGCGGGCACATCCGGCGGGATTTCGCGCGAAATCCTAACGGATGGTGCGCGCTGAGACCACCTGTTTGGAGTTATGGTCGAAGCGGGCACATCCGGCGGGATTTCGCGCGAAATCCTAACGGATGGTGCGCGCTGAGACCACCTGTTTGGAGTTATGGTCGAAGCGGGCACATCCGGCGGGATTTCGCGCGAAATCCTAACGGATGGTGCGCGCTGAGACCACCTGTTTGGAGTTTGGAGGAGAAAAGGTTAAATCCTTTTACTTGGGGTGAGCGTGACGGAGATAGGAGATAGGAGATAGGAGATAGGAGATAGGAGATAGGAGATAGGAGATAGGAGATAGGAGATAGGAGATAGGAGATAGGAGATAGGAGATAGGAGATAGGAGATAGGAGATAGGAGATAGGAGATAGGAGATAGGAGATAGGAGATAGGAGATAGGAGATAGGAGATAGGAGATAGGAGATAGGAGATAGGAGATAGGAGATAGGAGATAGGAGATAGGAGATAGGAGATAGGAGATAGGAGATAGGAGATAGGAGATAGGAGATAGGAGATAGGAGATAGGAGATAGGAGATAGGAGATAGGAGATAGGAGATAGGAGATAGGAGATAGGAGATAGGAGATAGGAGATAGGAGATAGGAGATAGGAGATAGGAGATAGGAGATAGGAGATAGGAGATAGGAGATAGGAGATAGGAGATAGGAGATAGGAGATAGGAGATAGGAGATAGGAGATAGGAGATAGGAGATAGGAGATAGGAGATAGGAGATAGGAGATAGGAGATAGGAGATAGGAGATAGGAGATAGGAGATAGGTTCCCCTCTCGCCCATCCCTGGTTCAGTAGGAAAAATAAGGAGGCACATTGGATTGAAGATAGTTTCCCCTCTCGTCCATCCCTGGTTCAGTAGCCAAAGACCAGGAGGCGCATACATAAATGTTTACATAAATTTTAAAAATCCAAAGAAATAAAATTTTTCTTTAAACTTACATAATTCCAGTTTTAAAGATAATTTTACAAGGTTAAATTTAATCAAAGGTAAAAGTTATGGCCTAATGAATAAGTTTAAATTGTAAAAATACCTTAAAAGAAACGGAATGTAAAACGTGAAGATGCTAACAGCGGTTTCGGTGGTGTCAGCCAACCACCTTCGTCAGAGCAAAAATGACAATAATTGAAGATACAGAAACTCGAGAATGAAAAAGTTTTGAACGGTCAAAGAGACAAAGTGAAAGGTTAAAACAGCGTTAGAAATTGGGGGAAAAAAACGGTGGACCTGCGGACCAGTGCTTTGCCAATCTTACTGGTCCGAAACAAAATTCACTGGTCCGACAAATTAAAAAGGACCGGTTTAAATATATTAAAGTAGCTATTGTACTGAATGTGAGTACCTAAAAGTAATGTTAAAAATCAATACATATTAATAATATTTTTTCTTTTTCGCCGGGGGTTCCCCTATCCTATATCACCACATTTCGGGTTCTGTCAAAAATATGTACTTGCTTCTCCAAATGCAATCATCAAACGCACTTAAAATGCTGCTATCACTGAACAAATCGTCTAAAGGATTTTAAACGTGCACGAATAATCGTTGGTCCGGCGGACCAGTGATTTTCTGATTCCACTGGTCCGAGTTGTTTTTAGTTGTCCCGGACCAGCAAAACACCCCAATTTCGAACGCTGGATTAAAATACACTATATCTGGAATTAGATAAGTTTTATGATGTTAAAGCCCAAAATCCAGGATCAGATCTTAAGTGCTATACATCTTGAGAACACTTATCCAAGCCAGAGGTGGTGTTGGCACCACGGTTAGATCATTCACCCCGCTATCTGAGCATTTTCAATCATGGAATGACTCGTAGAAATCAAGATTAAAAAAACTGAGTTGCACTTGTTTTCGTAGATTTAAAATCAAACCGGTGAACCATGAATGCTCAGCAATGGACGAACGAGGAATTTTCTGTTTTTACACTATTTTCGTATTCTTTAAGACGAATAATTAGAGATCCTTTGGTTTGTCCTATGTAAGACAACCCGCATTCACAAAACGCCCGATAAATTCCCCAATGTTTCAGATTCGATGCCTTCTCTTTAGTAAAGGTAAAACCGAGGAATCAATCGGGCGTTTTGTGAATACGGGTTGTCTTACATAGGAAAAACCAAACGATCTCTAATTCGCCCTTAAAAAAACACGCAAATTGTGTCAAAAAACAGGAAAAATGTCGTTCATCCATTGCTGAGCATTCTTGGTCCACCACAGGTTCGATTTTAAATCTGACAAAATCACTGCGGAAACAGAAAGTCCATTGGGTTGCTAGGAGGAGTTTCGGAATGCAAATAGTGATAAGAAAGAAGCTATATATACATGATTTTAACAAAGTAATCACGTTCTTCATTTCACTAAATATTCAGACACCGCGCCACTGGAACTACACTTTGTTTGTTGACGTCATAGGGTCAGGAAACGTTGCTGTTGAGTATAACATTTGACATAACAAATTGAATAAAATGATAAAGATTAAGTAAAATTAAAATAATTTTTATTAACATTTTATATAAAAATGCAATTCCGCGCATTACCTAGGGATGAGCCGCCACTGCCTTCCGGAGCAAAGTTGTAGAAGGTGACTTTCTGGTCGATGACATTTTCAGTGAGAGGTTCATACTCTCCCGGTGACAGCTAAATTTAACTGCCACCAAAGAGAGTACAACCCACCATGAAAATTAGCTCACTCAGAGGTCTTACAAAACCGAAACCGTTTCCGACAAACTAGATATCTTTAAGAACTACTCTAATACACTATTAGATCTCTATGGCCGTATCCAAACTAATTACTAATAATCGCCCCCACTTCCTAGTTAACAAATTAAATATATGCATCAATCAATAAACAATATAATTTTACCCTTTGAAAACTCGTTTGGCAGTATAAAAACAATTTATACACTTTGTCAGATATATGAAGTATAGAATTATTTCTCATTCCGATTCTTACAGAAACATTCTAAATTTGACGCAATGCTTGTCGAGGGAAAAATTTAAGATTTGCCAAAACCATATAGTAACGCAGACAAAAAACTGGTACGAAACTGAGATGTAAAACACCCAAGCAGTTCCACCATTTTGTATTTTTTTATAGTTAAAGGCTCATTCACACTGTTTCACTTTCATTGTTCATCCAGAGTGATTCACTCCAGTGAATCGTTAGTTTGCATAGAAAAGTGAAGGAGTAAAGACTGCAAGTTACGCTTTTCACTTTGGATGATTCCGCCAATCAATATCAAAAGAGAATGAATGAGCCTTTAGATTCAAGAAAAAGAAGTCTGACCTGTATAAGAACGGCTTGAGCTCCAAATCCATTTGATGAACCTGAGGATCTGGGTGATGTCGCTCCTCTGGACATCTGGTTGGTGTACCACCAGGGAGGCAGCCTCAGTGTCCTCGGTATAGCTGACGCCGATACTTTTCAGGCTTCTTCCGCAACTGGATTCGAATTCAACTGGAGTCGAAATTGCAGCCAAATGACTTACACATACTGTTATATGTACAGCTTTTTACAAATTGTTTCCGTTCAGTTCGCATCTAATATCAGCATAGCTATCCGGTTCGTTTTCATATTCACAGTTTACAGTCCGTGTTGCACTCTGATGGTAACATGATGCATTCGAAATTAATTACTCAATCTTATTTCATTTTAAATAGACTATATTTTATTTCTGAATTTTTTTCAGTAAAAAGCGATTTTTTTTTCAATTTTCTCAAAACATTGATGGCGAGTGTTCAAGTCCGCCCGGTGTTCAGATTGCCGTACGGACTGTGATACTGTGAATATATTCCTAAAAGCACAACTCATACCAAATATGTGAAGTTTACGTAACTGCAAATAAAAATAAACGAAATTTGGCCATACATGACGAAATTTGAACGAATCTTTAACATTTGTGCTGCGTGGGATACAGAGTGGGCAAAAAGTCAGTACACTTTTCAAAATTCTATAAAAATCGGAACGAAAAACGGTCTTCAGCCTCAGCATCTTGAGGTAACGGTTTTTTTAAAGACAAAAAAAAAATTAGTTCAAAATAATGTTAATATATGAAGTCAACATAATTCAAAGGGTTCCGTGTTCGATTTTTTCTGTGGAATCGAACTCGGAATCCAGTGGCGGATCCAGGATTTAGTTTTGGGGGGGGGGGGGGGGCTAAGAATTTTCATAATGCAATTGTATCTTCTTGATTATCTTAATATGGAAAAGCTAGTAAATTATCCTGCTCCACTAAAGTAAAAGGGGGGGGTCTGGGGGTCCTCCCCCAGAAATGTTTTGGAAATTTAAGTAAAAAACCCGCACTTTTCATTTTGTTTGAAAAACTTAACATAAAACAAAGTTGTAATAATAGAGTTACAAGTACTAAGGGGCTCTCTAGGGGTCCTCCCCTAGAAAATTTCTGAAAATTTAGGTAAAAAAACCCACTTTTTCAACTTGTTTTGGTACACCTCATACGAATTTCGGATATAGATTTTATGGTAGAATTTTGCGTTTTAACAAATTTAATATAAAATAGAGTTGTAATAATTGAGTTACTATAAGTGCTAAGGGGGTCTGGGGGTTCTCCCCTAGAAAATTTTGAAAATTTAAGAAAAAAAAACACTCTTTTAACTCGTTTTGGTACACCTCATCTGAATTCCGGATATAGATTTTATGGTAGAATTTTTGCGTTTTGACAAACTTAATAACAGTAAAGTTGTAATAATAGAGTTACAAGTACCAAGGGGGTCTGGGGGTCCTCCCCCAGAAAATTTTTGAAAATTTGACCCTAAAATAACATGGTTTTAACTCATTTTGGTGCATAAAATTCCATATTATATAGTATATAGTGTAAAATTTTTCATTTTGGGGGGGGGGGGGCTCAAGCCCCCTAGCCCCCCCCCCTGGATCCGCCAGTGTCGGAATCAGTGTATCAGATCACGGAATTATGAATCACCCTACCATATCTAAAATAGCATATAGGCAAAATCGTTTCTTGCGAAAGTATGGGTTCATTTTCAGCCATAAGGTAGACTTATAATATTTTCTTGGGTCCAACCCAGTATATAATTATTTAATTACTTAATAAGTACAGGGTGTGCAAAAGTCAGTATGAAAAGAAAGTTTTTTTGAAATTTGCCTCTTAAAAGTAGTGTTTCAGCTCATTTTGAGGCCCTTTGGGTTACATTTGGGTAGAATTTTCAAGGGGAAAAAGTTATAAATAAACATCAGATTTTCAAGGGGGGGGGGCGGAGATCCTCCCCCAGTAAAAATTTTTGAAAATTCCCCTTTAAACTAGTGCTTTACCTCCTTTTCTAACTCTTTGGGGTTTCAAACTCTTTGGTTCCCAAAGGGAACCGCTTCTTGTAAGCGGCAGAATTTTCAAGGGAGAAACATTGTATAACAGACATCAAAGGTCAGGAGGGGGGTTTGGGGGTTCTACCCCAGAAAATTTTTAAATTTGACCCTCAAAAGTAGTGTTTTAACTCCTTTTGGGACTTTTTGAGTTAAATCAGATGCTCCTTGTGGAAGTTGCAGAATTTTCAAGGGACTTGCAGCAATTTTTCAATTAAAAGTGGAAACCTTGGGGGGAAATTGCCCCCCCCCCTACATGACACCCATGAATAGCAGTGTAATTTTTTGTATATTTTGATAAAAATTTAAAATATTTTTGAAATTTTAAACAAAATGTTTTTTAAAGTAGTTGAAAATTTGAAAGTAGTTTCAGCTAGTAGTTAATAAAAAAGTAGTTCAACTAATAGTTAAACTAGTTTAAACCAAAAGTAGTTAAACTACTAGTTAACTACTAGTTGATAGGTAGTTAACTACTAGTTGCAACTAGTTCTAGTTAACTAGTGCCGAACACTACAAAACACATATGATTTCGTTCATCAAAACATTCCCATAACTTAATGTATAAATTAAAAAATATTGAATTTCCACCTAAAATAAATAAATACGCAAATAGGTAAATAAATAGGTAAAGCTCAGATTGGAGATTAACTACTGCAAAAGTTGGTTTTGACTGTATTATAGACAATTAAATGCTTTTTCACTTGGTGTAAAATGTTTGTTGATAACGTGAATATTTTTCATTTTGTAGTGGGTAGAAGCGCGTTTTTTACATTTTTTTACGGAAAGGCCAAAAATTCCCTATTTTTCAACGCATTGTAGCGGCCAATCTATTAGTCTGACGAAAAAGTTGTAATTGACAATTTTGTAGCTTGTTATATCTCCTTTATTTTAAGTGCGTAAAATTTCCATGAGAAACCCATACTTTCCGTTCTACAAGCAAAAATCCAAAAAATGGGGTAAAGTTTTAGTTTTTGTTTTTCGAATTTTCACAGAAATGCCATTTGAAATTTCGTATGCAAAGTTCAGATTCGGATTCAGCTCTCTCGAAAAGTTATAAAACCGTTGAGAAAAAAAATATTTATTCATATTTTTTTCCTGAAACACCCCTTTTTTGACACGTTACTGGCTAAAGCAAACGGAGAATACTTATTCGGTCGGCCATATTGGTTCGGTGAGGATTAGGCCACGCCCTCGCTGGAATCGCGAATTAAACCCAAATCAACCAACCCACTTTTTATTTTCCACACGAGTGTTTGAAGAAGTAAAATGCACTAACACTATAGCTATCCGTTTTATTTTTTAGAAAAACAACTTGACAGTCGGAATTGTAAAAGCCGATGTTTATTTATACTTGCTGAAAATTCGTGTTTCTTTAGCAGTTTCATGATTGAAAAACTAAGCAGTCTTGATTTTTCTGATAATTTTAATGATTAGAGTGATGGAAATTGAAGATGATCCCGAGGACTGGAAACATTTCAATAATAAAACGAGAGAATACGTGGTATGTAGTTTTAAATAACTGCCTTAGATTTTATTTCAGCTTTTTTGCATGATCATGAATTTCTTACACCATGCTCGGTTTTTCTTCTTGCATCAGTTTACTGCTTTGAGTACTGTCCTGCATGTAAATATAGCTGCATGTTCCGGTTCAAATTGCCTTTAATATCTTCTGAGTGACATGTATTTTGTTGAATAACCCATAGTTTTGAATCTTTATTCTCAAAATGCAATGAAGCAAGAAATATTTGATGAGTTCCGGCCATGGCATACATTGTGGAATTGTTCTTGTTGATGTTAAGCAATAATTTCAAAATAGAATGTTAAATGAAACATCCCAGTCATCGAAAGAAACTGGGCCTAGCATCAAAACTGGTGATAAAATAGTGGGTAAATGCAAAAACGCCGGGCCTGGGGCGACATATTTGGCGAAATTTGGTGTTGCCAATGCCGTATATTGGCGATAAGCAATTCAACTTCTATAGAACTAGGTAACCAGAATTCACTATTTTATTGCCATTTTTGGCGCCAGGCCCAGTGTTCTTGCATGAACCCAATAGTGAATTCTGGAAACCCAGTTCTATAAAATTTGATTTGTTTACTCTCCAATTTACGGCATTGGCTACTCCAAATTTTGCCAAAAATGTTGCTCAAAGCCACTTTCTTTGGATTTACCGTGACATCAAATTTTAAAGTAAATTTTAGGGTAAATCCAAAGAAACCAGATGTAATTGTTATAAAAGATGCATAAAAATACGACATTCATACACAAAAGATGCATACACAATTTTCAAGTTATATGTTTTCATGTGGGGTTTTAAGTAAAAAAAATATAATGAAACAGCGGCACAGCTGGGATAAGAGTCCTCCATTTGGCAACTCGCATTGCGGTTGCCAAGTTGGCGGTATATATCACGATTAGTTATAATGTATAGTTGGCGATTGCAACACGATTGCCAAATGGAGGACTCTGATCCCAGCTTAGTTGATATCAATTGGTGATATAATTCTGAAAACAATATTTTTAACTAAAATTTGAAATTTTTACGGAAAGAATTAAACCCTGTTTTTTTCCCGAAGTTTACGTTTTTCCCCGGCCATTTCCATGTTAAATGTAAAGATCTTTGTTTTTTTCCCTCTGTAGTCAAAACATTCCAGTTACTGACTACCATGCTGACTCATTAGACATACAGTGGTTCAGTGGCAGATCCAGTGAGGGAGGGGGCATGTGCCCCCCCATCATAATCTTAATATACATATAAAATAGCGAGTTTTTCTAAAGTTGATTTTTTTAAAAAATTTACCAAAAACACTGAAAAAGAAATCTGTACTTTCAAAGTGCCACGCCGCTGAGGGATCCATTCCATTAAAACTAATGTTCGGCAACTAGTGGTCAAAAAATAGTTAACTACCAACTACTAACTAGTCTGGAAAATTGTAGTTGTAACTAGTAAACTATATTTTCCTGGGACTAGTTGTAACTAGTAGTTAATTATTTCCCAAAGTAGTTAACTATTAGTTAACTATTCTATTTAATTTCATAACGTAGTTTTTGGCAAAATTCTAATATATCTTTCTTATCTTTAAGTCACAAAAAACATCTTTCTTATCTTTAAGTCACGAAAAACATCTTTCTTATCTTTAAGTCACAAAAAACGTTTATACTTAGCTCAAAAACGGTCTTTATTTCTGGTTATGGTATTTGAGTACTCTACCTTTGATAAAAATTTGAAATATCTTTTTCAATATCTTTTAAATTTTTTTCAAGTAGTTAAAAATTTGAAAGTAGTTTTAACTAGTTGTTAATTAAAAAAGTAGTTAAACTAATAGTTGAACTACTTTAAACTAAAAGTAGTTAAACTAATAGTTGAACTACTTTAAACTAAAAGTAGTTAAACTACTAGTTGAACTACTTTAAACTAAAAGTAGTTAAACTACTAGTTGATCGGTAGTTAACTACTAGTTGCAACTAGTTCTAGTTACAGGGTTCGTACGCCTCCTGAAATTCCTGAAAAACTCCTGAAATTTGCGTTATTTTTCTAAGGGCCCTTAAAACTCCTGAAAATTGTGTTTTTTCTCCTGAATTTTCCCCCTAACTCCTGAAAACATATATCCAAGAGCAAAACGAAGTTTTATTACTGATTTGGTGGAAGTAATTGTTTTTTAATTCAATAAAATTCCATTGGAATTTGAAATTCTAATCTTGCAATTCTTTGTTCCAAACAGGGTTGCTTGATTAAATCAGGTTGATTTAGAAATCAGTTTTAATTAATGCCTAAAATAGATAAATATTGGGATATTAAGTAATGCTAAACTTTTATATAACATGGATATTACAATATCAGTAACCAGTTTTAATCAGTTAACCAGTTTTGGGAAGTTCAGAGCTGGTAATTCATTTAAATCAAAAAAATCTGATTTACATCAAATAAATCCGATTTTTTTAAAAAAATCAAAAAAATCAGCAACCCTGGTTCCAAACTTGATTAGGGACTCATTCTGCTTGTTATATGTGTAAAGTAGTCTTAAGGTAAATAATTATTCTCGTTACCTCCTAATTTATTTGTAATCTACTCCTGAAAAACTCCTGAATTTTACTCTGTTAGATATGGTATGAACCCTGTAGTTAACTAGTGCCGAACACTAATTAAAACCTAAGGTACTTACGTATTATACCGTCGACCGTGACGCTGAATCCGAAAACGTTATCAGATCCCATTGACTTTACTATTACTGTGCCACTGAATTAGACGGCCGCTGAATGGTCGACGGGATAATACCTAATTCTTATCAATGTCCCTCAGCTTTTTGATTTTTTCTATTTTCTATAAACTTAGGGGTATTGCTGTTGGCATAAAACTTCATAAGTTTCTTTTTGCTTTTATGAGTCATAGTACATAGTTTAAGTGCAGACTTCATATTCTCGACTCATGGACTTCAAACTCGTGCCGCTATCCAACTTATTCAAAATTTTTTCACCACTTGGAAATCAATAAATCTATTGCGTGAAAACGATACATTCGCTGAACAATGTTTCTCTTCTCTCTTTCAATCAGAAAATTCTACGCAGTAAAAATTGCATCCGATTGGTCCTATTCAAGTTTTCTCCTCTCCTTTCCCACAGATAAGAAACAATTGTGTCTGCATTCCGCTCGGGGTCTGCTGCCAGAGGACTCAGAGAACCAGGGGAAGGGGCTATCTAGACAGGGGGAGCGGTCATGTTAGGGAACACAAACATTGGAACTCGTTCATCATCATGGTGGCGCTTCCTTCTTCTTTGGGGTAGAATGAAAAGAGTTTAGGCAATGATGCCCATTAGAGTGTTTCGAAAGTCCATGGTAAATTTTTTTTTCGAATTTCCCAGATGCCCCCCCCCCTTAAGTTGTTACAAATACTAAAACATTATTACCTGCAAATTTTCAGGTCTCTAGGACGATTTTTGACCCCCGCGCCCTTCAAAAGTAGGTTTCCCATGTTAAAGTATAGGGAAAATATTGTCATTTTTGGTTCTTTTCAATTTTACGAGCCTGAACGCAGTCAATATCGAATTAAAAACCTATACATCATCTTTGGGACATCATTGCCTCAAGATCCTATCGGAAAAACATTCCATGGCACCTACTGGGGGGTAAGTTACACGGGGCGCTTTCACCGAAAAAAGAGGATGCTTGCCGCGAGTGCTGGTTTTGCGGAGGGACCTGAATAAAAGCCTATTTAAGTGTTTATTGAACCTTTTTCTTAAGGTACCTCGTTCTATTCTGTTTCTATTAGTCTGGACCCCCCATGAGAGGCCTTCATCCAGCTCCCGCCGCAAGCGCCGGCAAGCATCCTCGTTTTTCGGTGAAAGCTCTCTTTTCAACCTCATGTAACTACCCCCCAGTAGGTGCCATGGAATATTTTTCTGATAGGATCTTGAGGCAATGATGTCCCAAAGATGATGTATAGGTTTTAATTCGATATTGACTGCGTTCAGGCTCGTAAAATTGAAAAGAACCAAAAATGACGATATTTTCAATATTTTCCCTATACTTTAACATGGGAAACCTACTTTTGAAGGGCGCGGGGGTCAAAAATCGTCCTAGAGACCTGAAAATTTGCAGGTAATAATGTTTTAGTATTTGTAACAACTTGAGGGGGACATCTGGGAAATTCAAAAAAAAATTTTTTTGAAACACCCTAATGCCCATAGCTCTACCACTGTTTAAATCATTGAAAACTGACAGTTTTGAATGGCAATGTCTTTAGGAGGTAAAGATAAGCAGGTGGGATCCCAAACTGCCTCCAATTATGCGATATTAGTAAAAGATCCCATCCCTGATTCAGGGTGTTGATTAAGGCAGTGTTTCTCAACCGGGGGTACGCGTACCCCTAGGGGTACGCCGAGAGCTTTTAAGGGGTACGCCACGAATTATTTAGATTTTAACTTTCAATGATTTTTCAAGTTTTTTTTTTAGCATTTTCTTTTTACTATCATAAATTTCCAGACATTTTGACACAAATCAAAACCGAATCTTGCCCAATCAAATCTCCTCCAATCATTCAATATTTAATGGATATTTTATCATCTTGACAACTTTTTTTGTATTTATTGTTTAATGTGTTTCACGTAAATAAAAAAAAGAATCAAATTTTATAAAAGGTAGAGTTGAATCATTATCCTGCTTCAATTTAAATTTTAGCTACAAATTAAATTCCTTTCATAACAGAACGTTGGTATAAAATTCTATGAAATGTTAGCAAATTAGGGGCAAAAGTTTGTAAGGGAGCGGTGGAAAATGTTCTTCTTGAAAAGATGGCGGTGGTCCCAAAATGTTTGGGAACCTATGATTTAAACGAAGATGATATTTCAACTACTGGCTTCAACTGTATGCGAGGGGTACGTAAGGAAGTATATTTTTCCTATGGGGGTACAATCGTGAAAAAGGTTGAGAACCACTGGATTAAGGTCTTTAAAACATCACTATTGGAAGATGAGGGGCAACAATCACTCACAAACCACCAAACACCAACTCTTGGCTAAGCAAGGGTGCTATGGTAAGTTATTGGGGAAAAAAGAGGAGGGAGAGGGGAGTTTTCTAAAACAAAGGTAGTTATAGATTTAATGTTTATATTTGTAAACCAAAACATAGCTGTGAGAGAATTCTCCGATTGGAACTCGTTGCTCCTTCCTTGCAGCGTTGCGCCAGCCATGACCGAATCTCCTTTAAATGCAGCGGCTTTGGAGCAAAAATAAATTATTCATTTTGGAAAACATGCCGGATTTTATAGCATTCTGGTTTTGGGGTAGATGGATAACGGTTCGTTACTGTATGTGCTTTGTAGGTTTTTTTTACTTAGGAACACATCAGTATATGATATGCCTGGATAATGACATTTAATATTCAGCTACAGAGATGCTTAAACTTAAACAATGTCAGGGCTTTTTGTCCACTTCTGGATCCTTGCACCATTAAACCCTAATAAACAAATCAATCATTTAGCTACAGACCTGTCAATATTCTATTTGTGTTATGGTTTTGTTTAGCACAAATGATGTCACAAATATTTAAAATAGGCTAAATAATGCAACATTTTTTACTTTCTTCTTTTATTTTGGAACAATTAATCTGTTTTGGAATTTCAGGAGGTTGACTATAGGAGGATTTTTAAAAGTTTGGTTCTCTTTAGGAAAATTATGTTTTCTAGGTTTATCATATGCTTTCATTGTTTTTATCATGAATAATTATGTATTTCTTCCTAGGTTTTCCTTTTGTTGTTTCTTATCCTATACTTCACATCATATGGTTTGATTGTTATTTTAAAGAAGAAAAAAAATGGTCTGTTTTCTGGTAAGTAAATTATTTTGAAAGTGCCTGCCTACCTTTAGAGGGCGTTTTCGGAAATTATTAAAAAATTTTATGTTTAATTTTTGCATTCTTGATAAAAACACAAAAAAAAACCAAAGTGAATCACACCAGGTTCTTTTGTCTGAAGAATGCTGAATATCATAATTCTGTCAGATGATTTCTTTCACTAAAAGAGCAATTGGTTTAGTCACAGGGGGAGTACAGAGGAGCGCCTAGGTCCAAAGGCCCTTTTTTCTTGGGTACAACTGGCAGGTTAGATTTGCCTAGAATACAGAACATGTGTTAGTATGTGGCCAGAGGACACGGTGGACACTTAGCTGACTGGCTGGTAGTAATGGAGACTAGTCCATATTCTGCAGAGTCAACAGGAAGGCCATCTTGTCGCCTGGTGTCTTGCAAAAATTGAATTGCCTCCTCAAAGCTGTGAAGCATCCCAGTGGCTTGAAGAAGGCTCGCACACCTTCTAAGAAGGACTGCATGTCCCACAGCTCTGATTGTAGCCTCCTAGTAGACTGATTAACTAGAGGGTGGGACTACTGTGTAGAGTTCTTGGATTGGTGATCTTTCTTGGCTGATGTGCAGTACTTCCTGGATCTTGACTCTAGTTGGATCAGTGGCCGGGCCATGCCCTCCTTGGCATTGCAGCCTTCGGACATGCTTTTGAGAGCCTTCGGCTTTGACTGTCTTCCTTTGTGTCACGGACAGCTTCGCGAGCTCCGCAGTTGATGCAGGTGATGTCCTTGCACCTGACAAGGAAACGTTCTCTAGGGTGAACTCACAGAATTGGACGAAAATTTTACAGGGGTTAGTATATGACTCAAAACACCTTCTGTAAAAAAATTAGCTGCTAAATTACAGTAGAAAAGCTGTAAAAAATTATTAAAAATTATCATATTTAACGCCAAATGTAACCCTACTAGGCGAGGATGCTTCCTTTGGCTCTGTGCCAAAAAATTCTAGAATAAACTGGCCGCGTTTTCTCTGAAGTAGTTTAAATGAGCGAATAAAAAAAAAGGTTCATCAAATGCGAAAAAGGATTAAAAATGAATTAAAGGAGGAAAATAAATTAAAGGAAAGGAAATTAATTAAAAAACTGTTGTTTTAATGGATATTCTGAAGTACTTTTAACAAAATATCTCAATTTCACGGTAAATACAAATTTAATCATCCCATCTGATAGAAATTTCGCCAAGTCGCCAAGTGGTGTTAACTGAATGTGGTTGGCATCTCAGAACCCAATTTTCAAAGTTAATTTACTCCTTTCCTAATGAAATTTAGCAGCTAATTTTTTCACAGTAAGTTTTTTTAGCCATCTTCTTATGCCTGTAAAATTTTCATCCAATTCTGTGAGTTCACCCTGAGAACGTTTCCTTGTGAGCTGTGGGCAGTCGCTCATTCGATGATCTCCACCAGACTTCATGCTCCGCTGACGCCGGCTCACGCCTTGCTTCTCCAGGGCAGCTTGAACTTCTGTAGCTGCTGCGACAGCTGGTAGTCCTTTGACTACCCTCACGAAACACCTCGCCCATACAGGGTCTTTCTTTGAAGGAGTTGTTTCTGACTCACCCGAATACTCGACACCCTCAGAAGAGTGATCAATGAGGGTATTGTTGACGTTGCTGATTGGAACTGGAGTCGGTGGTCTTCTCTCCGGTAATGGTGTCTGGCTGACAACCCTCACAGGGCTCTGGTCCCGTAGGGGTGTTTTTTTTTTTGAGTGACCGTTCTGATCTCCTCGAATATTTGCAACCCTCTGGATGGAGACCTGCAAGGGCATGAAACTTGTTGCACCCAAGAACAGTTGGCTCCATGACTGGCATTGGCATCAGACCAAAGCACGCTCAGTCAACTTAGATGCAGTCATCATTGTCCTTGTACCATATGCTGATTGGCGCTCCGCTAGTCCGGTAGATGCAAGAATGAAGTTCCTGGTTGGTCATTAAACGTGTACCAGAAGAAAGCCTTGAGATCCATTACCACGTCATCAGGCAAGCTATCATAATAGGTACTCAGTGTGGAGCTGCTGCTGGCAGGGCAAGAGTGTCGCCTGGAACGTCATCTTCATAAATCATCATTTGGTCAAGCAAATTGAGAGATGGAAAATCATTGCAGCATTATAGTAATCAAATTCGGAGTAATGTGCAATTAGTTTAACTCTATGTGATTTTCACTAACTTGCCAACTTAACTTTTTCAACAATGAAAAAATAAAAGCTTTCATTTTGAACCTTATATAAAATAAAATTTATAACTTAACTTTGAGAAAAGGAGGTAGATTCTCTTTATCACTTTTCAAAATACTGTACAAAAATTTGGTTTGGTTCTTTAACTAAGCAAAGTATTATAAATAATTATTTTTTGAGGGTAAAGAAAATATCAATTATGAAAAATTAATTGCTGCAGCATTAACAACATCTTTTATGAAGAATCCGGTCCCACAATTGGTTCCTAGCGCGATTACATAGTAGCCATGTCATTCTGTAAGACATTTTTTTAGAAATATAAAGAAAGATAATTTTCCAGGATTTTGATTTAAAGTGTGTAGAACTCCTGTTATAGGTTTATGCTTCTTGCAAAGTATCAAAATTTGGTTACTTAATTGAATTTCTCTTAAGTTTTGTGCTTTAAAACAAAACTGAACAATTAATATACAACAGATAAAGGATTGGCATGTCTTTTTTAAATAAACTATGTATTATAAATGATTGATGATAAAAATATTGATCTTTGTTGAATTTTTTAAACTAAAAAAGTAAATTTTTCAGGTACCTATGAAGATGCAGTTGTATATAGAATAACGTATGTATTTTTATTTAATCTTGTATTTAAAAATTCTGAAATCAAAATTAGTTTCATTCTTATCAGGTATGTTTTAAAGGCTGGATTTGTATTGTAACACAGAGGGAAAGAGTTGGAATAGTGTGCTAGGTTTAACATATTTCTCATAGCTTCATTGTATAATACTAAGAATGTACTTAGGGAGCATTTAAAATTATTTTTACATTAATTCTCACATTTACTTATTCTCTCCCCCTCTCTTTAAAATGGAAGCTTATGACCTGGCCTATATAAAGGTTTTTTTGCCACCCTGTGATATAATTTTCTGTCTCTCCCCTTCTTCTTTACTTTGCTAGCATAATTTTACATTGAGAATCCCCAAAGGAACAATCCTGTACAAGGAATTTACATGAGTACCCAAATAAAGTTGAACTACTTTTTGTCTATAATACATTTTACTTTTAATAATTAAGGTATTTAAGTAAGCCAATCAAACAACTGAAATGAGCAATTTAGTGATAGCTTTAAGCTCTTAAATTATTTAATTAGTTTTAAACTACCTGGATACTGAATGTATTAATATGCTGTTGTTTCCTTCTTAACCCATTAGTGCCCTGTGGTATATTTTTAGATCTCTTGACAAATTGTTAGAAATGCTCTTTCAAATTACTTAGAATTAACACCAACCTTATTTTAGTCAAAGTATATTACCTATGATGTCAGTTTCTGCCAATTATCAGATTTTTACTCTCAGCTTAACATGTATATTTTTATTATTGTTTAAAAACCTGCATTTTCTCAATCCTACTTAAAAACATTGTATATCATAATTCAACAGGAATTATCCTGTTTGTTATTCAATACATTTATGTGCCTATAAATTAAAATTCTTCTTTAAAAGCTTATTTGGATAATTATTTGTAAACTTACAGGTTATGGATTTGTACATTTTCTCTTGGAGTCTCTATTGGTGCAGCTTTACTTTTGCCCATGTCAATCATAAGCATTGAAATTCTTACTGCTTATCCAAAGAGCTACTATGTTCAGTGGTTAAATAGCTCTTTAATTCAAGGTCAGTAACTATACTACTCTTAACTATTTCACCTGAACCTTTTCATTGAACATATTAATCTGAATATTTTTCCTAACAATTTGAACCATAATGCAATCTTTTTTTGTGAAGATCCTGTTAACATTAATGTAGTAGTGATAATTAATGTTTGAAGTTTTAAAAAATCAGCAAAATGCAGTAATTACAGAAAAAATAATAATTAAAAACAAAAAAGTCTCTAAGAAAGTGAAAAATTTTGTAAATTAGTCAATCTAAAAAAATATTGTTGTTCTTAAAGGAAAAAAACAGCAGATTAATATGTGGTTTAAAAGCTTATCTAAGGAAAAGAAAAGAAAGAAAAAATATCTTGGACCTTCTATTAAATAGTGTAGTAAAACAGTACCTGGAAGGAACAATCTCTTCCAGGAACAACATCAAAGGTTATTATAGGAAAAGGAGGTTACAACGAATAAAATTATCTTTTTAAATTATAAAACAATCTACTTTTATTTCTGATTGCTGTAATAAAAGGTCATTATATCATGGGGTTATAAAAAAGTGGATCTTCTATTTAAAATTAAAAGCTATTAATTTTAGGCTTTGACCTTTTTAACTTGCAAAACTAATAAAAGTTTCTCAGCTTTTAAATAAACAAAAGTAGGAGTTTTAACCATTATATAAGGGTATTTTTTGTTAATTGGTATGGTACTCCTAAATTATTTTATATTAAGCCCAAGGCTTTCCGATAAACTTTTATATATCAATATATTTTATTATTATTTTAATTATAATATCTATTCCTTCTAGGCATGTGGAATCTTGTGTTTTTATTTTCAAATTTGGCTCTGTTCATTCTCCTCCCTTTTGCTCACATTATAATTGAATCTGAAGGCCTTCCTGGATCCACAAAGGTGAGCTTTATACACAATTTCTTAATCTAGGATGAGGAAAAAAAAATAAGTCACATTGCGAAAATAGATTTTTAAATCCTCTAATAATTTTACAACTGCACTTTCCAAGAGAAGTTTAAGTAGTTTTTTCTTAATATGTGATATATGTAGGCTTTCTAAATGTGTACCCAAAGATTAATGCAAAACAGATTTCAATTATCTGACAGATTCATGAATGCTACTATTCCTTACTGAAGACCAAATTCGGACTAGGTCTACCAAAACAAGTTATTTTTATTAGATTACTATTTTTGAGCAAATAAATCACTGTATATGCCCCAAGCAATGTATGTATCCAACTGCCCCACAGGTGGGGCACATTGATACAAAATTGAATTTTTACAAAAGTTATATTTTAATTTTCATTCAATTTTTATTCTTTTTCTTATTGGTTTCATAAAATTGAGTCATTTTTAGATATTTTTTAGAAAAAGTATCCAAATAAGTCTTTAATTCTACTCAATAAATGAATTTGAATATTACTGTACGAAATAGCCCCACTTTACCTTAAATCCCCAAATCAAGTTTTTATAAAATTTAGAAAAGTAAAATAACCTGGGTAAGTGTTAGATTTTGATTCTATAACAACTAAATCTTTTCTGGAACTTGAAAACCTATTTGAGTTTAAAACAGGAAATAAATACATCCAAAAATTTAATAATTTACAACTGCTACAATTTTGTCTTAATTTAAATTTTTATTTAAAATTTAAATCTGTTAATGATTATATATGTCATGTTAGTTGTGTTTGTAATAGTGAAAATATATCTTTATGATTATTTTTAAATTACATTTAGGGTGTCATTTCGAGAGCATATGAAGCAGGACTTGTTCTTATTTTGTTGGGCATGATGCTTATGGGAATCACCTATATTATTTCAGCTTTGTTTGATGATGGTCATTATAGCTTAACTTCAGTTTTTAGTAAGTATTAGTAATGACTTCAAATCATAAGGAACAAAATCTATGAAAACATCAAAATTTGAGGTGCATAACCTGCAGCCTAAGATCCATAAATTTACTGACAATTTTTTTTTTGAAAAAGGTTGTTCAGTGTACACCCCCCCCTTATTTAAAGAAAACCTGAGGTTAATCAAGAATTAGCATGTCCAACTGTTTTTTAGCATGTCCAACTGATTTTATTTTAGGTGTGGAAAAAAATCAGGGTTTAAAAGTAATTTATGCTTAAATACTTTATTAAATTATGTACAGATGCTTTTTGCATCTTCTTCAAATTTTCTCTTTATTTTTTACTTAGTTTTTAATGGATAATTTTTCACTTATTTCAGATGTTTCAAATTATTATTTACCATTCCTTTATTCATGTGTTTCATTTCTTGGAGTTCTGATGTTGTTAAGTAAGTACCTCCTTACTATATTAAATGAGAGCTTATGAAGTCTTAATATCCAAGTTAAGTTTCTGTCATTTTCTTTCATCCACTTTATAATTGAGAAAGTTATGCTAAGGAAAACACCTTTAAAAACCTGTTATCATATTTATTTATACAAATAAAATGTCACTTTCACAGTAGTTTTGTGGCTTAGTAGTTACAGCTATGATGAAAAACTAAATTCAAATCCAGTTTAACAGCTAAGATACACAGCTTTCTGATCAGTAGCTTGATACTTTACTTACTTGGTACCACTGAAATAAAGGCTTGGAAAAAAAATAGTGCTCTATTATAGATACATGTCCAAATTTTTTTTTGAGTTTGAGCCCTAAATGACAAGAAACTAATAATTTTCACTCTGGAATTATTTCTATATTATTTCCATGATTAAAATCTAAATCTTGACTTTATTGTTAGGCCTAATGCCATAAAAGTTTCTGTGGTTTTTAGGATGCTCTTTAAAAATACAAATAATTATTGAAAGAGATTTTCATGTGAGATTTATGAAGACAACCTCTTAGACACAAAAACTTAATGCTGTTTCTAAGTATACATTAAAGAATGGAATATGACACCTCATTTGTCATTTTTACCCAAACTGTTTGCTCTTTTATCAATACTAAATATTTTTTTTTTGATTGAACGTTTACTAACCAAGCATATGCCGTGGTTTTTTTTGAGAATAATTTGGACTATATCTCATTATTTTTTAGTTTGCACACCTGTGGGGTTTGCTCGTATATTTACTGGAATGGGCAAGTTTTTGATGAAACTCAAGGTATTAAAAAATGTTTATTAATTTTATGCATTAAGTGTCATTTGTGAAAGTATATTTTATCCTCTTAACAAAAGTTGTGTTGCAAAGTTTATTTTGTTTTACTTGTTATATTGTTTTTGCCTTAAGAGACAGTTCTCTTTCATTGCTGCTAACTTCATATTCTTTCAGGAGACTCCAAAATTTAAAGTCCTCTCCCTGACTGAAAATAAATTAAGGAAACACACACAAAATATTGTTATGTGAAAAAAGCAATAATGTTGAAGTTTTCTAGAGGCAGAAAGTTATTTCCTATTTAAAATCATTATTTTACCTTTAAAAATTCTTATAAACACAGTCTTTTAGTCATTGAATTCATCATCACCAGGGTTTGGGTTCAGTGGCCGCTTCATGGAAGTGGTGGTGTTTGGAGAATCGCATCTCTGATAGTTTCCATTTTTTATCTTTGCTATTTAGATAAAGTATAAACTATACTATAAAAATATAATAGTAACTAGAAGTCTGTTTCAAAAAGATATTTTTAGCTATTAATTTCATATGTGCATAATATATTAAATGTAGCTTTTTATGAAACATAAATTTGGTAGGGGTTAGGTCTTAGTTTTCTGACTTTTGTGAGTAATACCAAATTTTAGGCAAAAGGAGAATTAGGGGTTTCTCCCCTGAAAAGCCTTGGAAATTTCACTTCAAAGATAGTGTTTCAGCTCACTTTTGTTGATAACTGAGACCTCTTAGTGAACCTCTCTAAGATTTCTAGTTCCTTTCATCTTGTCCGATCCTTTTTTAGCAGTGTGCAAAATAGTCTTTCTCAGTAAAGCTTTTATTAACCTTATTTTTTATGGTATTGATAGTAATTATTAATCAGTAATAAGTTTTGCTGTGTAGGTAACTTTCTATTGCTATCTGTATTGCTTTTAAGATAAACCCCTGTTCATAAAAAATATGACACCAAGAAGGAATTCCATCAGTACAAATGAAACTACCATTGTCCACAGTAAAAAAAGTTTGTTGGGTACCATGGGCAAGCTTATGAGATAAGAAATGAGGGCAATCTTAACAGCCACAAATGCATTAAAAATGTTTGGAGCCAAAAGTTATACCCTACCTTTGAAGCATTCCTGAAGTTGTAATTCACCAGGACAAACCCCATACACATGTTTGTTCAAATGTTATTGACTTTTATTATGTCCAACAAAGACAGTTTCTTTCTCCTTGAACTTCTTCACTTAATCTTTCACCTTGTCAAACTTTGGGTTTGCAAAGAATCTTTGATGAAAATATCCTCAAGCCAAAAAAAAACCCCAATCTGTTTGATTCAATGACATGTCGTGTAGAGGCTCTGATTGCAATGTGTAAGGACTACATTAAACTGATTTTTGATACTTAATTTGTTCTGAAAATTTAGTAATTTATTTGCATCTTCAAAGGTCACCTGCTGTGTAAATTTCATCAAAATCGAACAAGTCCTTCATGGTGTTGCATTTTTTATGAGCAGGAGTTTACTTGTTAAATTTTTAGTTCATGATAAAACTTTTGAGAGTAACAATAATTTATGATTTAATGATAAAAGCGTTTAAAAAATATTTTATTTGGTCATAAAATTAGGAAATATTGAAGAGTAAATGGCTTATAGAATACTTTACATACAATATTTCCAGACTCACGAAAGCAAAATTTTAGATGAAGCTAATAGTGAACCTGATTTAGAAGAATCATTTGATTTTAGATCAGCTTTACATCGGCCTCCTAGTGTTGCGTCAATGCATAGACGTATTATTTATGAAGAAATACCCTTTACGGTAAGTTTTTTTTGTGTTAAGTATATGTTCCAAAAATCTATCAATTTTTGAAACACACTTTCATGTTGACTCTGTTGACACTGGCATGTTGACAAAACATTATGGAATTTCCCCTTCATTTTTTTTAGGAAACAAAGTTTTGTGGTTAGTTGCTTAGAAAATAAAATTTAATATTTTTCTTGATATCTAAAAGAGCTCCCATTTCCATGCATAGGGTTGTTATGTGTTAAACATTTAGGTTAAAGCAGCTGTTACAGGTGTTGTGTGCAAGAAAATAGATGTTTTAAGCATCTTTTATGTTAAATATTTTTCCAAGAATGTTTTTTCCAACATTGAGTTCAGTTAACACTAAATTTGCTACTACTATACACTAATTTGATTATGTTGTACACTGTATTCTCCCTCTATATACCCTCTCTCTCTATAAACCTGGTCCAACAGAGTAGTTTCTAGCAATAAAAGCATGAAAATCTTTTTATCTACATGTATGAAAAATGCAATTAAATTAATATGATTATATGAGTAACTAGAACTAGTAAATTTCTTTTAAAATTTATATTGTATGCATATTTAAGTGTTTTTTAAAATTGATTTTTTTTTAGAATTATCGTGAAGGATCACAATCAGCTGAAGAGTCACAAGAAATTCAAGATATTGTAGCTTATTATGAGGCTAAAGGTAATTTTTTTTCCCATATTTTCGAATGTTAGCATTTTCTAAAAAAGTAATGCTAAATTCCATTTTCTTTTGTGCAGAAAAACAACGCAGATATTCCTTCCTGGCAAGAAATGCTCTTTATCCATTGATGATGGTCCTTTTACTTTGTTTAACGGTAAAATTTATTTGTAATTATTTAATTTTACAGTAAAAGTTGTTTGTAATGTCTGATTATTGGTCTAGATGTATTTCATCAAAATAAAAAAAATTAAACCCTGAAACAATAATACTTTTAGTACTTTAAAACTTTTTTTAAAGCTTTTTTAGTACTTAAAATTAATCTTACTTGCAATAATCTGCAATTGAATCTTGAAGAATAAATTAAAGACTTGGTGTTGCCCATCCGAGAGTTTCTTACAATAGTTTCAAAGAAAAGCTTTTCAGTGTTGCCTGATGTCAATTTAGCCAAATTAAGTCTAAAAATGAGTTTTCAAGAATAGTTTTTTTCTAGTTAAATTATAGTTTTTAATTGAAAATTAAAATTATTATGTCTGGAACCAAGTTATGGGTTAGGGTACCGTTTTAAAATAAATGTTGGGGAAAACAAGCACCAAATGTATTTAGTTCTTTAGTTATACTTTTGTAATTTTAGAAATTGTTTGATATTTTTCTCTTTCAGGGGTTATCAGTGTTGCTTGTTTCACATAATTCAATAGAGTTGATCTTAGGATTTAAAGCACTTCCTTTATCTTCAAAGGTATGCAAATTTATTTTTTTGAAATTAATATTATCCGTAAGTTTTTTGTCCATATTTCCGAAAATTTTTAAGTACTCCAAAATATAAATTTCTTTGTTTTTTGCATTTAAATTACCAACTTTGGTGTGTATCTCAAATGAAATGGCTACAAGGCATTAAGATTGTAAAAAGATAAATATTTAGCTCAGGAAACAATTCTACCTTTTGTTACAATATGTCGGAGGTTCAACTCTATTTTCAAGGAGTTTTATAGGAGGACTATTTATTTTATACTTTTGAATTGGCAGAAAAATTCCTTGTTACATTCAAGTTTTGTAAAGGAAGAAAACAATGTTGTACAAAGATTAGATTGTTTGGTAATTCTTTTTATGATTTGTTGATAATTATAAAGTAATTAATAAATTTTCCCTTTCAGAATCTTGATCTCACACGCATGAATTCAAAATCTGCATCCATCGTTTTTGGACCAGTGTTGGAAATTGTTCTTATTTTGTATCCTTTAACTTATTAAGTTCACTTTATAAAAATATGCAATGCAATGTTAGTTTTATAGCTTTTATTTTTAGATCATTATTGCATTACCATAACTTTGGGCTGGATGCAGCAATGTATTCATCAGACGTTTTTACATTTCAAACCACAATTTTCATCTTAGGAATATTGTGTGGCAGCCTCATAGACTCATGGTTTTACTCACAAAGACCTATAGCCTCTTACACTCTGTTGACTTCATAAACATCACTGAACAACGAAACGTAGCTGCATCCAGCCCTTAGATTTTAAAATATTGGCATGTTTGATTACCTGTTGAAGGTTTTTTTTATGTACAATCAAGTCTCAATAACTTGAGGTGAAAAATGGGGCGAGTCCTGTTGCCTTGGAAACAAAAATATAAATGAGAGCCCAATTTTTGACAGACAGACTGTGTCTGCATCTAGTTATTAAGTCAGTTTTTTTATCAAATCATCTCCCCTATATAATTTTGCCTATACATGCCTATCTTACTGATGTTTGTTATCAGAAAAGTTAAAACTAACAGAACCAACATCTTATTTATTATTGGAAGAGTTAATAGACAAAAATAAATGGTAATAAATTAATACAGCATAAAGCTATCTTTCTAAAACAAACCTTTAACTGTCAAAGTGCTAATGTAAGAAAGGAGAGGTTAATGTTGAATATTGATAAATTTTTCTGACTTTTTTAACTTAAAAAATACATAATAAAATTTTATACAATAAAATGCATAGTTAAAGTAATAACTACCCATAAAGATAGTTGAATATGTATTTTATTTCTAAGTAATCAAAAGCAGTGAAAGCTCTAGATGGTGTGTAAATAACTGAATGATTGAGGTATTTCGTTGTACTGTTTCATTTGTTCAAATCTGAGATCTGTTAGAAATCTTAACTGTTTAGGTATCTCTGGTGTGTATCTATTTTAGGATTATATTCCTTGCCCTTGTTTTGTCGCCTAAAACCAGAGTTACACAGTACGTCTATGTCACAAATAATCGGAAACTGTGGGATTTTATTGGTTTTAAGTTCTGCCCTGCCAGTTCTTGCTCGCAGCCTAGGTAAGTTAATTTGATTGTAATTTAAAATGTTCATGCTTTTTCTGTGCAATAGAGTGCTTTTTTGCAAGGCCTGTTTTAAAATTAGTTTTAGTGAATATGTCCAAAACCATTAACTGGCCACTACCTTATGCTTTTACTGTTCTGTGACCTTGCTCCAAATATAATAAATTTCCTCCAGACAGGAGTAGGTTTGGTCAGTCAACAGTATTGGCCATAACAAGAGTAAGAATTTCAGAGCCTCTTTTGGAGGAATATCGTTTTAATATGCATTTCTTCTCAGAGTAGGAAATAGTTTACTGTCTTACAAGGGGATGTTTAGTCTCTTGTTGAAAGCTTGTTTTTTTTTGTTATATTTAATTAAAAATGAGTTTTGAAAATAAAAGGAACTAATAAATAGTTTTTCAAAACTGAATACTAGCATTTTAGAGGAATTTCGGTTAAATGAAAAACTCTTGCTGTTCAAAATGACTTGAAATTTTTTTTAAATGGAGGACTCTTGGAGCCATTCCTTGATTCTTAACATGACCATATCAGCAGCTACTTTGCATTACCCAGCAAGCATCAGGGGACCAAACCCAGGATGTGAAATACTGTGTCCTGTGCCATATATTTGTATGTGCAACCCTTTTTTACGGGAGCATATTCATTCGAATACACAAATGAAAGTTGTGAGGTCAAATTCCTTTTTCCTTGACAAAGAACCCTTAGTAAAATCTACATATTTTCATTTGTATTAGTAATTAGGTTTTTTGCCAATTGGGGACATACTTAAAGACATCCTGGTATGCATGTCAAGTTGATAATAGTATCCATTGCCCCCTTCACCACAGACATTCGCAAGCCCAACCCTTTCTATGAGAGGGGCACATTCATTATCTCTTTAGGGACAGTACAAACATACAGGCCTAAATGGGGGTTCAAACCCTAGGTGCCCAGCTTTGTAGTGAGATGCTCTAACAACTCAATATGAACTTTCATTGTCAATTAGATATTGTTTAAATAATGATGGCCTTCTAATCAGTTTAATATTCTGATATGGGGTAGATTCAATCAACCCTTTTAATAAGACTATTCATAGTTTGTAAGCCTCTGTCACATATATGAGATAATAATAAACCAACAACCATGGAAGGGAAGTTATGAATAATAATATTACTTTGGCCTGATGGATTGTACCTAATAAGAATTACTTTTTAATCACAGGTATCTGTTTATGTAATTAAATAAGTTAAGTCTCAAACAAGCAGCAGATGCACTTTTATGAATAAAATTCCATGCAGTTTAGAGCAGAAACCAGACAAGTGATGTCGCTTGACTGGTTTCTGCACTAAAGCTAACATTTAACATGTTGTTTACTTGAAAATTAAATTTGATCTGTATCTGCACTCAAATGTGCATTTACCCTTACAGAATCCCATGACATCATTGACTTATTTTTGAATTGCTGTTTGACTGATTTATTAAATAAACAGTTCAATTCTGACTTACTTAAAAACAACCAGATAATTAATTACAATATTTTAGTTGTATTTCTGGTTAAATTTCAATAACTACTTTGAACTACTTTTTCATTATCTAGCCTATTTCAAATGATATACCTTTCCTTTATTTTACTTTTGATAGGTCTTACAAATTTTGATCTTCTTGGAGATTTTGGACGCATAAACTGGTTAGGTAACTTTAACATTGTATTGTTTCATAACATAGTGTTTGCTGTTACCACTGTAGTGTGTTTAGGAACAAAAATAACTGCTGCTGTTCGCAGTGAACTTTACAGCAGGCTGTGGAGTATTATCCATCCTATGGATTCCAGAAGAATGTTGTAGTTTCCTCAATCTATGTGTTTCTGTTGTGTTGAATATCATTTCCATATATCTTACAAGAAACTCATGTTTGTACTTACTGTACTATTAGTGTGATAATGGTACTAAGAACTTATTTATTTTCCATTTCATGATCATTAGATTCATTCAGAAATGATTTGAAGTCTTGTATTTCATATTTATTTTGCTGGAAAATGCATTTGAAAGAACTTGCTCTTCACTCTAACTTAATGGCACATATTTAAGTATTTTAATATCTAGAACTTTGTATTTTTAGTGCATGATTATGCTCTTTAGTAAATTTATCTTTATTTAAACTCAGTACATTGTACTTCTAATAGATGGTATTACTTATAAATTTTATGTGCTGATCCTATATTCTTCAAAATTTAATCAGGAAGTATCCAATTGATTTATAAGTGATTCTGTTCCATCGAATACTTCAAAAATATTGATTGATTTTGGCAGAAAAAATATATAGAAGTTTAATTATAAGGGTTAATAAGTTTCAGGTAAGCATGCCAATGAATGGAAAATAACTGAAACTCTTTGAAATTGAATTATCTCTTGTCCAAGTCCTGTGACTTGTGCTAACATTTGCAACTTGTCAGGGTGTGGAAAACCCATGATCATTTCTAAATAAATTTGGAAAAGATTTTAGGAATTATGTTAATACTATTCCTATTTTGTTTTGCATTAATGCCTTTGAAAGTTAGTTTTATTGGTTGTATGCTTTTAAATTTTTCTTCCAATCTGGTGGAAAATGTATCCTTCCAGAAAATAATTACTGCTTTTACTGCTCTATTTGTCTGAGTTGTATTTTAAATTTAACCTTAGCGGTGCTCGTATACCTTAAATGGTAATTATTAGTGCTGCTTGTAAGCAGGATTCCAATCTGTCTCTGAATTCATTCTTAAACTTTTTTTACTGGTTATAACCCTTTATATTCCAGTCTTTGCTCCCACCCAGATGTTTTCTTATATTTTCTCAAAATTTCCAAAATGTACTATTAAAACATTCGTTTATGCATTGTAAAAGTGCTAAATAATGCATTCAACTATTTTCTATTCTTAATATGATTTAAGGATTGCATATTTTTTATTGTTTTGGTTTTGAGTGTAATTAATCAGTTAAGTTTTTTTAAAGAAGAGCTTGTTCTTTTTCATTCACATCACTAAATATCATTTTCATATACATTCCTTTTGAAGAATGTCATTAGTGAAAAAGGTTCATTTTTGAGCTTTTCTCTGTGTGTCAAAGTAAAAGGGCTTTCAAAACTGTGATTGTTTTGATATATTAACTTTATATAAAGAAGTGACATATCATTCTAGAATTGTCTCTTGTGTTACTTGTTTTGATGTGTTTGTTAGTCAATATATTGCTGGTTTTTTGCTAGAAAGTCATTACTTAAAAATCAACAATTATTAGTATTCTGTAACTGACACCAAAAGCTCAAAATTTTGGCATTTACTATAATAGCAGTATAATAAGAATAATCTGGTTTTCCTGCACAAGGGAGAAGATGAAATAATAAAAAGTTAGTTTATGCACGTGTTATAGAGATGGAATTTATTTGCTATTTATGCATAGAGCTTGCAGAAGAAATATTGATAAAGGAATAATGACTTTATAATTGAGAAGAAGAAGAAGCAGAGATCTTAGTAGTACAGGTTCCCATATTTGGAACTGCAATGCTAAACTTGACAAATTTGTTTCCCAAGAAGAAAGCAGAAATTTTCGAGTTTTGACAATCCTGTAGAAAACTAGTGATATGTTTCTGATCATGTATAATTTTGTGTCACCTTTAAGGGTTTATTTTTCTAAGAATATTTTTCTTGGTACCCCTTGAACTTAATAAGAGTTTTGAGATTCTGTTGTTTGTCTCAGTTTTTTATGTAAAGGCACAAAAGGTTAACAAAGATTTTAGTTGTTTTCTGTGTTTAAATGTGTAAAATATTTTATTTCCACTATCAGAGTTCCTCCAGTTTGGTACCAAAGTATTTTGATATTTCAGGTTATGTTAACAAATTTTGAAAGTGAATTTTGCATTGTGAGAACAAATTTGTACTATTTTTGTATAACAAACACTGAATGTGTGAGATCTGTAAAATAATTTTATACTAATGTGGTTAAAATACCAGAAAAGAGAGGTTGTGAATTTTTTAGCAGTAAAGGGATGAAAATAGTTTTATATTGACTGTAGTCTAAACGTGAAATATAATCTAGTCGTCTGTGTTAGAGGCATTTGAATTTTTTCCCAATGAACTGACAGTTTGCTCATACATCTTACCATAGTTTTTTTTAATGTATTATGATGTTTAATATAATTAGCCTATAAAAACTATTAAGTAACTAAATAACTAGATAAAAAACGTTTTTGACTATTTTTAGGGTACTTAGTGCCAGAAAAAATTATGTAACTGTAAATAGGGACTATAAAAATAACGTAAATAGGTGATTTTTTTTCACTGTACAGGAGATTAGCGGTAACCAGTCTAGAGTTAATGCCAAGTCGAGAGAATGCAATCAAGATATATAAAAAGTGTTAATTTTCTAAAATTATTATTTTGGACCTTCTTAAAAAGAAGCTAATATTAAACTGCAGATGTTGTTTTATTTTTTTATGTATAAAGGCTGTTTATCTCCATTAAGTGCTATCTTTCGGATGTTATGTCTTTTTCTTTTAATTGTTTGCAGTAAACCCACTGCTATAATTTGTGGAACATCCCTGAATATTTTTTTTCTTTATGGCATAGTTAACAGAATACTGAAGTGAGCCAAATGCAGTTATGTTATTCTTCTGTAGAAGCAATATTTTGCATGAATATTTGTGTGAAATTCTTAAGACATAAATTTTATAATTAGTTTATAATATTTTTCATCATTCATGGGGCATTATTGTTTAAAAAATAACTTTTTAATCAAAGCTCATTTAAGTTTCAGAACATTGTATACATAGCTTTTTTAAGTATATTATTTCAGAGTAATAAGTTCATATTAAGTTTAAAGATATGGGGTATGCTAATTGATGTTTTAGTGCCTGAAAAGTTATTGAGCTTAGTACTCTTGGCTGCTTTAATTTATTAACAATTTTATTCCATTCTGGTTCATTGCTTTAAGGATCTAATTCATTTGCTCTTTAAAGTATGGGTGCCTTGTAAGTTTGATAGAAGGTTTAGTCAGACTTTGTTTTTTAAGTTAAGAATCTCAGTTCATATGTTTTGGATACTAATTAAGTAATTTTGAGCCATGACAACTCATAGCTTTTTGATTACTCGAGACTAAGATGAAATCCTTTGAAGGGTCTAAAATAAACCAGAATGTTTTCTTAATTTTTAAAAAGATTATAGAAATAGGAAATAGGTTCATAGTTTTTAAAAGGAATGTTCAGATCCCACTCTCTTGAAAAATTTAGAAGTTCTGAAAAAATTATTTGGTTTGGTTTTAGTTCTCTAAAACTATAAATTGTAAATGTGTCAGTTTTGAAATTTACACTATGGATTTGCAAGATCTGATTTTGATTTAGAAATTATGTGTCATATCTTTGCATCCATTGCTGTTGATCCTTTACTTTATTGAAAAACAAATATGTATAGGGTGCACTTAGATTTGACCCATTTTAATGTAGCTCCATATCACAGGTTCACTTATTTGGATTAGAGTACTAGATTTCCAATCAATTAGAATTTATTTCAAAGTTTTCTCAGGTTTCTGTTGTATGTTCATTGAAATTATGATCGTTTCTATTTGATTTAATGTAATTTAAGGTTACTGTTTCCTCTAGCCACTTCATTTTCTTAATTTTCCTTTTCACTTATCTGTTCATTTTGTTCTGATAATCATATTATTTAAAAACTAAACACAACTGTTTCATTATGTGTCCACATAGATTAAGTGGAAAGAACATTTCATAATTAAGCTGTTCTTCATTCCTTTATTCCTTGGAAAATTCTAGAATTTTTAAAAAGGTATATACTTATCTTATAAATTATGAACTCATGTGGAGCTATCATTTTTGTGTTCTTTGGAAATTCTAGAAATTTCCCACAGAGTCAATCTTACCAAAGAACTTGAAAACATTATTTGTATTTTTGTAGATGATTAGTTTGTTTATTTTTGTTTAGTTGATGTGAATTTGTGTTAATACTTAACATGTTTAAATATTTTTGAAGTTTACCTAAGTTACTGTATTTACATATGCAAAGAAAGTAATTTATTTCCCTTTTGTAATTTTAAGGAGGGAATTTAGTAATTGAAGGGAATTTTGGCCAGTTTAGTATTTAAAGTTCCTATCTTATGAATTACTTTAAGTGACCAGAATTTCAAAATGTATTGCTTTATGGTAGTAATATGACCAACAATTCCAGAAAACATTTTGTTTTAGAGATGTGTATTATAGGAACTTATAGGGAAAGCCAAGGAATGCATTTTCTACCTTTGTTAAAGAATAGAGACTTATATAAGGTTTAGAAAATACTTAAATCTTACCACCTGATAGGTAAAGATTCCTCTGTATAAATGTCTCAGTAAGGGGACATCCATAAATTACGTGAGGTGTTTTTTCCAAAATCTGGACCCCCCTTCCCCCCTTGGTGAGATTTAGTGAGATTTTGCAGGACCCACCCTCCCCCTTGGTGAGATTTAGTGAGATTTGGCTGGACCCCCCCTCCCCCCATGTGAGATTTACCTCTACAACTCTTTGAAAAAAATTTCCTTTCTCACACTTAAAAAAACAAAGAAAATCGTATAATTTCTAACTTAAAAAGTTGACGTGAGATTTTAATCTACCCCCCTCCCCCCTTGGTGATATTTTTCCAAACCCCTCCCCCCCTTTTTGACCTCACGTAATTTATGGATGTCCCCTAACAAAAATTTTGATTATGTGCAATTTGTTTTCCTGCATTTCTTGCTTTCCTTTAAATATGTTTCCTATTTTTTTTTCTGGTTTTAAAAAAACCTACTAAAATAAGGTAATATAGAAAATGGTCTTGTAAAATGCATTTGTAAATGCAGCTTAACATTGGAGTAATTTCAACTTGTTGTGGATTGATAAGAATATAAGATGTCAGTGTGAATTAATTATTTTGATACTTGAAATACTCTCATCATAAAGCTATTTTTTCAGAATTTTTTGCTGATTTTTTTGATGCCAAAGTCCCCTATTGTGTTATGTGTTTAGGCTGCTAATAAAGCTTTTACTTTTTTTTTTTAAAAAAATGTACTTTAAGTGTAAATGATAATTTTTTTTCTGCATTTTTTAAATGCCTGTATTATAGTCATGAAAATGGCATGAACACAAACAAATTTTTAATAATGTTATATTGAATAATTTTAATTTCAATATTTTGATATCTCAAATAAATTTTTTTTGTTAATTGTTGTTGACTTGGGTCCTTTCAACTTTATACAACACCATTTATATTTGAGGAGCTATCAGTCAAACCGTGTTTTCTAACAAAATAAAAAAAAGAGTTACTGTTTTTTTCTTAAACTCCACATGAAATTGTACCAAATTATGCTTTTATTTTTAACCAAAACTAGTTTATCCTTTTCTAAACCTACTTAGAAAATTGATGTTTCAATCAAAAAGTGCACTGCAAATTGTGGAACTAGAAAAAGACAAACAATTGGTGGGAAAAGGATTAATACTGTCATCATAAAAGATTTGTCTTGCAACCTCTTCCTCTGAAAAGAAAAAATCCCATCTAGATAGATTTTAAAATTAATGTATGGCAAAGAGTGGCAAAATCAACAAGAGTTTAATTAGTATAAAGAAATTATTACTAATGATTATTATGGGTGAAGATATCGATTAGAAATTTAGAGGTTCTCTACAATTTCTATAGATCTTTCTTCTGTGTTCGGTCAAAACGCAATTACTCCAAATTTTAAATGCATTTTCTAATAATTAATTTTTAGTTTTTAGGTAAATTATGACTATAAATCTTCCTAGTAACTAGTAATATAACTAAATAAATGATAATTTGATTCTAAAATAAGTTATTAGTTTTTTGTGTTTCCTAAAAATTTGTATCCGAAGCAGAAAGCATCGTTTGACTGTTTGCTCCTCATTTATATTTTGATTAGTTCATATTAAATGTTTTTGATTGATCAAAATAAAAAAAACCCAAAATTTATCTAGTGTAAAACAAATATTTAAATTTTAATTGTTTTCAGAGCAGGAATTTAGTAGTATAGAAGTTAATGTATATTGTGTACTACATGGGCTGAATCTTATTTTGGGATGTAAGGAACATTATTGTTCTTGTGAAGGATATATTCTAATGAGAGACGACTGCTCAAGAAATAAATTTAAATTGTAATGTTATTTTTTTACTGAAGTTGTATTTTTTTTCTGTACTTTATGTTGACCTAAAATTAAGCCTTTGTGGCTTAAGAAAGTTAAAAAAAAATTAAGGTAGATAGAACAAACAATTCCATGAGAAAGTTATTGGCAACATCATAAAAAACGCGCAGAAAAAAATTCAAGATAATATCTTAAATATTCGAGGAGATGTTATTAAGAAGTGAAAATATCACTTTCAGGCCTCTAAAAAGAAAAAGTTCGTAAATTTCCAAGTTTCTTTGATATTTTAGTTAAAATTTGTCTGTTTTTAGCTAAAAAACTTGCAAATTTGCGAACTTTTTTTTTTGAGGATTGGCAAAAATTTTTCATTCAAGTTTTTGTTCTATCTTTAGTTTTTGATTATTTTTTGTGACTTTCTCATTCCGCTAGGGGCGCTGTATGCCATCTCGATAGATTCTCCATGGTCACTTACCTAGGGGTACACCTTTCTTCCATAACCCTAGAGACGTTTCCACATAAAAGCCGTGAAACGGACGTTTGAAACACCCTGTATAGGGATTTATTATTTTATTAAGTATTAATCCTGATTTAACCGTTTGGAGTGGAGGAATTTCATAAATGCAAAGTCATTAGGTCTAACTTTGCATTAAATTATTTCCTTTAAAATTCGAAATTTTTTTTCATTTAAAGTTAAGGAATTAGACCAGAAAAATCAGGTTTCAGTGTATGTTTCATTAATGAAAAACGTTTTGTACAAAATTTTACAATAGGTGGGGGGGGGGGTTCAGGGCCGTAACCAGACTTTTGTTTCGGGGGGGGGGGTTTGACTCAAATATTTTCTGAGGTACCTCCTTACGGGTACTTTTATATGTTAAGTTTTAGATGAGAACACTGAATTGAAATTTTGAAGCACTAAATTTCAAAATTGTATAAATATGTGAATTCGAAGTAAAAGGGGGGGGGTCTGGGGGTCCTCCCCCAGAAAATTTTTGAAAATTTGCCACTCAAAAGAGTGATTTAGCTCATTTCTGAGACCCTTTAGATTACACCCATAGAGCACCACTCATTGTAAGCGGCTGAATTTTCAAGGTAAAAAGAAGGTATATTGTAATAAATGGCGAAATGTTAAGGGGGGTTTTACGTTCCTACTCCAGAAAATTTTTTGAATTTTCCCCCTAAAAGTGGCATTTTAACTCATATTGAGACACTTCAGGTTACATTAAAGAGGACCACTCCTTGTAAATCACACAAGTTTGAAGGAAAAACCGTATACTTAATAGATTTCAAAATTCGAGGGGGTTTGGGGGTCCTCCCCCAGAAAAATTTTGGAAATTTTACCCTTAAAAGTAGGGTTTTGACTCATTTTGAGACCCTTTGGGTTATACCCGAAGAGGAGGGGGGGGGGTTTGAACCCCTAAACCCCCCCCCTTGGATACGGCCCTGGGGGGGGTTGGTTTAGCGTATTGGCGACATATTTATTTATAAATCCGTGTCTGAGGGTCGAGCTACGAGGGTTGTTTTTTTTTCAACTTCCGTTTTGCTCCTGAAAAAAAAGTAGTTGGAATTTCGAAATAATTTTGGTACTGGTAGTTAGGTACATCCTTCAGGATCAATTTACATCTTTACTGCATAAAAATCGGACATTTTTTCTATTAGTTATCGAATTTAAAAGCGCGCTCCTCGAACTTTTTTCCCGCCAACCCATAGAGAATTTCACTTTCTTCTTCGCGCGACCGCTCCTTTCGCCCAGCATTTAACATTAAACAATGGGTGAGCAGGTGAAAATTGCAGGAGGGGAAAGCGAAATTCTCTATGGACTGGCGGGAAATAAGTTCGAGGAGCGCGCTTGTAAATTCGATAACTAACATAAAAAATGTCCGATTTTTATGCAGTAAAGATGCAAATTGATCCTGAAGAATGTACCTAACTACCAGTACCAAAATTATTTCGAAATTCCTACTACTTTTTTTTCAGGAGCAAAACGGAAGTTGAAAAAAAAACAACCCTCGTATTATGTAGTACGTTTAAGAGATGGCGACACTGTTGTCGGACCTCTGTTTTTTTAATTGCAGTTCTTTGAATGAATCAAAAAGACTGAGTATCAGTAGATATTAGATAAGTTTTCTCATGTTAAAAAAATCTTTAAGTGTTCTGTTTACCTCTGTTATTTCTTACTACTTTATCTTCTTGACAAAGCTGTATTTTAGTTGCTGTTAAGTAAATAAATAGCGTTTCCATGGCCGAGAAAAAAAATGAGGGTAGATGTATCATTTTCTTACAAAATTATTGCCTTATTCTCTAACTTCACCTCTATCATTTTATTAATCAAGAAAACAACTTTACAGGCCTAGAAAAGAAAATTCTGTTTTTTTTAACTTATCAAACAGGGGGGAAATATGCATGCAAAGGAAAACTTTTAAAAATTTATGTGACTTATTTCAAATATAGAAAAGGCATTTCCCGTCATAAAGGCCAATCTTTTACAACCAAAGTAACATTTAAAAAATTTTTAATTATAATAATTTTAGAAACTCCAAGCTCGATGCGCAAACTGAAGAGATTAACCGATTTTAAAAATTCTTGCACGGTTTTTGTTCATTACACAACTTTTTCCATGTGTAGTGTATCTTTTCGAATTTCGGTAGAAGTTTTTTTCACTGCTCTCTACACTAATGTCTGTAAAACTAGTTTTTCCTTGTTAGTAGTTAGTGTGCAGTAAAAACAACCGTCGCTGTAGTGATTACAAACTTTGAAGAAAAAAGTTTTTTTTTTCAAACTGTTTATCATGGAAAAACGCATTTTGAAAAATTAAAGTTCAAATCGTTTATATTGATAACAGTTTTTGAGCATATTCTCGTATTGGTATAATTTATCCAAACTTTCTAAGTTTGATTTTCTTATTTTCAAATGTTTTGCTTAGCCCCAAAAATAAAAAAATAACTACTTCAACTCCACGATATTAAGACGTCATCCTTTTAATTGATATTTATCTTTTTGAAATTTGTAAAAAAAACATACAACAGGCATTTTGCAAGCACATAATTTTTATTCATTTTACAACCATTTGTTATCACTAATTAATTCATGGATATGATTTCTGAACTTGAATAAGATATCTGAAGTGAATGTTTCACAATTTTAAATTGTGATAAAATCAAATGTGGTAATATGGATAACATTCATAGATTTGGAAGTGGTGTAGGTTGCTAAAAGAAAATTTAACACAATATAACTGTGAAAGTAGGGAGTCAAGCTTCGAATTTATCAACTACGATAAAACACACTTTCACAATTTTAAAGATTTTTAAAAAGGAAAACGTACAGTCAGAAACTTGAATATTGAAATAGAAGATTGAAAAATAGTTTTATAGAGTAAATTCAAATCCCCCAATTCTTACAAAACTTAACTACTAAATCATGTCAATTATTTTCTAAGAAGAAAATTAATTAATTTAAGATTACTCTTTTATACAACTTAAATGTTTCAAGTTATTTAGAATGCAATATTTTAAAAAAATGTATTTTGTATAATTTCTGTGAAGTATTTTATAGTTTGAAATAGGGTTTTTCAACTGGGGGACGTGAAATATGGGTAAAACAAAAGTAAAAATAGTTACTCTTATAGTTATTTGTTTAAAAAAGATTCATAGAAATTTTAATTTACTTTTGCAACTATTTTCAGTTCAATTATTGTGAAATTTGTGTGTGGGTATGTTTATCATATTTAATCCTTATTCACAATATATGTCGGCATAAGCATTGTTGAAGGTTAATTTTAATTACCTGATGATACTTGATAGCTTTATCAGTTCTTCATGAAGACGGACATTTAACACTAATAATGTTTCTCAATAAGATGGTACAGGTAAAAAAATTTAAAAATATTAATTTTTTATACATTTTTTCATTGTAAATCAGAAAGAGGTCGGCAAAATACCCATCCTAGAAAGGGGATAACAGTGTCTTAAAGGTTGAGACCTCCTCGTTTAAGGCAAGGTGTGCGTAAACAAAGGGCGTAAATAAAATTCGAAGGTAGAATATTATATCACTTTACTGTTTATAAAGAAATGATTTTAAAAAGAAAATAAAGCTTCTTTTAGGAAAGTTTAGTGTTAAAAATTTAAGAAGTGCTTAGTTGAATCAAAAAATGCCTTTACCAATCTACTCCACTTCCTCCACTCTTTATACATTTGAAATAAAGCGATTCATTTCAGACAAAATAAATTGCTTCATTCTATTACATTTTTTTTGAAGAGACAGTAAATGTTTCTTTCTTGAAAGTGTGAAGAAAAAAAGTAACACGTCTTATAAATTTGTTTTTAAATTGATTTTTTTGTTGTAAGGTTATTCTAATTTTTATACACATATACTTCTAAACACCATGTGTGCAGTTTCATAAACATTTAAACATTGATATATTTGTATATAGTATAAGTATATAAACGTGTATAATATATAGTATGTCAAAAACGTACAAAGCAACTTTGATATTGTCTTGATGTATTATACAGAGATCTTTTACTTATCCGCGGGTGTAAGGGTACAGCGATAAAAGAGAGAAGCACATAATTGAACAAACTCAAAAGGGAGTTTTAAGTAAAAAAATTAGTAGGTTGTCTTACATTATATTGTTAATCAATACATTATATAATTAATCAGTTATCTAGAAAACGTGAATAACATAAATTTTAAAATGCAATTAATTTATTTTTGTATCATTTATTGTTTTTAAGAACCTACAGAAAATGCGTACCTAATGAAAATTCTTGCTTAACTAAATTTGGTTTTACTCCGAATACTTTCCCACAAAAGTAATTTAATATTGATGGTTATTTTAATTTTTATATAACGGCCACCACACACCGTAGCAATCGCAAAAAAGCTTCGTGGTTTGGTTGATTTACCAACGGCAATCAACCAATCACGGCAATTTTTGAACTATCGGCTTTGCAACCACCACAAATTAGTTATAGTTTCTTTCTTTTTTTTCTCTTAAGATTCTGTTGTCATTTTAGAAAAAAAAATCCATTTTTACCAAATTTTTATCCCGAAAAGGATAAAGTTATTGTGATTAAGTAACGTTCGCATACTTGAGAAGCCTACTTTTTAAAACTTCTGAAATTTTTATTACGTGCATGTGTGAGAGGTTCTTTTTAGTATGGCGTTCAAAAATAGGGAAGATTTATCGTTGTTTATTATCTTGGTTTGATCTTAAAAAAGATCGTTTGTAGGGAAAGTTAGGCATAAAAGAGGAGTTCGGATAAATAAGAGATTTCTGTATCAATACTACTAACGCTTAGTTTAGCGCTGTCCAAAAAATTGTTTTGTTGGTTACACAAGTGATACAGTAAACCACAAAACTTCCCATTTGAAGGGGATTTCAGAAAATATATGCTATATTCCATTAAATAAAAGCAATCGTAAAAATAATCTACTTTTGATATGGATACTGAAAATGTATTTGATCAAAGTAGTCAAAGTAGTAAGAAAAGAAATGGCTACAATTCTCAAAACTGTGCAGGTAAAACATTAATTCCGTTACACACTTAATACACATTTTACATAGATTGAATAGTCTTTAAATTAGTATAATCTACTTTCTCGACAAAACTTCACAATACATCGATGTTTTAAACTAACATTCAATGTTTTACATGCCTTAAAACAGTTGTTTAATGATTCTTATTGATGCATTTTGAAGACAACATTAATAACTTTATAAACTATTATAGACTTAAAACAGATGTAACTTAAAACGTGTCGATAATTCTAATTAAAAACTTTTCCGATAACCCAAAATATCTTGTAAAAAGTTCAATTTTAAATTCAAATACTACATCATTAAAAACCATATAGAAAAAAATTGTTGAAAACTTATTCAGAAGTTAAGAGTCCAGTTAAAAATGTTTTAAGACGGCGAGGTGCGATGAAATTAATTTTAATAGATACCAGAATTAAAATGGGGGTCAAACGTTAATAAGTAGAATAAAAAAAATCGATTCTTTGGAATCTGGTCAAATTTTACTTACCGAAAAGTTCTGTTGTTTATGGATAAAGAGTTAATAAAAGTGGTTACGAAAAAAGTAAAATATGCTGTAAATCTAGTGACGAGGTACTGTTACTTGAAATTCGTTATTCAATTGTTTAAAAATGAGAATTTTCATAAAGACATTTTTTCATTAGGAAAAATTGGATTTGCTTTTAAAGAATCGGTTTTTACTGGATTTTATTTCTAAACGTTTAACATTTCCATTAACAACATTAGCATTTCATTTGAACATTTAAAAAATTTTGCTTTGATTAATTTTAATGCGTAGTGCCATCTATCAGCTATCAAATTTTTAAAAACTCAATTTCTAAGTTCGGTATCGAATTTCTGAAGATTTCGAAATAAGAACTTCTTTTATGTTTCACCCTCCTATTTCTTTCGTTTACAAGATATTTAATTCAGATGGCTCGAAGCTCTCTTAGCTAATCACCGTGTACCACCATACATGAATACATATGCATACCTGCAATTAATTATTTTATTTTACACAAAATATTCATAGAAAGTTATTCAATTTTCGAATCGGTCTGGCTCTATTTATCAATCCAAAAGAAAAAAATAGGCACATAAATTAAGCATCTTAAATTTGGTGTAGGGTCCTATTAATAAAAATACAAATACGTTAATTCAAATACATCCTTTTCAACCATTTTTAAAAAATAAAAACCTCGTAAAAACAATATGAAACGTTATGGGTTCTATTGTTCCTCTATGGTTTCTAAACTAAATTTCTAGTACCATTTTGACATAAAACGCATAAAACCTTTCTGCATACACTACATTTCTAATCGTTACTAGGAATGCTGTACCATATACCTGAGAACTGGCAAACACCAAACATTTCACTCAATAGCAATTTATCTTTTCAATACACATTACAACACCGCATAATTTATGTCTACACCCTATGAAACAATTCAAAATTTACATTACCAACAACAATCCGACACTTTAAAGCCTAGGCTTTCCATTTTAAACTTTTCTCCAAACTTTGATCTTTATTTAACTTGAAACCATCATTTAACTTTAGCTTTACTATAGTACTATATTTAAACCTTCGAATACATTATATTATTACTGCATTTTTAACAGATAATTCATGGTTTAAATATTTTTACTTATTAATAGATTATAACCTCGGAAAATTCATTCTCATTAATTTGAAATTTACTTTACAGAAAATATTATACCAAGGACTAGCTCCTTAACATTTACTTAGTTTTGAAATGCTTAGCTTTCAACTACTACTTTTGTTAAAACATAAGTTTTTAAATTTTTACATCAAACTAGATAAGGTACAATATCCGTCCTCTTATCATCCAAGGAACTTCTTCCAAAACGGTTTTTACTTAACACAGAAAATCATCACTACTTCCGTGTAATTTTTTCCTAAACATTCAGTTGCAAACACCATATATATTCACATTTAACTTGTTGATATTAGAGTAAATCATCTTTCCACCAGGTATATACTTTTACACCGTAACTCCATTTCTCCTTATTATATTCTGCAAGCCAAACTCTTTCTCCAGTGAGACAATATTTATGTCTCGAAGAAAATTCTTACAATTTCTTCCATTTCTTTATTCATAAATTTTATCCTTTTTGATAAAGTAGAAATAAAGCATAGAAGAAATTATTTTTGTTCGCAAATAAAAACGTATAAGAAAAAGCTCAAATCTCTGAAGAGTGTGAAAATTATTAAAGGGTTAGAAAATCTAAGAATTTATAAAAACATTTATGAGAAAAAAATCTGCTCATCTATCCTTTTTCTGTTGTGTATGTTTCATTTCAAAACTGAAAATCTATGCATCAATCCCACTTAGCATTATCATGGCATATTGAGATCTTATCTTATTAATCTCAATTTTAAATAATTATAAATTAAATATTTTGATCGATATGGCAACACATCATTCAATTAAATTTTTGGGACGTGGATTATTTCTGATAGTACTGAAGGTTTTCTTATTTGTGTAGTATTTTTGTTGAAATTGAAATACTTTCACTATTTATTATAACTTTTCTAAAAACTTACCATTATCATACCTAAATCATTCAATTAATTGGCTGAGTCTCTATTTAAACTTATAGGGAAATGACAATAAAAATAGTAAGTTTCTGTATAAAATCTCCATTTAAAAAATTGTAAGAATATTGGTTCAAAAACAGAAATAAAAGTTTGATGATCAGCTTTACTGACCAATAAATGTATAACTATTATTATAAAAAGTATGAGTGTATATACTCAATCTTGAAGTTCATAAGAAGTTTTGAGCATTATCATTGTATATTTGAGAGAAATATGCACCATTTTATAATCTCTTTAAAATGTATTGTTTTAAAGCAACTTCGAAGACAAAGGCTTCAGGGTTACTTTAGTTATATTTTTAAATATAAATTAAAACCAGGAATTCCATGACCCAGACATCGTCTATGAATCTGAAAAATGAAAATAAAAGAACATTAATAACATATGTTGAGAGAGGTAATAAAATAATTTACTAAAAAGCTAATTGAATTTTTCAAGAGTAGAGATAATTCTATGATATATATATATATATATATATATATATATATATGATTTTTAATATACTTCATTGAAAAAAATGCTAATGTTAAAATGCATGCTTTTCTTCACCTTCAAATTTTCAAGCAATGCTTCTCTATCGTATGATTACCAAAAATACCCATCGGTCCGTAGCCAACAATAAGGACACCTAAAAAAGAGAAAAATTTAGATTATAAGTTTCCTGAAAGCAATATTTCATTAAGAATCCATACAATACAAAAAAATCGTCTTTAACGCAGTCCTTTCTCTGATGATTATTATGATGTGATCATGTATTAATTCCGTAAGGTAGAAAACAAAATTTTACCGTTAAATATTTCACAAACTCTTCCAGTGTATTTTACACCTAATACAAAATGTATTTTTTTACATTGTGAATACAGAAGTGTTTTTTCAGGGTTAAAGTGTGATTACTTAAGATAAAAAAATCACAATTGCTTAAAAGTGAATGAACATTTTAAATATTCTTAAAATCGCAGCAATTTAAATCTACAAAACAGCTTTCTTCTAGCGTGCACGTCCGCCGAGATAGAAAAAATATTTTATAATTAAGATCATTAAAAATAATTCACCAAAGAGTATTTTTAAAATGTTTTGAAAATCCATATTACGAACTTAGTAAACAGTTTCCTTTCAGATAATCTTAAAACCATAAAAGTAATCTTAGCACTACCTTTTCTTTATTTACTCGACTGTAAGATTTTTTATAAAATATTTTGTGCAAATGGTTATCAAATAATATAGCCTGGTGGTCAGGATGCGGGAAATAAAATCCAAGGGTTGCGTGATCTGGACTAACCAAGAGCAATAATTATAATAAATTTTTGAGCACATTGAAATTATATGGCAGAAAAAGAAAAAAAAAGGACGTTTCTTCAAATGACGGGAAAAGCAAAGATGAATTCCTCAACTGATGGAAATAATCCGGCAACAACTCTGCCGAGCAATTTCCGCTTTTTAAAGAAACAGTTTTTTATAGTTTAGGTTAATTAGATTATAAAGTAGATTATAAATTCGTGTATAATGCTTAGTACTTGCTTTTCAAATTAATCATGTGTTACCGTAATGTTATTAACAAATCTAAATAGAGAAGTAGCTAAGGAAAATTTTTCCAATAGAAAGAAATATATTTTTTTAACATATACAACAGGAGTATGGTTGTGTTTTTAGCTCGATTACTATTATAAAAGCTTTTTATATAGATTATTTTGAAGAATAAGAGATGTGTATCATTAACTATTGGTTGAATACTTCATTTTTTGATTCTTAAATTGATGAAGTAACAGGCTTGGGAAAAACGCTAAGGCTTCTATTAGAAGCGAACTTCTTGGGTTATAATAGAAAAATCAGCGTATGCTTTATCATGTTTTTGAAAATTACGTAGAATTTTAGTCCCTTCATACTCAACGTTTACGCAACATTCACTTTTTTTCAATGGAGACTCCCAATTGTTTTTTTAATATTATAAATGAGAACACCAAAAACCAAGTTTCATTAATTGGGACATCATGTTATAAGCCATAGAAATTCAAATATGTAGAAAGTGAAAAAATTGTTCAGGGAGTATTGGTCTTTATTTGGTAATTTCTATAGATTATAACTTTTTATGATGTAAATGACACCAGGTGTCTAGGGTTTTTAGGTGTGTTTCCTTCATAACATTAAATTAAATTTGGAGACACATGTTGCGTTGCGAATGAACTTTTTCATCCAAACTGTATCTCTACTAGAGTTTGAAAATGTAAAATTATACGGGAACAATGGTATAACATTTATATCCCAGAGAAATTTTACTGGTACTTTATTTCGTTACGTTTTATAGTTCAATTTTTGCTATAGAAAACTAATTCATGTCGAATATTTAAAATATATGGGGGAAAGGAGGATAAGAGTACGCACAAAAATGATTTTGGGTTATAAAATCAAGAATTTAAACGCTAGAGCCTCAAAAATTTTCTGAACTTTATTGACTCACAAATCAAACTTCAAAAAAGAAAGTCTTAGCTTTAACGAAAAATGTGTTAAAAATAAAAAATGAAATAAAAAAAATTGAATGCGTACTTTTACCAGACGTGGCGGGTAAAAGTACGCAGGACGAGCCCTGAAAAACTTGGCACCTCCCTAATTGGAAAGTTTCTTTTTCATTTCACCTCTATTTAAGATCCGAACATTACAGCCCTCTTACCTTCCTTCCCCCTACATTTTTTGTTTCTTTCTGTACAGAGTAGAGGCATGTAGTAAAATTTTATTTGATAAAATAATTTAAACGCAATGCATATCTATCCAAACGAGAATCTATAAATAAATTGTAGTTTTCAAGAAACTTCTTAATAATACATCGCTACCACCACGGTAAAACACACCTCTGCTTTTTCTAGTTTCTAGAAACAAAATCGCATTCAAAGGTTGTCGAGAATAGGTTAGGTAGTAGAATTCTATTTGTCGAGGCATTTCCACAGCATAGAAGCATATCTGTGGCCACTGTGTCTGTGGCCGCTTAGTTTTCAATAAAACTATTTGGAATTACGATTGTTGTCGCCTTGGGTATGGTGTGTAACATTATTCAAGAATTTAAAAAATGCACTTAAGTGAAAATGACCAAAAAGCAGATTGGCGTTTTTGGCATGGTGGTAATGATTTGTTATGAAAGCTTAAACTGCTTACCAAACGAGATAGAAAACATTCAAAACACGTTGTCTCCAAGAGATGGATCTGTGTTTTGAAGAAACCGTGGTGACTTGCTGTTGACACGAAATATGTTTGAGTGCTGAAAAAGAATCCCAGTAAGTAAGGAAGAAATTTTTAGATTTTATAGCACTTATTTTTCTTTGTTTGTTGAGTGTTAAATTAATAATAGATTCTTCTTATGAATTAAAAACATTAAAAAAGTATTCTACGTATGAAATGAGTAACACAAATGAAACTAATGTCCAAGGAAAATAGCGCAGTCTTTGGCGTATCGGGAGTTCACAAGCTAAACACCTAACAACTATTGTAGTTTCTTACTATCGAGCTAAAGATATCTTATCTTTCATATCTTATTGAAAGAACATTAAATTTTTTTGAAAGTTTGGATATTACAATTAAATTTAAAGTACTATATAATAGCTTGAAAAACACAGAGAACACTTTAAAGGTCAGTATAGAAGAAAAAGGGAAGTTTTAGGGAATGCTTGTGAAATCAGTTTAAGGAAATCAATTTATTTTTCGTTGTCTGAAAGTTATACATATTTGACACGAGGCCGTCTGGATATAAAAGGGTAACTCAACGTGGGGTCAACATTTTTTTTTCGCCAATCAAATCTAATACTCTTGAGCAAGGTTTGTAGAGAGAGAAGGTTGGCTCATCCGTGACGTCACCTAATGGAAAGAGGGGTCTCTGCCAATGGCAATGCTCGTACCCCTCTTTCCATTAGGTGACGTCACGGATGAGCCAACCTTCTCTCTCTACAAACCTTGACTCTTGAGAGAATGTATTTTTTTTCTAGTTGAGAGATTACCATCTTTCACTCTCAAAAAATTCTATGATATGGTTTGGACATGGACTGTTTACCTAGCTTGTGTGGGGTATGTCTGGCAATCCCTCTTTTCAGACTTTCTTCAAGGCGCATCTGTATGTCATGGAGATGAAGTGCTATGTAAGTTCCATTGATGTTTACGATTGTTGGCTTTGAGGATGTTCTATCTATGTCATCAGTGAAGGATTCTAACAGAGGGAGCCATTGGATTTTATCACAATAATTGGACGCCTTGATTTCTACAGTGGCCACTCCTTGAAGTTCTTTTGCTCTGTTAATGAATTCCACGTCCCAGATGTAAATATCAAAAATAGTTCCATTAAGCTAAAAAGTAAAGTAAATTTAGCTTAACTGTCATAAATATTTTATTTTATTACTGATTAAAGAGTCTTAAAACGTTTATTCATAGATAAAAAAAGTACATTTAGTTGTATTTTCCCATTTTTACAATCATTAACAACTTGAATGGAATCTCCAAAACTATAAGTGGGTAATAAAAAGTTGAGAAAACCTATAGAATGAATCTTCCAAGAAAGAAAAAATACGATTGGAAAAATAAACGGTAAAAGAGTAGGATTCAAGTGATTGAATAGGTGACAGTGGATAGCAACAAAGAACTGATAAAATATTACTGTTTGGAACCCAAGCAAATAAAGGTCTTCACGGGTTATTGCTTGACAATATTCAGTGTGTCAACTGACTGAATCGATCAGGTCATTTACCAAAGAAAAGTTGGTTATTCAGTGAAAGAAAGCATAAATATTGCGATTGATAACGTACTATTACCTCGTCATTTGGTAATGGAAGCTTCCACTTGATCCCCCAATAGGGTTTGGTTGATTCTAAAATAGTAGAGTCGTATGCATCATTTGACCTGGAGGGGAAAACACCTGAATAAATACTTAGGATGATGTATATTGAATATTATGTATGTTGACACATTTTTCTATTAAGAAGAAAGAACTGACAATGTTTATCTAAAGGTAATCAATAGAAGGATTTTTAGGTCATGAATCGCTTTCTAAATCGAAGGTTCCCTGTATTTTGCCGCTGGGATCTTTGATTGTGAAACGACTTTCTAATCCCAAAAGAAAGAATTATGAAACTTCTTATAAAGAAATTAAATACACGTTTCTCAAGTTTCAAATTACATTATAATTCTAAAGACTTATTGCGTGTAAAAATATAAACTCACTCATAAGGCGGGCTACAGCCGATGGCGTAAGCTCTAGGATAGACGGACTTTGCTATCGGATGATTGCGATGCCTTAGCCCTTGAGCACCAACGAGAGTAAAGAGAATGGAATGTTCACATCGCTGAATTCGTATAGCAAGGTATCCTAACGAAGATCGCCACTGAAAATAAAAATGAGTCTATAGATATAGTCTCTATATAGTCTATAGATATAGATATAGATATATGAGTCTATAGATATCTATATCTTTAAGCTCAAATCTGATATAGAGAACTGATGATATGGAATCCAAGAGAACTATTTTAATTATACAGATTGTTTTGTTTAACAGTCTTCTCCCCCCCCACAAGAAGAAAATCTTATTTTGTTAGTTTCGATTGGATGTTACATGGATTTACTTTGTTAATATGCAAAAAACAAATTGCTTGAGATCTAAAAAGCGGAAAGATAAATCTACGCTTTCATGAAAGTTTTATTTGAATTAGAATGGCAAAATTTATTTAGATCATAAACGTAAAGAAACAGTAAAAAACAACATTTTATTACGTATTGAAAGTTAGCAATGTAATTAAACAGCTGAATAAACTGAAAGAAGGATGATAAATTAACTATTATATATAGGCTTATTAAGTATATAGTAGGTACCATGAGAAAAAGTAATTGATCTGTAATTTTTGGAAAAAAACCATGTCAATGTCTTTTTAAGTCAAATCAGTTTAAAAATATAAAAATAGACAGGCTTTTCAAATTTCAAACTTACCCCTTTTGGAAGGTAAGCTATTGCATCAAAGATGTCGTTTTCGTAGCCATTCTCAGCGTCTGGAACACATTATTTATAGAGTAAAAAAGAAGAATCCAAAAATTAAATTTTTATCATATACATTTTTAATACTACCACTCAGAAAATGGTACGAGATAGAAAAAACTCTAAACATCATAACGTAAGTTAAGAAAGTATTCCATTACCGTAACTCACCTTCAAAAGGTTTCCGGGATTGATTTTGATGGATTACTTCAGAGCTATTCACTGGTGTTGGATCCATGGGGGTATGAGAGGAACTAGTAACCAGGTGTTCATAGGTTTTTCGGGTCAGTTCGAGATTTTCCAGGGAATTCGACTTACAAAATATCACTTGTTTGCCAGGAGTATCTTCATGAGAATATCTATAATTCGGGCAAGCCTCTGTAAAGAGGGGAGAATAAATGGTAAATATTCAAGTTAAGAAAACAAATTGACTTATACCTATTTGAAAGAAATGGAAATATTTATAAATTTATTTTGGAGAAAGACGAGAAAAATTACCAGTTAAAATTTTGGAGTGATGGTACTAAAGGTCACACAAAACCTTTAATAATATATTGCAAACGTTGTTGAATGCAAGAGTTACAATATCTATAAAATATTATAAGCTACTGTGTTTCCAAATTTAATATTTTTCTCTTTGAGGAATTTAAATGCATCAAATGAATGGATAATGTAAATTGGTCGCTTAAGGATCGTCAGTCTTTAAAATAGAGAAGTTTGAATTTCCCTGTGATATATTCGTTTGGATATCCCACTTTCTTTGGTCCTCAGTACAGAAAGTTTCAGCTTATTATTTTCATTATTTTTTAAGAATAATCTTGTATACTTTTATTTTATAAAAGGGACGGTAAAACTTGAGAAATATAGTTCTGTTATTTTTTGAATAGCGTGCATAAAATTGAAATTTATTGAAATTTGAAACCTGATTAGGAACATTTCTCAGAAGTTATCGTTTTAATGAATCCGTTGTTATAATTTCCTAAAACAGGTTACAGAACTAGTTTAAAAAATAATGTTGGAAAATAGTGTGAAAGCTAAACTTGGCCGACTCGCTCCACCATCCCCTTCACTAAAAAAAGGAAGAAATACGTGTAAATGCGGCTGAAGTTATGGTGCCTTACCTCCTTCATATGTTTCATCTGTAGGACAGGATTGTCTGAAGAATTCTCTTACAGATGAATTGTAAAAGCGATCATATACATCCGAATTATCAATGCTGCGTTGCCTTTCTCGTCGCTCTTCAAAGGAGTCTCTTCGCTTAGGGGATCGGGAACGATTGTATCTCTGATATTCTTCTGCAGTGTACACATCTTGACGTGGCTTGTCAATTTCTTTGGGAAATGTACTCTTAATGTCGAATCTTGGGCTACTAAGGGTCTTATAATCATCTTCAAGCTCCATCTCTGCTCCAAATAAGGAACGGATGTGATGTAGGGGGACTGAAAGAAGATGGGAATGCTCTGAAGCCTTTCTTATCGACTCCCTTCTAGGTGAATGGCTAGAAGTCCCTAAAAAGAAAACAGCCTCGTGGATATTCAAGTTACCAATTTAAAGAGATACATTTGATGAAAACTTTAATTAAATAAATTAGTGTTTTTCAGGATTAAAAAAAATTATGGTTATTCGAAAAAAACTTTTTCTGAATCTTGGTTTATGGACAGAAAAAAAATATTAAGGTCAATAGTGGGGAAATGTAAATGTTTTTTTTTTCAAATTCTAAAGATAAATTTTGAAACCGTTAATATTTTTCATTTAAGGTCAAAATTGGCACAGTTATGGTTTATAAAATTATCTTATAGAGATCACATTGGAATATGAGTTAAAGTTATACATTATTTTTATTAATTATTACAAACATTCATACATGTCGTGTTTATAGTTTATATTTATCACCAAATAGAGGAAGTAAATGTAAACACTAGAATTTCATTCTAATGAATTTATGAATCCTATCGATCTTCTTATCCATACACTCTCTGCTTTTACAGAGTTGTATTTCCAATGTAATATTCAGAGTTGTTTAAGGCCTGAGATGTGTTTTAGGGTTTTACATTTCTCCTCATTGATCCTAAATATCGTGATGTGGATTTTAAATAATAATAATACACTAATGATAAATCTAATAAGAAAAGTGGAAACTTACATTGGACAGAGGATTTACGACCATTGCATCTTTGGTTTACTTTCTCTGATTTGGGTTCGTAATGATCAGGTAAATCTCTTGGATAATACTCCATTGGCCTTTCCCTGATGCTCCTGCGCAACAGGTTATTTGATGGGCTGCAATCTCTCCGGTTGTCATTGTGAGAGGGATTTCTATTTGAAAGCCTGTGTCCGATTCTTTTTTCGCTTGAAATGTTTTGTTGATCGTATTCCATTGAGTAGTCGCCGTCTGAGGGGTACTTTCGATGATTAGATTGATCCGTATCGTAGTGATAATCCTCTAAATATTCTCTTGAGCTTCGTCTTGATCCCCTTTCTATCAAATATCGTTCCTTTTGATCAAATGAAGGGTCGTATCTATCCAAATGATTCTTGTTTACCTTTTCTCTATAAAAGCCTGGAGATTCTAGCTGTACTGATCGACTTCGTCTTTGCATGTATATTGGATTAGCATCACTTTCATTGGGATAATAACTCATTGATCTCTCTCTATATTTTTTCACAGGATCTAGTTCATGAGATTTACTTCTTTCTCTATGAATTTCTTTGAGACCATGTTCTGTTCGGCAATCGTCGATTGATAGGAAATTTGAAACAATTTCTCTGTTTGCCAACTTAACTGATTGACTTCTTTCTTGGTAATATTGAAAGTATTTACCATTTTTTTCTCTTTCATTTACGTCCAAAGGTGTTTCACGTGAATCTCTCCTTCTTCCTAGTTCACTTGATCTACTCCGTTCTTTATGGTGTGCACTAAGACCATTTTCACTGTTATAATAAACCGATGATCTCAACCTTTGAGTTTCGAACTCATCTGAGTGGCTTCGTTCGTTATAAGCAGGATGATTCGGCTTTGAATTGCTTGGGTGGTACTCTATCGAATCTTCTCTTTGTCTTCTATTCATTTCACTTGATTTGCTTCGATATGAGCTTCTGTCATATCCGTTCATATGATTACTGCCATTTTTTCTGTGTTTTGACATACTTCTATCATCTGGATCCTGGAAAGATCTCTGCTGTTGGTGGTACTTTTCAGATGTGAGTTTTTCTTTGCATAAATTGAAGTCGACTGTTTTATCCTTTGATGTTCCTTTATGTTCTGAACTAGAGCGGCTTGAATCACTGCGAGATTGCGAAGAACTTTGCCGTTTACCATTGGAAGTATACTCTTCACTACTTCCTCGATGGATACTTCTCTCTCTAGGTCGATCTGATGTAGCCAGAGAAGGTCTTGCACCACCCCGATGGTAATTTGGCTCCTTTTCTTTGGGAATCTTTTTACGATTAAATTCTGCTTCGTTTAGTACTTCAACCGATACATTACAGGATCTTTCATTGGGATAATACTCTGGATCTCTTTCTTTGGCATTACTTTTCCATTCAGGTTCTCTAGAGCTATTTCTTCCTTGTTGGCGCGTATGCCAATCGCGTTTCGAATCATTTGGATGATAACTGAAGGATCTTTCCTGAGAATCTCTACGACCATTGAACTGTCCTCTTTCCCTATGAGGTGAGGATGATCCATACTCCTTATGACTATATTTGAGAGGGATTTCTCTTTGGAGAGATCTTGAGTCTAATTCGCACGATTGCGTTCTTTTGTGGGGACGTGATATGGTATGATCGGAACGACGTCCCCTTTTTCCATCATTCCCTGCATGGTTTGGGACATGGTCATCCACTTTTCTCGGCTGTCTCTCTTCTGATGAAGTTCTTCTCGACCTTGGTACTACTGATTGGCAATGCTCTATGAAGTACTCAGCGAGACTATAGGTTCCGTTGAGAAAGGGGTACTCCATATGGTTATCATCTTTGTAAGATTTCTTTGCATGCTGTGGGGTCGAGAAGGATGTGGGCTGTTTAGGACGGACTCCAGCATGCGAAGAAGGAATGGTCTGGTGGTCGATATTACGTCTTGAACCGTTTCCGTTGTTGCAATGAGTGGGACCATTGGCTTGTACTTTGATAGAGGGGGTTGAAGTACCATTGGGATCTTTGGGCAAGGTGCGTTCTGATTTCAACAAACAATCTGTATCGAGGCTAGCACGCCTGTCCGGTTTTCTGTCCCGGTCCAAGGCGAGAGGAATTGGCTTGGAGTGAGAGTCCTCTCGATCGTCATTTTCATTCTAGAATAGAGAGAATTAACACCATGTGAAAGGTGTAAATAATGAAAAACCCTGTTTTAAAACTGCTTGGGTGTTCTTTGAGCAAAAATGTCTGATCTTGCATACTGTATTTCACATTTTATGCGCAACCTTTCTTAGTAACACTTTTGTCTACCGAAGAAAGTGACGGTTTGAATTTTTAGAAGGTATCTGAAAAGGATGATGTTCATAATGTTAAACAGATTCAAACTTAATAATTTATGAAACATATTTTTTACCAGTTTCATTTTTGTTAGCACCTTTATTTTGAGATCATTTGTAATTTTCTGGTACACTGAATTTCTTACTGAGTTTATGAACCTGTTCCCAATTTTGGTTGCTACAATTTATTGATAATTTTAATGGCTAGTGTCCTATAGTTTTTAACTGGAAACGAGAAAAACAATACCTGATCATAAAAAATAGAAATAAACAGATCTTTATAAATTCGAAAGGAAAATGGAAAATTACCTTTGGTTTTGTACTGGAATTTATGTCACCTATCTTCTCTCCTCGTCTGCTTTCATACAAAACATGACATCTTGGTTTTGCACATAACCATTCCTAAAATTATGAGAGTATCTTAAATTAGGTCCTATTTTACCTAATGTGTTTTACCGAGTTTAAAACTATACTTTATACTAGTAGCTACTGTGTAATACATTTTACGGCTGAAGCATTATCAATTAAAACAAAGTTTAATTGTTTTTCCTGGAATATCTTTATACCTAACGCCTACGAAATACCATATCCATGACCTTCGTAATTGAAGCTTACCTAAACATTTTTAAAGGAATACTCACTATGTTGCTTATAACATATGCACAATCAGAACATGTTCGGAGATGGCAAGTTAGGCAACGGCGGTATTCAGAGATCAAAATTTCTCCATTTTGTTCGAGTCTTCGATGACAAGTTGTGCACTTTGTTTCAATTTCATGTAATGGTCTATCTGGTACGTTGTTGTCTTCTTTACTCCTTGAATGAAAAACAGGAAGGTTTTTTTTTTTAAAATTGATTTAAAACTGTGCAAGTGTTGAAAGGTTTTGAAAAATATTACATAACAGCAATAGAAAAAATTAGTGGGAAATTGTAGAGGAAAAATGTATCTTTCTTAATTTGTTTGCAATGAGAAAAATGAATTGAATCTTTCTTGGGCAAAATACACAAAAATTTAAGAAGCAATCACTTTATACCGAGTCCTTCTTCGAGGTATTATATAGTTAAGAATAGTATAAGTATAAGTATTTATACTTCATAAGCGTAGTGCCATCTGTAAACTTATGTCTATACGGAAGGGCCTGTTTGATGCCCGATAAATTACTTTTAACACTTTTTGGCGTAAATATCTTATGGCAATTTTGGTAAAAAATTTGTATTTTTAAGATGGCATTACCTACCACAACGTTCAGAAATTTACGCTTAGCATGATTATGATACTGTTTTATCCTGTTAAGCATAAATTTCTGAACCTTGTGGTAGGTTACCAGGATATCTATAAGTAGTTAAAGAATTAAAGTATATTATCCTAAAATCTAATATAATTCTATCAGTTTTTAAGTATTTTACATTTAAATCTCTGGAAAATTGAACGCACCAAATGGTATTTATTTAGTGTCTCGCCATATGTTTACGAAAAGCTGTTGACAAATCTTAAAGTAAATAATTCTTTCTACAAAAGTGGATCTATTTACCTTTTATTCATCATAGTTTACTAAGTCCATAGTTTATAAATTGAAAAGTTACCAGTTCATTTCGTTGAAGTTTATCAGAGGAATGTTTTCCTTATTCCTTATAAAATACAAGAATATGAAGCATTTATTATATAGATAGATTTTAAACTTACTTCGCCATTTATGTCTTAAAAGGACAGCTTTAGAGGTAAAATATGGAAGTTTCTTTTTCTTCGGATCTAAAAATAGGGAATAATAGTTTACGCATTTTGTTCTTTGTAACTTGACATTTCCTTTAAGTCTATTTTAAGATAAACTGTAAATCATAGTAAAATGCTAGTTTTCCATTAGAAAAATCGATACATAATAGAATCTATTTAATTAATAAATTCCAAAGTAAAAATTGGGTTCTAAAATGTCGAGTAATAAAGGGTAAAAAATCATAATCAGTTTTATTAATGAAATGAATTCTAAGAAAGCATTTTCATTCATAAATCTTTATTCAAATTTCAAGCTAAAAATTTACTTCAACAGTAATGATAGGCATTTCTATTTCTGCTGTGTATAATATGGTTTAAAAATCAATGAAGAACTATACTAAATTATTGATGGATTTTTTTTATAAAATTATGCATAAAATTTAAATATTACTAAAATTTGAAGTATCTATCTGTCTGATACTTTTAGAGCTGAACTTTTCAGAAAAACCCAATATTTTAAAATAAATTTTATTGTTTAAAGGTTCATTGATAAAATACGTTCTTTTTTGTCATAAATTAAGTTAATTTAAAATATTTTGTGTAAATAATTGTGATTTTAGAAGTTATTAATTTTAATTCAAATTTTAGATTGTATATGTTTGTAAAGAAATCAAAGTTATAAAGTATTAAAAATTCAGAGAATGATATCAAATAAGTGAATGTTTAAAACAATAAACCCCTTTCATAAAAAAAGGCGGTAATAAAGTTTGAAATTTTAAAAATTTAGTTCATTGAAAGTGAGTCTTATTAAATGCCAAAAAAGTATTCAGTGTTACCCTATACAATATATCGGAATTTATTGCATGTTTGTTTACCTGCAGTAATTTCAGCCTGTGAAACAAGTTTCCTTACTAAAAGAGAGTTATTGCAGGAAAAAATTCATTTTATGCTGAAATATACGGCATGTTGTTTTACTTGCAGTATCTTAGTCTGTAAAACAAGTTTCCTATCTATAGGAGATATATTGCAAGAAAGAAAATTATTTTTATGATGATTTCCGTCAGTTAAAAATGAATGTTTTAGCACTTAATCTGTTATATCGTTGCGCATTTTTCTCAACCGATGGTTCACAAGTCCCTATGGTTTCATGAGGTATATCGGGTGTCCCAAGATAGTGTCCACCGCCTTTAACTTTTGAACGCCTAAAAGTGTCATATACCGTCATAAAAGTGGTGTCTAGTTAGAGTTAGTAGCGGATTATGTAGGACTATTTTCCAAAGTGCATTTTTAGCAATGTTAAAAATAATTTATTTACTTTATAAATGCGTTTCTTAAAACATTAATTTCAATTTAAAATTAAAATGTATGATTTTGGCTTGACAGATTTTTTTGCAATTTAAATTTAAGCAATTTTTATGTAGTTATTAATCTAGCAATAGTACTGTTAAAATAAATGTTTGAATTCAAAGGGGGTTAAAATTAAGATGTAATTGAATATAAAATATTATAATTTTTGACACATATATTTTAAAGATTTGCGCCTCTCAACCTTTGAAAATAATTATACAACGTGCAAATAGTATGAGAATTTTACTTACATAAGTATAAAGCTTCTTTTTCTATCTCTATAGATAGTTTTATGAATGAGATATCAATGATTTTTTAAGTAAGATAAATGTACAAAAAACAATGATATGAAATGTAAAGAAATATAAACATTGTTGCCCAAATACAAAAATGTTCTTGATCAATAATCAAGAATTGGATTATTTCCATCCAAGTATTGTGGGATGATCAAAATTACATTTCATGCCGGTTTAAAAAACAGTAAAAAAACCCTTATAGTATCATTTAAAAATATTTTAAGCAAATTTAGGATTAGGTAAACAGCTATAAACTGACTTGAGGAAAGTGTCTACGTGTAAAATTCTTTCCTTGGGCATGGCAAATCATTAAACGGTTAAGACCCTTGGGAGGGAAAATGATTGAACCACCGCAACAACCAACAGGAAATCTGTAAGAAAAAAGAGGGTTTAAAATGGAGAAAGCTATTTCTCAACTTTCAAAGCTTTTATGATATTTTTATATTATTTTTATTAAATGAAAAAATATTTCAGTAAACTAATTTTAAACATAGCTTTAGTGAAAATATCGAAGAATATACAGAATTTTTGCAATAGAAGGATGTTTTTATTATTTTTATAAAATATGGGCACATAAAAAGAAAGAACAATGTTCTAAAAATAAAGTAAAAAGCTCAATCCCTAAAAATAAAATAAAACGTTAACTTTTTCAAACGCATATCCATTAGGCTATTGAAAAAAAACTATTTTGAAGTAAACTACGTATAACTGAAGTGCCTTCTAATGTTGTTACAATTACTGAAACATTATTACCTGCAAATTTTCAAGTTTCTAGGCCAATTTTTGACCCCCGCGCACCTCTAAGGTAGTTTCCCCCTTGTTATTGCATAGGGGAAATATTGTAGGTATATATTATTTTTTTTTAAAATTTAATAAATCTGAACTTTGTCAATATTGAGTTAAAACGTATAGTATATCACCTTTGGGATATCATTTTCCATAATCCTATTGGAAAAAACATTCAATGGGACCTGCTGGAGGGAAGTTCCCCTAGGGTTAAAAGCGCACTTTGAATGAGGAAAGAGGAGGCTCGCGGGTGCCGGCTACTCGTGAACCACCTCTTAAAGTCCACTTAGGAGTTTTATTGAAACTGTTTCGTATGTTATTATAGCTGGTATCATCTGAAAACCTTGAATCTCAAGCATTTGAGAAATTCCAAAAACAAAATTCCCATAGACTTTTACAATGGCCTAATATCCATAGAACAACTTCAAGAAAATTTTATAACTTCAAAACCGTTTTACTGTAAAAAAAATTGCATCTGTATGAAAACGTGAAAAGGATGGAATTATATGTTCTAAAATGAAAGTAAAAAGCTCAATGTCAGTACCTGGAAAAAATACTTAAACGTAAACTTTTCTTAAATGCATGACTCCAACGAGAGAAAAGTATCCAATCATAAAACCGTTTCACAGACAAGGCGAGAAAAGAGAGTGGGGCTTTTGAGCTTAATCAGGTGAAACGCAAACTATTAGTATCTTCTAACAAGTCTAGTTTGACGTGGCGATCGAAAATCGTGCCCATTAAAAATAAACGCCCCACTTTTCTTTTCGCATACACCTCTAAAATTAGACTTCTGAAAGAGCCTTCTGCTGTTCTATAATTTGAACTGGAAATTAAAAGAGACGCGAGGATCAATTACTGGAAAGCAAAGTTGTCTGTATCTATCTCCTCTTCCACTCCACTTGAGGGAAGTAGATGGAAATGGAACTAAACTGAGAGAAAAGAAATAAATTGACTGCGGATAGCCAAAGATTATTGATCGAAGAAGGAAAGTGATGATTGGAAGAGAGTTACCTTTCACGATAGAAATAAATGTCAATCTATGGAGAAAGTTAGCTGGTACCTAAATCTTAGAAGTATAAGGTGGTAAATGAGCCATCTAGAAGAAAAACATCCCATCCAGAGAAGTGATTGATGGATTTAGGAAAGCGAGCGCACAAGGAACTAATCCATTAGTTTTGTATACAAGTAAAAAGTTTTTGAAACTATTCCCTAGTACACATTGAAGTGACGATTTAACGGATGCGTGAAGCAAGTTTTCTTAAAAATTAATTATCTCCACTACTATTTGTGGAATACGTAATCACTCTGTTTTGAATCTTAATCTTGAAATTTGCAACCTTTTTCTTTTTCGAGGCCTGAAAAAGTGCTTTTTTACTCTCGCTAATATTTCATGAAATTTTTTCTGCACGTTTTTTATGATATTGCCAACAATTTTCTCATTGAAGTTTTTGTTTTATCTTCTTTGGATTTTTAATTAATTTTTTCCAACTTTCTTATTTTGCCACTAGGGGTGCTTTAAGTCATCTAAATTTCTAAATGGATTCTTCATGGTCGCTTACCTAGGGCAACACCTTACTTCCATGAACCTAGGAGACGCTGGTTCCAAATGTAGTACATCTGAGGTTCTATGGTGGCTTGATTTGAAGGTGAGTTGGCATCTCTGGAATTTTCATCTTTGTTTTAGGGACCCTACTTGCCTTTTTCTGAGTTCTCATAAAAATAGCCTTGAGCCAAACAGAAACTTAAAGTTCTTGTGGTCAGAACTCACTGTCGTAAAGTGATGGATTTGCTTTGGATTTTATTTGCAGACTAAGCTTATTTAGATTTAAAAGGGAGTCGATGCTGGTGCTTGAAATAACGCAAATATATATTTTGGTTTAATTACTTAAAAATATAAGTTTAAAAATTACTTTGATGGGAATATGATTTTATAGTTTATTCTGGTGAAATTAAACCATAATAAATTGTTAAAAGAATTTTTTTTTACAAAAAAGATGTATTTTCAAAGTATTTGAAATTAAAGAAAAATATAATGTATGCGAAATGGTACATGAAACAACTTTGAAAACTTGGATCTGTTTTAAATTATACTTGGAATAAAGTAAAAATGTAATTTCTTTCTTTTAATAATAATCTAGCGCAATTTGAATACAGACCATACACATAGAAAATGCATATAATGCAGAAATAGGAAACACATTTTGACTGCCTTAACCCTTTTGATATTACTTAAACCATAAATAACATTTAAGTTAGTGAGATTTAGTGTTTCATTAGTTTAAAAAAGGTTAAAAAATTCATTCCATCAAACTTTGAATAACTGGTGCTCTAGTAGTAACACGATCTCCTAGAAACGACTATAGCAATAAAACACTCCAGAGATTCTGACCTTATCCCCCTCCTGATCTTGATGAAAAACAGACAAATCAAGAACCCGTGAGCATTAGCACTAAATAGAAATTCCTGACTCTATCTCTCCTTCAATCTTTTCCATTTAATACCCGCCCTCAGCAATATTAACACGTCAGCTTGTTATTGTGTCGAGCGCATAGCTATTTGCAATGTTCCTGTTATTGGAATGGGGAGGGGAAACCGGCTTCCTCAATATAGTGGCCGTCTCGTGAGGGACTGAGTGATAATTCTGCACGTATTCGGATCTGCATCCGTTGGTATCATTGCTACGCTCTTATTACTTGTTGCTGAATTTAGACTCTGAGAATGAGAGTTGGCATAAAGAGACAAGGGCGAAAGTTTAGTAGGGCTGAATGTCAAGCATAACGTGTTACATAGATAGCCTGTGGTGGGAAAATCACTACATAGATTGTTAATTGTGTTAAAACTTTGTTTTAGTTCTTTCAATAGCAAAAGCAATAAGCCTAAGAAATTATGATTCGTTTGGAAATTATTTATATTCGTCCGTTGGGGTTGCGCTAATGAATCACCGCATTGAGAGACTGATAAATGAATTTTCAGCGCTTGGATTTCCATCCATGATTTGTTTAAAAAAGGTATAAATTCAAAATACTTCAGCCATTTGGAAACCAACCAAATTTTCCTTTTCTGACTTGTAAGTGACGCTCCATGTAATCAACGGAAAAACTATCTTTTACTAGGATCAACCGAGGCATGTTCCTAAGGAGGCTGGTGCAGTTCTATTTGCTGCCCACCTATTCTCCAAAAATTCAGCCTACCGGCCAATCCGTATTCTGGGGTCCAATCCGCGACTCTGTGTTCATCTATTATATGTGCCTGACCCCTTTCATCAGAAACCCTCCTTTGCAACTTACGACTAAACTTTATCTAAACCATCGCTCTAATAAAATTACTACGAATAACTACAACTTAAATTACCTATTCTTTCAGACTAAAATCCTGAAAACAATTTTGTAGGTCAGACCTTGAACAGATGGGTCTATTAACTTTATATACTAAAGGAAAAATAAAGAATAATGAAATCCCTGAAATATATTTTTCTGCTATTCACATATAGTTCTTTTACGTGGACATTCATTTGAAAGTTGAAAATTCAGATTTAGATGTTTTTTTTATAATAATATAGTAACAACTGTTCATATCATAAAATCAAAATGATGGAATCTGAAGACTCAATATCTGACTAAATAAGGAATGGACTATGCAGTTATTGGGGGAGGGATACTAGAAGTAATATCCCCCATTAGACTCAGACACGGAAGAGGAATGCAAGTAAGTACGAGCTTTCAGGATCTGGAGACTGTCAAATAACTCTAAATGAGAATAATGTGGTTACAACTAAGGGATTATTTGAATTCATCTAGTCTAATGATTAAGTAGGAGGGAATAGTTACGTAGTAAGTGGGGTATACGAAATATCAATAAGAGCTAAAGGAACTTAAATTTTGTAATGAAACATTAATAAACTAAATTTCTTTACCTATTTCTTAAAATTTATACTGAGGGTTAGTCACTCACATAATTTTAATGCATTTTTTAAGTTTAGAAATGAGTTTTTGCCAATTAGATGTTTATTCATCCAATATACTAACTCGTCATACATTTTTGATCCCATTTGAATTTTATTTATATATTTTTATTAATTATAGTCTCAGTCACATTACAGAAGTTTATTTAAGAAATAATAGATCAAGTGTGTTTTTTCAAGTGTGTGGCGATCAATGGAAAATTTAAGAAGTTTTTCTAACTGGTTCACGTTCTAATGCAACAGAAAATTAACATAAACTTAAGAGAAGAATAAAGATAGTAAGAAATAAGAAAAGGTGTCTTTTTTTGTGCAAGACAACTTTTTTCTCTTATGTGATCATCGAAACAAGTGGTCTGACGAAAGAGAATCCTAAAAACTGTTTTAAGACATTCGATTTCATAACTCTTAGTTCTGTGTAGGCAAGAAAGAATGTGAAAATTTTTTGTGTACTGAAACTTGGGAAATAGAAATCGTGTTTATACCTGCAATAAATAGAATTGAAATTGTATACAGAGGGGGAATTTTAAGTGGTCGAAAATGGAGATAATGTTTAAGTTAAAAAATTGTAAACAAGTAAAATTAAAAAAATATATATATAGATCCTACATAGTATAATTATTGTAAAAATTACCACTTAACTTGTGTAAAAATGTTAATTTAGCATTTAAACTGTTATCTATCTGAATTGTTGATTCCGTTGTATTTTAAGTGAATACCTACGGTTTACCTCTGATCCTACCTCTATATTGGGATGGATCTACAGAACATAAAATTAAAAGAGCGCATATAGAGGTATTCCGAAATTTCATCGCTGAACTAATGCTTTGTTTTTCGGCGGCTTTCCTTTAAAACTCCAAAATTGCATCCGGGACCATTAAAAATCACCCTAAGGGAGTTATGACACCTTCCCCTCAGTGCAAAGGTCTTTCAGGGAGATATTAACTTTTGGAATTCTTATTGTGCCGGATCAACAAAAGCCAGGCTCAAACTGTGGCAAAATGCAATTGAAAAGAATTGCCACTGAGCCCCTGTCAATTTCAAACTGCTAGATTTCGCAGAGGAAACAACGATAAATGTCACGACCTCGCATTCACTTCCTTCCAGATCTCCACACGTCCCCGACAAAATGTCAAGAAGATCCCTGCTTCTCTTGTTTCGGGTATTTTTAGGAGTGGGGTCGCAATTTATCATTGGGCTATACTCAGTGGTACAATAGTGTCTTTCTAATGAGGTATGTCTACTGTCTTATTTACTAACATGTTTTATTCGTGAATGTTCGTTGGCAAAGAGGCCCGCTAGCACATGTCATTTACGGTCTAAACATATTGTCATATGACCATATTATTGTAAAGTTAATACTTATAATTTAATATTCAGTTTAGTAACATACCAACTTTTTCTTAAAATATCGTTGGAGATCATCAAAATAAGACCAGTTAATTAAAAAAAAAGCCGCTTCTCTCCTTTTTATACTAATTAAAAAAACCTTTTTATACTATCCTAACACAGTATTTAGTTTGTTTTCAGGTTTTGTGATAATAAATACATAGATTGGCGTAACTTTCAACTTGTAGCCTTATATTTTTTGCTAAGCTCAACAGAGAGGTTTTTCAATGAAATGTTTTAAAAAAAATCGAGGTTACAAAGTAATCATTGGAGATTATACTTCTATTAATTTATACATTTGATTTTTAAATGTTCCAATTATATACTAAAGCAGCTGGGATTGTTTTTTACTACTTCCTTGACAAGACCGAATTGCCATACAAGTGAATTATTCCTTTCTACTTTTATCTAAGTTGATGCATAATTTTTTATGTATACAGCTAATTATGATACTACATAGTGTGATTATGATACTATGATTATGAATTATGATACTACTTTAAAACTTAAAGACAAATTATATGGAATTTTCGTATTTTCTTATTACCTTAGTTCTTCTCATTACTTCATGCAAGATTTCTTTCTGAAGAAATATGCTTTTTATGTTATAAGATGAGTTAAAGTGAAACAAATATTTTACCACACCATTCGGAATTTCTTTAGGAACACTTTGTGAAAACTACACTTCTTTATCCAACCTTCACCTATTACCTAGTATGTTGATGACTGTTGTGTAAATTGCAGAAATGGTAATGCGACGTAAATTATTCATCTTATAAGCAGCTTTTAACTACTTTTAAAAAATTAAACGCTTAGTAAAATAATTTTATTAAATACATTAAAGAACATAAAATTGTATTAAAATTAAAAACTTGAACTCTTTTACCTTTACATTAAATACGTATTTTAAAGTTTTGATTGAAGTAAGAAGAATTTCAAATATAAAGCACCATATTTCATTAAAAAAATTAAAGTAAACAGAGATAATGCAAGAACTCATCATATAAAAGCTGTAACAGTTTACTGAGCTTTACTCAAGATGTCCAGGTATACCAACCTAATATAAGATAAATCCATAAGAAGGGAATTAAGAAAAGAAGGAAAATATTTTTAGCTGTATTATGGTTGTTATTAGGTTGTTCTCTTTGTCTTGGGACCAATCACGGACGAAACGAAGACCGAGAAAGTTATAACATTAGGAGAAGAGACATCGTATCCCTTCTATTTTCCACGCTACACTTCTCTCCAAAATATAGATAGAAACAAGAGGAATATTCGAAGGGATAGTAGAAGGTGGTCATTTTGTGAGATATTAAATAACTCGGGTAACTTAGAGTAAAATAGTCTTTTTGTTTTGAAACAAAGTTTAAAAGATGTTTAAAGTGAATACCCTTAAATGTGAAAAGTAGAGTGTAGTTTTTTTTAAAGCAGAGTTAGAGAGAAATTGGGAAAATAAAACAGTGGTCCTGCGGACAAGTGCTTTGCCAATCATACTGGTCCGCAACAAAAATCACTGGTCCGATAAAATTAAAAAGGATCGGTTTAAATATGTAAAGTAACTATTGCACTGAATGTGAGTACCAAATAGTAATGTTAAAAATCAATACATATTTAATAAATTTTTTTCTCTTTCGCCGCGGACTCCCCATCACCACATTTCGGGTTCTGTCAAAAATATGTACTTGCGTCACCAAATGCAATCATCAAACGAACTTAAAATACCACTATCACTATACAAATCGTCTAAATTATTTTACACGAGCTTGAGAAATCACTGGTCCGACAGATTAAAAAGGACTGGTTTAAATATTATTATAAAGTAACTATTGCACTGAATGTGAGTACCAAATAGTAATAACATTTTTTTCTTTTTCGCCGGGGCTTCCCTATCCCATATCGCCACATTTCGGGTTCTGTCAAAAATGTTGACTTGCTTCACCAAATGCAATCATCAAACGCACTTAAAATACCGCTATCACTGAACAACTCGTCTGGCGGACCAGTGATTTTCTGATTCCACTGGTCCGAGCCGTTTTTTAGTTGTCCCGGACCAGCAAAACACCCCAATTTCGAACGCTGGTTTTAAGTACTTTTTATAAACAGAATAGAAAACGTAAGTGAAGAGAATATTAACAAAGTTATTGGATTTGATATTGAGTATAATCTTGAATATTCTGACTGTAAATATCTATTTTTTAATTTGTAGAATTACCTGGGAGATTTTCACAATATCAATACTTTTATATTTAGGGGTTTTCTATTGGGATGGTTTTGTAAAATACAAGAGCTTGTATCGATTATCAAAAAAGTTTTGAATCAAAACTTTTTTTCCACCTTTTCTTTAAAAATTGTTTTTCTAAAGAAAGTAAATAAAAATTGCAAATATCTTTTCGATTGTATATTATCTTAAAGTTTGTAACACATCAAGATAGAAAAATGATGTTATTTTTGTAACTTTACTGATAAATGATTAAAAAAAACCCAAGTATTTTAGATTTATGACAGATTTTAAGTTACAGAGTTAATGACAGAGTTAAAAATGATCCTATCACAAATTAAATAAAAATAATAACCCCACACGAATAAAATTTTATAGATTTTCCGTAAAAGTTTCCAAGTAAGTTTTCCGGTTTTAAATAGTTTTCAATGTGTTCTAAAAAATCTTGAGGTACTGAATATCTCAGGTTACATCTGATAAAAAAACCAGCTAAATTACTTTTTTTCTATCAAAGAAGCATTATAAATCAAGATTATCACGAGTCAAGGAATACCTCTTTAACACGATCTAGAAGTTATTCTGGTTCTGGATGTATGTTAATAAATAGGAACATGTCATTTATTACAATTAAGCGAAAAGGCGCCCGCTTTGATGGGAAAAGCATGTCTCTGAATCAAATCAAAGAGTGATATATGTTTTCACTATTGGTAGAACAAATGGATGGCTAAATTTAGATCTGGAGTTTGGAGCGGTTAAAGATGATATAGTGAATGTCAATAGCTTATAATTGGTAAAATGCGTTTGCTTCTTTCTCTGTCTACATGGTCCCTTTGAAGATTTTCTTCAATTAAGTGGCATGAAGTTAGACATTTTTGAATTGAGGTAGCTCGTTCATGACAACTCCATTAATCTCTTTGAGTTAGTTGAAATTAGTTAGAAACGGAAAATTGTCGGAAGTACATTATCACTTTATTAGCAATTTTATGGGATAGGAGAATGTTTGTTAAGATCGTACTTTGAGAACGACATGATCTAATTTTGGATACAAAAACATAAATAAAATTGTTTCGAGGGAGCTATTATAATGCGTTAAAGTAATGAAACATCCATAGAAGCTCTAGATGTGACACTTCCACTAAATATTTCACTTGTAAAATTTATTTGGTGTAATATTTTTTCTATTCATTTATCATTTCTATATGTGACTCAATATAGGAATAAAACAACTTCCAACTGATTTGTGTGAAACCATATCCTTTCTGTATGGGTGTAAAATTAAAAAAAACCTGTTTGTTGGTCTTGTTTTTAGTTTTGTGTATATTGTATGGTATAGATATGGATTAATTTCTTATTTCAGAAATTTAACATACTCATCCTTATTCAATGTCTTATCTTGTTTATTTATATTTATATGTTTGAAAGGTGAGGCCAAAAGCTTTCAACAGTTCCGTAAGAGTTAAATAATAGCAAGAAGTCTCCCTTTCCTTTTTGTTTTCAATTAGCCGAATACACAGCTCTGGCTTAAGGTACACAAAACAAATGGCATCAAAACAAACTAGACTGCTGGTTTGTTTGTTGGGCACGTAGATCTATTTCCTTTTAATCAAAGGGCTGTGTGTTTTCTCTCTTTGAATCTGAACTCTATTTTCCTATTATATTTCAGATCTAATTTTTCTTTCAAGAAATTTAAAGATGAAACTTTATTTTAAGAAATATAGGTAAGTAATCCTTCTCTTAGTATATATTTAAAAAAAGAGTAATTTTGATTCCATCAATTTTTTTATGCATTAAATATCTAAAATACGTACTATATCTATAGTACAATGTATAGTATGATACTAGAAAATGTATGGTTTGTGTGTGTGTGTTACCTTCTGAGTATACGTATTACCTTAGGTTATTAGTAATGATAATATTATTATTGTATAAAATGGACCTACAAAGCATAGAAATGATCTTATTAAAATGTTATTACTTCTGTATAAACCCGTAAAATCTGAGAAAATGACGGAACATTTTTTCTTTCTGTCAGTTTGAACTGTAAGGAAGGATTTTAAAGATTTCTCGAAGTCAAACATACCTTTTGCATTTGTTATTAGATTTGTACGTGTATGGACTCAAAAGGACTACCTATCGCGAAAGAAACTGACAAAACCCGGAAGTCTTGTTTGCTTGGAATAAGTTAGTAACCCCTTTCAAGATTAACCCATTCAGTCTTCACCGCCCCAAACTTTCCATAGGATTCGATGGCATTCTCGGGCGGTATAGGACTTAAAACGTTTCAAAATTAGAAACTAAAAAATTATTTTATTTGGAGAATATGAGTAAATGAAAAAGTTCCTTGAGGACACCTACCCTTACTTAGTAAAATCTCAAGCTGCTTTCTCTTAAAAGCAATTTTGATATCATGTTCTTGATTTACTTCTCGATGAAACTGACTTTAAAAGTTACAGAATAACTACAATTAGTAAAATCTTTACCTACTGAAAGTTTCTTTAAAGCAGCGGTTGTCAAACTTTTTAAGGTTTTCGGAGTACTACTATTCAATGTAAAAATTTTCTATTGGGCATTACGAAATAGAAATTAAGCACAGTTAACGCTCGTTTTTACTAACTTGTAGGGGCCATTAAATACTAGTTTAAATTAGAAAGTTCGTAAAATTAAAAAAAAAAAAAACAATTAAAATGGTAACATATTTTTTTTTATCAAACTTACCCCTTTTAAAAAAATAGTTATTTTAAGATCATCATACATATTACGAAATAAAGTTATGCCTCGTTGATGTATTCTATTTACGCTAAATAGAGCATTATTAAAATTAAATATTTTAAGCCAAAAAAAAAAATTCAACTTAAATTTATCACATTGGTTAAAGAATTCCTTAAAATTAAAATTTTATGAAGAAAAAGCTTTCAGCGTTGTTCGCCAAAAATTATAAATCAGTTATAAAATAAAATAAAAAAATAAATCAGTTGAATAAATTACTAGTTATAAAAAATATTGCGAACTTATAAATAAGTTCGCAAAAATAGTTTTTTTTTTTAAAATTTATTGTAGTCTGTAAATTAGTTGCAATTATCATTAGGTTAAGTTATTGGGGCTATGTTCGTCACAATATCACAGTTCGTAAAAATGAGAGCTGAGTATGTATCACCTTTAAAGGGTTAATTTTAAGGAATCAATTGTTTTTGAAAAAAAAAAAAAAACTTTTATACTTGGTAGCCGCTAAATTCTTCGTGGGTTCCTTTAGTTTGGGAATCGCTTCTTAGTAATTATATTGTACTCGAATTGATTTTGTTTGTGAGATTAGAAAAAAGAAAAACAATCTAATGCACCAATTCTAAAAGCCAAAGTAAATGATTAAAATCCTGATAAATGGTCCAATTCTGCTGCAAGGTGCTTCACATCAGTAATGTGTTCAGATACTGATGAGTTTAATTAAGTTCAGATATTAAATCACTAGCAGGAAATTAGTTTCTTGAGGTTAAAACCCTCTTGATAAAATCCATTACTTTAATACATGAGATACAAAGTAAGGGGCGTGTTCAATGAAGCTAGCTATGATGTTTTGGGTGGTTATTTGAGAACAAAATACTTTGGTGTTACTTTCAAGTGATTCTAACAAATTTTTAATTTGATTAATAGCAAACTTTACTTAGCCCAAAGTAGGAATTGGTATAAATATAGAAAAATGATCATCATGAAGTTCGATTACTTTCGTTGACTAATTTGTTTTTTTACGCACTGGTAACTGGAACCACTTTGGGAATTAATGTAAAGAAAGAGTCTGTATAATGATGAATTTGGTTCTTATATCCTAAAATTAAATTAATAAGGTAAATAAAAACAAGACACCTAAGTTTCAGTAACCAAACCAATACCAATACCATTTCAATAAAAATTCAATTATAATAACTTCAAAAATGCATTTGTATTTTTTAAAATAACACTGGTCTATGTAGGAGGAATATATTCGGTATTGGGATTTACCAGGATCTAAAAATAAAACTAATGAAATATTGATGTTTTGACGCAAGAGCTTTGATTCTGAGTATATTGTATCTTCCATAAGGTTACAATTATTTTTAGTGGGATATGATTTGTCCTATAGGTTTCTTAATATTTAGTACACATATTCATAAAGTAGGAAATCTGTGAAAGTCTTGTAAAGAACTTTACAGAAAAATATTTTAATGTGCCTTAGATAGTTTTCCCAACATCTTCCCACGCAAAGAACAGGGATACGTCTGTTGATTCTTGTTAGGAATTCGAGTCGCAAACACTATCACGCCTCAGAATGAATCCATTTTATTGATCTTATATTCCTATACCAAAGAAACCCTTTTTCTATTCCTATATCCCAAGTTCCAAAAGAAGAAAGGAGCATATATAAATCCCGCAAAAACCGAATACTTCATTTCAGAGTCAGTCAGCTTTCTTCCCGATAAGAAATACGCTCCTCCAAATAAAGAACATCACAATCTGTTAAGGAATCAAACCCCATTCAGCTTCCCGAACTTTATTGAAAACTCTGTTATGATACTATACTCTCCACAGAATTTAGTTTTCAGGAACGCTCTTTTGGCTTCAAAACTAACAACGTTTCAATGTAGTATTAAAGGGCTTTGAAAGAATTAAACTAACATAATTACTCAATTTCACACAGTTTATTTCATGATTTAATACTATTTAGTATTTATAGTTTTCACATTTGTACTGTAAATTAGGTTAAAATATAATTTATGTACAGATTTTAACATTTTTAATCCAGCTGAAATTTCGTAAGTTTTGAATTTTTCTAGATAGTCTTGTATATTTTTCAATTAATGTTGTGTATTAAAATAGGATTTGGTCATGGTGGTCATGGAAAATAAATTTTACCATTTATAAGTTTTTTTTCGTAAAATTTTACTGTGAATTTATATTTTTTTTAAACATGGTTAATTTTTATCTATTCGTTTATTGTCAAAATATCTCAAACCGTTGTAGGTAGTGGAAAATGGTTCTCTCAAGCGTTTTTTTTTCTTTAAAGTTTTGTATTTGTTGATAAAATTAACTTTAATGGATACAAATAATATAAGGTTTTTAAGAAAGTTTAAAAGGTTACAACCCACATCAAAACTATAAATCAATACATACCTTAAAAAAGTCTGAAATTTTATGAACAGAAAGTTCTTTCTAACGCAAAAATGTTATTTTAGTAAGCATAGGGACTACATACAAGATAAGTAACATTTAGCTGAGGTTTGAAGTGCGCTTGTTTTTAAATAGTTCTGAAAAAAAGGTAAATGTACATAAAGAGAAAAAATTTAACCACACTATCAATAACCGTCTAAAACATAGTTTTCCACCGAACTGTTACAATTACTTCTTTAGACATCTTTATGGGGAGCGAGTTTAAATTATGGGTAAAATGTCATGTTCAGATGGAAAAATGATGTATGCCCTAAAGTTTTTACGCTCGTGTCATATTAAGTGATTACGAGCAAATATGAACTCTGAAGTCATGACGCTGAAATATAAAGAAAGAAATACTAGAGTAGGATAACTTTGAGTAAATTTTTAAACTAGTTTTGAATATTTTATGAAAGAGCTTTTGGCTTGACGGAAAGATCTATCTTGGTTTTGGCCGTCTTCAATTCCCTCATCAAAAGTTTTATCACAACAAAGAATGGATGGAAATGGGTAAACTATCCTTTCGCATCAAACAAGCAGTGATTAGATGGGCTTTAGGTAAACAAACCAGATGTTCTACCTAGTGTTTTATCAATGTACCTTGCGGATTTTCTGCATATAATTAGAGGATCAAGTCAGTCAGCTAATCATACGTTTTTTCTAGTGCCGAATACTAATTTTTAATGCATTTCGTGCTGCAGATAGAAGTAGTAGATACCTACAACCTTCCTAAAAAAAGTCATGTCTCATTCTTTCCTTAGGAACGTCTCTGTAGTCTTAAAAGAGTCTCTAGTCATAGAAAAATTAATTCGTTATTCCCTGATTTTAATAAAGTTTATTTAGGATAAGAGAAAATGATCAAAAACAGCGTAGTAAAGAACAGGATCCCTTTAATTAAGAAAAGACACCCTTTGAGCATGTCGTAAATTCTTACTTGCGTATATTTTAATATACCAAATTTTAATATACTAAATAATGTTACCAAATTTAGAACTTTATCGGTCATACAGGGAATCTGACATCATAAATTTCAATTTTAATATACCAAATTTTAATATACTAAATAATGTTACCAAATTTAGAACTTTATCGGTCATACAGGGAATCTGACATCATAAATTTCATTAAAAGACAGATAATGGAAGGGGTAGGCTATCTTATAAGGATGGAGGAAGACTATATATGTCAAAAAATATTCAATGTGAGACCAACTGATGGCTGAAAAGAGGGAAGACCAAGCTTAAGATAGCTGGACTGTTTGGAAAAATACCTTTTGGTCATGAAAAACGTAAAAAGACTGAAATAGATAAGACTGGCTTTGGAAACAATCTCGAGAAGACCACAGCCCACACTGGGCTGTCGAACGGTTGAGGAAAAAAAAAGACTTATTAGTGTTACAATTTGGTCCTTTACAAACATTAGGTATATGGGTATAACGAACTAACTTTAAAAATATATAAAAACGTATTCATACTTTTATGAAAATAATTTGTGTTATAAATACTCCAAGGCAAAACGCGTATTTTATGTTGAAGCGATTTTCATGGATAAAGTATATTATAATAAAGTAATTTATAACTTACACAGTTCCATTATTCTTAGAAAGCAGTAAAAAAATAAAATTTTCTTATAGTATTAGCCCATTTCAAAATGTACGATTGCCTCAATTCAATTTCACTCGAATTGAGCGTATGAATTTCCCCACACCCCGAATATAGTAGTTATCTTCCATTAAGTCCGGAGCATTTCCTTCGTCACGTGTCCCTCCCTGTTGCTTCCGGAACAACATCCTCGCTCGTGAAGTGGTCACCCTACAATCCATTACCTCGACGAATAAAGAGCATCAAGCAAAAAGGCACAGAAACCACTCCACACACGAACAAGGGGTACTTCGTCTCGAAAATCGAAGAGGTGTCAGGGATGTTTTCCTCGCTTTCTAGCAGAAGCTTCGATTCGCCCAACAAATGAGGACAAACTGCCCCGCAACAAAAAAAGGAGGAATATAAATCACACATGCGCTGCGTTCTAAGAGGGTCCTCTTCCCTATGGTGAATGTTACCTGCTGAAAGGGATACATTTTCTCTCTTACGACTCTGTTGAGATGGTACTTATTTCTCGATTGTCTGTCGTAAAATGTGTGTTTTTACTACGTTTTTATTAGCTCGCTTTCCTGCTTGTCTATTCGGATCGAATATTATTTTTTATTTAACTTACTTACCGATATGCAGGAGGATTGAAAATTAACACACTTTAATTCAAATCTGATGACAATGCAATACTATCTTGCATTTTTTAAAATTTAAATTTGCTTTTCTTAAGCCCCCAGAGAGATTTGAAAGTTTTCACATTTAACGGACTAGTGCAGTAAAAATCGAAATTTCACAAAACTTCACATCGAAACCTCACAAGAAGGATACTTTAAAATTGACTAATACGTAAGGAAAATTTTTTACTAAATCCTTGTAAAACAAAAAAAGATAGGAAGAATGCAATAAATAGGTAATAGTAAATAAAGAGAGAAGGTTTGTTGCTGTCGGCTAAACTTTTGATATAATAGGAATTTAATAGCGACTTAGGTGGTTTTTTTTCACGTTTTGGTTTTATAAGGAGGTAGGAAAAAGTTTTTCCATACTTTTAGTCAGTTTTAAAACGGGATTTACTTAATTATCTATAATATAATATTATTTTAATTGCCGTTTTGCGTTAAACTTATCTTACTGAACAAGAGAGAAACTATTGGGTCACTTTTAATCATGTGTTTGATGTGTATAAAGAATAAGGGAGCTGGAAGTATTCGTTGGAAATCTTTTAATCAATTGAAAATGAAATTTGAATATATTGAAGCATAAATTTCAATTTGAGTTTTATTCATGGCTAATATTATCTATATAAGAGTTCAATGTTTCTTGGCCATAGAGAAATAAGTTGAGAGAAAGTAGTTCCCAGCGTGATGTCAGAATTTCGAGAGAATTTAAGCACTTTACTTTAGAAATAGGATTTGTTTGTTAAACCTACACATAAGTAGGGGGTTTTGGTCATAATTTTCGTAAAATGTTCAATATTTTCAATTTTATGAGGGATTGTTTACTCTGCTTTTTTCCACGCGTCGTAACGTCACTGCCAAGAAAGGTTGTAATCCATAAATGTTTGAATATTCATTTACAAAAGGTACTTAAACAAATAATCAATAAGAAAAATATTTCATATCTGTTAAGAGAATGAGTTCAAAAATAATAAACAAAATTCTATAAAAGTAGCATTTAATTGATCTTTCAATCATATAAACCTAGAATCTTTTATTACCTTTAGTTTTAAAAGGTGTGTAAAATATTGAAATTTCAAATACATATAAGTATGTATCCTTCAATTAGCGGAACAAATTAGAACCTCATTAAACTATACATATAATTTATGAATGTATATTAAGGTGTTTCACTCAGTAATTTGAAATATTAGCCAGAATTAAATAGAACATAACGCTTTGAATTTTATTTTTTAGAAATCTAAAGGGTATAGCGCAAAGAGTTATCCCCCCTGAAACGGGGCGTTTGAAGTCAATTAATACTAGTATATTTGTTTTCCATACATACATTTATAACAATTAAACTTTATTTATCTAACCTTATAAAATGCATCTACCAATTTCAAGGCAATGCTTTATTTTCAGTAACATCATCTTATATAATCTAAGATAATTTATACCAATAAAAAAGCGGTATTTGTTTGCAATGGTCATCCCATTCAAATCTACCCAAGGAATCCCAGTCAACCCAATGGATCTTGTTATTCTTCCGCAAATGCAACTACTGTGAACAAAGGATTGAGTTAATGCTCAGAAAGACAAAACGTGACCAGACAACAGCTTAAGAAAGACACTAGTACTTACTGTCTGGAATGATATGAAGGTGCCGTAAGAGAGAAATATATATTATAGGACCATATATTTTGATGTTTCTAGAAGAAAAGTTGGGTTTCTTACTAACTGTGTTTGTCATTACATTCGGTTTTTTTTTGAGAAAGATAACTTTCTCTAAGATTTATAAAAGGGGTATAAAAACTCTACTATATAAATATGTTTCTTTATAGAAAGTTAGTGTAAATAATTATTCCTTACTGTTCGATTTTACATTTTTTAGTCTTGAGTTTTTTTTAGTCCTTATTCACTACTTTTTGTTCACACCCATGATTAAAAGATAAAACTGTGGAGAAAACTACTTTTAATAAGATATCTAAGTTTCAATCTTTTATTGAAGACAAAGTGTGTGAAAATTATTTCAGATGTTTGGGTTGAGAGATTTTATTAGAAAAAGGACATTTAAATGCACATATTTTTTTCAGCTTGATTAAATAAAATAGTAAAAAAAATTGATGTTGGTGAGAAATGACAAACTCAAAAATAATTCAATATATTAAAACTTTAATTTTAAAATATGCCGTTTTATTCTGGTAATCGCTAGTTGCAACAACTGAGAATCACAAAATTTGCGCATGCACTTCTCCAACTATTAAGTACATCAAAGAGAGAGACCATAGAGAGCAAATTTTGTGATTCTCAGTTGTTTAAACATAAAATATATATTTGTTGAGAAAAGGCTATATTGTAAGCTTAATGAATAGCTCTAGAAAGAAGGACATTATCAACCAAAATTTCAGACAACTGCAAATATTAAGTAAGTTGGCGAAAAACAAATTTATTTAAAATTTTTTTAAAGTATTTTGAATTGTGTGTGAGAAAGTATTAAAAAACTATTTGCGGTGGGGTGAATATGTCATATTTCTTGACTTTTCTTTATAAATTTAATATCGAACGATTTGATCTACAACATGTTTCAGAGTTGGGTATATTATGATAATACGTTAGTTAAACTCAAAAAGTATCTACTATATTTAGTATACTAAGAAAGACAAAAGTTTTGTTTAAAATTTAACGTTTATTTTGTTAATTTTACTTAAAAATAAAAAAAATTATAAAATTATTTTTTCAAATTAAAAATATCTTAAAATATTAATTAGGAGAGTTACTTTTCACGATATTTATTCAGTATTGTTCTAACAAATATTTTCGATACATCTTTAAAATATTCAATATAAATTGCAAAATAAAACTTTTTATAAAAATTATCACCAAGGTTTTCAGTTTGTACTATAATTAGAAAAACTTATAATAACTAGTGAGAAAATTAAAGCGTTGTTCCTACAAAAAGTACGCCTATCTAAACTAAATGTGTAGTATTTTATTCTAAGGCAACTTATAAAACCTTAAAGATTTTTATTTCGTAAGGTATTATATAATAGAATATTCAATCTTTCATGTTTATTTAAAAATTTACATACCTCGTACAAGATGTCAAAGAACTAAAGCATGTGTTGGGTAAAAACCAAGTACTTTATCAGTGAGACAAATAACTGCTCGAGCAAAAATAACTTATTCTGGTGCAGAATGCTTGGTATTTCGGGGGTCGAATAAATGCCCTGAATTATGAGGGTTTGATGTTCAATAATTTCTTAGCGTAAGCGAGTTAGTTGGCTTCTCTTTTCTTAATAGCATTCACGTTAATTATCATCCATATAATAGGTGGACAACGACGTTCATAAAAGCTTCAGGATTAATCTTTTATGATTTAGATTACCATATAATATTGTTTTATGCACAGGACATTTGTTATCAGCTGAGTGGATATTTGGCTTACAGAAATGGGGTAGCTGTTGCTGAAAGAATGTTCGCTCGAATATCACGTCTATTTGTTTGAATACTGAGAGTATTTTATTAGCTTATTTAAAATATGAATAGGTACAGACTAAATTTAATAGCACGTGTCTAATTTTTTTTCACGAACTATAGGATATAATATTTTTAGTATTTTGCATTAAAATATAAGAGGATTACTATCATCAATCATTGCGTTTACTTCTAGCTAATTAAAAATGAGAAGACCGAAAAGTATAATAAGATTTTAAATTAAATTTTTATTTTTATTGTTTCATCATTTTAAAATTGAGACGTTTGTATTAACACCGAGCTAACTCTAAAGCTGCTGGAGTGGGCTCGTTTTTGCTGAAAGTGAAAATTATATAATTTTTTCTATAAATATAAATACATGGGTAACTTTTATAAATAAGTTATTCCATTTCAAATTAACAGGCACTCAACCTGACCCTCTCAGATTTCAATGAAACTTTCAGGAAATCTCTCTTCTATGATACAGCTATATACATAAGAAAATGTTTTTATTATTAAATTTCCTTGGTAATTTTTTATTAATTTGTTTTAAAAGGAAAGAACCCAATTTTTTGTTCTTTAATCTTACATAACTCCAGTTCTATTCATCCGAGAAAAATCTATCACCTCTCGTTTTAAAGATAATTTTACTACCCCATACTACGCCATATTTGGTTACTTTAACCTACAAAGTGGTATTTTAAATTGCCTTTTGAAAATTGCTCCGCGACTTAAAAAGTTTCGGAACTCCTTGTTTAAAATACTTCTTTTTTTGCTATAACTCCCGATCCCATGGCTGTGCCGTTCTATAATTTTCAGATTTTATACCGTATAATGTTGCAAAAAATATGTAATTTTTAAAAAATTCAAGGACACCAACATTTTTTTTAAAACTTTTTTATAAAGCAAATCATGAAAATAAATTTGTTTTTGTAGACATAGTAAAACTTTGTATCAAATCAAATCTTATAAAATTATCTTTAAAACGAAGGATGAATTTAATAAGAAATTAAAATGACTAGTAACTTCAGGTCAGGTTTCAATTTGTTCAGCTTCAATCTCAAGTTTCTCCATTATGATATATCCAGCCGATCTCTTTTTAGCACTATACTATATAATTTATTAAACTAAATCAATACTTGTCTAAATATAGGAAGATGGAAACTATAACATAAGTTTTCTAGCTCATTTTATTGGATATATGGATACTTTATAAGCCCTTCTACACAAAGCCGTACCTTTATTTCTTTAATTAAAAAAAAAGCTTTAACTGACTTATCTTTTTGCATTTCTTAAAGTTCCTCCTGATGTTTGGTAATAGGTATTCTATCACAAATCCAACTCAGAAAACGTTTTTTTATTGTTAATAAAGTTTTTTACCAAGTTTTCCGTACGAACAATACAGTGAAAAAATACCCTTTTGAGAATCACACTTCCACCTGTTGCACAGACTGCAGCAGATAACGTTAAAAATTGACAAAGGTATACTCTAAAGTGGCGTGTCATTTAAGAGCGGGTAATTTATTATGACTTTAATGATTCATTCGAGCCGCATTACAGTTACAAAATTTCTTAAAATGAATAATTGTAATCTTTAATTTAGTAATAACACTTAAATAATAAACAACTTTGTATAGCATACTTATAGATTTACCTTAACTAAAGCATAAACTTATCTTGTGTGATTATAAAAAATTCAAATTTAAAACCATTTTTTTTATTAAAATGTAAAGGGATAGCATTACGAAAATATGTCTTTCATATTTTATATATTAGGTACTAGACAACATCTTGAAAGGGAAGAGGGGATATTTCCTAAGATAGAGTTATAACCAAAAAGAAGTTTTTGAGAAGGATGGTTCTCAAAAAAAAGTTTCCATCCACAAAGTCTTAATATTTCATTTAAATTTTGAGCCCAAAATGTTATTTCAAAAGTAAGAAAATTAGAAAACTCACCTTTGAGAAGGAGAAGTCGGAGGCTCTACCCGGAAAAATTTTGAAAATTTAACCCCTAAAAGTGGGTTTTAAACACATATTTGAACATTCCTAGAATACAACTGGATTAGGAGATTTCTAGCTTGAATAAACATCAGAAGCCGCGGGCATTAAAAATCTCATCGAGGCCCGCGAGTTTGACACCCCTGCTCTAAAGTAAACAATTTAGTTCCTAGCTTGTAAATAAACCCACTAACCTCAAAATAAAATCTTGATTAATTTCCCCTTTCACTCTCCCCTGCCAACTTAGATTGGGATTTAGAATAATACTGCCCTAATGTCTCCAAAGCCAAATATTTTTAGCTCCTATCCGACTTTGGATGTGAGATAAACCTTTTTTTGTAGATAGCCGGTTTTAACCGAAACCAATGTCACAATAAATTATAAACGCAATTCTATGACTAGAATTTTTTTTTTACAATAATTTTAAATTTTGAAAACTGCTGCAATTAAGAATGAATCAAGTTTGTTCCCTACAATCCTTTTCCAGATAAAACTTAACTTACTTTTCTCCAAAAACATCCTCTATATATTTACAGTATTACCTCGTTATCTCGAAATTTGATACCTCGAAAACCCTTATATCTGGAAAAAAGAACAATTTTCCCTCTTGAAATTAAGTATTTCTCCGTTTTTCCTTTTTATCTCGAAAACTCAATATCCCGAAATTTTTCGGGTCCAATTGATTTTGAGATATTGTGGTTATACTGCAGTGTTTTAGTTTTATTAAATGAAGTTTCTATATTTTAACTAGTTTAGTGAATAATTTTCTTTACTAAATATTAGTAATAGAACTGTGAGTATCATAGTTTTTTTTTATTTTTTAACATGTTTTTACCGAAATAGATTCGAAGTAATTTTCTTTTAGACAATTTTTTCACTTAAAAGTACAATGTAGCAAATAGTCACATTTTCCTAAAGGGGATGTTTCAAAACTAAATAAAGTCAATTATTATTTCCAATTTAAGTATGCATTGATAACTGTTTTCAGTGAGTTTATAAGAAAACATGGGCAGCCTTACAACTCTTAGGAAATAAGACCAGAAAAAATGGATAGAAGTATACTAAGTAATGCAATATAAAAAATATTATCACTATTTTTTCAAAACTTGAAATGGATAATTCTTAAAATATTTTTCTAATAATTAATAACTGAAATTTTGTAATAATATCTCAAAAACAGTTATTAAGAGTTATACGCATTTAAAACAACAAGAAGAGCTCTGGTAATATTACAGAATCGTAATCGTACGATACATTTTAACTTCGAAAAATGTTAACGCAAGAATTTATAAAAAAAGTACTTTTTAAAAATAAGTATGCTTTTCAACAAAAAAAACTAGTTGCTTAAAGTATTATTTAGTGAAGGTTCGAAAGTTTTATTTGAAAATTTTAAGTTACATTTTACAGTATACTTTGTTAACTGTTACAAATGTAAAGATTTTCGGCTACAATTTTCAACTTGAATGCAAAATAAAGAAAATAAGAGAAATTTCAATTTTTTTAAAAGCACTTCAGTTGGAAAACTATGCTTTCCTAAAAAGAGAAACTAATAGGAAAAAATATCCGTTTCACTTAATGAGCGCAAGAAAAGCGCGTGTTATTAAAAGTGAACTCACGTGGAATCTGGGAAAGTTTCCTGGAGATGTTGTGGGCGGTTCAAGATTCAGAGGCAGACTGCCGCTCTGGCCTCCGGCGATCCCTATTCGTAGGAGAGGGAAAGTCCACGTCAAGGGGGAGGCGTCGAATGAGCGTTCACTGGATTCGCAGACGATATGCTTACAGGTGAGAGTGCCCGCAGTTGCAGAAAGAGTTTCGGAACTTACGTCACAGCTGTTGAAAAAGATAACAAACTCTGTTAAGAAACACTAATGGAATTCATTAAAAAGGTTGGGAAATGGAAAAAAAGTAACTACTTTGAGCTGTCAATCTGTAAGATAATTATGTTTTTCAGGGGAAAAACAAGAAAATCTACTTTACAAAATGGTCAAATTTTAGACAATTTTGTTATTTTAAGAATTAAGCAAATCTTACGGGTCTTTTTCGGAAGTTAGGGAAAAATTCAACGAGTTAGGACTGTAATGCCACTTCCATAGTTTTGTTTTTTTACTCTAACACTAATTTAATTTACATATTTTCATGCAAAACTAATATACAGGCTAGGTTGTTTAGCTAAGATATTGGCAGGCAAACCGTCTGAGTCAAGCCTGAAGAAACTCAAGATCTCCAATAAAACGGTAAATATTTTTTGAGAGCCAAAGTTGTTTTCGAGATCTGCGTTATAAGGAATCAGAACTAGTAAATATTTTAAGAGGTATTTCACTGTAGTACCTATATTTGAAGTTTTGTAGAGTCTATAATAGGCATGGGAAAACTTAGGAAAGTTGCGGGTCAAACGTAATAATTTTAATAAAATCTCGGGCCGTAGATAATAGCAAGTTGAAAACACATTGATGATACCACGGGATACTTCTTCGAGGCGGGTTTGTTTATAAGTACCTTTTCTAACTACTATAAACTTCATACGTGCATAATAGGTTAAACGTGGTTTTCTATAGAACATTAAATATATTATTTTAACCATCTTTCTAAATTTTATGGTTAATGTTAAGTTTTACGCAAAAATGGGCTACTCCCTTAGAAAAATTTTGTAAATTTCACCAAAAATATTATTTCAATTCCTTTTTTTTAAATATCTATGGCCTTTGGGTGGGTGGATTTTTCTACCCCTTTGTTACACAGAGGGGAATTGGCAGATATACCCCCTAATCTCGTTTTTTAGGGAGTTATTGCAGGGTTAAGCCCCATAACCCTTTCCTCATCGCAGCTATTGACTGATGCGGTTTATTTTATTTTATTGTGTGTTTTCAAATATTCCGCGGGCCGGAGGTTGATCATATCTGATCTAAAGATTCTAAAATTGGCATTTCTCTTAAAATATATACTAAGTATAGCCCTATTTTACTTCTAAATAACTTAAATAGCTGCTGTGAGATATAATGCAAACGTAGTATATGGTCGCTTTGATATCAATCAATGTGCCCCACTTGTTTATCACAGTTCTACATATCAAAGTGCCCATCAGCTATCTTTGAAGAAAAACATTTATTTAAAAAATTGACAAGGATTGCATAAAATTTAAGTATATCGCCTGTTGATAACTACACTGTAGAAATTATTTCCATCATTTGATTAAACATCCGTTTTTTTCTTTTTCCGTCATATTATGATTTTAGTGCGCTCAAAAAATTAAAAAAAAAAATAATAATTGAATCGCCAGTTTGAAAAAAGGAAAACTCTTAAAACGGCGTTTTTAAATTTGAGTAAAAAAATGCTCAAATCTGAGTATTTCACAAATTCAAATTGGCTCCGAATCAAATTTACTGAAGTTTGAAGCATATGTATCAACTCATTTCTGGAAATATGCAGGCACTGAAAAATGCTACATCATGCCCACATTATTGAGCACGTGCATGTTTCAGGGATATAAAGCATTGGCCAGTATCCGTCTGACAATATCGGCCTTTGTCAAAATTACCCCCATCGATGGTTCAGAATTTGATCAGAATGTGTGTAGTTTGAGTGTGATGCCACAATTGAGTGAGACGGGCTATCACGTTTTAAAAATCAGTTCAAGTGTTTAATGCCACTGTTACTGAACTCCAAAGTTCATAATAAAAGAAAACAACATTTAATTTAAGTGGTGATTATTGAATTGTTGGAACCTGGGTATTTCTGGTATTTCAAAATTGAAAGAATCGTATCTTCATATGTGAAACAAAAAGTTTAACATCAAATTGAAACTATCTATGTATTCCAATTTGAAATCGTCATTTCTCTCAGTGAATGAGTCCAAAAACCAAGTTTTGAGAAAATAGAAAAAACTGAATAAGTAATGGAATTTTCATTGAATAACCACAAAATTTATTCCGGAGATTCAGGACACTATTTAGCGTACAGAATAATCATCGAAAACACATAAGTATATTCAAAAATAATTTATAGTTAAATAAGTTGATGGATCACATTAAGGATCCCTTTTCATCCTTATGAAATTTCAGAGAAAAAAATCTTAAAACTACATTAATTAACAATTAATTTACATTTCTGCTTAGTTCACCGCACAAAAGTGAGATATAAAAATACTAAGACAAATAAAATTAAAAAATTATTGTGAAAACTGAGTCATTAAGTTAAATTATCAATGGAGTAAGTTAATATCAATGGAGACAAACATTCAATGGATAAAAAAAAGGAAAAATCAGTTTTAAATTAAAATCAAATTGTATTTGGGCTAAATTTACTGTACAAAGAACAAAAAAAGAAAGACGAATTAACTTAAATTTCAAACTTAATAAAACAAAATACAATGAATGGACATTGATTCCTTCAAATTCAAGGGGCTATACCTGCAGATGCGGATAGTTATTTTTTCCCTTTTACAGAAGAACAAAGCTTGGAAATTTTTTTGAGCACAAAAAGTCAATTTTCCATTTTTTGAGCTTATTCCCTTTTTCAAACTGACGATTCAATTATTGCTCTTGGTTGGACCCGATCACATAAGCTTTGGATTTGATTTCCCGCGTCTTGACCACTCAGCGAGATTCTTTGTGAACCGTTTGTACAAAAAAAAATATAAAAAGCATAGTCAAGTAAATGAAGGAAAAGTAGTGCTTTATTTAGAGTTTAGATTACTTTTATAGTTTTAATATTATCTGAAACTGTTTACTTGGTTCTTAATATGGATTTCCAAAACAATTCAGAAATACTTTTGGGAGAATGTGTTTTTTAATGATCTTAATCATAAAATATTTTTTCTATCGCGGCGGACGTGCCACGTTCGAAGAAAGCTGTTCTGTGGACTATAATTGCTGCTATTTAAAAACATTTAAAATGTGTATTCATTTTAAAATGATTATAAGTTTTTTTTATCTTAAGTAATCACACTTTAGCTTAGCCATAAAAAACACCTTCTGTAGCTCATTATGAAAAGTTTACATTTTGTGTTAGGTGTAAGAATACACTGCATGAATTCGTCAAAAATTTCACGATAAAATTTATACAGCTAATACAAATAGAGACAGCTAGCTCAGCTCGATACGGCAACCCCGCATGTAAAACACAGTCGTAAGTGTTTGGGTGGCAAAAATAAATCTTTAACATGGGAGGTACCATAGGCGGGTGGATTTCGGATTTAAAAATCCCTCAATCTCCCAGAAAATGGCATGTAAAAGATAGCAATAATTTTCTACGAGAAAGAAAAAATTAAAGAATAGTTCACTGTGAAGAAAAAATTCTCTATCTCAGTTGGCTTTTTAATATAAATATTTTTAAATATCACGGTTTTGGAACTAACTACCCAACCAAAAATAATCCGAAGATTTCTTTCAAAAAAAACCACTTTCTACAGAAGTTCTTCAAAATACTAAAGATGTTTTGCAGATTTTGCTTTGTCTTTAAATTATCTTCAGAATTTTCGTAGACAATTAAGAGACGTTTTAAAGACATTTATCTTTTTATAATCTTCAGAAATTTTGAAGACAATTATGCAGATATTTTTCAGATTGAGCAGAGTTTTCAATTTGTCTTAAAAGGATATTGCACTTTCACAGAATATTATTTTATATACAGAATTTCTTAAGTCCTTCAAATTTTTAATTTCTTCTTTAATTTAAAGTCTTCAGAATTTCTTAAGACCTCAAAATTTGTTTTAGTAACAAAAATATCACGAAGCATTTTATAGTTATAAATTCACATAAGTTTTACTGACACATTCTAAACTAGAGTGGACTTAAAGGATAGTACACTTTATTGATATAAAAAATAAATAAAATTCAATCATTTTAATTATTTTGAACTTACAGGAATTTATGCACAAGAATATCTGTCAGAGAACAAATAAATTGTATTAATATAATATATTTTTACAAATTTACAGCTTTTCTAAAGCAAAAACTACTTGGATGCCTTTTTTTAAACTAGTTTTACATAATATAAATATATAATATTTTTGCTCAATTATTCCACTAGGTTAATTTCAATTAGTTCTATTAATGAAAATTTTTAAACAAGAACATTCTATTTTAGCATCTCGTTAATTTAGTTAAGTTTGTTTTCCCTGAGCCCACAGGAGGATTAAAGAGTTCTCAGGTTTGTGGGCCTGGCGCAGTCAAAAATCATCGAAATTCTTCAAAATTTCTCATAAAGAATCTTTACTAAAGTATCTTTAAAAAACAGATTTTTGATATTCGAATTTTAAGGGCTTGAAAATCCTCTTTCTGAAATTAAACTCTCCTGGTCACCAGTAAAATATTATAACTAAAAATATTATGTTTAGAATCTCTCAGATGTTAAGGTGTTAAAATTAAATGAGCTTGCTATAAGAATTCTTGTGGATTGTCTTTGTAGTGAAAAAGGTAAGTTTTTTTTAAATATTTTAATGATTCGCAGGGTTTAACATTGATTATTAATAGAGACAGCGAAAAACTCGAAATCGGATCAAAATTTTTATCTTCCTTTTTTAAAATTCAAGCAGCTTTTTTCATCCATCAAAACAGAAATAATAGATTTGCGATCAGGAAAGAAAAATCACGTTTTGATCATCACTGGTGCTCATAATTTTTAATAATTACATAATTATTAAATGACTGTACTATTAATCATTATGATCATTTTATATTTTGCATAAAAATATAAGAATAATTTTTGTCACGTGAAACGGGACATCATTTATGTTAGTTTCAATTAGTTTACTCAAATGATCCAAATGCATGTTTTTTGAATAAGAAACGTTGTATTTTATACAGTGGTTTAGAAAGAGTGGATCAGAGGTTCTGAAGCTGTGTGTTAAAAATCGCTATCAAGCTTAATTCTTTCTTATGGTCATTTATTCTCAAAAGAAAAAAAAATGAAAAGAAAAAGAAAAAAATATAAAAAAAAAAAAAATTGATATTTATAATGTTTTTTACATATTACATTCATGTATCCATTATATGGGATTCTGAAATTTTATCTCATTGCAATATTAGTTAGATTTTCTGCAAAATATTTAAATCTTGAAATATTCTTCAGAAAGAAATATTCCGAACCTGGAACATATTAGGATATATTATTGAGATTTTATTTTACATACTTAAAAATTTTTAATTTAAAATTTTTGTATCAGCTTCTAGCTTACGCATTTAATCCGCGAAAACATTGCGGAAATGACTGCGTAAAAAAACAAATTCTTTTAGTATAAAAAGGATTGTCAGTATTTACAGATCTCTGTATTCAAAGAAGAATAACGAAAAAAGGTTTTAAATTTTACTTTGAAATTTATTTTTAGAATTTTTAAAGAAATGATAGTAGTCTTTTTCATCAACATTTAAAGGTTTACTGCAGAGGCAGACCCTTACGATTTCATATGTTTATGCATAAAAATAATATAGCGTGTAATGTTTATGTATGCAAAGGCAATTTTAGTAAAAGTGTTACCTAAATAACCTTGATAGTTTTTGAGGTAGTAGAAGTGCGTCATTACGCGCCGTGTATCAGATTGCCCCGTTTTCTCTTAATTGTGGTAAAGTTGGTTGGGCACACTTCATAATACATCAATAAAAAATCATCCTTCTTATTTTTTTTTTCAACTGAAGCTTCACTTTTAAAGGATGTCCGTAGGGAGAACAGGTTGTTTTACCTATGTGCACAAATTTTGTCAAGTTATTAAAAATGATTTATTCAAATCCAATTATAAAATTTGAGCTACTAAAAATATCACCCTATTTACTAAGGTTGTGACTGTAGTTTGGACACTTTAAATGGTCGAAATGTGATTTTATCTGCGTTACAAAAAATAAACGTGATTTTTGTCTTAGGGTCCCCTATTTAGTTGACTGAATTGAAGATTTGAACATGAAGATGTAGACCTTGTTAAAATTAGTACTAACTGTTTTTTTTTATAATTGCTTGAGGCTAAACATTGATAAGACAAACTATATTATTTTTGACTGAGAAAAAAACTTTAATTTAGCTGTCCCTTAAGTAGTACCATGATTTTCACTGTTACAATTATACCCACCCATTGATTGTACTACTTGTAAATCAATTGATAAAGATACCACAACCTTAAATTCCACATTGACTGTAACTTACAGTGGAAATCTCATACTAACGTAAGTATATTGCTGTCAAAATACTTATTGTGTTAAATTATTACCACATTTAGAGCCGAAAGTAAGCAGCAAATTTTTAACATAAGCTACATATTTACGATATAATTATGTCACCACGTTTAAAATCGAATAATTTATTTCAGAAACATGTCAAACACCAAATTTCTTGTTTTGAGAAAAAGAAAAACTATTTAGCAACTCACTTAATTTTATGAAGTTTCTTGGTAATTTTTTTCATATTTCGATATTTTACAAATGAAATTTTTTCTTAACATATGTTCCTTCTTGCAAAAATATAAGCTTTTTATTTTAAATATCATAATATAAGTTTTAAGTTTTTTGTACTTGAAAGGTTTCTCCAATAAACATAGTATTTTCAAATCTATTTTCATAGCTTAACTCTAATTTTTTAATGATTTGATCAGAAACATGGGAAAATTAATTGATAAAACATTTTCTTATTATATGATAACCGATAAAGTTATTACATAGTTCTTAATTTTCTCCCATGGTTTGTAGATGTATAAGTACTTGTTTTTTAAAAAGAAGTTCCGACTCTACACTTAGAAATGGTGGTCAACCAATTCAAAATGTTAGTATGAAAATCTTTGAAGTCAATTAGATAGTGTTTAGATGTAACTTTGTGGACAATAAAATGATTTTGCTTTAAAAGTCTTCAAAATCAGTTCAATATTCTGATCTGGGGTGTATAATGGATGCCCCCTTTTAATGAAATGATTCATAGATCCAAAATATCTAGCATATGGATGTAATTTTGAATAGAATTACTACCAAAACGTCCTTAGTTTTGAGATTCGTACAAAATCTCTAAATATATGTGTTTTTATTGTGGCCTGATGGACCAAATCTCAAAAGAATGAACTTTTCCAATCGCAGATAGTATGTACTGTTCATTAAGCCGAGTCGAAAAATACGAAATTTAAAAATTCAAAAAGCAATTGTGTGGCAAAGTTGTAACACATTAATAATAGCATAATGCAAAATGGGTTTTTGAAATCAGTCAATGTTTGACCTTCGCGCTACGCGGTCTAAGTTTTGATTTTTTGGTCATTTTTTGCGGAAACGGCCAAAAATCCCTAGAAAACGTGTTCAAATAGTGCTCGATTTTTTTCATGGTTGTGTACCTTTATTGTTAATAGTATGTGCCTGGTTTCTTTACCTTGTGCTAAATATTTAAATAAATTAATTTTGAAAATTTTAAAACTTAAGTAAAGTTGTTTTTCCTGTATTCTTAAAACAGCCATAACTCAAGAGCAACTACAGTCAGAAATTTACAATTTGGGTCATTAATTCATATTTCTTTTCTGTTTAAAATGATACGTACCATGACTAACATCCTTTCAAAAATATGTTAAAAAATTAAATTTTAAATTAAGGAATCATAATTAATTAATTAAAAACCAATTTTTTTGTAAATTCTAGAAATTAAGTTTTTTTGTGATTGAACATCCTACAAATACGTTAGTAAAATATTTACATGAAATTCCAATATTATCATAAGGAGAAATATTCGGCAATGGTATTTTTTGCAACTTCTAATAACCTCCTTTAGTAACGGTTTAATAGCAATTTATGCATAAGAAATTAATAAAAAGTCAATCGATTCATTGTTTTATCAAATAAAAAGAACCTACAGATTTTTACATACATTTAAGAATGAATGATATTCTAAAATTCCCCTCCTTATGTGTTGACGCAACGAGAAGCTTGAAGGCAGCTTTTGACTAGTATTTCTTCGAGCGATTTGAAGCGATTAATATGCAATGGGTCAATTTTGAGGCAAATTTCAAGACAATTTGTGCTTGATACTGGGCAATACAAATGAATGCCTGGTCAAACTGTGGAAACTGTGGTCTATACTTAACCACATAAACTTTTCCTAATAGAAACTCGAGAAAATGTAGATAATAGAAGAATGCGATAAGCTCCTCTTATAAGATAATCAATTTTCAAAACTAAGAAAACACGATAAAATCACATTTTAAAGTATTATACACTAAGAGGGAAAATATCTCTAAATATTTCAATTTGGTAAAACGCCTGAGAGCTTCTTAACGTAGAAAGTGTAGTTACACTGAGAAAAATGTCGATTTCAAATCTGAGTACATCGATAGTTTCATTTTGATATGAGACTGTTTGTTTCAGATATGAAAACTCAATTCTTTCAATTTTGAAATACCAGATATACTAAGTTTCAAACAATTCAATAGTCACCACTCAAATTATAAGTCTTTTTGTTTTATGTTTGCAGTTTATTATATTTATCTTTATGTAAGAATATACTTGTTGGTAAATTTAATAACGTGATAGCCCGGCTCCTTCAGATATGGCATCACACTCCAGTTACAAGTAGAATAGTCACGAAGGGGGTAATTTTGACAGAGGCCATGATGTATCATTTTTGAGTACCTGCATATTTTCAGAAATTACCTTATGCAGGTTTCAAACTTGAGTAAATTTGATTCGGAGCCAGTTTGAGTTTCTGAAATACTCAGATTAGAGTATTTTTTACTCAGTTTTGAAAATGCTGTTTTAAGAGTGTAGAAAATAATACGCTGCTGAAATCTCTTGTTTGACTTGAAAATCAATCCATCCTCATAATTTAACTCAGATTTCTTCAGAGATGGTAATTTTTACTGATATTAAAGATAAATAGATAAATCACCCAAAAAAATTTATATTTCTTTTACTTTGATTCTTTTGGAGTTTGAATTGCACTATTATACTACTTACACTATTATAATTCTTAACTTAGGCTTCGTTTTTATGTACACAGTCTTATATGAAACGTTAATGCCCAATTAGTATCTTCAGGTGCCGGTTTCACTTTGACATTTTGAAATTTCATCAAATCTTTCACAAAAAGGACTATAAAATTACTATTTAACATTTTATCTCTAATTTTAAAACTACCTATATGAGTCATTTTCAAAATTTGATTACATTTGCTGTTCCAAAGGTAAAAAATGAAAATTAAACAATTACCTAATCATTGTTACAATTTCTGCTTGAGCTTTGATTTAAGTAAAGTAGACTAAATTAAATATTTTTAGCTGTTAATTAGTAGTGTTCGGCACTAGTTAACTAGAACTAGGTGCAACTAGTAGTTAACTACCGATCAACTAGTAGTTAACTAGTAGTTTAACTACTTTTGGTTTAAACTAGTTTAACTAGTAGTTAAACTACTTTTTGTAATAACTACTAGTTGAAACTACTTTCAAATTTTCAACTACTTTAAAAAATATTTTTGTTTAAAATTTCAAAAATATTTAAAATTTTTATCAAAATATACAAAAATTACACTGCTATTTATAACTACAATGTCATGGTAGAGTACTCAAATACCATAACCAGAAATAAAGCGCCGTTTTGAGCGAAACATAAAGTTTTTTGTGATATAGATAAGAAAGATGTATTAGAATTTGGGCAAAAAATAGGTTATGAAATTAAATAGACTAGTTAACTAGTAGTTAACTACTTTGGGAAATAGTTAACTACTAGTTGCAACTAGTCCCTGGAAAAAATAGTTAACTACTAGTTGCAACTAGATTTTCCCAGACTAGTTAGTAGTTGGTAGTTAACTACTTTTTGACCACTAGTTGCCGAACACTATTAATTAGTAAAAAAGCTATAAAATTATGTAAATAAAGATTCTTAAAATTACGAAACTAGCCAAAAACGCTTGTCCCTAACAAGTTTCATGAAATTCAAAGTCGTTTTTTTTGTTATTTAATTTTACTTTTTGAAAGAAAAAACGATAAATATTAAAACTATATATGAACTATTAAAAGGTTGTGATAATTGTAAAAATTTATTTCTTGAATTTATATTTTCACAAACCAATAAAATATTTTGTCCCTCACTTCATGTCAAGTCCCATTACGTTCGAATTAATTAAAAAAATATGTAATATAATTATTATTTTTAAAAATGTCAAAGTACATTTCAAACGATTGTTTATTTACATTAAAATAGGATCTTTTAATTGTTTTTTATTCTTCGGTGCGAAAACTATCGTGTTTTCAACGAAATAATCTGTTGTCAGTCAAGGTAAGGTGTTTTTATTAATTTCAATTCCTGTTACGGTAATTTTTAATATTAAATAAACTTTTCTGGAAATTTTAAGGCCAAAAATATAGTTATCTATTGCTATAAATAAGATATATGGAGCTTTATTTCAGTTTCCAAAAACGAAAGTATGTTTTATTCTGTTATTTTATTAAAATGTCAACTTCCGTTACATGCATATATTATACTAATATCTATGGTATGAGATTCGACCATTGCTGAGCCTCGGATTTGGAAAGTGTGTGTGATTGAATTTGCTTCATTCTATTTTCGCTTTTTGGGTTTATTTTGACTGATTTATCGTTTGCTTCTGTTTAAAATTATTGATGAACGAAGGATAAAGAAATGTGTGTTCCTTAAAAATGCATCGGATTATAATAGTTTAAGTCAATTATTTTAGTTTTGTGTGACACCAGGGACATGATGTTTAGCATCAGTGTACCATTTTGCCCTTCATTTTAGAAAAAAGTGTATGACCAATTGCTTTTCCATATACTTTTCACATATTTAAAAACACCTATGTTCATTTCATTAAAAAAATTATTTAGTTTAAAAAATATTTTTTAATTCTGAAATGGAACCGTATGGTGAAAATGGTCCATATCTGGTTGAATTTGTACTTCCAGAATACCAAATAAAAGTTTGAAACCTTCCATGTAACAAGAATTGGTGAAATTTCCAATTTTTTATGCGCGAACGTTGTAAAAGCCTATGCAGGGGAAAAATAAATTTTTTAATATAGGTATCAAATAGGGCTCATGAGTTGAGTATTCCCATGCTGATTCATGGAAATATCATTAAAAAATTCCTTAAAATTATTCAGTCAAGCATTGGCTGTAACATTAGAGAAAAATGTCAAAATGGCTACCATAGAACGGAAAATTGTTAGAAATTTCTGTTTTAAAGGTCATAAAAGCTTAAAATTACTTTAAACTAGTTTCATTTTGAGATAAAAATTATTTTAGGGATTTTAGTCTCCAACTATTTACATCATAGGTAATTAGCTTCATATCTAATACTTGCTTATAGTGATGCATTGAGAGGCTTTTTTTTGCTTTCTGGTTTCTCTATATGGAAACGTTAAGAACGCTCCGTCTGGGGATATCTCTTGGTCTTTTGAATTTCCCTTAAAGATAGCGTGGAACATTCAATCCATGATCAACTCCTGGACTTTTTCATACTTTTTAAGGACCTATGAGGACATCTTTTGGTTCTCTACATCTTCTCTGAAGGACGCTGGAAGCATTCTACTCGGGGATTCCTCTTCCTCTACTGCATGCTCCTTAAAGACTACAATGATGGCTTCAATCTGGGATTTATTAAGATGTTCTATGTCCTCTCTAAGGTCCTGGAACATATCTCTTCTATAGACTGTTTTAAACATATCATTCAGAGGCTTCTCTTGCTCCTCTACATCCTCTCTAAGAACCGCATGTGGCACTTCAAGTAGATTTCTCTTGCTCTTCCATATCCTCTTATAGACCGCAATAAGAGCTTAATCAGAGGATTTCTCTTGCTCATCTGAATCTTCTCTTAGAGACGTAGAATGCTCTCCTCTCTGAGACTTCTCTTGCTCTTCTTTATTCTCAATGAAGATCCTAGGGAGTCTTCTACCCAGGAATTATTATTGTTCTTGGGCATTCTTTCTTAAGAACAAGACCGCATATTTCATTAAGAAGCTTTTCTAATGCATCTTCTCTAAGGATCATAGAAAGCGCTCCAAACGGGGAATTTTCTAGCTCTTCTGGATCCTTTCTACAGACTATAGAAAACACTCCATCCACGGTTTTCTCCTGGTCTTATGTACTCTCTTTAATAAGCCATATGTCAGATTTCTAAAAATTACCCGATATTTCTTGCTTTTCTACGCCATCTCTTATAGACCGCAAAGAGAGCCCCATCCGGGACGTCTCTGCATCCTCTTTAATAGCAATAGAAAGAGCTTCTTTTAGGGACTTCTCTTTTTGTTCTGCATCCTCTCTGAAAACTGAATGGAGCGCTCCATCAGTTTCTTGCTCTTCTACATCATCCGTAAGAACAACAGGGAATAAGAGGCGTAGCTTGGAATCTGCCGTTCCGCCCCCGCGCCGAGGTCTTCGCATTAAAGAGGCATTGGGAAAACTTTTAAGAGTAAAACTACTCCATGCTTTTATTCAGAAAAATTTACTTTATAAATAATATTTAAGGTTGCAAAGTTTAAAAAATGTTTTGCTGAAAACCTGATATGTGAGCTCTCTAGATAATTTTTGTGATTTTGAAGAAAATATCCTTTTTATAATGGTTTGGTTTTTATCAGAATTCAATGAGTTTATTATATAAATATAAAGAGGCTTCGAAAAGTAACCTTGCAGAGCGTCGCCACAGTTTACACAGTACAATGATTCCTTGTATCAAAGTTGAGCTTTAAAAGTGCAATTGTATGTTATTTTTACAATACATTTTTAACTGAAAATATTTTTCAAAAACGTAATGTACGTTTAAATATTTGACCTATAAATGATCTGTAATGTAAACCAGTTGAAATCCCAAATAGTTTTTTAATAGTGTGTAGCCAAGATAGTTTACCTTTAATATATAAATTTATCAAAAAATAACTTTTAAAATAAAAAAATACTAGCTTTATTGAAACTGGTTATAACTTCTGTAAAACTCCAAAGGGGGAAATAATAAATGTTCAAAGCAATATTTAAACTCCTATTCATTTAGTGCATCTACTTCGCAAAAGATGTCGACACGACATTACCTCAGATATTGGTTTTCAAAAGCGCGCTGTTTTTGAGACCAATATTGAAAAAGTTTGGTGTTATTTTACAGAATTAGATATTTACTGAACTGCAAGCGGGTGCCCGCTGATTGTTTGTTGTGCAAGACAGATTTATGTAATTAAATTATAGCTAATTAGATAATTATGGAGAGAATATTTTTCAAATTTGATTTTATATAACAGGTGAGTTATTGAACGATGAAATAAAAATACACGATAGCATCAGATTGTGGTAAGTAATGATTTATTACAGAAAATGAAACCCTCGTAAATCCGCCAATGTTTCAGACCGTAGCTAAATACCTAACTATCATAAAAAATTTCTTTTCATGCTTTTTTGCATTGCGGATACCTGCCCACTTTGCCTGAAAGCTTCTTTCTTACTTTAGGGGGGTTAAAACCTCACAAATATTTTAAAAAACGCCGGTTCTTTCATAGTATTTTAAAGTTAGATTGGGTCAAAAGAATATAATATTTTCAACAGTATGATAAATGTATTGGTTTTCGACTGTACAGAAGGAACATATCTTAAGTGCTTTTAACAAAATCACCACTTTTTTATATTGCGACCAGTCTACCGATATAACAAATATGATGTTCAATCAGAATTGATCGAATCTTTGGAGTTCACGGTTCGGGGCATACACAATACACATACTACTTTGTTCCATCCGGCAATATATCAGCCCCTGCCCACTTTAGGCGACATACCCGCTCTTGGCGACTCTCCCCTATATAATAAAAATTACATTAAGGAATGCATATATTATTTATACCTACTATATTTTATTGTAGAGTGAGTAAGATTAATAAATATTTGAGATTGATAAGAGTTCATAAATATTTGACTAATTCATAAAGACATGTTGAGTTAATAAAGTATGTAAGTGAAGAAAACAGTTTTAAAAGAAGATATTTTTTATAGTTTTTTATATCTTGTATGTGAAGAAAAAATATAATTATTTAATTAATTAGTAACATTAATGGAGGGATTAATGTTATCTTACTCTTCGTAAATTCGTGAGAATAAAATTAAAAGAGGGTTGACTGTAGTTAAGTAATAATCAGCTATTTTAGGATTCATAATTTAAAATTTTAAATTACGTACTATAGAAAAATATTTACAGATCAGGGAATGGAGGGTAAGAGTACGCACAAAAATAATTGTAGTTATCGAGGTTATATTTTGTGTTCAATTTAGGAATAAAAAGAAGAAATATTTGGAATTTCCCCCTAAAAAGGGGTCAGAGTTTTGTATTTACTTAAATTGATAATAAGGTATGCAAAATATGATATTTATATTTTAAAGGAAACTCTTTGCAGCTAAAAACATTTATGGAAAAAGGACGTAGTTTCATTTATAACAAATTACGATGCATATGAGCTGGTTAGAACGAAAGTGGTACAAGTCCATTGAACGTTGTTTTAGGTAATTGAAGGTTTCCTCCAAAACGGCGCCTGTGTTGTTCCTATGGAGAAGGCACTTTTTAGGTAGCTCTTACGAACCAACTAATTGAGCTTTTCACTTCAACGACTAGCACACCAGGTAACGGTTCTTAATAGAAATCCAAATCCATGTTTTTCTCTAATTTTTTATTTTTTGACTTATGCCACTTTCATCCTGAGCGTATTTTTTTAAGTTCCCTTCTAGATACTTTTAAGTATACCTAATGAATGGAGCTTTCATGATCTTAAAACCTTAACCTCTCATATGACTGATTGAAAAACACTAGGTTAAACCAATATTTTTAAACTTATAAGATTTAAATTTTGAAAAAGTTTGAATTATTTATATTTTAAAACTTTTGTTTATTTACCAAAAAATTTTCATATATTGTTTGAAATAAAAAATATTGAGAAAAATCTTTTTCTCATGAAATATTCTAATTTAAAATTAAGAAAAATTTCTGAAATTAAGCAATTAATTTATTATAATCTTACAACTACAGAATAAACAACCCATTAAGATAAAACATTTTGTATTAATTTAAATCTGCTATGGTTTTTTTTTATCCGCCAATAAATATTAAAAGTAAATTGCTTTAGAGTATAAAATTATTATAATATAGTAATAAAGTTAGTCCGAAGTTTAAACCGTTGAAATCCTTACGAGGTGCAAAAATAACATGTTCTAGTCTGTTATTCAAACCTGAATGATAAAACATGATTGATTGATGAAAAATCTCTGAACTTAGATAAGAAGTGTCAAACTTTTTAAAGAGTGGGAAGAAAGTCAAAATATTTTTTGAAAAGAAGTCGTTAATACGTTCCCTAGACACATAAGTGGGACTAGAAGTTGGTATACTTTTACAAGATATATGGGATTGTATAAGTGCAAAAAATTAATTCCTTATAAACCAGCTTATTTAAACACTTTTTCGTATTTTTTTTTCATTTTTGGGATAAAAGAATTGTAGAATTGTTTCAGAAGGAATTTATTAAATATGTTAGGCTCAAAGATCAAAACCGCTCACTGAAGGAAACAAAAACGACCACGACGAGTTGAGGCACGGACAATATTTAAGTACATTTTCTAGATGTTTGGTGCTTAACAATGGGTATAGATAAAAAAAAGTCAGTTTTTAAGTTTCATACTTTTCTCTTTTTTTTCTCTTTGCTTCCTTTTATTTTTTTCTATGTTTTTTATTTTATATTTTTTCTTTCCTACCTTTTTTACTTGTCTACGTTTCTCTCTTCATCTTTTCGTAATTTCTTTTCTTTTTTATCTCTTTTCATTTCCCTTTATATTTTTTAAAAATTGTCTGTCCTTTTCTCTCTGAACTTTCTCTTTTATTTCTTTCTCATTATTTCACTTCTCGCGGTTGATTGCACTATTCTCCCTTTCTCTTTTCTTTTTGTCATTTCTCCATTTAAACCTCATTTTTTTATTTATATTTTTCTTCTTTCTTTTTTTCCTAGATGATTCAGAATTATCACTCTTCTTCTTTTTTTAAAATTTTTCTTCTTTTGAATTCCTGCTTCTTGTCTTTTCCTAATTCCTATACCTTTTTTCTATCTTAGTTTCTTTTTTCTCTCTTTTCTCCTTTTATCCATTTTTTTATTACTTTCTATCTACTCTCTCTCTTCCTCTTATTCTGATACATGCTGAGTATTACATTCTTTATTGATTTTCTCCTTCTCCCTCTTTTCTATAATTTTATACTATTTTATTTTTAATTTTTCTTATGTGTGTTTGATGTCACATAAAACCATATCACCAACAGGACGTTATACCAATTTAATTTTAAATTAAAATTTTATTTTATTTGTTCTTTTAATGAACTAATTACTATTACTATTACGATTTAACGACGAATATTTTAAAATATCACCCATTTCAATTTATTTGAAAACCTTCCCCTTTAAACCTTCCCAATCTTGTTAATAATTTAACTAAATTTTTAAAAATAAATTATGATTCCTTTTATAATTAATGCAATAACAATATAGCGTATCACCAAATAATTTTCATCACACTATATTAAAATTTTAATGTAATAATTTGTATTAAAAATAAATCATAATTAGTGGTTAAATATTTAACTAATCCTTAATGAAAAATGAAACTAAGAGAAAATTCAAAAGAAGAAAATATTGAAAAAGTGGAAAAACAGAACATTGGAACAGCCAGGAAAAGAAGGAAAAGAGAGAAAAAAATTGAAAAGAAATTATATATTCAGGTTATAAGGTTATTTATGAGATCATCCGCGGAAAGTTAAATAAAAAGATTGAAAGATAAAAGAAAGTATTGAAAGAAAAGGACACAAAATATAAAAAAATGTATCAGGAGAAATGAAAAGAGATAAAAAAAAGAAGGATAAAAGCACGAAAAGAATAAAAGAAAAAGATAAAAAAGTAAAAAAGAAAAAAATATATCATGAAAAAACCTGAAAAACAATTGAAAAAAGGGGGAAATGTAAAAGTTAAAAATGTATAAATTTTTTAACATCTATCCATAATAATTAAGCACTAAACATCTAGAAAAAGTTCTCAAAACTTGTCCGTCGTATCGTGGTTGCAATAGCTAAAGTTCAAAACGCATCGCTTTTTTTTTTCAAAATGATCATTTCGGGTTGTGGCCGTTTTGAAAAACGGCCAAAACGAGTTCTGACATTTTGAAAATACCACAACGCCGTTCTGAGCATTTTTTAAAGTGGCCACAACACGTTAAGGTAGATTTTTTTTTAAAGTTAGTTTTACATTCATGTGATTTTTAGAACAATATAAGAAATCACCAATCTCCCTAAAAATTATATTTCATGGTAGTTAGTGTGGATAAAGTCTGGTATAATGTTACCCTTTTTATTTAACTCAGTGGTCATAACTGTAGGGATAATATCCAATAGAATAATATAGGAAATTAGAATTAAAAAAATTTCCGTTTTTTTAAAATATGGTTTTAAGGTTGGGTTTTAAGGGTTGGGTACTTGTGATTTTTCTGACCAAAACAGAAACAAAACAAATCCAATATTAGTTATAATAATGCAGTATCTATATATAGAATACAGGAACTGCCTGTTTTTCGGTATTAAAATATTATATCCTTCAGCAATACATACCGTGACAAAAAAATTAATTTTATCTCAATCAAAAACTTAATAAATACGTATGTCAATGGTACAGAAATGTTTATCTAGATGCCACATCAGAAATTATTGTAGTGTACTTTGTCCTCTATTTGAAACAGTTAGTAAAAATAATCCGTTTTTACTCACTTTACCTGACTGTGTAATTTGGCTTTATAAATACTTCCAATCAAACATTCCAAAAAAAAAAAAAAAAATTACGTATACCTACTAGATAAGAGACATAAAGGAGTTTCTCATGTTTGGCAGTTAATATCTATAGATAATAACTGTACTAATATCTAAGATTTTCAAAGTAATGTATTCCCTAAAAAACTTTACTTTAATAGATACAATAAAATAGTAAAAGATTTTATAAAAATATTTTCACATCTATTTCATGCTTTCTATTTCACTTTCATTAAGGAATATAAGACTATAATAGAACTATTTATTCTGACGTGATAAGTAAAAATAAAATGGTTAATCCTACAGAATTTATAATTAAAAAATGGCAATCAATGGAAGCAAATATGAGAATGTCATCAGCTTAAATCTTAAAAATTTAACGTACTTTTTAAGCATACAAAACCTCCCCTTTTTAAAGAATTCTTTCTCTTCAATCTTTAAATCGCAAATTTATTTGTAGATTTCCAATTACATCAAATCAAATTTCTTCAGGTTTCCTCATAATATTTTTATAAGAGAATTCTCCCTCGTTTATTTTAATCCTCGAGTTTATTTGTTTCGTTTCCCTCTGGAAACGGTTTAAGAGAGATGAGGTTGATTTAATTAACATTCACTATTACTTTAGAGAATAAAAAAGCGCTGTCTCTTTTCTTACGATTGACCGACTTCCCTTTACGTCCTGATGCATTTAATTTTGAAGAAAGAGAGGGTTTTTTGTTTTGGCCTTGCATTTCTTTGTTTTTTCATGCGAAAAGGTTCAAGTTGGTCCATAAATCCAATGAATTTGCGTTTTCATTAAATCAGTTTCAGTCTGAAAAAATGAAGAATAACATCTTCGATTATTCAAAATATTAGATTAGCACTGTGATATTAACATTGTGATTTATGATTTTTTAAATATTCATGAATAAATGTGTTGCTAACTTAAGACATTTTCAAAATTAATTACTTACTTAATGATTTGAATCCATTTGTTTAACGAGAAGAAATATTTTTCTTCAAATTTTCAAGTTAGTTATAACTAAACTTTTTGAATAAAACTCTCAATAAAAAAGAAACTTTTTTTCTATAATGGCTGGTAAAAGATTCTATAGAGTATAGACCCATATTTTCCAGGTATTTGTATTTTCTTTGAGTAACCCTGAGGGCACGGAGGTGAGGTACCTGTCAACCTTGCCCCACATAAATCGCGAGCACATCCCATGAGAAAATTGTTCGAAACATCATAAAAAACGCGAAGAAAAAAATTTCATGAAAATATCTTAAATATTGGAGAATATATTAGCATGTAAAAATAGCACTTTTTCAGGGCTCAAAAAAGAAAAAGTTCAAAGCAAATTAGCAAGTTTTTCAGTGTTGTCACGTAGTTTTTGCTTTTTTTTTTAGTTAAATAAAGATAAATTTTAACTAAAAAATAAAAGAAACTTGCAAATTTGTGAAGTTTTTTGCTTTTTTGAGGACTGAAAAAGTGATATTATTACACTTGCTAATACCTCCTCAAATATTTAAGATATTTTCATGATTTTTTTTCGCGTTTTTATGATGATGCCAACAATTTTCTCATTGAAGTTTTTGTTCCATTTCCTTTAGTTTTTAATTAAATTTTTTAACTTTCTCATTTTTCCGCTTGGAGCGCTATAGTCATATCAATGGATTTTCCATGGTCACTTACCTAGGGGTACACCTCATTTCTATAACCCTAGGAGACCTTAGTTTCAAATAAAAGCCATCGAATTGACTTTTGAAACACCCTGTATAAATGATTTCGGTGATAAACAAGCAAAATTTTTTCGAAAAATTTATTTTCATGCTTTAGGAATTTTGTAAGTGTAAGTAAAACGTAAATTGTAGTTTGCATTTCTTAGTTCAGTAGAATTATTTTGAGAGGAAAAGTAAATTATTGTTTTATAGAAGAATAAGTGTCGGATAGGAAGAATATTTAGATTTTGATAGGAATTTAAGTGGGCTGTATACATAATTTGCTGCTTAGAGAAATTTGACTATTTTTTTTCTTATTCCCAGGAAGTAACAAGACTTTTGGTTCTAGAGGAATACAAAAATACATTTAAGGCTTTAATTACATGGGTGCATAATGTGTTAGATATAGCTTTTAAGAACAGTTAAATGTATAATTTGAACTTTGTTTTATCAAGTATTTAGTTAAATATAAAGTTTTGAGCCAAATAGGGAATCTCCCCCAGAATTTTTTTAAATATTATGATTATTCCTTCTCTGGAATCACCAGGTATTATATGTAACATGGAATAATTATTCAGGGAGTTTTGACACTTCAAAGTTGATCATCAGCGGTTGGTACGACAGTTAAGTCTTAAAAATTTGGATCGGAATGATGTTCCAAAATATTCGAGCAATGTCAATGGCCGCTATTGTTTGGTCTGAAAAACACCTGTTTCAAAAAACCGGCTGAAAATCACTGCCCCAGGGGAAAGGGGGTCTGTGAGGGTCCTTCCCCGGAATATTTTTAAAATTATAGTTGTGATAAAGGCAATTCTAAGCTATTTCCTTGAGGATTCTCGGGTACATAGGCAGCCTCTGGACCCGCCATTGGTCCAGATCGAACATAGTAACTTTTTCGATTTACTCATACCAGTGGCGTATAAAGAAATGTTTTTCGGCAAGGACCCAAATATCCTTTGAAGAAACTTAGTTATTTGAATATCAAGATTCATATATAGATTTTTTGTTCAGATGAAAGGATGAAATTATTCAAGAGTTTAAAAAATGAAGCTTTTTTTAGAAATTGTAAGGTAGGATTTACATCTTAATGAACTTGATGTATAAAAAATGTAGGTGATACAGAGTTCTGTGTACAAAAGGGGGATCCGGGAGTCCTCCCCTTAAAAGTTTCGGATATTTGACCCTTAAAAATAGGGTTTTAACTCGTTTTTGTCACTTTTTCCAAATTTCACGAAGGACCTAGGTTTTGGCTCGTTCTTTCCTAGGGGCGCGCGCCTCACATTGTAAGAACAGCTGGCTTACAGAGCTACTACTTGTGGCAAAATAAAAAAATAAAAGGTGATTAATAAGTAAAAGGATATGGAACAAAACACAAAGGCTAGAAACATTTTCTGTAGAATTCGAGGAGATATATTCCCGACTGAAGTGAGAACTCTTCTCGGTCTTGAAAACGGGGTAATCCACAAATGTATTAATTTTTTTAATGTTATGACGACGAATTTCGATTCAAAGATTGGAAGAAACTGTAAATTTACACCGGAGAAGTTTCTAAATTTGTTGCCGAACCCCTTTCTGAAGACTTAAAAATGTGGTGCAAATTTGAATCGCGAACATTTCTTAAAATTTTATTAAAAATATTTTTATGGAACTTTTTTTTGTATTTTTATAATATTTAAAAAAAATTTAAAATAAAAGTTTTTGTTCCGTCTCCTTTATAGTTTTAATTAATTTTTAAAAATTTTATTTTTCCTCTAGAAAATCTGAAATTAGTTTCAATGGATTCAGCAAGCTACAGGCTTGAAACGGACCTCTTGTACGTGGACGTTGATACCATTTCAACTGTGATTTATTTAATCTTCTGCAGACATCTTATAATTTTGAAATTGGTCAAGAAAACAATGGGTGGAACTTAACCATTGCATTTTATGTAAGTAATTTTTTACTCTCACGAAACTAAAACTAAGCCGAATCTAGATTTAGCTGGTTCATTTTGTCAAATTCGAATCTTAAAAAAGGACCAGCACAAGTTTAGAAACTTAGGTCTTTGATACATAAATTTAAATTCGTCATAAATTAAAAGGCGGGGTAAAATTAAAAGGCAATACGGATAATGATGATGATAATAATAATAATAATAACAACAACAAAATATAATAATAATAACAGCAATGATAATAATATATTTATTATTAATAATAATAATAATACTGTGCAAATTGGAAAAAATAACTTACATCGTTTGACAACAAGGGATAACATTAAACTACAATTTTACTGAAAAGCTAACTAGTTTTAAATGATTACGAGTGTTCATTGAACATTTGAAGTCTCTTAAAAACGAAGAGAAACTTCTACGCACATGGTGTTTTAAAAGTCCGTTTTACTGCTTTTATTTGGAACCAACGTCTCTTAGGGTCATAATAGTAAGGTGTACCCCTAGGTAAGTGACTATGGGGTTGATTGACTAACAATTGTTGGCAATATCATAAAAAACGCGTAGAAAAAAATTCATGGAAATATTTTTAATATTTGCGGAGTGAAAACAAGTTAAAATAGCAATTTTACAGTCCTTAAAAAAAGGAGTTCGCAAACTTGCTAGTTACATTTTTTAGTTTTAATTTATCTGTAAAAAAAAACCCGCAAAAACTACGTCATACACTGAACGTACATTTGCTCCATCTAGTTTTTTATTTAATTATTTTAACATTTTTATTTTGCCGCTAGGGGAGTGGTAAGTCATCTCAATGGATTCTCTATGGTCACTTAGCTAGGGGTACAACTTACTTCTGTGACCCTAAGAGACGTTGGTTCCAAATGTAAAAGCCGTGAAACGTACTTTTGAAACACCCTGTATGTTTACAAAATATTGATTATATTATTTAAAAAATATATTTACTTTTTGTTTTCTTGTAATATTAGTACATTTTTGAGATTATAAGTTCTAAATATTTCGTAGGATTTGCTTAATTCCCTCACTTAACCCTTTATTTGTAAATTTAAACCGTGATTTTTTCATTAAGTATCCCGTTCTGTTTCATGTTCAATTAGTGGTGAATCCAATTGCGGATCTAATGTAAGAAGTAGGGAAATGCACCTATGCCTCCTTTCTATAGGTAATTTAAAGCATATAAAAGTCATAAATTTATAGTATAAGAAATTTTAATTAACCTTTCAATGTTGAGTCTATTATCCTATTTTAAATACCATTTTCACATCTTAAATTTCACCTCTGCAACCTCTCCTCCTTAAATAAGGATAAATCCTAAGAAACGTGAGCTTGTATTCAATTTCTTCTGCATCCGCTATTGGGTGCCTCCACCCTTTTAACAATTTGTCCAAATGATTTTAATAAAACTTCATTAATTGCCCTTTGTTTAATATTTCTTTAAGAAAGGAAATTTGATACCACAACCTACAAAATAATAGCCAAAACTACCAGATCCTTCCTTCGTTATTAGACTACTACTACAAGATTATTCTTTATCAAACAATATTCCCCATCCCCTCCAAATGAATAACTGAGGTATTTCACCGAAAAGAAAAAAAAATCCCTATCCCACTCTTTCACCCTTCACTCCCAGCTCCCTTCCCCCTCAGCCAGAGGAGAAGCGATACATCCGGGTAAGCGAATGAAAAACAAGGCACCTGGTCCATCAGCCCAGCGATAGAGATCTAACTCCTCCCTGTTAGCAAGTTTAGGGAGTGATTGAAACAGGGATATGGATCCGATTCAGAGAGGAGGACGCCCAAAGGAGTCCACCATAGCTCTATCGATCGCAGGAGGAGGCAAAGTTACCTTTCCCTCTCCTGTCTCCATATGCACAAATTCCTTTGGCACTTTCATTTCAAGGAAGGAGCTTCCAAGAGGTTGGTTTCCTTAGAAGCGTGCTGTGTCCCGCTCTGATTCGTGGGAGGAGTTATGAAGGAGTATCGCGGATCCTAAAGGGAAGGGGGCTGAAAGAGTTTTCCCCGGATCTTAGAGGGAAGGGGTAGGGAGTTCGGGGTAAGGTCGATTGGTCTGTGCGCCTCGTTTGGGACTTGTGGGAAGGAATTTCTGGGAAATCGGTGTGTTTCGGAAATCGGATGTTTTGTGGAAAGTGAAATAAGCTTTCGATTTAGCTTTATCAAAGCATCTTTACTGTAGTTTATTGTGTTTCCAGTAAAACATGTTCTAGATTTCCATTCTTACAGAAGTAGTTAAAATATACGCAATTTTGTGAATTAAGTAATGTTGGTTGCATTGATTAAAACAAAAGGGTCAGGGGCTGTTTTATGTGAAAGATTTAAAATGAATTTCCATTTGGATGTACGTTATTTTGTATTAATGAAACTCTTTGTTATAAAATATGGTGACACTCAAAACCTTTCAAATTTAATGAATTTTCATTTCGAAGTAATTACGTCTTAGCGTTGAGTAAAAGTTAAGTTAAAAAGTTTAAGTAATAAATGTGTGTTAAACCGATCAAAATAACTACATCTAAATTACCAGGAATGAATCTAAATTACATGAATTTTCATTTCGAAGTAATTACGTCTTAGCGTTGAGTAAAAGTTAAGTTAAAAAGTTTAAGTAATAAACGTGTGTTAAACCGATCAAAATAACTACATCTAAATTACTATTTAGCTTTGTGGCTCAATGAATTATTTAATCTCGGAAACCACAATTATAGATTTCAGCGATACAAAATAAGAATCAAACCTTTTTTTTTAATGTACTGTTATTTAATTAAAGTATTTATCGTTTGTGATGTTCAAGTTTTTACAAGTATAATGGCAAATTTATAAGAATTAAAAACTATGAATTAGAGGAGGTTGTTTCATAAAAATTAATCCTCACTTTTAAAATATCATAATGTTAAGAATGTCTATTTTTCTTATTATAGTTCTGTGAGAAAATTCAATAGTTTTCTAGTATACTTCCATTACTTTTTCTTGTAAAGATATTAAAAACCAAGGTATATGGAATGCATACAATCCGGTACATTTAAAAATAAACATTTCCTTTTTCGACAGAATTCCTTCCTCTGGGGAAAATACTCGTCCCATATCTTTTATGTCAAATAACTTTATCAACAACATCATTTCGAAAACAACTTTTTCGTCTCAAAACTATTTGCTGCGCAGAAAGGAAGTTCTCTATTAAGGAGACCTTTTCTCAATATAGTGAGGATAGAAAATGACTCTCAAGTTGCATACCGGAAAAATACTACCTTAGACAAAGAGTTCGGGCGTGGTTCTCTTAGCCTATAGAGAAAAGTTTGATGTGTTCTGCGTAGTCAATAACGAATAAAGGAGAAACTCATATGATCATAACGGCAGGTACTAATTGACTCCTTCATTAAGGATATCGAGCCAAAAACTTGTTTTCTGAAGTTTGAATCTCATTAGAAATGTCACTTTCATACAAAATTAATTAAAACGTTAAAAACACTGTACTAACGCTGATTATATAATCCTGTTTGTAATTTTCATCCTGCATAGTAATCATGAAAAAATTGAATCAGTATTTGTATTCAAAGATTTAAAAATATGCGTTGCACCAAATTATCCCTGTTATCATAGGCGTAACTAGGCCTGGGCAGCCGGGGCAGTGCCCCGGGGCCCCAAAGGGTGAGGGGGCCCCCAAGAATCAACAGAACAAATTTCGTCAAAAATCCCTTTTAGTCGACTATTCTCTTTGGAGACGGACGGCCCCGGGGCCGCCGCGAGGGCGGCCCCTAGGACTCTGCCCCCCCCCAAGTGTACCATACCATATCTCACATGATGTAACCTGAGTGCCTGAGTGGCCGGTCCGCGCGCTAGTGTCCACTTGCCCGCGCTTGCCCCATTCCATCTGTCAATCTACTGATAAGGTTTGTCTCCGCGCTTTGTCTAGCTGAAAACACCGACTCGTGCGAAAACGACACTGGGGGTGATAATGACCAAAACAAACAATCGGTGGAGAAACTTTTCCTTTGATATTTTTCCGGGAAAAAATAGGGGGTCCAACGGTGGCCCTAGTGGTACACATGCGAAACAATCATTTTTGAACTTGTTGCGAAGGGGTTACGTAGTTGCTGTAAGTAGTGAAAAAAAATGAAGCGCTCTTACAAAAGTGGTGCAGAGAAAAAAAAATGAAAGGAAGTGGATCCCAGTCTATATCATCATGGTTACATCCTTTAACTTCAGAA